>OV815993.1:22735433-23935433 GCA_929113495.1 Andrena minutula
CAGAGAAGCATCTTCTTTTAAACTTTTTATGTAGAGTCGCAGACTTGAAAGTTGTCCGGAGAAGGTTCAATTCGACAGAGAAGCATCTTCTTTTAAACTTTTTATGTAGAGTCGCACACTTGGAAGTTGTCCGGAGAAGATTCGATTCGACAGAGAAGCATCTTCTTTTAAACTTTTTATGTAGAGTCGCAGACTTGAAAGTTGTCCGGAGAAGGTTCAATTCGACAGAGAAGCATCTTCTTTTAAAATTTTTATGTAGAGTAGCACACTTGGAAGTTGTCCGGAGAAGATTCGATTCGACAGAGAAGCATCTTCTTTTAAACTTTTTATGTAGAGTCGCAGACTTGAAAGTTGTCCGGAGAAGGTTCAATTCGACAGAGAAGCATCTTCTTTCACATAAGTTTTTTAAAATTTGTGCCATGCATGGACAAAGTAATAATAATATAGACTTTTTATATAGAGTCGCACACTTGGAAATTGTCCGGAGAAGATTCGATTCGACAGAGAAGCATCTTCTTTTAAACTTTTTATGTAGAGTCGCAGACTTGAAAGTTGTCCGGAGAAGGTTCAATTCGACAGAGAAGCATCTTCTTTTAAACTTTTTATGTAGAGTCGCACACTTGGAAGTTGTCCGGAGAAGATTCGATTCGACAGAGAAGCATCTTCTTTTAAACTTTTTATGTAGAGTCGCAGACTTGAAAGTTGTCCGGAGAAGGTTCAATTCGACAGAGAAGCATCTTCTTTCACATAAGTTTTTTAAAATTTGTAGCATGCATGGACAAAGTAATAATAATATAGACTTTTTATATAGAGTCGCAGACTTGAAAGTTGTCCGGAGAAGATTCGATTCGACAGAGAAGCATCTTCTTTTAAACTTTTTATGTAGAGTCGCAGACTTGAAAGTTGTCCGGAGAAGGTTCAATTCGACAGAGAAGCATCTTCTTTTAAACTTTTTATGTAGAGTCGCACACTTGGAAGTTGTCCGGAGAAGATTCGATTCGACAGAGAAGCATCTTCTTTTAAACTTTTTATGTAGAGTCGCAGACTTGAAAGTTGTCCGGAGAAGGTTCAATTCGACAGAGAAGCATCTTCTTTTAAACTTTTTATGTAGAGTCGCACACTTGGAAGTTGTCCGGAGAAGATTCGATTCGACAGAGAAGCATCTTCTTTTAAACTTTTTATGTAGAGTCGCAGACTTGAAAGTTGTCCGGAGAAGGTTCAATTCGACAGAGAAGCATCTTCTTTCACATAAGTTTTTTAAAATTTGTAGCATGCATGGACAAAGTAATAATAATATAGACTTTTTATATAGAGTCGCACACTTGGAAGTTGTCCGGAGAAGATTCGATTCGACAGAGAAGCATCTTCTTTTAAACTTTTTATGTAGAGTCGCAGACTTGAAAGTTGTCCGGAGAAGGTTCAATTCGACAGAGAAGCATCTTCTTTTAAACTTTTTATGTAGAGTCGCACACTTGGAAGTTGTCCGGAGAAGATTCGATTCGACAGAGAAGCATCTTCTTTTAAACTTTTTATGTAGAGTCGCAGACTTGAAAGTTGTCCGGAGAAGATTCGATTCGACAGAGAAGCATCTTCTTTTAAACTTTTTATGTAGAGTCGCAGACTTGAAAGTTGTCCGGAGAAGATTCGATTCGACAGAGAAGCATCTTCTTTTAAACTTTTTATGTAGAGTCGCAGACTTGAAAGTTGTCCGGAGAAGGTTCCATTCGACGGAGAAGCATCTTCTTTTAAACTTTTTATGTAGAGTCGCAGACTTGAAAGTTGTCCGGAGAATGTTCAATTCGACAGAGAAGCATCTTCTTTCACATAAGTTTTTTAAAATTTGTGCCATGCATGGACAAAGTAATAATAATATAGACTTTTTATATAGAGTCGCACACTTGGAAGTTGTCCGGAGAAGATTCGATTCGACAGAGAAGCATCTTCTTTTAAACTTTTTATGTAGAGTCGCAGACTTGAAAGTTGTCCGGAGAAGGTTCAATTCGACAGAGAAGCATCTTCTTTTAAACTTTTTATGTAGAGTCGCACACTTGGAAGTTGTCCGGAGAAGATTCGATTCGACAGAGAAGCATCTTCTTTTAAACTTTTTATGTAGAGTCGCAGACTTGAAAGTTGTCCGGAGAAGATTCGATTCGACAGAGAAGCATCTTCTTTTAAACTTTTTATGTAGAGTCGCAGACTTGAAAGTTGTCCGGAGAAGGTTCAATTCGACAGAGAAGCATCTTCTTTTAAACTTTTTATGTAGAGTCGCACACTTGGAAGTTGTCCGGAGAAGATTCGATTCGACAGAGAAGCATCTTCTTTTAAACTTTTTATGTAGAGTCGCAGACTTGAAAGTTGTCCGGAGAAGATTCGATTCGACAGAGAAGCATCTTCTTTTAAACTTTTTATGTAGAGTCGCAGACTTGAAAGTTGTCCGGAGAAGGTTCAATTCGACAGAGAAGCATCTTCTTTTAAACTTTTTATGTAGAGTCGCAGACTTGAAAGTTGTCCGGAGAAGATTCGATTCGACAGAGAAGCATCTTCTTTTAAACTTTTTATGTAGAGTCGCAGACTTGAAAGTTGTCCGGAGAAGGTTCAATTCGACAGAGAAGCATCTTCTTTCACATAAGTTTTTTAAAATTTGTACCATGCATGGACAAAGTAATAATAATATAGACTTTTTATATAGAGTCGCACACTTGGAAGTTGTCCGGAGAAGATTCGATTCGACAGAGAAGCATCTTCTTTTAAACTTTTTATGTAGAGTCGCAGACTTGAAAGTTGTCCGGAGAAGATTCGATTCGACAGAGAAGCATCTTCTTTTAAACTTTTTATGTAGAGTCGCAGACTTGAAAGTTGTCCGGAGAAGGTTCAATTCGACAGAGAAGCATCTTCTTTCACATAAGTTTTTTAAAATTTGTGCCATGCATGGACAAAGTAATAATAATATAGACTTTTTATATAGAGTCGCACACTTGGAAGTTGTCCGGAGAAGATTCGATTCGACAGAGAAGCATCTTCTTTTAAACTTTTTATGTAGAGTCGCAGACTTGAAAGTTGTCCGGAGAAGGTTCAATTCGACAGAGAAGCATCTTCTTTTAAACTTTTTATGTAGAGTCGCACACTTGGAAGTTGTCCGGAGAAGATTCGATTCGACAGAGAAGCATCTTCTTTTAAACTTTTTATGTAGAGTCGCAGACTTGAAAGTTGTCCGGAGAAGGTTCAATTCGACAGAGAAGCATCTTCTTTCACATAAGTTTTTTAAAATTTGTAGCATGCATGGACAAAGTAATAATAATATAGACTTTTTATATAGAGTCGCACACTTGGAAGTTGTCCGGAGAAGATTCGATTCGACAGAGAAGCATCTTCTTTTAAACTTTTTATGTAGAGTCGCAGACTTGAAAGTTGTCCGGAGAAGGTTCAATTCGACAGAGAAGCATCTTCTTTTAAACTTTTTATGTAGAGTCGCACACTTGGAAGTTGTCCGGAGAAGATTCGATTCGACAGAGAAGCATCTTCTTTTAAACTTTTTATGTAGAGTCGCAGACTTGAAAGTTGTCCGGAGAAGATTCGATTCGACAGAGAAGCATCTTCTTTTAAACTTTTTATGTAGAGTCGCAGACTTGAAAGTTGTCCGGAGAAGGTTCAATTCGACAGAGAAGCATCTTCTTTTAAACTTTTTATGTAGAGTCGCACACTTGGAAGTTGTCCGGAGAAGATTCGATTCGACAGAGAAGCATCTTCTTTTAAACTTTTTATGTAGAGTCGCAGACTTGAAAGTTGTCCGGAGAAGGTTCAATTCGACAGAGAAGCATCTTCTTTCACATAAGTTTTTTAAAATTTGTACCATGCATGGACAAAGTAATAATAATATAGACTTTTTATATAGAGTCGCACACTTGGAAGTTGTCCGGAGAAGATTCGTTCGACAGAGAAGCATCTTCTTTTAAACTTTTTATGTAGAGTCGCAGACTTGAAAGTTGTCCGGAGAAGATTCGATTCGACAGAGAAGCATCTTCTTTTAAACTTTTTATGTAGAGTCGCAGACTTGAAAGTTGTCCGGAGAAGGTTCAATTCGACAGAGAAGCATCTTCTTTTAAACTTTTTATGTAGAGTCGCAGACTTGAAAGTTGTCCGGAGAAGGTTCAATTCGACAGAGAAGCATCTTCTTTCACATAAGTTTTTTAAAATTTGTGCCATGCATGGACAAAGTAATAATAATATAGACTTTTTATATAGAGTCGCACACTTGGAAGTTGTCCGGAGAAGATTCGATTCGACAGAGAAGCATCTTCTTTTAAACTTTTTATGTAGAGTCGCACACTTGGAAGTTGTCCGGAGAAGATTCGATTCGACAGAGAAGCATCTTCTTTTAAACTTTTTATGTAGAGTCGCAGACTTGAAAGTTGTCCGGAGAAGGTTCAATTCGACAGAGAAGCATCTTCTTTTAAACTTTTTATGTAGAGTCGCACACTTGGAAGTTGTCCGGAGAAGATTCGATTCGACAGAGAAGCATCTTCTTTTAAACTTTTTATGTAGAGTCGCAGACTTGAAAGTTGTCCGGAGAAGATTCGATTCGACAGAGAAGCATCTTCTTTTAAACTTTTTATGTAGAGTCGCAGACTTGAAAGTTGTCCGGAGAATGTTCAATTCGACAGAGAAGCATCTTCTTTCACATAAGTTTTTTAAAATTTGTACCATGCATGGACAAAGTAATAATAATATAGACTTTTTATATAGAGTCGCACACTTGGAAGTTGTCCGGAGAAGATTCGATTCGACAGAGAAGCATCTTCTTTTAAACTTTTTATGTAGAGTCGCAGACTTGAAAGTTGCCCGGAGAAGGTTCAATTCGACAGAGAAGCATCTTCTTTTAAACTTTTTATGTAGAGTCGCAGACTTGAAAGTTGTCCGGAGAAGATTCGATTCGACAGAGAAGCATCTTCTTTTAAACTTTTTATGTAGAGTCGCAGACTTGAAAGTTGTCCGGAGAAGGTTCCATTCGACAGAGAAGCATCTTCTTTTAAACTTTTTATGTAGAGTCGCAGACTTGAAAGTTGTCCGGAGAAGGTTCAATTCGACAGAGAAGCATCTTCTTTCACATAAGTTTTTTAAAATTTGTACCATGCATGGACAAAGTAATAATAATATAGACTTTTTATATAGAGTCGCACACTTGGAAGTTGTCCGGAGAAGATTCGATTCGACAGAGAAGCATCTTCTTTTAAACTTTTTATGTAGAGTCGCACACTTGGAAGTTGTCCGGAGAAGATTCGATTCGACAGAGAAGCATCTTCTTTTAAACTTTTTATGTAGAGTCGCAGACTTGAAAGTTGTCCGGAGAAGGTTCAATTCGACAGAGAAGCATCTTCTTTTAAACTTTTTATGTAGAGTCGCACACTTGGAAGTTGTCCGGAGAAGATTCGATTCGACAGAGAAGCATCTTCTTTTAAACTTTTTATGTAGAGTCGCAGACTTGAAAGTTGTCCGGAGAAGGTTCAATTCGACAGAGAAGCATCTTCTTTCACATAAGTTTTTTAAAATTTGTGCCATGCATGGACAAAGTAATAATAATATAGACTTTTTATATAGAGTCGCACACTTGGAAGTTGTCCGGAGAAGATTCGATTCGACAGAGAAGCATCTTCTTTTAAACTTTTTATGTAGAGTCGCAGACTTGAAAGTTGTCCGGAGAAGGTTCAATTCGACAGAGAAGCATCTTCTTTTAAACTTTTTATGTAGAGTCGCACACTTGGAAGTTGTCCGGAGAAGATTCGATTCGACAGAGAAGCATCTTCTTTTAAACTTTTTATGTAGAGTCGCAGACTTGAAAGTTGTCCGGAGAAGGTTCAATTCGACAGAGAAGCATCTTCTTTCACATAAGTTTTTTAAAATTTGTAGCATGCATGGACAAAGTAATAATAATATAGACTTTTTATATAGAGTCGCACACTTGGAAGTTGTCCGGAGAAGATTCGATTCGACAGAGAAGCATCTTCTTTTAAACTTTTTATGTAGAGTCGCAGACTTGAAAGTTGTCCGGAGAAGGTTCAATTCGACAGAGAAGCATCTTCTTTTAAACTTTTTATGTAGAGTCGCACACTTGGAAGTTGCCCGGAGAAGGTTCCATTCGACAGAGAAGCATCTTCTTTTAAACTTTTTATGTAGAGTCGCAGACTTGAAAGTTGTCCGGAGAAGGTTCAATTCGACAGAGAAGCATCTTCTTTTAAACTTTTTATGTAGAGTCGCACACTTGGAAGTTGTCCGGAGAAGATTCGATTCGACAGAGAAGCATCTTCTTTTAAACTTTTTATGTAGAGTCGCAGACTTGAAAGTTGTCCGGAGAAGGTTCAATTCGACAGAGAAGCATCTTCTTTCACATAAGTTTTTTAAAATTTGTACCATGCATGGACAAAGTAATAATAATGTAGACTTTTTATATAGAGTCGCACACTTGGAAGTTGTCCGGAGAAGATTCGATTCGACAGAGAAGCATCTTCTTTTAAACTTTTTATGTAGAGTCGCAGACTTGAAAGTTGTCCGGAGAAGATTCGATTCGACAGAGAAGCATCTTCTTTTAAACTTTTTATGTAGAGTCGCAGACTTGAAAGTTGTCCGGAGAAGATTCGATTCGACAGAGAAGCATCTTCTTTTAAACTTTTTATGTAGAGTCGCAGACTTGAAAGTTGTCCGGAGAAGGTTCCATTCGACAGAGAAGCATCTTCTTTTAAACTTTTTATGTAGAGTCGCAGACTTGAAAGTTGTCCGGAGAAGGTTCCATTCGACAGAGAAGCATCTTCTTTCACATAAGTTTTTTAAAATTTGTACCATGCATGGACAAAGTAATAATAATATAGACTTTTTATATAGAGTCGCACACTTGGAAGTTGTCCGGAGAAGATTCGATTCGACAGAGAAGCATCTTCTTTTAAACTTTTTATGTAGAGTCGCACACTTGGAAGTTGTCCGGAGAAGGTTCAATTCGACAGAGAAGCATCTTCTTTCACATAAGTTTTTTAAAATTTGTACCATGCATGGACAAAGTAATAATAATATAGACTTTTTATATAGAGTCGCAGACTTGGAAGTTGCCCGGAGAAGGTTCCATTCGACAGAGAAGCATCGTCTTTCACATAAGATTTTTAAAATTTGTACCATGCATGGACAAAGTAATAATAATATAGACTTTTTATATAGAGTCGCACACTTGGAAGTTGTCCGGAGAAGATTCGATTCGACAGAGAAGCATCTTCTTTTAAACTTTTTATGTAGAGTCGCAGACTTGAAAGTTGTCCGGAGAAGGTTCAATTCGACAGAGAAGCATCTTCTTTCACATAAGTTTTTTAAAATTTGTACCATGCATGGACAAAGTAATAATAATATAGACTTTTTATATAGAGTCGCACACTTGGAAGTTGTCCGGAGAAGATTCGATTCGACAGAGAAGCATCTTCTTTTAAACTTTTTATGTAGAGTCGCAGACTTGAAAGTTGTCCGGAGAAGGTTCAATTCGACAGAGAAGCATCTTCTTTCATATAAGTTTTTTAAAATTTGTACCATGCATGGACAAAGTAATAATAATATAGACTTTTTATATAGAGTCGCACACTTGGAAGTTGTCCGGAGAAGATTCGATTCGACAGAGAAGCATCTTCTTTTAAACTTTTTATGTAGAGTCGCACACTTGGAAGTTGTCCGGAGAAGATTCGATTCGACAGAGAAGCATCTTCTTTTAAACTTTTTATGTAGAGTCGCAGACTTGAAAGTTGTCCGGAGAAGATTCGATTCGACAGAGAAGCATCTTCTTTTAAACTTTTTATGTAGAGTCGCAGACTTGAAAGTTGTCCGGAGAAGGTTCAATTCGACAGAGAAGCATCTTCTTTCACATAAGTTTTTTAAAATTTGTACCATGCATGGACAAAGTAATAATAATATAGACTTTTTATATAGAGTCGCAGACTTGGAAGTTGCCCGGAGAAGGTTCAATTCGACAGAGAAGCATCTTCTTTCACATAAGTTTTTTAAAATTTGTACCATGCATGGACAAAGTAATAATAATATAGACTTTTTATATAGAATCGCACACTTGGAAGTTGTCCGGAGAAGATTCGATTCGACAGAGAAGCATCTTCTTTTAAACTTTTTATGTAGAGTCGCAGACTTGAAAGTTGTCCGGAGAAGATTCGATTCGACAGAGAAGCATCTTCTTTTAAACTTTTTATGTAGAGTCGCAGACTTGAAAGTTGTCCGGAGAAGGTTCAATTCGACAGAGAAGCATCTTCTTTTAAACTTTTTATGTAGAGTCGCACACTTGGAAGTTGTCCGGAGAAGATTCGATTCGACAGAGAAGCATCTTCTTTTAAACTTTTTATGTAGAGTCGCAGACTTGAAAGTTGTCCGGAGAAGGTTCAATTCGACAGAGAAGCATCTTCTTTCACATAAGTTTTTTAAAATTTGTGCCATGCATGGACAAAGTAATAATAATATAGACTTTTTATATAGAGTCGCACACTTGGAAGTTGTCCGGAGAAGATTCGATTCGACAGAGAAGCATCTTCTTTTAAACTTTTTATGTAGAGTCGCAGACTTGAAAGTTGTCCGGAGAAGGTTCAATTCGACAGAGAAGCATCTTCTTTTAAACTTTTTATGTAGAGTCGCACACTTGGAAGTTGTCCGGAGAAGATTCGATTCGACAGAGAAGCATCTTCTTTTAAACTTTTTATGTAGAGTCGCAGACTTGAAAGTTGTCCGGAGAAGGTTCAATTCGACAGAGAAGCATCTTCTTTCATATAAGTTTTTTAAAATTTGTACCATGCATGGACAAAGTAATAATAATATAGACTTTTTATATAGAGTCGCACACTTGGAAGTTGTCCGGAGAAGATTCGATTCGACAGAGAAGCATCTTCTTTTAAACTTTTTATGTAGAGTCGCACACTTGGAAGTTGTCCGGAGAAGATTCGATTCGACAGAGAAGCATCTTCTTTTAAACTTTTTATGTAGAGTCGCAGACTTGAAAGTTGTCCGGAGAAGATTCGATTCGACAGAGAAGCATCTTCTTTTAAACTTTTTATGTAGAGTCGCAGACTTGAAAGTTGTCCGGAGAAGGTTCAATTCGACAGAGAAGCATCTTCTTTTAAACTTTTTATGTAGAGTCGCACACTTGGAAGTTGTCCGGAGAAGATTCGATTCGACAGAGAAGCATCTTCTTTTAAACTTTTTATGTAGAGTCGCAGACTTAAAAGTTGTCCGGAGAAGATTCGATTCGACAGAGAAGCATCTTCTTTTAAACTTTTTATGTAGAGTCGCAGACTTGAAAGTTGTCCGGAGAAGGTTCAATTCGACAGAGAAGCATCTTCTTTTAAACTTTTTATGTAGAGTCGCACACTTGGAAGTTGTCCGGAGAAGATTCGATTCGACAGAGAAGCATCTTCTTTTAAACTTTTTATGTAGAGTCGCAGACTTGAAAGTTGTCCGGAGAAGGTTCAATTCGACAGAGAAGCATCTTCTTTCACATAAGTTTTTTAAAATTTGTACCATGCATGGACAAAGTAATAATAATATAGACTTTTTATATAGAGTCGCACACTTGGAAGTTGTCCGGAGAAGATTCGATTCGACAGAGAAGCATCTTCTTTTAAACTTTTTATGTAGAGTCGCAGACTTGAAAGTTGTCCGGAGAAGATTCGATTCGACAGAGAAGCATCTTCTTTTAAACTTTTTATGTAGAGTCGCACACTTGGAAGTTGTCCGGAGAAGATTCGATTCGACAGAGAAGCATCTTCTTTTAAACTTTTTATGTAGAGTCGCAGACTTGAAAGTTGTCCGGAGAAGGTTCCATTCGACAGAGAAGCATCTTCTTTCACATAAGTTTTTTAAAATTTGTACCATGCATGGACAAAGTAATAATAATATAGACTTTTTATATAGAGTCGCACACTTGGAAGTTGTCCGGAGAAGATTCGATTCGACAGAGAAGCATCTTCTTTTAAACTTTTTATGTAGAGTCGCAGACTTGAAAGTTGTCCGGAGAAGGTTCAATTCGACAGAGAAGCATCTTCTTTCACATAAGTTTTTTAATATTTGTACCATGCATGGACAAAGTAATAATAATATAGACTTTTTATATAGAGTCGCAGACTTGGAAGTTGCCCGGAGAAGGTTCCATTCGACAGAGAAGCATCGTCTTTCACATAAGATTTTTAAAATTTGTACCATGCATGGACAAAGTAATAATAATATAGACTTTTTATATAGAGTCGCACACTTGGAAGTTGTCCGGAGAAGATTCGATTCGACAGAGAAGCATCTTCTTTTAAACTTTTTATGTAGAGTCGCAGACTTGAAAGTTGTCCGGAGAAGATTCGATTCGACAGAGAAGCATCTTCTTTTAAACTTTTTATGTAGAGTCGCACACTTGGAAGTTGTCCGGAGAAGATTCGATTCGACAGAGAAGCATCTTCTTTTAAACTTTTTATGTAGAGTCGCACACTTGGAAGTTGCCCGGAGAAGGTTCCATTCGACAGAGAAGCATCGTCTTTCACATAAGATTTTTAAAATTTGTACCATGCATGGACAAAGTAATAATAATATAGACTTTTTATATAGAGTCGCACACTTGGAAGTTGTCCGGAGAAGATTCGATTCGACAGAGAAGCATCTTCTTTTAAACTTTTTATGTAGAGTCGCAGACTTGAAAGTTGTCCGGAGAAGGTTCCATTCGACAGAGAAGCATCTTCTTTCACATAAGTTTTTTAAAATTTGTACCATGCATGGACAAAGTAATAATAATATAGACTTTTTATATAGAGTCGCACACTTGGAAGTTGTCCGGAGAAGATTCGATTCGACAGAGAAGCATCTTCTTTTAAACTTTTTATGTAGAGTCGCAGACTTGAAAGTTGTCCGGAGAAGATTCGATTCGACAGAGAAGCATCTTCTTTTAAACTTTTTATGTAGAGTCGCAGACTTGAAAGTTGTCCGGAGAAGGTTCAATTCGACAGAGAAGCATCTTCTTTTAAACTTTTTATGTAGAGTCGCACACTTGGAAGTTGTCCGGAGAAGATTCGATTCGACAGAGAAGCATCTTCTTTTAAACTTTTTATCTAGAGTCGCAGACTTGAAAGTTGTCCGGAGAAGGTTCAATTCGACAGAGAAGCATCTTCTTTCACATAAGTTTTTTAAAATTTGTAGCATGCATGGACAAAGTAATAATAATATAGACTTTTTATATAGAGTCGCACACTTGGAAGTTGTCCGGAGAAGATTCGATTCGACAGAGAAGCATCTTCTTTTAAACTTTTTATGTAGAGTCGCACACTTGGAAGTTGTCCGGAGAAGATTCGATTCGACAGAGAAGCATCTTCTTTTAAACTTTTTATGTAGAGTCGCACACTTGGAAGTTGTCCGGAGAAGGTTCAATTCGACAGAGAAGCATCTTCTTTCACATAAGTTTTTTAAAATTTGTACCATGCATGGACAAAGTAATAATAATATAGACTTTTTATATAGAGTCGCACACTTGGAAGTTGTCCGGAGAAGATTCGATTCGACAGAGAAGCATCTTCTTTTAAACTTTATATGTAGAGTCGCAGACTTGAAAGTTGTCCGGAGAAGATTCGATTCGACAGAGAAGCATCTTCTTTTAAACTTTTTATGTAGAGTCGCAGACTTGGAAGTTGTCCGGAGAAGATTCGATTCGACAGAGAAGCATCTTCTTTTAAACTTTTTATGTAGAGTCGCAGACTTGAAAGTTGTCCGGAGAAGGTTCAATTCGACAGAGAAGCATCTTCTTTCACATAAGTTTTTTAAAATTTGTTCCATGCATGGACAAAGTAATAATAATATAGACTTTTTATATAGAGTCGCACACTTGGAAGTTGTCCGGAGAAGATTCGATTCGACAGAGAAGCATCTTCTTTTAAACTTTTTATGTAGAGTCGCACACTTGGAAGTTGTCCGGAGAAGATTCGATTCGACAGAGAAGCATCTTCTTTTAAACTTTTTATGTAGAGTCGCAGACTTGAAAGTTGTCCGGAGAAGGTTCAATTCGACAGAGAAGCATCTTCTTTCACATAAGTTTTTTAAAATTTGTACCATGCATGGACAAAGTAATAATAATATAGACTTTTTATATAGAGTCGCAGACTTGGAAGGTGTCCCGACAAGGTTCAATTCGATAGAAAAGCATTTTCTTTCGCATAAGTTTCTTAAAATTTGTACCATGCAGGGACTAAAAAATAAATAATAATAATATAGACTCTTTATGTAAAGTTGTAGACTTAGAAGTTGTCCAGAGAAGGTTCAATTCGACAGAAAAGCATCGTCTTTGAGAGTTTTTATGTAGAGTCGCAGACTTGGAAGTTGTCCGTAGAAGGTTCGATTTGACAACGAAGCATGTTCTTTTGCATACGTTTCTGAAAATTCGTACCATGCATGGACAAAATAATAATAATGTAGTATAGACTTTTTATTTAGAGGCACAGACTAGGAAGTTGTCCGGAGAAGGTTCGATTCGACAGAGAAGCATCTTCTTTTAAACTTTTTATGTAGAGTCGCAGACTTGGAAGTTGCCCGGAGAAGGTTCAATTCGACAGAGAAGCATCTTCTTTCACATAAGTTTTTTAAAATTTGTACCATGCATGGACAAAGTAATAATAATATAGACTTTTTATATAGAATCGCACACTTGGAAGTTGTCCGGAGAAGATTCGATTCGACAGAGAAGCATCTTCTTTTAAACTTTTTATGTAGAGTCGCACACTTGGAAGTTGTCCGGAGAAGATTCGATTCGACAGAGAAGCATCTTCTTTTAAACTTTTTATGTAGAGTCGCACACTTGGAAGTTGTCCGGAGAAGATTCGATTCGACAGAGAAGCATCTTCTTTTAAACTTTTTATGTAGAGTCGCAGACTTGAAAGTTGTCCGGAGAAGGTTCAATTCGACAGAGAAGCATCTTCTTTCACATAAGTTTTTTAAAATTTGTACCATGCATGGACAAAGTAATAATAATATAGACTTTTTATATAGAGTCGCACACTTGGAAGTTGTCCGGAGAAGATTCGATTCGACAGAGAAGCATCTTCTTTTAAACTTTTTATGTAGAGTCGCAGACTTGAAAGTTGTCCGGAGAAGATTCGATTCGACAGAGAAGCATCTTCTTTTAAACTTTTTATGTAGAGTCGCAGACTTGAAAGTTGTCCGGAGAAGGTTCAATTCGACAGAGAAGCATCTTCTTTCACATAAGTTTTTTAAAATTTGTGCCATGCATGGACAAAGTAATAATAATATAGACTTTTTATATAGAGTCG
This sequence comes from Andrena minutula, assembly GCA_929113495.1. NCBI lineage: Eukaryota > Metazoa > Arthropoda > Insecta > Hymenoptera > Andrenidae > Andrena > Andrena minutula. Next base: position 22,748,747 of record OV815993.1, read on the forward strand.
CACACTTGGAAGTTGTCCGGAGAAGATTCGATTCGACAGAGAAGCATCTTCTTTTAAACTTTTTATGTAGAGTCGCAGACTTGAAAGTTGTCCGGAGAAGGTTCAATTCGACAGAGAAGCATCTTCTTTTAAACTTTTTATGTAGAGTCGCACACTTGGAAGTTGTCCGGAGAAGATTCGATTCGACAGAGAAGCATCTTCTTTTAAACTTTTTATGTAGAGTCGCAGACTTGAAAGTTGTCCGGAGAAGGTTCAATTCGACAGAGAAGCATCTTCTTTCACATAAGTTTTTTAAAATTTGTAGCATGCATGGACAAAGTAATAATAATATAGACTTTTTATATAGAGTCGCACACTTGGAAGTTGTCCGGAGAAGATTCGATTCGACAGAGAAGCATCTTCTTTTAAACTTTTTATGTAGAGTCGCAGACTTGAAAGTTGTCCGGAGAAGGTTCAATTCGACAGAGAAGCATCTTCTTTTAAACTTTTTATGTAGAGTCGCACACTTGGAAGTTGTCCGGAGAAGATTCGATTCGACAGAGAAGCATCTTCTTTTAAACTTTTTATGTAGAGTCGCAGACTTGAAAGTTGTCCGGAGAAGATTCGATTCGACAGAGAAGCATCTTCTTTTAAACTTTTTATGTAGAGTCGCAGACTTGAAAGTTGTCCGGAGAAGGTTCAATTCGACAGAGAAGCATCTTCTTTTAAACTTTTTATGTAGAGTCGCACACTTGGAAGTTGTCCGGAGAAGATTCGATTCGACAGAGAAGCATCTTCTTTTAAACTTTTTATGTAGAGTCGCAGACTTGAAAGTTGTCCGGAGAAGGTTCAATTCGACAGAGAAGCATCTTCTTTCACATAAGTTTTTTAAAATTTGTACCATGCATGGACAAAGTAATAATAATATAGACTTTCTATATAGAGTCGCACACTTGGAAGTTGTCCGGAGAAGATTCGTTCGACAGAGAAGCATCTTCTTTTAAACTTTTTATGTAGAGTCGCAGACTTGAAAGTTGTCCGGAGAAGATTCGATTCGACAGAGAAGCATCTTCTTTTAAACTTTTTATGTAGAGTCGCAGACTTGAAAGTTGTCCGGAGAAGGTTCAATTCGACAGAGAAGCATCTTCTTTTAAACTTTTTATGTAGAGTCGCAGACTTGAAAGTTGTCCGGAGAAGGTTCAATTCGACAGAGAAGCATCTTCTTTCACATAAGTTTTTTAAAATTTGTTCCATGCATGGACAAAGTAATAATAATATAGACTTTTTATATAGAGTCGCACACTTGGAAGTTGTCCGGAGAAGATTCGATTCGACAGAGAAGCATCTTCTTTTAAACTTTTTATGTAGAGTCGCACACTTGGAAGTTGTCCGGAGAAGATTCGATTCGACAGAGAAGCATCTTCTTTTAAACTTTTTATGTAGAGTCGCAGACTTGAAAGTTGTCCGGAGAAGGTTCAATTCGACAGAGAAGCATCTTCTTTTAAACTTTTTATGTAGAGTCGCACACTTGGAAGTTGTCCGGAGAAGATTCGATTCGACAGAGAAGCATCTTCTTTTAAACTTTTTATGTAGAGTCGCAGACTTGAAAGTTGTCCGGAGAAGATTCGATTCGACAGAGAAGCATCTTCTTTTAAACTTTTTATGTAGAGTCGCAGACTTGAAAGTTGTCCGGAGAATGTTCAATTCGACAGAGAAGCATCTTCTTTCACATAAGTTTTTTAAAATTTGTACCATGCATGGACAAAGTAATAATAATATAGACTTTTTATATAGAGTCGCACACTTGGAAGTTGTCCGGAGAAGATTCGATTCGACAGAGAAGCATCTTCTTTTAAACTTTTTATGTAGAGTCGCAGACTTGAAAGTTGTCCGGAGAAGGTTCAATTCGACAGAGAAGCATCTTCTTTTAAACTTTTTATGTAGAGTCGCAGACTTGAAAGTTGTCCGGAGAAGATTCGATTCGACAGAGAAGCATCTTCTTTTAAACTTTTTATGTAGAGTCGCAGACTTGAAAGTTGTCCGGAGAAGGTTCCATTCGACAGAGAAGCATCTTCTTTTAAACTTTTTATGTAGAGTCGCAGACTTGAAAGTTGTCCGGAGAAGGTTCAATTCGACAGAGAAGCATCTTCTTTCACATAAGTTTTTTAAAATTTGTACCATGCATGGACAAAGTAATAATAATATAGACTTTTTATATAGAGTCGCACACTTGGAAGTTGTCCGGAGAAGATTCGATTCGACAGAGAAGCATCTTCTTTTAAACTTTTTATGTAGAGTCGCACACTTGGAAGTTGTCCGGAGAAGATTCGATTCGACAGAGAAGCATCTTCTTTTAAACTTTTTATGTAGAGTCGCACACTTGGAAGTTGTCCGGAGAAGATTCGATTCGACAGAGAAGCATCTTCTTTTAAACTTTTTATGTAGAGTCGCAGACTTGAAAGTTGTCCGGAGAAGGTTCAATTCGACAGAGAAGCATCTTCTTTCACATAAGTTTTTTAAAATTTGTACCATGCATGGACAAAGTAATAATAATATAGACTTTTTATATAGAGTCGCACACTTGGAAGTTGTCCGGAGAAGATTCGATTCGACAGAGAAGCATCTTCTTTTAAACTTTTTATGTAGAGTCGCAGACTTGAAAGTTGTCCGGAGAAGGTTCAATTCGACAGAGAAGCATCTTCTTTCACATAAGTTTTTTAATATTTGTACCATGCATGGACAAAGTAATAATAATATAGACTTTTTATATAGAGTCGCACACTTGGAAGTTGCCCGGAGAAGGTTCCATTCGACAGAGAAGCATCGTCTTTCACATAAGATTTTTAAAATTTGTACCATGCATGGACAAAGTAATAATAATATAGACTTTTTATATAGAGTCGCACACTTGGAAGTTGTCCGGAGAAGATTCGATTCGACAGAGAAGCATCTTCTTTTAAACTTTTTATGTAGAGTCGCAGACTTGAAAGTTGTCCGGAGAAGATTCGATTCGACAGAGAAGCATCTTCTTTTAAACTTTTTATGTAGAGTCGCAGACTTGAAAGTTGTCCGGAGAAGATTCGATTCGACAGAGAAGCATCTTCTTTTAAACTTTTTATGTAGAGTCGCAGACTTGAAAGTTGTCCGGAGAAGGTTCAATTCGACAGAGAAGCATCTTCTTTTAAATTTTTTATGTAGAGTCGCACACTTGGAAGTTGTCCGGAGAAGATTCGATTCGACAGAGAAGCATCTTCTTTTAAACTTTTTATGTAGAGTCGCAGACTTGAAAGTTGTCCGGAGAAGGTTCCATTCGACAGAGAAGCATCTTCTTTCACATAAGTTTTTTAAAATTTGTACCATGCATGGACAAAGTAATAATAATATATACTTTTTATATAGAGTCGCACACTTGGAAGTTGTCCGGAGAAGATTCGATTCGACAGAGAAGCATCTTCTTTTAAACTTTTTATGTAGAGTCGCAGACTTGAAAGTTGTCCGGAGAAGGTTCCATTCGACAGAGAAGCATCTTCTTTCACATAAGTTTTTTAAAATTTGTACCATGCATGGACAAAGTAATAATAATATAGACTTTTTATATAGAGTCGCACACTTGGAAGTTGTCCGGAGAAGATTCGATTCGACAGAGAAGCATCTTCTTTTAAACTTTTTATGTAGAGTCGCAGACTTGAAAGTTGTCCGGAGAAGATTCGATTCGACAGAGAAGCATCTTCTTTTAAACTTTTTATGTAGAGTCGCAGACTTGAAAGTTGTCCGGAGAAGGTTCAATTCGACAGAGAAGCATCTTCTTTTAAACTTTTTATGTAGAGTCGCACACTTGGAAGTTGTCCGGAGAAGATTCGATTCGACAGAGAAGCATCTTCTTTTAAACTTTTTATGTAGAGTCGCAGACTTGAAAGTTGTCCGGAGAAGGTTCAATTCGACAGAGAAGCATCTTCTTTCACATAAGTTTTTTAAAATTTGTAGCATGCATGGACAAAGTAATAATAATATAGACTTTTTATATAGAGTCGCACACTTGGAAGTTGTCCGGAGAAGATTCGATTCGACAGAGAAGCATCTTCTTTTAAACTTTTTATGTAGAGTCGCACACTTGGAAGTTGTCCGGAGAAGATTCGATTCGACAGAGAAGCATCTTCTTTTAAACTTTTTATGTAGAGTCGCACACTTGGAAGTTGTCCGGAGAAGGTTCAATTCGACAGAGAAGCATCTTCTTTCACATAAGTTTTTTAAAATTTGTACCATGCATGGACAAAGTAATAATAATATAGACTTTTTATATAGAGTCGCACACTTGGAAGTTGTCCGGAGAAGATTCGATTCGACAGAGAAGCATCTTCTTTTAAACTTTTTATGTAGAGTCGCAGACTTGAAAGTTGTCCGGAGAAGATTCGATTCGACAGAGAAGCATCTTCTTTTAAACTTTTTATGTAGAGTCGCACACTTGGAAGTTGTCCGGAGAAGATTCGATTCGACAGAGAAGCATCTTCTTTTAAACTTTTTATGTAGAGTCGCAGACTTGAAAGTTGTCCGGAGAAGGTTCAATTCGACAGAGAAGCATCTTCTTTCACATAAGTTTTTTAAAATTTGTTCCATGCATGGACAAAGTAATAATAATATAGACTTTTTATATAGAGTCGCACACTTGGAAGTTGTCCGGAGAAGATTCGATTCGACAGAGAAGCATCTTCTTTTAAACTTTTTATGTAGAGTCGCACACTTGGAAGTTGTCCGGAGAAGATTCGATTCGACAGAGAAGCATCTTCTTTTAAACTTTTTATGTAGAGTCGCAGACTTGAAAGTTGTCCGGAGAAGGTTCAATTCGACAGAGAAGCATCTTCTTTCACATAAGTTTTTTAAAATTTGTACCATGCATGGACAAAGTAATAATAATATAGACTTTTTATATAGAGTCGCAGACTTGGAAGGTGTCCCGACAAGGTTCAATTCGATAGAAAAGCATTTTCTTTCGCATAAGTTTCTTAAAATTTGTACCATGCAGGGACTAAAAAATAAATAATAATAATATAGACTCTTTATGTAAAGTTGTAGACTTAGAAGTTGTCCAGAGAAGGTTCAATTCGACAGAAAAGCATCGTCTTTGAGAGTTTTTATGTAGAGTCGCAGACTTGGAAGTTGTCCGTAGAAGGTTCGATTTGACAACGAAGCATGTTCTTTTGCATACGTTTCTGAAAATTCGTACCATGCATGGACAAAATAATAATAATGTAGTATAGACTTTTTATTTAGAGGCACAGACTAGGAAGTTGTCCGGAGAAGGTTCGATTCGACAGAGAAGCATCTTCTTTTAAACTTTTTATGTAGAGTCGCAGACTTGGAAGTTGCCCGGAGAAGGTTCAATTCGACAGAGAAGCATCTTCTTTCACATAAGTTTTTTAAAATTTGTACCATGCATGGACAAAGTAATAATAATATAGACTTTTTATATAGAATCGCACACTTGGAAGTTGTCCGGAGAAGATTCGATTCGACAGAGAAGCATCTTCTTTTAAACTTTTTATGTAGAGTCGCACACTTGGAAGTTGTCCGGAGAAGATTCGATTCGACAGAGAAGCATCTTCTTTTAAACTTTTTATTTAGAGTCGCACACTTGGAAGTTGTCCGGAGAAGATTCGATTCGACAGAGAAGCATCTTCTTTTAAACTTTTTATGTAGAGTCGCAGACTTGAAAGTTGTCCGGAGAAGGTTCAATTCGACAGAGAAGCATCTTCTTTCACATAAGTTTTTTAAAATTTGTACCATGCATGGACAAAGTAATAATAATATAGACTTTTTATATAGAGTCGCACACTTGGAAGTTGTCCGGAGAAGATTCGATTCGACAGAGAAGCATCTTCTTTTAAACTTTTTATGTAGAGTCGCAGACTTGAAAGTTGTCCGGAGAAGATTCGATTCGACAGAGAAGCATCTTCTTTTAAACTTTTTATGTAGAGTCGCAGACTTGAAAGTTGTCCGGAGAAGGTTCAATTCGACAGAGAAGCATCTTCTTTCACATAAGTTTTTTAAAATTTGTGCCATGCATGGACAAAGTAATAATAATATAGACTTTTTATATAGAGTCGCACACTTGGAAGTTGTCCGGAGAAGATTCGATTCGACAGAGAAGCATCTTCTTTTAAACTTTTTATGTAGAGTCGCAGACTTGAAAGTTGTCCGGAGAAGGTTCAATTCGACAGAGAAGCATCTTCTTTTAAACTTTTTATGTAGAGTCGCACACTTGGAAGTTGTCCGGAGAAGATTCGATTCGACAGAGAAGCATCTTCTTTTAAACTTTTTATGTAGAGTCGCAGACTTGAAAGTTGTCCGGAGAAGGTTCAATTCGACAGAGAAGCATCTTCTTTCACATAAGTTTTTTAAAATTTGTAGCATGCATGGACAAAGTAATAATAATATAGACTTTTTATATAGAGTCGCACACTTGGAAGTTGTCCGGAGAAGATTCGATTCGACAGAGAAGCATCTTCTTTTAAACTTTTTATGTAGAGTCGCAGACTTGAAAGTTGTCCGGAGAAGGTTCAATTCGACAGAGAAGCATCTTCTTTTAAACTTTTTATGTAGAGTCGCACACTTGGAAGTTGTCCGGAGAAGATTCGATTCGACAGAGAAGCATCTTCTTTTAAACTTTTTATGTAGAGTCGCAGACTTGAAAGTTGTCCGGAGAAGATTCGATTCGACAGAGAAGCATCTTCTTTTAAACTTTTTATGTAGAGTCGCAGACTTGAAAGTTGTCCGGAGAAGGTTCAATTCGACAGAGAAGCATCTTCTTTTAAACTTTTTATGTAGAGTCGCACACTTGGAAGTTGTCCGGAGAAGATTCGATTCGACAGAGAAGCATCTTCTTTTAAACTTTTTATGTAGAGTCGCAGACTTGAAAGTTGTCCGGAGAAGGTTCAATTCGACAGAGAAGCATCTTCTTTCACATAAGTTTTTTAAAATTTGTACCATGCATGGACAAAGTAATAATAATATAGACTTTCTATATAGAGTCGCACACTTGGAAGTTGTCCGGAGAAGATTCGTTCGACAGAGAAGCATCTTCTTTTAAACTTTTTATGTAGAGTCGCAGACTTGAAAGTTGTCCGGAGAAGATTCGATTCGACAGAGAAGCATCTTCTTTTAAACTTTTTATGTAGAGTCGCAGACTTGAAAGTTGTCCGGAGAAGGTTCAATTCGACAGAGAAGCATCTTCTTTTAAACTTTTTATGTAGAGTCGCAGACTTGAAAGTTGTCCGGAGAAGGTTCAATTCGACAGAGAAGCATCTTCTTTCACATAAGTTTTTTAAAATTTGTGCCATGCATGGACAAAGTAATAATAATATAGACTTTTTATATAGAGTCGCACACTTGGAAGTTGTCCGGAGAAGATTCGATTCGACAGAGAAGCATCTTCTTTTAAACTTTTTATGTAGAGTCGCACACTTGGAAGTTGTCCGGAGAAGATTCGATTCGACAGAGAAGCATCTTCTTTTAAACTTTTTATGTAGAGTCGCAGACTTGAAAGTTGTCCGGAGAAGGTTCAATTCGACAGAGAAGCATCTTCTTTTAAACTTTTTATGTAGAGTCGCACACTTGGAAGTTGTCCGGAGAAGATTCGATTCGACAGAGAAGCATCTTCTTTTAAACTTTTTATGTAGAGTCGCAGACTTGAAAGTTGTCCGGAGAAGATTCGATTCGACAGAGAAGCATCTTCTTTTAAACTTTTTATGTAGAGTCGCAGACTTGAAAGTTGTCCGGAGAATGTTCAATTCGACAGAGAAGCATCTTCTTTCACATAAGTTTTTTAAAATTTGTACCATGCATGGACAAAGTAATAATAATATAGACTTTTTATATAGAGTCGCACACTTGGAAGTTGTCCGGAGAAGATTCGATTCGACAGAGAAGCATCTTCTTTTAAACTTTTTATGTAGAGTCGCAGACTTGAAAGTTGTCCGGAGAAGGTTCAATTCGACAGAGAAGCATCTTCTTTTAAACTTTTTATGTAGAGTCGCAGACTTGAAAGTTGTCCGGAGAAGATTCGATTCGACAGAGAAGCATCTTCTTTTAAACTTTTTATGTAGAGTCGCAGACTTGAAAGTTGTCCGGAGAAGGTTCCATTCGACAGAGAAGCATCTTCTTTTAAACTTTTTATGTAGAGTCGCAGACTTGAAAGTTGTCCGGAGAAGGTTCAATTCGACAGAGAAGCATCTTCTTTCACATAAGTTTTTTAAAATTTGTACCATGCATGGACAAAGTAATAATAATATAGACTTTTTATATAGAGTCGCACACTTGGAAGTTGTCCGGAGAAGATTCGATTCGACAGAGAAGCATCTTCTTTTAAACTTTTTATGTAGAGTCGCACACTTGGAAGTTGTCCGGAGAAGATTCGATTCGACAGAGAAGCATCTTCTTTTAAACTTTTTATGTAGAGTCGCAGACTTGAAAGTTGTCCGGAGAAGGTTCAATTCGACAGAGAAGCATCTTCTTTTAAACTTTTTATGTAGAGTCGCACACTTGGAAGTTGTCCGGAGAAGATTCGATTCGACAGAGAAGCATCTTCTTTTAAACTTTTTATGTAGAGTCGCAGACTTGAAAGTTGTCCGGAGAAGGTTCAATTCGACAGAGAAGCATCTTCTTTTAAACTTTTTATGTAGAGTCGCACACTTGGAAGTTGTCCGGAGAAGATTCGATTCGACAGAGAAGCATCTTCTTTTAAACTTTTTATGTAGAGTCGCAGACTTGAAAGTTGTCCGGAGAAGGTTCAATTCGACAGAGAAGCATCTTCTTTCACATAAGTTTTTTAAAATTTGTGCCATGCATGGACAAAGTAATAATAATATAGACTTTTTATATAGAGTCGCACACTTGGAAGTTGTCCGGAGAAGATTCGATTCGACAGAGAAGCATCTTCTTTTAAACTTTTTATGTAGAGTCGCAGACTTGAAAGTTGTCCGGAGAAGGTTCAATTCGACAGAGAAGCATCTTCTTTTAAACTTTTTATGTAGAGTCGCACACTTGGAAGTTGTCCGGAGAAGATTCGATTCGACAGAGAAGCATCTTCTTTTAAACTTTTTATGTAGAGTCGCAGACTTGAAAGTTGTCCGGAGAAGGTTCAATTCGACAGAGAAGCATCTTCTTTCACATAAGTTTTTTAAAATTTGTAGCATGCATGGACAAAGTAATAATAATATAGACTTTTTATATAGAGTCGCAGACTTGAAAGTTGTCCGGAGAAGATTCGATTCGACAGAGAAGCATCTTCTTTTAAACTTTTTATGTAGAGTCGCAGACTTGAAAGTTGTCCGGAGAAGGTTCAATTCGACAGAGAAGCATCTTCTTTTAAACTTTTTATGTAGAGTCGCACACTTGGAAGTTGTCCGGAGAAGATTCGATTCGACAGAGAAGCATCTTCTTTTAAACTTTTTATGTAGAGTCGCAGACTTGAAAGTTGTCCGGAGAAGGTTCAATTCGACAGAGAAGCATCTTCTTTTAAACTTTTTATGTAGAGTCGCACACTTGGAAGTTGTCCGGAGAAGATTCGATTCGACAGAGAAGCATCTTCTTTTAAACTTTTTATGTAGAGTCGCAGACTTGAAAGTTGTCCGGAGAAGGTTCAATTCGACAGAGAAGCATCTTCTTTCACATAAGTTTTTTAAAATTTGTAGCATGCATGGACAAAGTAATAATAATATAGACTTTTTATATAGAGTCGCACACTTGGAAGTTGTCCGGAGAAGATTCGATTCGACAGAGAAGCATCTTCTTTTAAACTTTTTATGTAGAGTCGCAGACTTGAAAGTTGTCCGGAGAAGGTTCAATTCGACAGAGAAGCATCTTCTTTTAAACTTTTTATGTAGAGTCGCACACTTGGAAGTTGTCCGGAGAAGATTCGATTCGACAGAGAAGCATCTTCTTTTAAACTTTTTATGTAGAGTCGCAGACTTGAAAGTTGTCCGGAGAAGATTCGATTCGACAGAGAAGCATCTTCTTTTAAACTTTTTATGTAGAGTCGCAGACTTGAAAGTTGTCCGGAGAAGATTCGATTCGACAGAGAAGCATCTTCTTTTAAACTTTTTATGTAGAGTCGCAGACTTGAAAGTTGTCCGGAGAAGGTTCCATTCGACGGAGAAGCATCTTCTTTTAAACTTTTTATGTAGAGTCGCAGACTTGAAAGTTGTCCGGAGAATGTTCAATTCGACAGAGAAGCATCTTCTTTCACATAAGTTTTTTAAAATTTGTGCCATGCATGGACAAAGTAATAATAATATAGACTTTTTATATAGAGTCGCACACTTGGAAGTTGTCCGGAGAAGATTCGATTCGACAGAGAAGCATCTTCTTTTAAACTTTTTATGTAGAGTCGCAGACTTGAAAGTTGTCCGGAGAAGGTTCAATTCGACAGAGAAGCATCTTCTTTTAAACTTTTTATGTAGAGTCGCACACTTGGAAGTTGTCCGGAGAAGATTCGATTCGACAGAGAAGCATCTTCTTTTAAACTTTTTATGTAGAGTCGCAGACTTGAAAGTTGTCCGGAGAAGATTCGATTCGACAGAGAAGCATCTTCTTTTAAACTTTTTATGTAGAGTTGCAGACTTGAAAGTTGTCCGGAGAAGGTTCAATTCGACAGAGAAGCATCTTCTTTTAAACTTTTTATGTAGAGTCGCACACTTGGAAGTTGTCCGGAGAAGATTCGATTCGACAGAGAAGCATCTTCTTTTAAACTTTTTATGTAGAGTCGCAGACTTGAAAGTTGTCCGGAGAAGATTCGATTCGACAGAGAAGCATCTTCTTTTAAACTTTTTATGTAGAGTCGCAGACTTGAAAGTTGTCCGGAGAAGGTTCAATTCGACAGAGAAGCATCTTCTTTTAAACTTTTTATGTAGAGTCGCAGACTTGAAAGTTGTCCGGAGAAGATTCGATTCGACAGAGAAGCATCTTCTTTTAAACTTTTTATGTAGAGTCGCAGACTTGAAAGTTGTCCGGAGAAGGTTCAATTCGACAGAGAAGCATCTTCTTTCACATAAGTTTTTTAAAATTTGTACCATGCATGGACAAAGTAATAATAATATAGACTTTTTATATAGAGTCGCACACTTGGAAGTTGTCCGGAGAAGATTCGATTCGACAGAGAAGCATCTTCTTTTAAACTTTTTATGTAGAGTCGCAGACTTGAAAGTTGTCCGGAGAAGGTTCAATTCGACAGAGAAGCATCTTCTTTTAAACTTTTTATGTAGAGTCGCACACTTGGAAGTTGTCCGGAGAAGATTCGATTCGACAGAGAAGCATCTTCTTTTAAACTTTTTATGTAGAGTCGCAGACTTGAAAGTTGTCCGGAGAAGATTCGATTCGACAGAAAAGCATCTTCTTTTAAACTTTTTATGTAGAGTCGCAGACTTGAAAGTTGTCCGGAGAAGGTTCCATTCGACAGAGAAGCATCTTCTTTTAAACTTTTTATGTAGAGTCGCAGACTTGAAAGTTGTCCGGAGAAGGTTCAATTCGACAGAGAAGCATCTTCTTTCACATAAGTTTTTTAAAATTTGTACCATGCATGGACAAAGTAATAATAATATAGACTTTTTATATAGAGTCGCACACTTGGAAGTTGTCCGGAGAAGATTCGATTCGACAGAGAAGCATCTTCTTTTAAACTTTTTATGTAGAGTCGCAGACTTGAAAGTTGTCCGGAGAAGATTCGATTCGACAGAGAAGCATCTTCTTTTAAACTTTTTATGTAGAGTCGCAGACTTGAAAGTTGTCCGGAGAAGGTTCAATTCGACAGAGAAGCATCTTCTTTCACATAAGTTTTTTAAAATTTGTGCCATGCATGGACAAAGTAATAATAATATAGACTTTTTATATAGAGTCGCACACTTGGAAGTTGTCCGGAGAAGATTCGATTCGACAGAGAAGCATCTTCTTTTAAACTTTTTATGTAGAGTCGCAGACTTGAAAGTTGTCCGGAGAAGGTTCAATTCGACAGAGAAGCATCTTCTTTCACATAAGTTTTTTAAAATTTGTACCATGCATGGACAAAGTAATAATAATATAGACTTTTTATATAGAGTCGCACACTTGGAAGTTGTCCGGAGAAGATTCGATTCGACAGAGAAGCATCTTCTTTTAAACTTTTTATGTAGAGTCGCAGACTTGAAAGTTGTCCGGAGAAGATTCGATTCGACAGAGAAGCATCTTCTTTTAAACTTTTTATGTAGAGTCGCAGACTTGAAAGTTGTCCGGAGAAGGTTCAATTCGACAGAGAAGCATCTTCTTTCACATAAGTTTTTTAAAATTTGTGCCATGCATGGACAAAGTAATAATAATATAGACTTTTTATATAGAGTCGCACACTTGGAAGTTGTCCGGAGAAGATTCGATTCGACAGAGAAGCATCTTCTTTTAAACTTTTTATGTAGAGTCGCAGACTTGAAAGTTGTCCGGAGAAGGTTCAATTCGACAGAGAAGCATCTTCTTTTAAACTTTTTATGTAGAGTCGCACACTTGGAAGTTGTCCGGAGAAGATTCGATTCGACAGAGAAGCATCTTCTTTTAAACTTTTTATGTAGAGTCGCAGACTTGAAAGTTGTCCGGAGAAGGTTCAATTCGACAGAGAAGCATCTTCTTTCACATAAGTTTTTTAAAATTTGTAGCATGCATGGACAAAGTAATAATAATATAGACTTTTTATATAGAGTCGCACACTTGGAAGTTGTCCGGAGAAGATTCGATTCGACAGAGAAGCATCTTCTTTTAAACTTTTTATGTAGAGTCGCAGACTTGAAAGTTGTCCGGAGAAGGTTCAATTCGACAGAGAAGCATCTTCTTTTAAACTTTTTATGTAGAGTCGCACACTTGGAAGTTGTCCGGAGAAGATTCGATTCGACAGAGAAGCATCTTCTTTTAAACTTTTTATGTAGAGTCGCAGACTTGAAAGTTGTCCGGAGAAGATTCGATTCGACAGAGAAGCATCTTCTTTTAAACTTTTTATGTAGAGTCGCAGACTTGAAAGTTGTCCGGAGAAGGTTCAATTCGACAGAGAAGCATCTTCTTTTAAACTTTTTATGTAGAGTCGCACACTTGGAAGTTGTCCGGAGAAGATTCGATTCGACAGAGAAGCATCTTCTTTTAAACTTTTTATGTAGAGTCGCAGACTTGAAAGTTGTCCGGAGAAGGTTCAATTCGACAGAGAAGCATCTTCTTTCACATAAGTTTTTTAAAATTTGTACCATGCATGGACAAAGTAATAATAATATAGACTTTCTATATAGAGTCGCACACTTGGAAGTTGTCCGGAGAAGATTCGTTCGACAGAGAAGCATCTTCTTTTAAACTTTTTATGTAGAGTCGCAGACTTGAAAGTTGTCCGGAGAAGATTCGATTCGACAGAGAAGCATCTTCTTTTAAACTTTTTATGTAGAGTCGCAGACTTGAAAGTTGTCCGGAGAAGGTTCAATTCGACAGAGAAGCATCTTCTTTTAAACTTTTTATGTAGAGTCGCAGACTTGAAAGTTGTCCGGAGAAGGTTCAATTCGACAGAGAAGCATCTTCTTTCACATAAGTTTTTTAAAATTTGTGCCATGCATGGACAAAGTAATAATAATATAGACTTTTTATATAGAGTCGCACACTTGGAAGTTGTCCGGAGAAGATTCGATTCGACAGAGAAGCATCTTCTTTTAAACTTTTTATGTAGAGTCGCACACTTGGAAGTTGTCCGGAGAAGATTCGATTCGACAGAGAAGCATCTTCTTTTAAACTTTTTATGTAGAGTCGCAGACTTGAAAGTTGTCCGGAGAAGGTTCAATTCGACAGAGAAGCATCTTCTTTTAAACTTTTTATGTAGAGTCGCACACTTGGAAGTTGTCCGGAGAAGATTCGATTCGACAGAGAAGCATCTTCTTTTAAACTTTTTATGTAGAGTCGCAGACTTGAAAGTTGTCCGGAGAAGATTCGATTCGACAGAGAAGCATCTTCTTTTAAACTTTTTATGTAGAGTCGCAGACTTGAAAGTTGTCCGGAGAATGTTCAATTCGACAGAGAAGCATCTTCTTTCACATAAGTTTTTTAAAATTTGTACCATGCATGGACAAAGTAATAATAATATAGACTTTTTATATAGAGTCGCACACTTGGAAGTTGTCCGGAGAAGATTCGATTCGACAGAGAAGCATCTTCTTTTAAACTTTTTATGTAGAGTCGCAGACTTGAAAGTTGTCCGGAGAAGGTTCAATTCGACAGAGAAGCATCTTCTTTTAAACTTTTTATGTAGAGTCGCAGACTTGAAAGTTGTCCGGAGAAGATTCGATTCGACAGAGAAGCATCTTCTTTTAAACTTTTTATGTAGAGTCGCAGACTTGAAAGTTGTCCGGAGAAGGTTCCATTCGACAGAGAAGCATCTTCTTTTAAACTTTTTATGTAGAGTCGCAGACTTGAAAGTTGTCCGGAGAAGGTTCAATTCGACAGAGAAGCATCTTCTTTCACATAAGTTTTTTAAAATTTGTACCATGCATGGACAAAGTAATAATAATATAGACTTTTTATATAGAGTCGCACACTTGGAAGTTGTCCGGAGAAGATTCGATTCGACAGAGAAGCATCTTCTTTTAAACTTTTTATGTAGAGTCGCACACTTGGAAGTTGTCCGGAGAAGATTCGATTCGACAGAGAAGCATCTTCTTTTAAACTTTTTATGTAGAGTCGCAGACTTGAAAGTTGTCCGGAGAAGGTTCAATTCGACAGAGAAGCATCTTCTTTTAAACTTTTTATGTAGAGTCGCACACTTGGAAGTTGTCCGGAGAAGATTCGATTCGACAGAGAAGCATCTTCTTTTAAACTTTTTATGTAGAGTCGCAGACTTGAAAGTTGTCCGGAGAAGGTTCAATTCGACAGAGAAGCATCTTCTTTTAAACTTTTTATGTAGAGTCGCACACTTGGAAGTTGTCCGGAGAAGATTCGATTCGACAGAGAAGCATCTTCTTTTAAACTTTTTATGTAGAGTCGCAGACTTGAAAGTTGTCCGGAGAAGGTTCAATTCGACAGAGAAGCATCTTCTTTCACATAAGTTTTTTAAAATTTGTGCCATGCATGGACAAAGTAATAATAATATAGACTTTTTATATAGAGTCGCACACTTGGAAGTTGTCCGGAGAAGATTCGATTCGACAGAGAAGCATCTTCTTTTAAACTTTTTATGTAGAGTCGCAGACTTGAAAGTTGTCCGGAGAAGGTTCAATTCGACAGAGAAGCATCTTCTTTTAAACTTTTTATGTAGAGTCGCACACTTGGAAGTTGTCCGGAGAAGATTCGATTCGACAGAGAAGCATCTTCTTTTAAACTTTTTATGTAGAGTCGCAGACTTGAAAGTTGTCCGGAGAAGGTTCAATTCGACAGAGAAGCATCTTCTTTCACATAAGTTTTTTAAAATTTGTAGCATGCATGGACAAAGTAATAATAATATAGACTTTTTATATAGAGTCGCAGACTTGAAAGTTGTCCGGAGAAGATTCGATTCGACAGAGAAGCATCTTCTTTTAAACTTTTTATGTAGAGTCGCAGACTTGAAAGTTGTCCGGAGAAGGTTCAATTCGACAGAGAAGCATCTTCTTTTAAACTTTTTATGTAGAGTCGCACACTTGGAAGTTGTCCGGAGAAGATTCGATTCGACAGAGAAGCATCTTCTTTTAAACTTTTTATGTAGAGTCGCAGACTTGAAAGTTGTCCGGAGAAGGTTCAATTCGACAGAGAAGCATCTTCTTTTAAACTTTTTATGTAGAGTCGCACACTTGGAAGTTGTCCGGAGAAGATTCGATTCGACAGAGAAGCATCTTCTTTTAAACTTTTTATGTAGAGTCGCAGACTTGAAAGTTGTCCGGAGAAGGTTCAATTCGACAGAGAAGCATCTTCTTTCACATAAGTTTTTTAAAATTTGTAGCATGCATGGACAAAGTAATAATAATATAGACTTTTTATATAGAGTCGCACACTTGGAAGTTGTCCGGAGAAGATTCGATTCGACAGAGAAGCATCTTCTTTTAAACTTTTTATGTAGAGTCGCAGACTTGAAAGTTGTCCGGAGAAGGTTCAATTCGACAGAGAAGCATCTTCTTTTAAACTTTTTATGTAGAGTCGCACACTTGGAAGTTGTCCGGAGAAGATTCGATTCGACAGAGAAGCATCTTCTTTTAAACTTTTTATGTAGAGTCGCAGACTTGAAAGTTGTCCGGAGAAGATTCGATTCGACAGAGAAGCATCTTCTTTTAAACTTTTTATGTAGAGTCGCAGACTTGAAAGTTGTCCGGAGAAGATTCGATTCGACAGAGAAGCATCTTCTTTTAAACTTTTTATGTAGAGTCGCAGACTTGAAAGTTGTCCGGAGAAGGTTCCATTCGACGGAGAAGCATCTTCTTTTAAACTTTTTATGTAGAGTCGCAGACTTGAAAGTTGTCCGGAGAATGTTCAATTCGACAGAGAAGCATCTTCTTTCACATAAGTTTTTTAAAATTTGTGCCATGCATGGACAAAGTAATAATAATATAGACTTTTTATATAGAGTCGCACACTTGGAAGTTGTCCGGAGAAGATTCGATTCGACAGAGAAGCATCTTCTTTTAAACTTTTTATGTAGAGTCGCAGACTTGAAAGTTGTCCGGAGAAGGTTCAATTCGACAGAGAAGCATCTTCTTTTAAACTTTTTATGTAGAGTCGCACACTTGGAAGTTGTCCGGAGAAGATTCGATTCGACAGAGAAGCATCTTCTTTTAAACTTTTTATGTAGAGTCGCAGACTTGAAAGTTGTCCGGAGAAGATTCGATTCGACAGAGAAGCATCTTCTTTTAAACTTTTTATGTAGAGTTGCAGACTTGAAAGTTGTCCGGAGAAGGTTCAATTCGACAGAGAAGCATCTTCTTTTAAACTTTTTATGTAGAGTCGCACACTTGGAAGTTGTCCGGAGAAGATTCGATTCGACAGAGAAGCATCTTCTTTTAAACTTTTTATGTAGAGTCGCAGACTTGAAAGTTGTCCGGAGAAGATTCGATTCGACAGAGAAGCATCTTCTTTTAAACTTTTTATGTAGAGTCGCAGACTTGAAAGTTGTCCGGAGAAGGTTCAATTCGACAGAGAAGCATCTTCTTTTAAACTTTTTATGTAGAGTCGCAGACTTGAAAGTTGTCCGGAGAAGATTCGATTCGACAGAGAAGCATCTTCTTTTAAACTTTTTATGTAGAGTCGCAGACTTGAAAGTTGTCCGGAGAAGGTTCAATTCGACAGAGAAGCATCTTCTTTCACATAAGTTTTTTAAAATTTGTACCATGCATGGACAAAGTAATAATAATATAGACTTTTTATATAGAGTCGCACACTTGGAAGTTGTCCGGAGAAGATTCGATTCGACAGAGAAGCATCTTCTTTTAAACTTTTTATGTAGAGTCGCAGACTTGAAAGTTGTCCGGAGAAGGTTCAATTCGACAGAGAAGCATCTTCTTTTAAACTTTTTATGTAGAGTCGCACACTTGGAAGTTGTCCGGAGAAGATTCGATTCGACAGAGAAGCATCTTCTTTTAAACTTTTTATGTAGAGTCGCAGACTTGAAAGTTGTCCGGAGAAGATTCGATTCGACAGAAAAGCATCTTCTTTTAAACTTTTTATGTAGAGTCGCAGACTTGAAAGTTGTCCGGAGAAGGTTCCATTCGACAGAGAAGCATCTTCTTTTAAACTTTTTATGTAGAGTCGCAGACTTGAAAGTTGTCCGGAGAAGGTTCAATTCGACAGAGAAGCATCTTCTTTCACATAAGTTTTTTAAAATTTGTACCATGCATGGACAAAGTAATAATAATATAGACTTTTTATATAGAGTCGCACACTTGGAAGTTGTCCGGAGAAGATTCGATTCGACAGAGAAGCATCTTCTTTTAAACTTTTTATGTAGAGTCGCAGACTTGAAAGTTGTCCGGAGAAGATTCGATTCGACAGAGAAGCATCTTCTTTTAAACTTTTTATGTAGAGTCGCAGACTTGAAAGTTGTCCGGAGAAGGTTCAATTCGACAGAGAAGCATCTTCTTTCACATAAGTTTTTTAAAATTTGTGCCATGCATGGACAAAGTAATAATAATATAGACTTTTTATATAGAGTCGCACACTTGGAAGTTGTCCGGAGAAGATTCGATTCGACAGAGAAGCATCTTCTTTTAAACTTTTTATGTAGAGTCGCAGACTTGAAAGTTGTCCGGAGAAGGTTCAATTCGACAGAGAAGCATCTTCTTTTAAACTTTTTATGTAGAGTCGCACACTTGGAAGTTGTCCGGAGAAGATTCGATTCGACAGAGAAGCATCTTCTTTTAAACTTTTTATGTAGAGTCGCAGACTTGAAAGTTGTCCGGAGAAGGTTCAATTCGACAGAGAAGCATCTTCTTTCACATAAGTTTTTTAAAATTTGTAGCATGCATGGACAAAGTAATAATAATATAGACTTTTTATATAGAGTCGCACACTTGGAAGTTGTCCGGAGAAGATTCGATTCGACAGAGAAGCATCATCTTTTAAACTTTTTATGTAGAGTCGCAGACTTGAAAGTTGTCCGGAGAAGGTTCAATTCGACAGAGAAGCATCTTCTTTTAAACTTTTTATGTAGAGTCGCACACTTGGAAGTTGTCCGGAGAAGATTCGATTCGACAGAGAAGCATCTTCTTTTAAACTTTTTATGTAGAGTCGCAGACTTGAAAGTTGTCCGGAGAAGATTCGATTCGACAGAGAAGCATCTTCTTTTAAACTTTTTATGTAGAGTCGCAGACTTGAAAGTTGTCCGGAGAAGGTTCAATTCGACAGAGAAGCATCTTCTTTTAAACTTTTTATGTAGAGTCGCACACTTGGAAGTTGTCCGGAGAAGATTCGATTCGACAGAGAAGCATCTTCTTTTAAACTTTTTATGTAGAGTCGCAGACTTGAAAGTTGTCCGGAGAAGGTTCAATTCGACAGAGAAGCATCTTCTTTCACATAAGTTTTTTAAAATTTGTACCATGCATGGACAAAGTAATAATAATATAGACTTTTTATATAGAGTCGCACACTTGGAAGTTGTCCGGAGAAGATTCGTTCGACAGAGAAGCATCTTCTTTTAAACTTTTTATGTAGAGTCGCAGACTTGAAAGTTGTCCGGAGAAGATTCGATTCGACAGAGAAGCATCTTCTTTTAAACTTTTTATGTAGAGTCGCAGACTTGAAAGTTGTCCGGAGAAGGTTCAATTCGACAGAGAAGCATCTTCTTTTAAACTTTTTATGTAGAGTCGCAGACTTGAAAGTTGTCCGGAGAAGGTTCAATTCGACAGAGAAGCATCTTCTTTCACATAAGTTTTTTAAAATTTGTGCCATGCATGGACAAAGTAATAATAATATAGACTTTTTATATAGAGTCGCACACTTGGAAGTTGTCCGGAGAAGATTCGATTCGACAGAGAAGCATCTTCTTTTAAACTTTTTATGTAGAGTCGCACACTTGGAAGTTGTCCGGAGAAGATTCGATTCGACAGAGAAGCATCTTCTTTTAAACTTTTTATGTAGAGTCGCAGACTTGAAAGTTGTCCGGAGAAGGTTCAATTCGACAGAGAAGCATCTTCTTTTAAACTTTTTATGTAGAGTCGCACACTTGGAAGTTGTCCGGAGAAGATTCGATTCGACAGAGAAGCATCTTCTTTTAAACTTTTTATGTAGAGTCGCAGACTTGAAAGTTGTCCGGAGAAGATTCGATTCGACAGAGAAGCATCTTCTTTTAAACTTTTTATGTAGAGTCGCAGACTTGAAAGTTGTCCGGAGAATGTTCAATTCGACAGAGAAGCATCTTCTTTCACATAAGTTTTTTAAAATTTGTACCATGCATGGACAAAGTAATAATAATATAGACTTTTTATATAGAGTCGCACACTTGGAAGTTGTCCGGAGAAGATTCGATTCGACAGAGAAGCATCTTCTTTTAAACTTTTTATGTAGAGTCGCAGACTTGAAAGTTGTCCGGAGAAGGTTCAATTCGACAGAGAAGCATCTTCTTTTAAACTTTTTATGTAGAGTCGCAGACTTGAAAGTTGTCCGGAGAAGATTCGATTCGACAGAGAAGCATCTTCTTTTAAACTTTTTATGTAGAGTCGCAGACTTGAAAGTTGTCCGGAGAAGGTTCCATTCGACAGAGAAGCATCTTCTTTTAAACTTTTTATGTAGAGTCGCAGACTTGAAAGTTGTCCGGAGAAGGTTCAATTCGACAGAGAAGCATCTTCTTTCACATAAGTTTTTTAAAATTTGTACCATGCATGGACAAAGTAATAATAATATAGACTTTTTATATAGAGTCGCACACTTGGAAGTTGTCCGGAGAAGATTCGATTCGACAGAGAAGCATCTTCTTTTAAACTTTTTATGTAGAGTCGCAGACTTGGAAGTTGTCCGGAGAAGATTCGATTCGACAGAGAAGCATCTTCTTTTAAACTTTTTATGTAGAGTCGCAGACTTGAAAGTTGTCCGGAGAAGGTTCAATTCGACAGAGAAGCATCTTCTTTTAAACTTTTTATGTAGAGTCGCACACTTGGAAGTTGTCCGGAGAAGATTCGATTCGACAGAGAAGCATCTTCTTTTAAACTTTTTATGTAGAGTCGCAGACTTGAAAGTTGTCCGGAGAAGGTTCAATTCGACAGAGAAGCATCTTCTTTCACATAAGTTTTTTAAAATTTGTGCCATGCATGGACAAAGTAATAATAATATAGACTTTTTATATAGAGTCGCACACTTGGAAGTTGTCCGGAGAAGATTCGATTCGACAGAGAAGCATCTTCTTTTAAACTTTTTATGTAGAGTCGCAGACTTGAAAGTTGTCCGGAGAAGGTTCAATTCGACAGAGAAGCATCTTCTTTTAAACTTTTTATGTAGAGTCGCACACTTGGAAGTTGTCCGGAGAAGATTCGATTCGACAGAGAAGCATCTTCTTTTAAACTTTTTATGTAGAGTCGCAGACTTGAAAGTTGTCCGGAGAAGGTTCAATTCGACAGAGAAGCATCTTCTTTCACATAAGTTTTTTAAAATTTGTAGCATGCATGGACAAAGTAATAATAATATAGACTTTTTATATAGAGTCGCACACTTGGAAGTTGTCCGGAGAAGATTCGATTCGACAGAGAAGCATCTTCTTTTAAACTTTTTATGTAGAGTCGCAGACTTGAAAGTTGTCCGGAGAAGGTTCAATTCGACAGAGAAGCATCTTCTTTTAAACTTTTTATGTAGAGTCGCACACTTGGAAGTTGTCCGGAGAAGATTCGATTCGACAGAGAAGCATCTTCTTTTAAACTTTTTATGTAGAGTCGCAGACTTGAAAGTTGTCCGGAGAAGATTCGATTCGACAGAGAAGCATCTTCTTTTAAACTTTTTATGTAGAGTCGCAGACTTGAAAGTTGTCCGGAGAAGGTTCCATTCGACAGAGAAGCATCTTCTTTTAAACTTTTTATGTAGAGTCGCACACTTGGAAGTTGTCCGGAGAAGATTCGATTCGACAGAGAAGCATCTTCTTTTAAACTTTTTATGTAGAGTCGCAGACTTGAAAGTTGTCCGGAGAAGGTTCAATTCGACAGAGAAGCATCTTCTTTCACATAAGTTTTTTAAAATTTGTACCATGCATGGACAAAGTAATAATAATATAGACTTTTTATATAGAGTCGCACACTTGGAAGTTGTCCGGAGAAGATTCGATTCGACAGAGAAGCATCTTCTTTTAAACTTTTTATGTAGAGTCGCAGACTTGAAAGTTGTCCGGAGAAGATTCGATTCGACAGAGAAGCATCTTCTTTTAAACTTTTTATGTAGAGTCGCAGACTTGAAAGTTGTCCGGAGAAGATTCGATTCGACAGAGAAGCATCTTCTTTTAAACTTTTTATGTAGAGTCGCAGACTTGAAAGTTGTCCGGAGAAGGTTCCATTCGACAGAGAAGCATCTTCTTTTAAACTTTTTATGTAGAGTCGCAGACTTGAAAGTTGTCCGGAGAAGGTTCCATTCGACAGAGAAGCATCTTCTTTCACATAAGTTTTTTAAAATTTGTACCATGCATGGACAAAGTAATAATAATATAGACTTTTTATATAGAGTCGCACACTTGGAAGTTGTCCGGAGAAGATTCGATTCGACAGAGAAGCATCTTCTTTTAAACTTTTTATGTAGAGTCGCACACTTGGAAGTTGTCCGGAGAAGGTTCAATTCGACAGAGAAGCATCTTCTTTCACATAAGTTTTTTAAAATTTGTACCATGCATGGACAAAGTAATAATAATATAGACTTTTTATATAGAGTCGCAGACTTGGAAGTTGCCCGGAGAAGGTTCCATTCGACAGAGAAGCATCGTCTTTCACATAAGATTTTTAAAATTTGTACCATGCATGGACAAAGTAATAATAATATAGACTTTTTATATAGAGTCGCACACTTGGAAGTTGTCCGGAGAAGATTCGATTCGACAGAGAAGCATCTTCTTTTAAACTTTTTATGTAGAGTCGCAGACTTGAAAGTTGTCCGGAGAAGGTTCAATTCGACAGAGAAGCATCTTCTTTCACATAAGTTTTTTAATATTTGTACCATGCATGGACAAAGTAATAATAATATAGACTTTTTATATAGAGTCGCACACTTGGAAGTTGTCCGGAGAAGATTCGATTCGACAGAGAAGCATCTTCTTTTAAACTTTTTATGTAGAGTCGCAGACTTGAAAGTTGTCCGGAGAAGGTTCAATTCGACAGAGAAGCATCTTCTTTCATATAAGTTTTTTAAAATTTGTACCATGCATGGACAAAGTAATAATAATATAGACTTTTTATATAGAGTCGCACACTTGGAAGTTGTCCGGAGAAGATTCGATTCGACAGAGAAGCATCTTCTTTTAAACTTTTTATGTAGAGTCGCACACTTGGAAGTTGTCCGGAGAAGATTCGATTCGACAGAGAAGCATCTTCTTTTAAACTTTTTATGTAGAGTCGCAGACTTGAAAGTTGTCCGGAGAAGATTCGATTCGACAGAGAAGCATCTTCTTTTAAACTTTTTATGTAGAGTCGCAGACTTGAAAGTTGTCCGGAGAAGGTTCAATTCGACAGAGAAGCATCTTCTTTCACATAAGTTTTTTAAAATTTGTACCATGCATGGACGAAGTAATAATAATATAGACTTTTTATATAGAGTCGCAGACTTGGAAGTTGCCCGGAGAAGGTTCAATTCGACAGAGAAGCATCTTCTTTCACATAAGTTTTTTAAAATTTGTACCATGCATGGACAAAGTAATAATAATATAGACTTTTTATATAGAATCGCACACTTGGAAGTTGTCCGGAGAAGATTCGATTCGACAGAGAAGCATCTTCTTTTAAACTTTTTATGTAGAGTCGCAGACTTGAAAGTTGTCCGGAGAAGATTCGATTCGACAGAGAAGCATCTTCTTTTAAACTTTTTATGTAGAGTCGCAGACTTGAAAGTTGTCCGGAGAAGGTTCAATTCGACAGAGAAGCATCTTCTTTTAAACTTTTTATGTAGAGTCGCACACTTGGAAGTTGTCCGGAGAAGATTCGATTCGACAGAGAAGCATCTTCTTTTAAACTTTTTATGTAGAGTCGCAGACTTGAAAGTTGTCCGGAGAAGGTTCAATTCGACAGAGAAGCATCTTCTTTCACATAAGTTTTTTAAAATTTGTTCCATGCATGGACAAAGTAATAATAATATAGACTTTTTATATAGAGTCGCACACTTGGAAGTTGTCCGGAGAAGATTCGATTCGACAGAGAAGCATCTTCTTTTAAACTTTTTATGTAGAGTCGCAGACTTGAAAGTTGTCCGGAGAAGGTTCAATTCGACAGAGAAGCATCTTCTTTTAAACTTTTTATGTAGAGTCGCACACTTGGAAGTTGTCCGGAGAAGATTCGATTCGACAGAGAAGCATCTTCTTTTAAACTTTTTATGTAGAGTCGCAGACTTGAAAGTTGTCCGGAGAAGGTTCAATTCGACAGAGAAGCATCTTCTTTCATATAAGTTTTTTAAAATTTGTACCATGCATGGACAAAGTAATAATAATATAGACTTTTTATATAGAGTCGCACACTTGGAAGTTGTCCGGAGAAGATTCGATTCGACAGAGAAGCATCTTCTTTTAAACTTTTTATGTAGAGTCGCACACTTGGAAGTTGTCCGGAGAAGATTCGATTCGACAGAGAAGCATCTTCTTTTAAACTTTTTATGTAGAGTCGCAGACTTGAAAGTTGTCCGGAGAAGATTCGATTCGACAGAGAAGCATCTTCTTTTAAACTTTTTATGTAGAGTCGCAGACTTGAAAGTTGTCCGGAGAAGGTTCAATTCGACAGAGAAGCATCTTCTTTTAAACTTTTTATGTAGAGTCGCACACTTGGAAGTTGTCCGGAGAAGATTCGATTCGACAGAGAAGCATCTTCTTTTAAACTTTTTATGTAGAGTCGCAGACTTGAAAGTTGTCCGGAGAAGATTCGATTCGACAGAGAAGCATCTTCTTTTAAACTTTTTATGTAGAGTCGCAGACTTGAAAGTTGTCCGGAGAAGGTTCAATTCGACAGAGAAGCATCTTCTTTTAAACTTTTTATGTAGAGTCGCACACTTGGAAGTTGTCCGGAGAAGATTCGATTCGACAGAGAAGCATCTTCTTTTAAACTTTTTATGTAGAGTCGCAGACTTGAAAGTTGTCCGGAGAAGGTTCAATTCGACAGAGAAGCATCTTCTTTCACATAAGTTTTTTAAAATTTGTACCATGCATGGACAAAGTAATAATAATATAGACTTTTTATATAGAGTCGCACACTTGGAAGTTGTCCGGAGAAGATTCGATTCGACAGAGAAGCATCTTCTTTTAAACTTTTTATGTAGAGTCGCAGACTTGAAAGTTGTCCGGAGAAGATTCGATTCGACAGAGAAGCATCTTCTTTTAAACTTTTTATGTAGAGTCGCACACTTGGAAGTTGTCCGGAGAAGATTCGATTCGACAGAGAAGCATCTTCTTTTAAACTTTTTATGTAGAGTCGCAGACTTGAAAGTTGTCCGGAGAAGGTTCAATTCGACAGAGAAGCATCTTCTTTCACATAAGTTTTTTAAAATTTGTACCATGCATGGACAAAGTAATAATAATATAGACTTTTTATATAGAGTCGCACACTTGGAAGTTGTCCGGAGAAGATTCGATTCGACAGAGAAGCATCTTCTTTTAAACTTTTTATGTAGAGTCGCAGACTTGAAAGTTGTCCGGAGAAGGTTCAATTCGACAGAGAAGCATCTTCTTTCACATAAGTTTTTTAATATTTGTACCATGCATGGACAAAGTAATAATAATATAGACTTTTTATATAGAGTCGCACACTTGGAAGTTGCCCGGAGAAGGTTCCATTCGACAGAGAAGCATCGTCTTTCACATAAGATTTTTAAAATTTGTACCATGCATGGACAAAGTAATAATAATATAGACTTTTTATATAGAGTCGCACACTTGGAAGTTGTCCGGAGAAGATTCGATTCGACAGAGAAGCATCTTCTTTTAAACTTTTTATGTAGAGTCGCAGACTTGAAAGTTGTCCGGAGAAGATTCGATTCGACAGAGAAGCATCTTCTTTTAAACTTTTTATGTAGAGTCGCAGACTTGAAAGTTGTCCGGAGAAGATTCGATTCGACAGAGAAGCATCTTCTTTTAAACTTTTTATGTAGAGTCGCAGACTTGAAAGTTGTCCGGAGAAGGTTCAATTCGACAGAGAAGCATCTTCTTTCACATAAGTTTTTTAAAATTTGTACCATGCATGGACAAAGTAATAATAATATAGACTTTTTATATAGAGTCGCACACTTGGAAGTTGTCCGGAGAAGATTCGATTCGACAGAGAAGCATCTTCTTTTAAACTTTTTATGTAGAGTCGCACACTTGGAAGTTGTCCGGAGAAGATTCGATTCGACAGAGAAGCATCTTCTTTTAAACTTTTTATGTAGAGTCGCACACTTGGAAGTTGTCCGGAGAAGGTTCAATTCGACAGAGAAGCATCTTCTTTCACATAAGTTTTTTAAAATTTGTACCATGCATGGACAAAGTAATAATAATATAGACTTTTTATATAGAGTCGCAGACTTGGAAGTTGTCCGGAGAAGATTCGATTCGACAGAGAAGCATCTTCTTTTAAACTTTTTATGTAGAGTCGCAGACTTGAAAGTTGTCCGGAGAAGATTCGATTCGACAGAGAAGCATCTTCTTTTAAACTTTTTATGTAGAGTCGCAGACTTGAAAGTTGTCCGGAGAAGGTTCAATTCGACAGAGAAGCATCTTCTTTTAAACTTTTTATGTAGAGTCGCACACTTGGAAGTTGTCCGGAGAAGATTCGATTCGACAGAGAAGCATCTTCTTTTAAACTTTTTATGTAGAGTCGCAGACTTGAAAGTTGTCCGGAGAAGGTTCAATTCGACAGAGAAGCATCTTCTTTTAAACTTTTTATGTAGAGTCGCACACTTGGAAGTTGTCCGGAGAAGATTCGATTCGACAGAGAAGCATCTTCTTTTAAACTTTTTATGTAGAGTCGCACACTTGGAAGTTGTCCGGAGAAGGTTCAATTCGACAGAGAAGCATCTTCTTTCACATAAGTTTTTTAAAATTTGTACCATGCATGGACAAAGTAATAATAATATAGACTTTTTATATAGAGTCGCACACTTGGAAGTTGTCCGGAGAAGATTCGATTCGACAGAGAAGCATCTTCTTTTAAACTTTTTATGTAGAGTCGCACACTTGAAAGTTGTCCGGAGAAGGTTCAATTCGACAGAGAAGCATCTTCTTTTAAACTTTTTATGTAGAGTCGCACACTTGGAAGTTGTCCGGAGAAGATTCGATTCGACAGAGAAGCATCTTCTTTTAAACTTTTTATGTAGAGTCGCAGACTTGAAAGTTGTCCGGAGAAGATTCGATTCGACAGAGAAGCATCTTCTTTCACATAAGTTTTTTAAAATTTGTACCATTTATAAACAAAATAATAATAATATAGGCTTTTTATGTAGAGTCGCAGACTTGGAAGTTGTCCGGAGAAGATTCGATTCGACAGAGAAGCATCTTCTTTTAAACTTTTTATGTAGAGTCGCAGACTTGAAAGTTGTCCGGAGAAGATTCGATTCGACAGAGAAGCATCTTCTTTTAAACTTTTTATGTAGAGTCGCAGACTTGAAAGTTGTCCGGAGAAGATTCGATTCGACAGAGAAGCATCTTCTTTTAAACTTTTTATGTAGAGTCGCAGACTTGAAAGTTGTCCGGAGAAGGTTCAATTCGACAGAGAAGCATCTTCTTTCACATAAGTTTTTTAAAATTTGTACCATGCATGGACAAAGTAATAATAATATAGACTTTTTATATAGAGTCGCACACTTGGAAGTTGTCCGGAGAAGATTCGATTCGACAGAGAAGCATCTTCTTTTAAACTTTTTATGTAGAGTCGCAGACTTGAAAGTTGTCCGGAGAAGGTTCCATTCGACAGAGAAGCATCTTCTTTCACATAAGTTTTTTAAAATTTGTACCATGCATGGACAAAGTAATAATAATATAGACTTTTTATATAGAGTCGCACACTTGGAAGTTGTCCGGAGAAGATTCGATTCGACAGAGAAGCATCTTCTTTTATACTTTTTATGTAGAGTCGCAGACTTGAAAGTTGTCCGGAGAAGATTCGATTCGACAGAGAAGCATCTTCTTTTAAACTTTTTATGTAGAGTCGCAGACTTGAAAGTTGTCCGGAGAAGGTTCAATTCGACAGAGAAGCATCTTCTTTTAAACTTTTTATGTAGAGTCGCACACTTGGAAGTTGTCCGGAGAAGATTCGATTCGACAGAGAAGCATCTTCTTTTAAACTTTTTATGTAGAGTCGCAGACTTGAAAGTTGTCCGGAGAAGGTTCAATTCGACAGAGAAGCATCTTCTTTCACATAAGTTTTTTAAAATTTGTAGCATGCATGGACAAAGTAATAATAATATAGACTTTTTATATAGAGTCGCACACTTGGAAGTTGTCCGGAGAAGATTCGATTCGACAGAGAAGCATCTTCTTTTAAACTTTTTATGTAGAGTCGCAGACTTGAAAGTTGTCCGGAGAAGGTTCAATTCGACAGAGAAGCATCTTCTTTTAAACTTTTTATGTAGAGTCGCACACTTGGAAGTTGTCCGGAGAAGATTCGATTCGACAGAGAAGCATCTTCTTTTAAACTTTTTATGTAGAGTCGCAGACTTGAAAGTTGTCCGGAGAAGATTCGATTCGACAGAGAAGCATCTTCTTTTAAACTTTTTATGTAGAGTCGCACACTTGGAAGTTGTCCGGAGAAGATTCGATTCGACAGAGAAGCATCTTCTTTTAAACTTTTTATGTAGAGTCGCAGACTTGAAAGTTGTCCGGAGAAGGTTCAATTCGACAGAGAAGCATCTTCTTTCACATAAGTTTTTTAAAATTTGTACCATGCATGGACAAAGTAATAATAATATAGACTTTTTATATAGAGTCGCACACTTGGAAGTTGTCCGGAGAAGATTCGATTCGACAGAGAAGCATCTTCTTTTAAGCTTTTTATGTAGAGTCGCAGACTTGAAAGTTGTCCGGAGAAGATTCGATTCGACAGAGAAGCATCTTCTTTTAAACTTTTTATGTAGAGTCGCAGACTTGAAAGTTGTCCGGAGAAGGTTCAATTCGACAGAGAAGCATCTTCTTTCACATAAGTTTTTTAAAATTTGTGCCATGCATGGACAAAGTAATAATAATATAGACTTTTTATATAGAGTCGCACACTTGGAAGTTGTCCGGAGAAGATTCGATTCGACAGAGAAGCATCTTCTTTTAAACTTTTTATGTAGAGTCGCACACTTGGAAGTTGTCCGGAGAAGATTCGATTCGACAGAGAAGCATCTTCTTTTAAACTTTTTATGTAGAGTCGCACACTTGGAAGTTGTCCGGAGAAGGTTCAATTCGACAAAGAAGCATCTTCTTTCACATAAGTTTTTTAAAATTTGTACCATGCATGGACAAAGTAATAATAATATAGACTTTTTATATAGAGTCGCACACTTGGAAGTTGTCCGGAGAAGATTCGATTCGACAGAGAAGCATCTTCTTTTAAACTTTTTATGTAGAGTCGCACACTTGAAAGTTGTCCGGAGAAGGTTCAATTCGACAGAGAAGCATCTTCTTTTAAACTTTTTATGTAGAGTCGCACACTTGGAAGTTGTCCGGAGAAGATTCGATTCGACAGAGAAGCATCTTCTTTTAAACTTTTTATGTAGAGTCGCAGACTTGAAAGTTGTCCGGAGAAGATTCGATTCGACAGAGAAGCATCTTCTTTTAAACTTTTTATGTAGAGTCGCACACTTGGAAGTTGTCCGGAGAAGATTCGATTCGACAGAGAAGCATCTTCTTTTAAACTTTTTATGTAGAGTCGCACACTTGGAAGTTGTCCGGAGAAGATTCGATTCGACAGAGAAGCATCTTCTTTTAAACTTTTTATGTAGAGTCGCAGACTTGAAAGTTGTCCGGAGAAGGTTCAATTCGACAGAGAAGCATCTTCTTTCACATAAGTTTTTTAAAATTTGTACCATGCATGGACAAAGTAATAATAATATAGACTTTTTATATAGAGTCGCACACTTGGAAGTTGTCCGGAGAAGATTCGATTCGACAGAGAAGCATCTTCTTTTAAACTTTTTATGTAGAGTCGCAGACTTGAAAGTTGTCCGGAGAAGGTTCAATTCGACAGAGAAGCATCTTCTTTCACATAAGTTTTTTAAAATTTGTACCATGCAGGGACTAAAAAATAAATAATAATAATATAGACTCTTTATGTAAAGTTGTAGACTTAGAAGTTGTCCAGAGAAGGTTCAATTCGACAGAAAAGCATCGTCTTTGAGAGTTTTTATGTAGAGTCGCAGACTTGGAAGTTGTCCGTAGAAGGTTCGATTTGACAACGAAGCATGTTCTTTTGCATACGTTTCTGAAAATTCGTACCATGCATGGACAAAATAATAATAATGTAGTATAGACTTTTTATTTAGAGGCACAGACTAGGAAGTTGTCCGGAGAAGGTTCGATTCGACAGAGAAGCATCTTCTTTTAAACTTTTTATGTAGAGTCGCAGACTTGAAAGTTGTCCGGAGAAGGTTCAATTCGACAGAGAAGCATCTTCTTTCACATAAGTTTTTTAAAATTTGTACCATGCATGGACAAAGTAATAATAATATAGACTTTTTATGTAGAGTCGCAGACTTGGAAGGTGTCCCGACAAGGTTCAATTCGACAGAAAAGCATTTTCTTTCGCATAAGTTTTTTAAAATTTGTACCATGCATAAACAAAATAATAATAATATAGACTTTTTATATAGAGTCGCACACTTGGAAGTTGTCCGGAGAAGATTCGATTCGACAGAGAAGCATCTTCTTTTAAACTTTTTATGTAGAGTCGCAGACTTGAAAGTTGTCCGGAGAAGATTCGATTCGACAGAGAAGCATCTTCTTTTAAACTTTTTATGTAGAGTCGCAGACTTGAAAGTTGTCCGGAGAAGGTTCAATTCGACAGAGAAGCATCTTCTTTTAAACTTTTTATGTAGAGTCGCACACTTGGAAGTTGTCCGGAGAAGATTCGATTCGACAGAGAAGCATCTTCTTTTAAACTTTTTATGTAGAGTCGCAGACTTGAAAGTTGTCCGGAGAAGGTTCAATTCGACAGAGAAGCATCTTCTTTCACATAAGTTTTTTAAAATTTGTACCATGCATAAACAAAATAATAATAATATAGACTTTTTATATAGAGTCGCACACTTGGAAGTTGTCCGGAGAAGATTCGATTCGACAGAGAAGCATCTTCTTTTAAACTTTTTATGTAGAGTCGCAGACTTGAAAGTTGTCCGGAGAAGATTCGATTCGACAGAGAAGCATCTTCTTTTAAACTTTTTATGTAGAGTCGCAGACTTGAAAGTTGTCCGGAGAAGGTTCAATTCGACAGAGAAGCATCTTCTTTCACATAAGTTTTTTAAAATTTGTACCATGCATGGACAAAGTAATAATAATATAGACTTTTTATATAGAGTCGCACACTTGGAAGTTGTCCGGAGAAGATTCGATTCGACAGAGAAGCATCTTCTTTTAAACTTTTTATGTAGAGTCGCACACTTGGAAGTTGTCCGGAGAAGATTCGATTCGACAAAGAAGCATCTTCTTTTAAACTTTTTATGTAGAGTCGCAGACTTGAAAGTTGTCCGGAGAAGGTTCAATTCGACAGAGAAGCATCTTCTTTCACATAAGTTTTTTAAAATTTGTACCATGCATGGACAAAGTAATAATAATATAGACTTTTTATATAGAGTCGCACACTTGGAAGTTGTCCGGAGAAGATTCGATTCGACAGAGAAGCATCTTCTTTTAAACTTTTTATGTAGAGTCGCAGACTTGGAAGTTGTCCGGAGAAGATTCGATTCGACAGAGAAGCATCTTCTTTTAAACTTTTTATGTAGAGTCGCAGACTTGAAAGTTGTCCGGAGAAGATTCGATTCGACAGAGAAGCATCTTCTTTTAAACTTTTTATGTAGAGTCGCAGACTTGAAAGTTGTCCGGAGAAGGTTCGATTCGACAGAGAAGCATCTTCTTTCACATAAGTTTTTTAAAATTTGTACCATGCATGGACAAAGTAATAATAATATAGACTTTTTATGTAGAGTCGCAGACTTGGAAGGTGTCCCGACAAGGTTCAATTCGATAGAAAAGCATTTTCTTTCGCATAAGTTTTTTAAAATTTGTACCATGCATAAACAAAATAATAATAATATAGACTTTTTATATAGAGTCGCACACTTGGAAGTTGTCCGGAGAAGATTCGATTCGACAGAGAAGCATCGTCTTTCACATAAGTTTATTAAAATTTGTACCATGCATAAACAAAATAATAATAATATAGACTTTTTATATAGAGTCGCACACTTGGAAGTTGTCCGGAGAAGATTCGATTCGACAGAGAAGCATCTTCTTTTAAACTTTTTATGTAGAGTCGCAGACTTGAAAGTTGTCCGGAGAAGGTTCAATTCGACAGAGAAGCATCTTCTTTCACATAAGTTTTTTAAAATTTGTACCATGCATGGACAAAGTAATAATAATATAGACTTTTTATATAGAGTCGCAGACTTGGAAGTTGCCCGGAGAAGGTTCAATTCGACAGAGAAGCATCTTCTTTCACATAAGTTTTTTAAAATTTGTACCATGCATGGACAAAGTAATAATAATATAGACTTTTTATGTAGAGTCGCAGACTTGGAAGGTGTCCCGACAAGGTTCAATTCGATAGAAAAGCATTTTCTTTCGCATAAGTTTCTTAAAATTTGTACCATGCAGGGACTAAAAAATAAATAATAATAATATAGACTCTTTATGTAAAGTTGTAGACTTAGAAGTTGTCCAGAGAAGGTTCAATTCGACAGAAAAGCATCGTCTTTGAGAGTTTTTATGTAGAGTCGCAGACTTGGAAGGTGTCCCGACAAGGTTCAATTCGATAGAAAAGCATTTTCTTTCGCATAAGTTTTTTAAAATTTGTACCATGCATAAACAAAATAATAATAATATAGACTTTTTATATAGAGTCGCACACTTGGAAGTTGCCCGGAGAAGATTCGATTCGACAGAGAAGCATCTTCTTTTAAACTTTTTATGTAGAGTCGCACACTTGGAAGTTGTCCGGAGAAGATTCGATTCGACAGAGAAGTATCTTCTTTTAAACTTTTTATGTAGAGTCGCACACTTGGAAGTTGTCCGGAGAAGGTTCAATTCGACAGAGAAGCATCTTCTTTCACATAAGTTTTTTAAAATTTGTACCATGCATGGACAAAGTAATAATAATATAGACTTTTTATATAGAGTCGCACACTTGGAAGTTGTCCGGAGAAGATTCTATTCGACAGAGAAGCATCTTCTTTTAAACTTTTTATGTAGAGTCGCAGACTTGAAAGTTGTCCGGAGAAGATTCGATTCGACAGAGAAGCATCTTCTTTCACATAAGTTTATTAAAATTTGTACCATGCATAAACAAAATAATAATAATATAGACTTTTTATATAGAGTCGCACACTTGGAAGTTGTCCGGAGAAGATTCGATTCGACAGAGAAGCATCGTCTTTCACATAAGTTTATTAAAATTTGTACCATGCATAAACAAAATAATAATAATATAGACTTTTTATATAGAGTCGCACACTTGGAAGTTGCCCGGAGAAGATTCGATTCGACAGAGAAGCATCTTCTTTTAAACTTTTTATGTAGAGTCGCACACTTGGAAGTTGTCCGGAGAAGGTTCAATTCGACAGAGAAGCATCTTCTTTCACATAAGTTTTTTAAAATTTGTACCATGCATGGACAAAGTAATAATAATATAGACTTTTTATATAGAGTCGCAGACTTGGAAGTTGCCCGGAGAAGGTTCCATTCGACAGAGAAGCATCGTCTTTCACATAAGTTTATTAAAATTTGTACCATGCATAAACAAAATAATAATAATATAGACTTTTTATATAGAGTCGCAGACTTGGAAGTTGTCCGGAGAAGATTCGATTCGACAAAGAAGCATCTTCTTTTAAACTTTTTATGTAGAGTCGCAGACTTGAAAGTTGTCCGGAGAAGGTTCAATTCGACAGAGAAGCATCTTCTTTCACATAAGTTTTTTAAAATTTGTACCATGCATGGACAAAGTAATAATAATATAGACTTTTTATATAGAGTCGCAGACTTGGAAGTTGTCCGGAGAAGATTCGATTCGACAAAGAAGCATCTTCTTTTAAACTTTTTATGTAGAGTCGCAGACTTGAAAGTTGTCCGGAGAAGGTTCAATTCGACAGAGAAGCATCTTCTTTCACATAAGTTTTTTAAAATTTGTACCATGCATGGACAAAGTAATAATAATATAGACTTTTTATATAGAGTCGCAGACTTGGAAGTTGCCCGGAGAAGATTCGATTCGACAGAGAAGCATCTTCTTTTAAACTTTTTATGTAGAGTCGCACACTTGGAAGTTGTCCGGAGAAGATTCGATTCGACAGAGAAGCATCTTCTTTTAAACTTTTTATGTAGAGTCGCACACTTGGAAGTTGTCCGGAGAAGATTCGATTCGACAGAGAAGCATCTTCTTTTAAACTTTTTATGTAGAGTCGCAGACTTGAAAGTTGTCCGGAGAAGGTTCAATTCGACAGAGAAGCATCGTCTTTCACATAAGTTTATTAAAATTTGTACCATGCATAAACAAAATAATAATAATATAGACTTTTTATATAGAGTCGCACTCTTGGAAGTTGTCCGCAGAAGATTCGATTCGACAGAGAAGCATCGTCTTTCACATAAGTTTATTAAAATTTGTACCATGCATGGACAAAGTAATAATAATATAGACTTTTTATATAGAGTCGCACACTTGGAAGTTGTCCGGAGAAGATTCGATTCGACAGAGAAGCATCTTCTTTTAAACTTTTTATGTAGAGTCGCACACTTGGAAGTTGTCCGGAGAAGGTTCCATTCGACAGAGAAGCATCTTCTTTCACATAAGTTTTTTAAAATTTGTACCATGCATGGACAAAGTAATAATAATATAGACGTTTTATATAGAGTCGCACACTTGGAAGTTGTCCGGAGAAGATTCGATTCGACAGAGAAGCATCTTCTTTTAAACTTTTTATGTAGAGTCGCAGACTTGAAAGTTGTCCGGAGAAGATTCGATTCGACAGAGAAGCATTTTCTTTTAAACTTTTTATGTAGAGTCGCAGACTTGAAAGTTGTCCGGAGAAGGTTCAATTCGACAGAGAAGCATCTTCTTTCACATAAGTTTTTTAAAATTTGTACCATGCATGGACAAAGTAATAATAATATAGACTTTTTATATAGAGTCGCACACTTGGAAGTTGTCCGCAGAAGATTCGATTCGACAGAGAAGCATCGTCTTTCACATAAGTTTATTAAAATTTGTACCATGCATGGACAAAGTAATAATAATATAGACTTTTTATATAGAGTCGCAGACTTGGAAGTTGTCCGGAGAAGATTCGATTCGACAGAGAAGCATCGTCTTTCACATAAGTTTATTAAAATTTGTACCATGCATAAACAAAATAATAATAATATAGACTTTTTATATAGAGTCGCACACTTGGAAGTTGTCCGGAGAAGATTCGATTCGACAGAGAAGCATCTTCTTTTAAACTTTTTATGTAGAGTCGCACACTTGGAAGTTGTCCGGAGAAGATTCGATTCGACAGAGAAGCATCTTCTTTTAAACTTTTTATGTAGAGTCGCAGACTTGAAAGTTGTCCGGAGAAGGTTCAATTCGACAGAGAAGCATCGTCTTTCACATAAGTTTATTAAAATTTGTACCATGCATAAACAAAATAATAATAATATAGACTTTTTATATAGAGTCGCACTCTTGGAAGTTGTCCGCAGAAGATTCGATTCGACAGAGAAGCATCGTCTTTCACATAAGTTTATTAAAATTTGTACCATGCATGGACAAAGTAATAATAATATAGACTTTTTATATAGAGTCGCACACTTGGAAGTTGTCCGGAGAAGATTCGATTCGACAGAGAAGCATCTTCTTTTAAACTTTTTATGTAGAGTCGCACACTTGGAAGTTGTCCGGAGAAGATTCGATTCGACAGAGAAGCATCTTCTTTTAAACTTTTTATGTAGAGTCGCACACTTGGAAGTTGTCCGGAGAAGATTCGATTCGACAGAGAAGCATCGTCTTTCACATAAGTTTATTAAAATTTGTACCATGCATAAACAAAATAATAATAATATAGACTTTTTATATAGAGTCGCACACTTGGAAGTTGTCCGCAGAAGATTCGATTCGACAGAGAAGCATCGTCTTTCACATAAGTTTATTAAAATTTGTACCATGCATGGACAAAGTAATAATAATATAGACTTTTTATATAGAGTCGCAGACTTGGAAGTTGTCCGGAGAAGATTCGATTCGACAGAGAAGCATCGTCTTTCACATAAGTTTATTAAAATTTGTACCATGCATAAACAAAATAATAATAATATAGACTTTTTATATAGAGTCGCACACTTGGAAGTTGTCCGGAGAAGATTCGATTCGACAGAGAAGCATCTTCTTTTAAACTTTTTATGTAGAGTCGCACACTTGGAAGTTGTCCGGAGAAGATTCGATTCGACAGAGAAGCATCTTCTTTTAAACTTTTTATGTAGAGTCGCAGACTTGAAAGTTGTCCGGAGAAGGTTCAATTCGACAGAGAAGCATCGTCTTTCACATAAGTTTATTAAAATTTGTACCATGCATAAACAAAATAATAATAATATAGACTTTTTATATAGAGTCGCACTCTTGGAAGTTGTCCGCAGAAGATTCGATTCGACAGAGAAGCATCTTCTTTTAAACTTTTTATGTAGAGTCGCAGACTTGAAAGTTGTCCGGAGAAGGTTCAATTCGACAGAGAAGCATCGTCTTTCACATAAGTTTATTAAAATTTGTACCATGCATAAACAAAATAATAATAATATAGACTTTTTATATAGAGTCGCACTCTTGGAAGTTGTCCGCAGAAGATTCGATTCGACAGAGAAGCATCTTCTTTTAAACTTTTTATGTAGAGTCGCACACTTGGAAGTTGTCCGGAGAAGATTCGATTCGACAGAGAAGCATCTTCTTTTAAACTTTTTATGTAGAGTCGCACACTTGGAAGTTGTCCGGAGAAGATTCGATTCGACAGAGAAGCATCTTCTTTTAAACTTTTTATGTAGAGTCGCAGACTTGAAAGTTGTCCGGAGAAGGTTCAATTCGACAGAGAAGCATCGTCTTTCACATAAGTTTATTAAAATTTGTACCATGCATAAACAAAATAATAATAATATAGACTTTTTATATAGAGTCGCACTCTTGGAAGTTGTCCGCAGAAGATTCGATTCGACAGAGAAGCATCGTCTTTCACATAAGTTTATTAAAATTTGTACCATGCATGGACAAAGTAATAATAATATAGACTTTTTATATAGAGTCGCACACTTGGAAGTTGTCCGGAGAAGATTCGATTCGACAGAGAAGCATCTTCTTTTAAACTTTTTATGTAGAGTCGCACACTTGGAAGTTGTCCGGAGAAGGTTCAATTCGACAGAGAAGCATCTTCTTTCACATAAGTTTTTTAAAATTTGTACCATGCATAAACAAAATAATAATAATATAGACTTTTTATATAGAGTCGCACACTTGGAAGTTGTCCGGAGAAGATTCGATTCGACAGAGAAGCATCGTCTTTCACATAAGTTTATTAAAATTTGTACCATGCATAAACAAAATAATAATAATATAGACTTTTTATATAGAGTCGCACACTTGGAAGTTGTCCGGAGAAGATTCGATTCGACAGAGAAGCATCTTCTTTTAAACTTTTTATGTAGAGTCGCACACTTGGAAGTTGTCCGGAGAAGATTCGATTCGACAGAGAAGCATCGTCTTTCACATAAGTTTATTAAAATTTGTACCATGCATAAACAAAATAATAATAATATAGACTTTTTATATAGAGTCGCACACTTGGAAGTTGTCCGCAGAAGATTCGATTCGACAGAGAAGCATCTTCTTTTAAACTTTTTATGTAGAGTCGCAGACTTGAAAGTTGTCCGGAGAAGATTCGATTCGACAGAGAAGCATCTTCTTTCACATAAGTTTTTTAAAATTTGTACCATGCATGGACAAAGTAATAATAATATAGACTTTTTATATAGAGTCGCAGACTTGGAAGTTGTCCGGAGAAGATTCGATTCGACAAAGAAGCATCTTCTTTTAAACTTTTTATGTAGAGTCGCAGACTTGAAAGTTGTCCGGAGAAGGTTCAATTCGACAGAGAAGCATCTTCTTTCACATAAGTTTTTTAAAATTTGTACCATGCATGGACAAAGTAATAATAATATAGACTTTTTATATAGAGTCGCAGACTTGGAAGTTGCCCGGAGAAGATTCGATTCGACAGAGAAGCATCTTCTTTTAAACTTTTTATGTAGAGTCGCAGACTTGAAAGTTGTCCGGAGAAGATTCGATTCGACAGAGAAGCATCTTCTTTTAAACTTTTTATGTAGAGTCGCAGACTTGAAAGTTGTCCGGAGAAGGTTCAATTCGACAGAGAAGCATCGTCTTTCACATAAGTTTATTAAAATTTGTACCATGCATAAACAAAATAATAATAATATAGACTTTTTATATAGAGTCGCACTCTTGGAAGTTGTCCGCAGAAGATTCGATTCGACAGAGAAGCATCTTCTTTTAAACTTTTTATGTAGAGTCGCACACTTGGAAGTTGTCCGGAGAAGATTCGATTCGACAGAGAAGCATCTTCTTTTAAACTTTTTATGTAGAGTCGCACACTTGGAAGTTGTCCGGAGAAGATTCGATTCGACAGAGAAGCATCTTCTTTTAAACTTTTTATGTAGAGTCGCAGACTTGAAAGTTGTCCGGAGAAGGTTCAATTCGACAGAGAAGCATCGTCTTTCACATAAGTTTATTAAAATTTGTACCATGCATAAACAAAATAATAATAATATAGACTTTTTATATAGAGTCGCACACTTGGAAGTTGTCCGGAGAAGATTCGATTCGACAGAGAAGCATCTTCTTTTAAACTTTTTATGTAGAGTCGCACACTTGGAAGTTGTCCGGAGAAGATTCGATTCGACAGAGAAGTATCTTCTTTTAAACTTTTTATGTAGAGTCGCACACTTGGAAGTTGTCCGGAGAAGGTTCAATTCGACAGAGAAGCATCTTCTTTCACATAAGTTTTTTAAAATTTGTACCATGCATGGACAAAGTAATAATAATATAGACTTTTTATATAGAGTCGCACACTTGGAAGTTGTCCGGAGAAGATTCTATTCGACAGAGAAGCATCTTCTTTTAAACTTTTTATGTAGAGTCGCAGACTTGAAAGTTGTCCGGAGAAGATTCGATTCGACAGAGAAGCATCTTCTTTCACATAAGTTTATTAAAATTTGTACCATGCATAAACAAAATAATAATAATATAGACTTTTTATATAGAGTCGCACACTTGGAAGTTGTCCGGAGAAGATTCGATTCGACAGAGAAGCATCTTCTTTTAAACTTTTTATGTAGAGTCGCACACTTGGAAGTTGTCCGGAGAAGATTCGATTCGACAGAGAAGCATCTTCTTTTAAACTTTTTATGTAGAGTCGCAGACTTGAAAGTTGTCCGGAGAAGGTTCAATTCGACAGAGAAGCATCTTCTTTCACATAAGTTTTTTAAAATTTGTACCATGCATAAACAAAATAATAATAATATAGACTTTTTATATAGAGTCGCACACTTGGAAGTTGTCCGGAGAAGATTCGATTCGACAGAGAAGCATCGTCTTTCACATAAGTTTATTAAAATTTGTACCATGCATAAACAAAATAATAATAATATAGACTTTTTATATAGAGTCGCACACTTGGAAGTTGTCCGGAGAAGATTCGATTCGACAGAGAAGCATCTTCTTTTAAACTTTTTATGTAGAGTCGCACACTTGGAAGTTGTCCGGAGAAGATTCGATTCGACAGAGAAGCATCGTCTTTCACATAAGTTTATTAAAATTTGTACCATGCATAAACAAAATAATAATAATATAGACTTTTTATATAGAGTCGCACACATGGAAGTTGTCCGCAGAAGATTCGATTCGACAGAGAAGCATCTTCTTTTAAACTTTTTATGTAGAGTCGCAGACTTGAAAGTTGTCCGGAGAAGATTCGATTCGACAGAGAAGCATCTTCTTTTAAACTTTTTATGTAGAGTCGCACACTTGGAAGTTGTCCGGAGAAGGTTCAATTCGACAGAGAAGCATCTTCTTTCACATAAGTTTTTTAAAATTTGTACCATGCATGGACAAAGTAATAATAATATAGACTTTTTATGTAGAGTCGCAGACTTGGAAGGTGTCCCGACAAGGTTCAATTCGATAGAAAAGCATTTTCTTTCGCATAAGTTTTTTAAAATTTGTACCATGCATAAACAAAATAATAATAATATAGACTTTTTATATAGAGTCGCACACTTGGAAGTTGTCCGGAGAAGATTCGATTCGACAGAGAAGCATCGTCTTTCACATAAGTTTATTAAAATTTGTACCATGCATAAACAAAATAATAATAATATAGACTTTTTATATAGAGTCGCAGACTTGGAAGTTGTCCGGAGAAGATTCGATTCGACAAAGAAGCATCTTCTTTTAAACTTTTTATGTAGAGTCGCAGACTTGAAAGTTGTCCGGAGAAGGTTCAATTCGACAGAGAAGCATCTTCTTTCACATAAGTTTTTTAAAATTTGTACCATGCATGGACAAAGTAATAATAATATAGACTTTTTATATAGAGTCGCAGACTTGGAAGTTGCCCGGAGAAGGTTCAATTCGACAGAGAAGCATCTTCTTTCACATAAGTTTTTTAAAATTTGTACCATGCATGGACAAAGTAATAATAATATAGACTTTTTATGTAGAGTCGCAGACTTGGAAGGTGTCCCGACAAGGTTCAATTCGATAGAAAAGCATTTTCTTTCGCATAAGTTTCTTAAAATTTGTACCATGCAGGGACTAAAAAATAAATAATAATAATATAGACTCTTTATGTAAAGTTGTAGACTTAGAAGTTGTCCAGAGAAGGTTCAATTCGACAGAAAAGCATCGTCTTTGAGAGTTTTTATGTAGAGTCGCAGACTTGGAAGGTGTCCCGACAAGGTTCAATTCGATAGAAAAGCATTTTCTTTCGCATAAGTTTTTTAAAATTTGTACCATGCATAAACAAAATAATAATAATATAGACTTTTTATATAGAGTCGCACACTTGGAAGTTGCCCGGAGAAGATTCGATTCGACAGAGAAGCATCTTCTTTTAAACTTTTTATGTAGAGTCGCACACTTGGAAGTTGTCCGGAGAAGGTTCCATTCGACAGAGAAGCATCTTCTTTCACATAAGTTTTTTAAAATTTGTACCATGCATGGACAAAGTAATAATAATATAGACGTTTTATATAGAGTCGCACACTTGGAAGTTGTCCGGAGAAGATTCGATTCGACAGAGAAGCAT
This sequence comes from Andrena minutula, assembly GCA_929113495.1. Lineage (NCBI taxonomy): Eukaryota > Metazoa > Arthropoda > Insecta > Hymenoptera > Andrenidae > Andrena > Andrena minutula. Next base: position 22,789,886 of record OV815993.1, read on the forward strand.
CTTCTTTTAAACTTTTTATGTAGAGTCGCAGACTTGAAAGTTGTCCGGAGAAGATTCGATTCGACAGAGAAGCATTTTCTTTTAAACTTTTTATGTAGAGTCGCAGACTTGAAAGTTGTCCGGAGAAGGTTCAATTCGACAGAGAAGCATCTTCTTTCACATAAGTTTTTTAAAATTTGTACCATGCATGGACAAAGTAATAATAATATAGACTTTTTATATAGAGTCGCAGACTTGGAAGTTGCCCGGAGAAGATTCGATTCGACAGAGAAGCATCTTCTTTTAAACTTTTTATGTAGAGTCGCACACTTGGAAGTTGTCCGGAGAAGATTCGATTCGACAGAGAAGCATCGTCTTTCACATAAGTTTATTAAAATTTGTACCATGCATAAACAAAATAATAATAATATAGACTTTTTATATAGAGTCGCAGACTTGGAAGTTGTCCGGAGAAGATTCGATTCGACAGAGAAGCATCGTCTTTCACATAAGTTTATTAAAATTTGTACCATGCATAAACAAAATAATAATAATATAGACTTTTTATATAGAGTCGCACACTTGGAAGTTGTCCGGAGAAGATTCGATTCGACAGAGAAGCATCTTCTTTTAAACTTTTTATGTAGAGTCGCACACTTGGAAGTTGTCCGGAGAAGATTCGATTCGACAGAGAAGTATCTTCTTTTAAACTTTTTATGTAGAGTCGCACACTTGGAAGTTGTCCGGAGAAGGTTCAATTCGACAGAGAAGCATCGTCTTTCACATAAGTTTATTAAAATTTGTACCATGCATGGACAAAGTAATAATAATATAGACTTTTTATATAGAGTCGCAGACTTGGAAGTTGTCCGTAGAAGGTTCGATTTGACAACGAAGCATGTTCTTTTGCATACGTTTCTGAAAATTCGTACCATGCATGGACAAAATAATAATAATGTAGTATAGACTTTTTATTTAGAGGTACAGACTTGGAAGTTGTCCGGAGAAGGTTCGATTCGACAGAGAAGCATCTTCTTTCACATAAGTTTTTTAAAATTTGTACCATGCATGGACTAAAAAATAAATAATAATAATATAGACTCTTTATGTATAGTTGCAGACTTAGAAGTTGTCCAGAGAAGGTTCAATTCGACAGAAAAGCATCATCTTTGAGAGTTTTTATGTAGAGTCGCAGACTTGGAAGTTGTCCGTAGAAGGTTCGATTCGACCAAGAAGCATGTTCTTTTGCATACGTTTCTGAAAATTTTATGTAGAGTCGCAGACTTGAAAGTTGTCCGGAGAAGGTTCAATTCGACAGAGAAGCATCGTCTTTGAGAGTTTTTATGTAGAGTCGCAGACTTGGAAGTTGTCCGTAGAAGGTTCGATTTGACAACGAAGCATGTTCTTTTGCATACGTTTCTGAAAATTCGTACCATGCATGGACAAAATAATAATAATGTAGTATAGACTTTTTATTTAGAGGTACAGACTTGGAAGTTGTCCGGAGAAGGTTCGATTCGACAGAGAAGCATCGTCTTTCACATAAGTTTATTAAAATTTGTACCATGCATGGACAAAGTAATAATAATATAGACTTTTTATATAGAGTCGCAGACTTGGAAATTGTCCGGAGAAGATTCGATTCGACAGAGAAGCATCTTCTTTTAAACTTTTTATGTAGAGTCGCAGACTTGAAAGTTGTCCGGAGAATGTTCAATTCGACAGAGAAGCATCTTCTTTCACATAAGTTTTTTAAAATTTGTACCATGCATGGACAAAGTAATAATAATATAGACTTTTTATATAGAGTCGCACACTTGGAAGTTGTCCGGAGAAGATTCGATTCGACAGAGAAGCATCTTCTTTTAAACTTTTTATGTAGAGTCGCACACTTGGAAGTTGTCCGGAGAAGATTCGATTCGACAGAGTAGCATCTTCTTTTAAACTTTTTATGTAGAGTCGCAGACTTGAAAGTTGTCCGGAGAAGGTTCAATTCGACAGAGAAGCATCTTCTTTTAAACTTTTTATGTAGAGTCGCAGACTTGAAAGTTGTCCGGAGAAGGTTCAATTCGACAGAGAAGCATCTTCTTTCACATAAGTTTTTTAAAATTTGTACCATGCATGGACTAAAAAATAAATAATAATAATATAGACTCTTTATGTATAGTTGCAGACTTAGAAGTTGTCCAGAGAAGGTTCAATTCGACAGAAAAGCATCTTCTTTGAGAGTTTTTATGTAGAGTCGCAGACTTGAAAGTTGTCCGGAGAAGGTTCAATTCGACAGAGAAGCATCGTCTTTGAGAGTTTTTATGTAGAGTCGCAGACTTGGAAGTTGTCCGTAGAAGGTTCGATTTGACAACGAAGCATGTTCTTTTGCATACGTTTCTGAAAATTCGTACCATGCATGGACAAAATAATAATAATGTAGTATAGACGTTTTATTTAGAGGCACAGACTTGGAAGTTGTCCGGAGAAGGTTCGATTCGACAGAGAAGCATCGTCTTTCACATAAGTTTATTAAAATTTGTACCATGCATGGACAAAGTAATAATAATATAGACTTTTTATATAGAGTCGCACACTTGGAAGTTGTCCGGAGAAGATTCGATTCGACAGAGAAGCATCTTCTTTTAAACTTTTTATATAGAGTCGCAGACTTGGAAGTTGCCCGGAGAAGGTTCAATTCGACAGAGAAGCATCTTCTTTCACATAAGTTTTTTAAAATTTGTACCATGCATAAACAAAATAATAATAATATAGGCTTTTTATGTAGAGTCGCAGACTTGGAAGTTGTCCGGAGAAGATTCGATTCGACAGAGAAGCATCTTCTTTTAAACTTTTTATGTAGAGTCGCAGACTTGAAAGTTGTCCGGAGAAGGTTCAATTCGACAGAGAAGCATCTTCTTTCACATAAGTTTTTTAAAATTTGTACCATGCATGGACAAAGTAATAATAATATAGACTTTTTATATAGAGTCGCACACTTGGAAGTTGTCCGGAGAAGATTCGATTCGACAGAGAAGCATCTTCTTTTAAACTTTTTATGTAGAGTCGCACACTTGGAAGTTGTCCGTAGAAGATTCGATTCGACAGAGAAGCATCTTCTTTTAAACTTTTTATGTAGAGTCGCAGACTTGAAAGTTGTCCGGAGAAGGTTCAATTCGACAGAGAAGCATCTTCTTTCACATAAGTTTTTTAAAATTTGTACCATGCATGGACAAAGTAATAATAATATAGACTTTTTATATAGAGTCGCAGACTTGGAAGTTGTCCGGAGAAGATTCGATTCGACAGAGAAGCATCGTCTTTCACATAAGTTTATTAAAATTTGTACCATGCATAAACAAAATAATAATAATATAGACTTTGTATATAGAGTCGCACACTTGGAAGTTGTCCGGAGAAGATTCGATTCGACAGAGAAGCATCTTCTTTTAAACTTTTTATGTAGAGTCGCAGACTTGAAAGTTGTCCGGAGAAGGTTCAATTCGACAGAGAAGCATCGTCTTTGAGAGTTTTTATGTAGAGTCGCAGACTTGGAAGTTGTCCGTAGAAGGTTCGATTTGACAACGAAGCATGTTCTTTTGCATACGTTTCTGAAAATTCGTACCATGCATGGACAAAATAATAATAATGTAGTATAGACTTTTTATTTAGAGGCACAGACTTGGAAGTTGTCCGGAGAAGGTTCGATTCGACAGAGAAGCATCTTCTTTCACATAAGTTTTTTAAAATTTGTACCATGCATGGACAAAGTAATAATAATATAGACTTTTTATATAGAGTCGCAGACGTGGAAGTTGTCCGGAGAAGGTTCGATTCGATAGAAAAGCATTTTCTTTCGCATAAGTTTCTTAAAATTTGTACCACGCAGGGACTAAAAAATAAATAATAATAATATAGACTCTTTATGTATAGTTGCAGACTTAGAAGTTGTCCAGAGAAGGTTCAATTCGACAGAAAAGCATCTTCTTTGAGAGTTTTTATGTAGAGTCGCAGACTTGGAAGTTGTCCGTAGAAGGTTCGATTCGACCAAGAAGCATGTTCTTTTGCATACGTTTCTGAAAATTTTATGTAGAGTCGCAGAGTTGGAAGTTGTCCGCAGAAGGTTCGATTCGACAGAGAAGCACCTTCTTTCGCATATGTTTCTGAAAATTTGTATCATGCATGTACAAAATAATTATATTGTAACAAATTGCATTTAAATTGTCAGATATATATGTAATATATATAATATATATAATATAGAGTTTTTATGTAAAGCTTATAGAAATGAAGGGGATGCACAGGCTTGGATAGAAATGAAAGGGACGCAGAGGCTTGGATAAAAATGAAGGGGATGCAGAGGCTTGGATAGAAATGAAGGGGACGCACAGGCTTGGAGGTTGTCCAGAGACAGTTATTATTTTATTTTAGATAGACAGAAAAGCATCTTCTTTCGCACAAGCTTCTGGAAATTTCTCAAATAAGATAAATGAACAAAATTTAGTTTAAATTTAGCAATGTGGAGCAAGTCACATTAGTGAACAAAGTACGCTGACGACACATCTCCTTTGATACTTTTCAATTCAATCTTTTGTGAAAGACATTCGTAATACTTTAAAATCCATAGTAGTTGCCAGGCTATTCATTAATTTTATTAGTTTTCCATTAACAAGATTTCAGTTTTCCAATAAACATACTAAATTAATTTTATTCCAATACCCATAAATTGTGCGTTAAAAATATTGGATCTCATCGTTCCTTTTCCGTTCGTTCATTACCATTTAAATTTCCTGCAACAAGACTTTTTGCCATATGCTCTCACCTTCTTCGGATATTTTGTAGTCTCTACACTTACCATAGCACAGGATCACTCTATTTCTATGTACTATATAAGTTTTACGTTAAGTTGTAACTTAAAAATGTGGATTTATATATTTAATTTTAATATATATCCACATTTAATAAAAAAAAAATATATATATATAGGGTGAAGCCACCAGTACTCGACCATGTATCAGTAGTCGACCGCTTTCAGAAAAACATGAAAAATAAAGCTTTTAGAAGTCACGATCTTTTGAACAAAATGCAGTTCCCCAACTGCACTCTAACTGCACTCTAGCTACACTCTGTTCAAAAGATTGTCACTTCTAAAAACCTTATTTTTTCATGTTTTTCTGAAAGTAGTCGACTACTGATACATGGTCGACTACTGGTAGCTTCACCCTATTATAAACTTCAAAAAAGTAAAAAAATACGCCAAGTACATGAAATCATATAAATCACAAAAATAGAAGATAATAATAATAAATCACAAAAAAATAAGAAAATATACAAATCACAAAGAATAGATGATAATAATAATCTTTGTAAAAAGAAGTGAGATCCCCATCAAAAACTTCAAAAAAGTAAAAAAATACGCCAAGTACATGAAAATCACAAAAAATAGAGGATAATAATAATTACAAAATTAAAAAAAGATGTGAAATCAAAATGAGCTGCCAGTACATAAAGATGCTTTCCAACTGCGCTTTAGATGACACAACTACATATGCACAGCTAAAATTCCATTACTCATAATGGCTATTTATACAAAGAAAAAATGTATTAAATAATAATATGCAGATATATTTTTATACAAATAAATATTTTAATACGAATAAATATTTGATTCAAAATACTTGGCGCTGCGCCCCGAATTGGTGTTGCTAAACTCAATAAATATGTATAAATTGCATTAATCCTTTTCTTTCTTTCTTGTACGTGTATGCGTGTGTGCGTGCGTGTGTGTTAGAAAGTTTATTAACGGATCGGCGCAAGAAAGCTCTTACACAATTAGCGAAGCACAGAGTTTATTTGAAACAATTATGAGAGCACGAAAACGTATATGTTTGGAATTGGTAGATTTAATTTACAGTTATAGGTAATTGGACTATAGTACAAGGTCAGACACAATAAATTAATAGTTATTTTACACAACACATTTGACTAGTTATTACACCAAACAAGCAACACTTAGAAACTAGTATTAAGCTCAAGCGTAGCGATTATTAGTTGGCGAAGCAAAGTCGCGAAGCGTAGAGATTCGAAGCAGTTTCGAATAAAGCGCAAGCAAGGTGTGAGAGAGCGAAAAGATAAACAGATCATCACGGTACGTGTTTCGAACTAGAACTCGATCCAGGAAACCGCGGTCGATTTCCTGGAAGGAAGAGTCTTCCCCTTCCATCGGTCGCGAATCGAGGGAAGGGATACTGATCGCTGCTCCACATGAGTCAGCGGTCCGAGCCACTAATTGCCGAGTTGTTGACGGCTCTGTAAGATGGCGCAAAAATGCCTCTTTTCTTGAACATTCTCCCCGGCATTCATCGCCCGATGAATAGTATAAGTTTACAGGCGATCGTTGCGTTGGTCGATAGGGCGTGGTCCGCACGCATAGCAGTGGCGTCGTTGGGCTCATGTGGATGAGTCGTTCAACTAAGCGGAGTTGAAGCAGTTTATCTCGTGGCAGCAAATGCAAACGAGACACAGTATTCATGCTCACAATTCAGCACATGGTTGTGAACGAAGCGACTAATATAAAGTTATCTCGCGGCTACAAACGCGCGCGAGCAGTATTAATCGCGATCACAATCAAGCACGCGGTTGTGACCGAAGCAATTCACCTAAGTGCGAAGCATGTAATCGACACTTGCTTCAGCGACGCGAAATCCGCGTTGATTGCCCAAAGCAGGGAGGGCGAATCAAGAGTTTGGCGGTCCTAGCCCAAAGCAGATAGGTTTAGGTTTAGCGTTAACTAGTTACTCTTGCGAAACAAAGTCGCGAAGCATAAAGCAGTTCGAGGCAAGTTCGACCATAAGGCGCAAGCAAGGTGCGGAAGTACAAATCTATCTCGCGGCAGCAAGGGCACGTGAGCAGTGTTGTTCGTAATCACAATCGAGCACCCTGTTGTGACCGAAGCGCATAATCGTCACTTGACTTAGCGACGCGAAGCCCACGTTGATTGCCCAAAGCAGGGAGGGCGAATCAAGCGTTTGGCGGTCCCAGCCCAAAGCAGGTATGGCCAGGTTTAGCGATAAACTAATCAAGTGAAGCAGATTCGCGTAGCAGACTAATATTCCAGGCACGATCGCATTCTAGCGCGACGCAAGCAAGGTGCGGCGAAACAATTTTATCTCGCGGTAGCAAGGGCACGCGAGCAGTAGCAGATCTATCCCGCGACAGCAAACGCGCGCGAGCAGTAACAGTCCTAGCCCAAAGCAGGTAGGGCCAGGTTTAACTATAAACTAGCTAAAGCGTGTTCGCGGGCTAGCAGCGACGTCGAACGAGCGAATTTAGCCAAGCAGAGGGCGAGTCCCTCAAGCGTGTTCGCGATCTAGCACGCAATCTCGAATAGCACAACGCAAAATGTCAGCGGTCCCAGCCCAAGCAGATAGGGCTAGGTTTAGCGATAAACTAGCTAAAGCGTGTTCGCGGTCTAGCAGCGACGTTGAACGAACTAGTTTAGACAAACCGCGTAACATTAGCGTAAGCGCGGTACCAGCTTTACTCGTCCAAAGCAAGATAGGGCGAGTCCCTTAAGCGAGTTCGTGATTTAGCACGTGATCGCGAATAGCAAATCGCACAACTAGTGAAGCGCATTAGGAATCCCGAGACAGAGAATTAAAGCGCGTTCTCGGATGAGGATATAATCGTGAGTGCGCTATGGTCGTCCTCTTTGCCTCGAAGTAGCACTCCGGTGGATAGATGGAGAAAACCCCAGTGAAGGTCCCTGGTAACTCTTTGCAGCGGGCCTGGAGGGATTGTAGATATCCCGTGGGCCAGCTGCGCCAAAATTGCGGTCGCCTCGCGGCCAGCAAGTGGACGAAATGGCCACGGGATGGAGTCGAACGGTGAACAGGAACGGCCTGAAGAGCATCACCGGTGAAGGTCATCATCTCGGCGAAGGTCGGAGGGGTCTTCGTCCTGGCGATGTGGGTCTCCCTTTCTCGACGAGATTGTGAATCCAGCTACCAAGTGGACGAGCCAACGCAGGTGACGTCGAAAGGCCGCTTCAGGGTAGAGTCCAGTATGTCCATGAGAAGGGCCTCTTGCCCGAGAAACACCTCTTCCGTGGCTGCAGGCTGATCGTCACGGATATAAGGGTCGTCCACCAAGGCCTAGTCAGAAGCCAAGTTGAGCAGCTGGTCGTAATGGGTCTCAGATTTGGTCCAATTCCCTCGAAGGGCCTCTAATCGCGAGGACACGTTCTATTTTGTGAGCTTATGTGCTCCTAGCTTCTTCAAATTTTCAAACGAGCGAGCTATTCGTTCGTTAAGGTCGCGTTGACTCGTAATGAGATGACTCAGTTGTTTTCAGATGGCGGTCACACGCGACAGTTACACGACACTACCGATAGTTCGAAAACTGTATTCACAAGCGCCGATCCGGCTCGAAGGACCAAAAATGTTAGAAAGTTTATTAACGGATCGGCGCAAGAAAGCTCTTACACAATTAGCGAAGCACAGAGTTTATTTGAAACAATTATGAAAGCACGAAAACGTATATGTTTGGAATTGGTAGATTTAATTTACAGTTATAGGTAATTGGACTATAGTACAAGGTCAGACACAATAAATTAATAGTTATTTTACACAACACATTTGACTAGTTATTACACCAAACAAGCAACACTTAGAAACTAGTATTAAGCTCAAGCGTAGCGATTATTAGTTGGCGAAGCAAAGTCGCGAAGCGTAGAGATTCGAAGCAGTTTCGAATAAAGCGCAAGCAAGGTGTGAGAGAGCGAAAAGATAAACAGATCATCACGGTACGTGTTTCGAACTAGAACTCGATCCAGGAAACCGCGGTCGATTTCCTGGAAGGAAGAGTCTTCCCCTTCCATCGGTCGCGAATCGAGGGAAGGGATACTGATCGCTGCTCCACATGAGTCAGCGGTCCGAGCCACTAATTGCCGAGTTGTTGACGGCTCTGTAAGATGGCGCAAAAATGCCTCTTTTCTTGAACATGTGCATATGCTACGTATGGCATTAGAATTAAATATATGTAGAATAAATCTGACTGCGTTTCTAATATGTGTATGTATATGTTTTTTATATTGTAATGGAGTTGTAAATTATTAATACTAAGGTAATTAACATTTTTTTCGGTTGTGCAGCGCCAAGTATTTTGAATAAAATATTTATTCGTATTAAAATATTGATTTCTATAAAAATATATCTGTTTAATATTATTAAATATATTTTTTCTTTGTATAAATAGCCATTGTTATAATTGGCGCAATTTTTGTATATCATTAATTTTGTAATAAATCTATTAATTTAAGACGATGGTTTTAAATGGGATTCTTTTTTATGGATTAATTAAAATGTCCGCTATATGAGTAATGGAATGTATGAACACAGCATTTTAGCTGTGTATATGTTATTATATATAGTTGTATCTAGTGTTCCTGATTTCTCGATATTTTTCGCATCTCGAGAAATGAGAAATCAGATTATATTTCTCGAGAATTCTCGAGAATTCTCAAGAAATTAAAAACTATTGTAAAATTTATAATTTTGAAATAATGTTGATAATATTTATCTAAATTTTTATTCGTGTCCAACTTAAACAAAACTTGTGTAAATGAAAAAAAAACAGATATTAAATATAATAGATAAATTTATTTATTTAATATAAAATGTGAGCAAAACGAAAATTTACTTCTTTGTTTTAAAATAGTATTTTTTCAAAAGCACAATGCGTCTAATGTCGCGTCAGCCAATCTACTTCTTTTTTCTTTGTGACAAAATCTGCGGCTGTAGAAAAATTTCTTTCATTTTGAGTGGATGTGGGTGTAATTGTACATAGAACATCGGTGATACGAAGAGAAAAGTTTATAAACAATCGCGCAATTATTCGCATATATTGCTAACATTTATCACTGATTGTAGATGTGTTTATATGTTCACGATTAACACACAATTTGAACCAACTGAAAATTCATTTCTGAAAACTAATGAGATTTATAATAATTTTCTTACACTGAAGATTCTCGAGAAACAATGTAATTTCTCGAGAAATGAGAAATAAGAAATGATAAAATTTCTCGAGAAATTCTCGAGAAAGAATTCTCGAGAAGGAACACTAGTTGTATCATCTTAGGCGCAGTTGGAAAGCACCTTTATGTACTGGCAGCTCATTTCGATTTCACTTTCTTTTTTATTTTATTATTAGTATCTTCAATTCTTGTGATTATTATTGTCATCTATTTTTTGTAATTTATTTGATTTTTCATGTACTTGGCGTATTTTTTTACTTTTTTGAAGTTTTTTATGGGGATCTCACTTCTTTTTACAAAGATAATTTGCATAGGGACTGACTTTAGATAATTTTTAATATTATAAATTACAAATTATCACGCGACAGAATTAAGTATAAATTCTATATTCTACGTAAGTTTAACAACTACGAACAGAAACCATGTGCACCGGCTTGCCAATCTATATGTATTATATTATATGTATAGTACTTTGTGTACAATACATGGTGCGCGAATATATATAAAGCCACATTTTAGTTATATATAACTTAACATAGAACTTATATAGAAGTAGAGTAGGGAGAGGCTGATAAGGGAGGTGGCGGAAGCGAAAACAGAGACCAAAGTATGGGAGATAGTGAACAGGGGGAGGAAAAGAAGGAAGCGGGTGGAAGAAAAGATAAAGAAAGAGGAATGGAAGGAATATTTTATGAGGTTGCTAGGGGGAGTGGAAAACAGAGTAAGGATGGGAGGGGAGGGAAATAGGAGAAAGGGAGAGGAAGAAGGAATAAGCAAAGAGGAAATAAGAAAGGTGTTGGGGAGACTGAAGGAGGGAAAGGCGATGGGAGGGGACGAGATACCAAACGAGGCCTGGAAATTTGGCGGAGAGAAGGGGGTAGAGGCAGCATGGGAGATCTGCAGGAGGGTATGGGAAGGAGAAGGATGGCCGCAGGAGTGGAAGGAGGGGTTAATAGCACCACTGGTGAAGAAGGGAAGGGGGACAGGGGTACAGGACTACAGGGGAGTAACACTCATGCCGACACTGTACAAGGTGTACACAGCGGTGCTGAGAGAGAGACTGGAGCAGGAGGTGGAAGGCAAGGGGATGATCCCGGAAAACCAGGCAGGGTTCAGGAGAGGGAGAGGGACAGTGGACCAAATCTATGTGCTAAACCACATGATAGGGAAGCAGTCAAGAAGGGGAAAGGGCAAACTTGTAGCGCTGTTTGTGGACCTGAAGGCTGCATTCGACACGGTAGACAGGAGGAAATTATGGGAGGCAATGGAGAAGAGAGGGGTAAGGGAGGGGCTGAGGGAGAGGGTTAAGGAAATATATAGGGAGACAACCAGCAAAGTAAAGGTGGGAGGGGAGATAGGGGAAGAATTCTGGACGTCGAAAGGTCTAAGGCAAGGGTGCCCGCTAAGCCCCATCCTATTTAACCTGCTGATAGCGGATGTGGAGGAGGAGCTAGGGAAAGGAAATTGGGGAGGGGTGAGAGTAGGAGGCAGGAGGATATGCTCCCTGGCATATGCGGACGATCTGGTGTTGCTGGCGGGAAAAGAAGAAGAGATGGAGAGCATGATTAGGCGGTTAGAAAGGTACCTGGAAGGAAAAAACTTAGAGGTTAACGTGGGGAAGACAAAGGTGGTAAGATTTAGAAAAGGGGGAGGGAGAGACAGAAAGGTGGATTGGAAGTGGAAAGGAAAGGAGATTGAGGAGGTAAAGGAGTTTAAGTATTTGGGGTATGTGTTTAAGAAAAACGGGGGACAGGAGGCACACATACAGGACAGGGTAAAAAAGGCAGCGGTAGTAATGAGACAGGTCTGGGGAATCGGGAAAAGGAAGTTTGGAAAGGATTGGGGAAAGAGGATGTGGCTGTTTGATGCGCTGGTGTGGACAGTATTGGGGTATGGGGCGGAGGTATGGGGATGGAAGGAAAGGGAGGAGGTAGAGAGGGTACAGGAAAGGTACATAAGGTGGTCGCTGGGGGTAGACTGGAGGACGCCAGGATATATGGTGAGGGAAGAGACGAAGAGGGAAAAACTGAGGATGTGGGCGGGGGGAAGGGCGTGGAGGTACGAGGAGAGGCTGAGCAGGGGAGAGGGAGGGGAGTTGGCCAGACTATGTCTGAAAGAGGTAAAGGAGAGGGAGAGGGAGGAGGGGAGGGAGCTGTCAAGGTGGGAAATAGAGAGAAAGGAGTTTAGGTTGGAGAGAGGAGGAAGTGAAGGAAATGAAAGGGAAAGGGAAAGAGGGGGGTACGAAGAGATGGAGAAGGAAGACAGTAGGAGACAGGCAGAGGAGAGAAGGGAAAAAATAAAGGAGTCAAAGTATAATAGGTGGTATAGAGAGATAGTGGCAAGGGGGATACCGAAGTACCTGACAGCCGGATGGAGCGAAGAGAGGTACAGGAGGGTAGCGAGGTTTAGGCTGGGGAACGAAATGAGGGGGGGGGAGATACTGGGAGAAGGAAGAGGAGAGGAGATGCAGGATATGTATGGGGGAAGAGGAGACGTGGGAACACGTGTTGGAGAGATGTGCAAGGGAAGAGGAAGGAGGGGAGAGAGGAATAGGGGAAAGGATAAAGGAAATTTTGGACGAAGGAGGTAAGGGAGAGGAATGGATGAAGAGGATAGAGGAAATGAGAGGGGAGGGGGAGGGAGGATCCGGGGAGAAAGGGGAGGGAAGGAGGGAGGGAGAAAGGAACTGGTGAATGAAAGGAGGAATGGAGTGAAAGAGAGGAAATGGAAGTCGAAGGCGGAGGAGAAGGGAGGAGGCGAGAAATGAAAAGGCGTAGAGCTAAGAGGCGAATGAGACTGGCGTGGGATAGAAGGGAAAGGAGTAGGCGAGGGGAGGGAGGGGGGAAAGCGACAGGCGAGAGTGCGGAGAGGGAGAGCGAGGAGAATGCGAGCGAGACGAGCGTGGGCGAGGCGAGCGAGAGGAAAGTAGAGGATAAGATAGAGGATAAGAAAAATAGGATAAGTTTAGGGTAAGGAAAATGTAAAGGAGATTTGTAACCCTAAGGGGAACCAATAAAGCACACATACATACAGAAGTAGAGTAGCATTTTGCTATTGTAAGCGTAGACCGGAAATTTAAATGCTAATGGTAATAATTCAGCGCAAATGAACAAGGAGATCCAATATTTTTAACACATAATTTATTGGTGTTGGAATAAAACTAATTTAGTATGTTTATCGGTGAATTGAAGTAAATCTAAAAAATTAACAAATAGCGTGGCAACTACTGTGGATTTTATTAATTAAAATATTACGAATGTCTTTCACAAAAGATTGAAAAGCATCAAGGGAGATAAGTTTTCAGCGTACTTTCTTCACTAATGCGACTTGCTTTACATCGCAAGCAGTCCACCATAATCTATTTTCTTCATAATTCTTAACGCTATGTCTTTAAACAAATTTTGTCGATTTACCTTATTTGATTTTCTAGAAACTTGTGTGGTGCAAGATGCTCGGTCTATCTATCTAATCTTCTCTGGACAACCTCCGCGCTTGTGCATTCCCTTCATTTCTATCCATCGAAGCCTGTGCGTCCCCTTCAATTCAATACTATCCAAGCCTGTGCATCCCCTTCATTTTTATCGGAATCCTGTGCGCCCCCTTCATTTCTATAATATACATAAAAACTCTAAATTACTGGTATACAAATACAAATATCTGGCAATTTAAATGCAGTGCAATTTTTTTACTACAATATATATATATTATTTTGTACATGCATGGTACAAATTTCCAGAAAGTTGTGCGAAAGGAGATGCTTCTCAGTCGAACCATCTCCGGACAACTTCCAAGTCTGCGACTCTACATAAGAAATCTATTTAAAAAATTTTGGCCACTTACCTTATTAATTGAGGCAATAATTCAGTCTCCTATGTAGTGTAAAAACTCGTCACATTTCAAATTCGGAAAACGCACTTTATTTGACAGTTATCACTTGGTAGGTTATAAAATTCAAAATAGTATATGTACAATGACGGACGACGATCCCTGCCGAATAAACCCGAGAGTCGCCGAAAGAAGAACGAACATGTGTTGGCTGAAGGTGTGTGTGTAACGCGTGTATACGTATTATGTGGACGAAAATTTGGCTTGGAGAATCAGAAGAAAAATCTTAAACCGTACCGTTTTCGACTAATCCATGAGACGATATTATGATATCTCTGATATGCGTGGACCGATTTTATTGATTTTGGTCTTATTCGAAAGCTGATATGCGGTTTACATAAGAAAAATGTCTTTAAATTTACAAAATATTGCAGGCGCCATGAGATATTAATGTATAAATGTCAGAATTAGGTTAGAGTGTCTCCGGGACGAGTAAAGGTACACGGTAGCAGTCGACAATATACAGGGTGTTTTTCATGTACTTGGCGCCGAGACGCTACCGCGTCTCTAGATAATTCAGACCAGAGTGGATTTCAATTAGAAATACATTCTGGACGAACCTTAGCAGTGCAAGGCACAAAAAAAGTAGAATGTGTTGTACAATCTGTATTTTCAACGACACATAGTTATACAATACAACCAATAATAACTGCGGATGGAAGATTGTTATCACCCCTCTTTATGGTCTTGCAAAAAGCAAATGGAGAATTTGGACCAATAGTTCAAAAAACATTATTGAAGCCAACGAACGTGTACGTGACGGCATCAAAATCTGGAAAACTCACATCTGGTAATGTATATTTTGAAATTATCTTAATTAGAAAATAATTCTTATTGATAATGAAAATTAACTATGCATATATGTGTAGTTACGACGGATTTTAATTCAATATTGCAGCTCATTTCAAAACCTGGTTGGAAGAAGTCTTTTTTCCTAAAACCAAACAAACAAGTTTGTTGTTGCTAGACTCTTGGAGTGGGCACTGTGAACAAGATGTACGTGATGCGACACCAGTGGGTAAAGAAATTATAATGAAGATGATACCAAAAGGTACCACTGGACAAATCCAACCTCTAGATGTGTATGGATTTAGGGTGTGGAAGAATTATGTTAGGCGTTTTTCCGACGATGTACTTTTGCATAACTATGACGTTAATCTTCATTTAAGAAATAATATAATTAAATTACAATCACTTGTACACAACCAATTGTCTTCACCCAGATATATAAATCTATTCCAGCATCCTTGGTATAAAAGTGGATACACAGAACAAAAGTTAGGAGATTTTGTGAATCCTGTAGACTTTGCTGTTGAACAGAATACGGAAATGAAATGTGCACTCTGCGATGAAACACCGATAGTTAGATGCTCCTGGTGTAAAAAAGCATATTGTTTAAAGCATTTTTTTCATGAATACCACTTTTGTGACAAATATGAACCGTAAGGTCTCTGTCTCGTGTACATACTGTATATATATATATATATATATATATTTTATTCGTAGATGTAAGAATTTAATCATAGTGTCACCATCTGGAGTTTCATGGATTCAGGCGCTTCTTTCTCCCCCCTTCTATCGGATCGCCGCGGTTACTCGCGATAATCGCGCTTCAACCAGTCGGTTCCAAACTCATATTATGGAAGCATCTAAAGGTACAATTGCTCCGCGAGAGAGAGAGAGAGAGAGGGAGAGGGAGAGGGAGAGGGAGAGGGAGAGGGAGAGGGAGAGGGAGAGGGAGAGGGAGAGGGAGAGGGAGAGGGAGAGGGAGAGGGAGAGGGAGAGGGAGAGGGAGAGGGAGAGGGAGAGGGAGAGGGAGAGGGAGAGGGAGAGGGAGAGGGAGAGGGAGAGGGAGAGGGAGAGGGAGAGGGAGAGGGAGAGGGAGAGGGAGAGGGAGAGGGAGAGGGAGAGGGAGAGGGAGAGGGAGAGGGAGAGGGAGAGGGAGAGGGAGAGGGAGAGGGAGAGGGAGAGGGAGAGGGAGAGGGAGAGGGAGAGGGAGAGGGAGAGGGAGAGGGAGAGGGAGAGGGAGAGGGAGAGGGAGAGGGAGAGGGAGAGGGAGAGGGAGAGGGAGAGGGAGAGGGAGAGGGAGAGGGAGAGGGAGAGGGAGAGGGAGAGGGAGAGGGAGAGGGAGAGGGAGAGGGAGAGGGAGAGGGAGAGGGAGAGGGAGAGGGAGAGGGAGAGGGAGAGGGAGAGGGAGAGGGAGAGGGAGAGGGAGAGGGAGAGGGAGAGGGAGAGGGAGAGGGAGAGGGAGAGGGAGAGGGAGAGGGAGAGGGAGAGGGAGAGGGAGACTCGGCTTTAGTTCTGGATTTCTGTTAAGAAAGGAAAATCGCGTTCCGTGCTTTTGTTATGCGCTCGTTAAAGAAACCAAATCTCGCGTTCAGAGTTTGTACAGCACTTTTACTAAGACTAAAAACAGTATATTATAATCCACTAATCTACTGGACAATACAATCTGGCCGTTCATTAAAACTAAATCCTAAGCTAATTACTACTAAATCTTAATCCTACTTAATCCTACTTACTCTTAATTAAATCTAGTTACGCCAACGAATGAAAAACTCGAATTCTTGAACTAAACAAGTGGTCCTTCGAGCCGGAGATTAGCGGTGAGTTAAAATTCACTCTTCTCGAACAAAGAAATCCAGTGCGTAATCAGTGTATCCACGAGGCATCGAACGTTCTCGAACAATCTCGGGCCCACTCGAAAGTGTAAACAGTGCCGGTTGAAACAGTTTTTCTTCGACCGAACGATCTTCGAGCTGAAACACACAATGGATGTTTTGATCTCGGAACAGACATATCAGTATGGAAGGATTTCAAGGTTAACTGAGAATCTCAAGAAACGCGGCGCGAGTAACATAACAAAGGGCGTAATTATTTCTCGGCTGGAACTTTTGGAAAATTACTGGGCCACGTTTCTCCGAAACAACTCTAAAATGTGCTCTATTTTCAAGGAAGAACACGCAGAAAAACCCTATTTCAAGGAAGATCTCATGGCCTCGTGCGAAGAAGCTTACTTGCAGCAGAAGGTTAATCTACTGGATCTTCGAGACGATTTTCCTTACAAACCGGAAGAATCTATACAAGCGGGAACCGACTCGCATGGCAGGACCTTGCAAAGGATCGCTCTACCAACCTTCTCTGGGGATTATCAGAGCTGGCCAAGCTTTCGTGATCTATGTATTCGCTCTCTGGTAATGAAAAACTCGTCTCTCCCTGAAGTTGATAAACTTCATTACTTAAAAACTAGCTTAACCGGAGAGGCCGCTCGACTAATTCAAAACGTCACGGTCACTGCGGACAACTTCAAGCGAGCGTGGGCGGCTATCCTGGAACAATACGACGTCCCACGTCTCCTCATTCACGCTCATGTGAAGACTCTCCCGTCGTTGCCGCCGATGACGACAGAATCAGCTCAAAAACTCAAGGAATTGTTGCATGGGACCCGAGATGCAGTGGAGGCGTTGGCAACGCTGAAGCTGCCTGTGGAACACTGGAGCGCCTTCTTAGTGGTGCTGACGGCGGAACGATTGGACCCGAAAACGAGGATGGCTTGGGAGACGTCCAGCGGAAAAACGCTGGTGCATCTAACTTTCGAGCAGATGAAAACATTCCTTAGTTCTCAGGTGAGAGCGCTCGTGGCGTCCGGAGGCAGCTCCAACGGATCAGCAAACCCAAACCGTTCAGAGTCATCGGGCCATCAAGGAGGTGGCCAAAAAACGCCTGCAGCTTCCAGTGGAGCAACGCGTCGGCCCAAGACGCACTGTGTTACCAAGAACGCCAACGGGACTCAAAAATGTGTTCTGTGCCAAGGCGATCATTTTATACTTTACTGTCCAAAGTACAAGGCCATGGCTCCCCTGGAGAGAAAGAATCGGGTAATAGAAAAGCACTTATGCTTTAACTGTTTGGCCGCGCATTCCTCTCGCGAATGTAAATCTAGTAAGCGCTGCCAACTTTGTCTGGGTAAGCATCATACCACTATTCACATTCCAATCGAACAAGTTTCCTCTTCTGGCACAATTTCGCAGGTAACCGAGCGGCCTGCACATTCTGGAAAGAGCCCTTCTCCGTCGCCGAACTCGACCACTGCATCGACTCATTGCGCACAGGTGCAACCGCTTGGCGCTGCTGTACTTCTCGCTACTGCTTTGGTCAGGGTGGCGTCCAATACTGGGGAGGAGGTGACTGTTCGTGCGTTAATAGATCCTTGCTCAGAGGTGTCCTTGATCGGTGAGAGTATCGCTCAATTATTAGGGCTACCAAGGTCACAAGCTAAAATTCCAGTTATAGGAGTCGCGAAAAATAAAACCTACTCGAGGGGTTCGGTAACTTTAAGAATCTCGCATCGCCACCGCGATTCGGTCAACTTCTCTATACAAGCCCTGGCGATTCCACGGCTTTCCTCTTATCGACCGAGACCGGTTTCGGTTTCAGCTTCCTGGTTGCATTTGACCAATCTTGAACTCGCTGACCCCGAATTCTCTTCCTCTAGAAGGATAGATCTTCTCTTAGGCGCGGAAGTCTATACTCGAATTATTCGTGAAGGGTTACGGCACGGCCCTCCTCGCGCGCCGGTAGCTCAAGCTACCACTCTGGGTTGGATTCTTACTGGCCGGGTCGACGATCCGGATGAATTCTCTCAAACCAAAGCCGCTGTCACTCTTCAGTGTTCTACGGACGTCGATATTTCGCAGATCTTGCAAAATTTCTGGAAGCAAGAAGAGGTGTCGGCACCACTTACTACATTAACCGCTGAGGAGAAGGCTTGCGAAGATTATTTCGTTCAGACGCATTCTCGTGCAGACAGTGGCAGGTATTTCGTAAGGATACCGTTTTCTCGCTCTACGAGCGACCTCGGTCTATTGCGCCTCACTTCCGAGGTCCTCTTAAGAAAACTGGAAGGAAAATTCCTTAAATCCTCCGAACTGGAAGAGGCGTATCGCCAATTCATGGAAGAGTATGAGACACTCGACCATATGACTCTGGTCGCGGGAGATTCTCTCGATACTTCAAACGTTTATTATTTACCCCACCATGGGGTGATACGTTCGTCTAGCACTACTACAAAACTTAGAGTAGTTTTTAACGCTTCTTGTAAAACGACTTCCGGTTTCTCGTTAAATATCTCGTACATACGGGTCCTAATTTACTGCCCGAGATATTCGATATTCTAACGCGATGGCGGCTCCACTCCATTGTCTTCTCGGCGGACATTGAAAAAATGTACCGCCAAATACGCGTCCATAACGACGATTGCGACTTCCAACGCATTCTTTGGCGGAAGAATTCTTCGGACCCAGTACAGGCATACCGACTACTCACGGTCACGTACGGGATGGCGTGTGCGCCCTATCTAGCGATTCGTACGCTTAAACAATTAAGCAGGAATGAACGGGAACGTTACCCCTTAGCCGCACCGTGTTTGCTTGATGACGTCTATATGGATGACGTGATTTCGGGAGCTGGAACCTTCCCGGTCGCGCTCAAACTCCAGAGCGAGTTAATTTCCTTACTCAAGGCGGGCGGATTCAAACTTAGAAAATGGACTTCGAATAGGCCCGAGCTCCTCGACAATCTGCCGAACGATTATATCGCCTCTACGCCGGAACTATCTTGTAATTTCGAGGGCACCTTCTCATTACTGGGTTTGAACTACCCATTCTGACTGTTTCGTTTTCATAGTCTCGTCGAAAGCCCGAGACAACGCTCTTACGAAACGTACCGTCTTTCGGGAAACGGCAAGTCTATACGATCCTTTAGGCCTTGTTACTGCGTCACGTTTATTGTGAGCCATCATGGCCATCTAGGTTCCGGAGCCGATCAATCGGTCCGGTCTATGTCGACGGTTTAAAACTTAATTGTTTTATGGCCATTGCCAGATGTGGCAGGAGGCCACCAAGGTTCTAAGGTCCCGTTTTCACTCCAACTCAAGGATCAGGGAAAACCCATCTGGTGACGCACATC
This sequence comes from Andrena minutula, assembly GCA_929113495.1. Taxonomy (NCBI): domain Eukaryota; kingdom Metazoa; phylum Arthropoda; class Insecta; order Hymenoptera; family Andrenidae; genus Andrena; species Andrena minutula. The sequence goes on from OV815993.1 coordinate 22,809,738, forward strand.
AAGGCTTGTCCGCGAAGGTCCCCCTTCCCCAAGGACAACCACCCCACCTTAAGAACCTTGGCGACTCCTCCACATCCAATCAGGTACGAGAGAAGTTGCCGAACTTAAAACTCACCCCACTGTGGTCCTCCTCCGCAAGCTCAACAAGCTCATGAATTCATTCTTATCCAATCACTCACTCCATCAACAACCGACAAATAAAGTGACAGTTTCTCATCTTACAACGTGCATTTTGATCTCTCAACCAGCTCTCGAGACTTTAATTTGTCAGAAGAGCAGCGGCACACCCCGTCAAAAGAGTTACGCCTTTATCATCGACGTTGTGTCGTAACAGGCCTTTTGGCGCCGGTGATAATTGTCGCAAAAATATTTGTACAATCGCTATGGCTCCTAAAACTGGAATGGGATGAACCGCTCCCTACTTCCCTTGTTGAAACCTAGGAGCACTATTATGCCGGGTTAGGGTCTCTCTCCTCCTTGAGGATACCTCATTGGCTTCACGTGAATCCGGAAACTGGCTCTTATGAATTACACGGGTTCGCGGACGCGTCAGAAAAGGCGTACGCGGCTGTGGTTTATATACGATCTTCGTTCGATCAGTCACACCCCCAAATCAATCTGGTCGCCGCGAAAACTAGAGTCGCTCCTTTGAAACAGAATTCTTTGCCTCGACTCGAATTGTGCGCGGCTACTCTTCTCACTCGGTTAATGATACGCGTAAATAAAATTATGAATTTACTACGTTGCGACGTGCATCTATGGTCGGACTCTACAATAGTTCTGAGTTGGCTCCAGGGGCAACCTTTCCAGTGGAAGACCTTTGTCGCCAACCGTGTCTCAGAAATTCAAACATCGTTACCGAGTGCGAAGTGGCATCACGTACGTACGAAGGAAAATCCTGCCGATTGCGCATCGCGAGGTCTAAACGGGGCTAAGCTAGTAAATTATTCTCTATGGTGGCAAGGCCCATCATTCTTGAAAAATGCTGATTACAATCTCGAGTCAAAATGCGTGGTCGAGCCCAGCACCACGGAGGAAAAGCGCTCGCAATCTATTGTTCATACGACTACGATCGCCGAGAGCCCCCCATTATGGGACCTCTTGACGAGATATTCCTCGCTTAAAAGATTAATTCACGTAACCGCTTGGTGCTTGCGTTATATGTCGCGGCTTCGACGCAAGCCGTCGTCCTTTATACAATTCGATTACATTCAAGCGCCCGAGATTGAAGATGTTAAACTTACCTTGGTAAAACTTGTACAGCGCTACGCATTTCCCACGGAACTCTCGATATTGGCTAAAGCCGCTTCTATCTCCCGGGGGCCCTTCTCTCGTTTGGTCCCTTTCGTAGACGCTCAGGGCGTCTTAAGAGTCGGCTTAAGCATTTCGTTCTGGATTTCGATCAAAAGCACCCGATTATTCTGCCTGAATAGGGAAATTTTACTGTTTTAATCATTCGCGATTGCCATGAACGAGTTCTCCATGGAGGCACACAACTTACCTTAAGCACGCTTCGACAAGAATACTGGATTATAGGAGGTCGACGCGCTGTTCGGAACTATATACATTCTTGCGTCACTTGTTGGCGATGGTGCGTTAAAGCGTCCCAACAACAAATGGGGAATCTCCCCTCACCTCGCGTGACCCCGGCAAGACCGTTTCTTCACTCCGGGGTCGATTACGCGGGACCCTTTCTAACCAAAACATCTCCAGGACACGGACACCGTACTCGAAAGTCCTACGTCGCCGTCTTCATTTGTCTGTCAACACGAGCTATCCACTTGTTACTTGTATCAGATTATACGACCGACGCTTTTCTAGCAGCTTACCGGCGATTCGTTTCCCGACGAGGACATTGCGCATCCATATGCAGCGACTGTGGTACGAATTTCGTCGGAGCGGACAAGGAGTTACGACGCTGGTTCTCCGACGCAAACGACGAATTGGGCAAATTGGCGCCTCTACTGGCCGATCTTGGAACGACATGGCTATTCAATCCACCGGCCGCTCCCCACTTCGGTGGAATCTGGGAGTCCGCCGTGAAATCTATGAAGTTTCACCTTCGGCGCGTCATCGGCGACACTCCACTGACGTTCGAGGAAATGACTACTCTCCTGTACCAAATAGAGGCTTGCCTAAATTCGAGGCCCCTCTTTCCTTTAAGCGACGAACCGGACAATTTTCAATTTTTAACTCCGGGACCTTTTTTTGTAGGCTCCGCCTTGACAGCTGTGCCTGAACCTTCTTTGACTGCGGAGTCGCCAAACCGACTCACTCGCTGGCAGCAGCTTCAGCAAATGCGAGATCATTATTGGAAACGGTGGTCGGCCGAATATCTTCAAACCCTGCAGAGACGATCGAAGTGGATCGCTGCCCATCCGAACGTCCAACCCGGGCAACTTTGCCTCGTAAAGAACGAGGCCACACCTCCGACTCACTGGCCAATTGGACGGATCACGACCGTTCATCCGGGTCCAGATGGACTCGTACGTGTTGTCACTATACGTACACCCAAGACGACACTACAGCGCGCTATCGCGAAAATTAGCATTTTTCCGTCTGAGCCCAACAACTGAGCCTTAACTGAAAGCATTTTTCTGTAGAATAAATACGCAAAACCGGAGATTGATTCATGCAAAATTGGCGGAGAAAATCGTTCAACCAGTGTGAAAAACATAGTTTCGAGAAAAACGAGTTTAAAGTTATAAGATCGTTTATTTTGTCACACAAAAATTCTAAAATACTGTCCATTACATGCACATTTAAACCCCATATCAATGACTTTCCTACGAAGTATGGATATCTAACACAAAATTAAAAAAAGTTGCATTTTTTCCGGGCTTCAAGGTGTTGTTCCCCCTTAAATGCGGTTGATTGAAAATAACAAAATTTTAGAACAAAGCAGCTGAACTACAACAGATGTTTGACAGTTGCTGGAACGCAACGCTTCACATTTGTACAAGTGGGGTATATACAATTTTCTACTTTCGTACTGAATCTATCCCTGATAACCATCTGTTACCAATCGGACGTCAGATTGGTAGCAGGGTCTGCCGTTAGAGCGCAGAGCCTGACGTCAGATCCGTAGTCATCTGTGTCCGCATTAGGCTGCGGTCTGAGGTACAGAGCCTGACATCAGGGCCTGACGTCAGATTGGCAGCAGATTCACATCAGATCTTGCCGTTCACTTGACACGTGTAACAGCGCCATCTGTGGGTCAGAATTTTCAACCCATTCGCTATCCGTGACGTCACATGCCCGTCCTTTCCCTTACATAACCATCAAGCAGATTCTACAGCATATTAAATAATTAATTCTAATTATTTAACAAAGTATTTATTTTTATAATAATACAGAGGATCGATACAATTGTTACAGGATTAATACAATTGTTACAATATAATATGCGCATATAAATACGAAGAGGGACTTTCCATATTTAAATTTGCAAATCCACGTCCCGTAACCACTGGTAACTAGTAGTTCAATATTTTGGATTTCCTTTTGTGGAAAAGCATCATATTTCCTGTTGTGTTAGCGCAGAAAACAAACACAATATTAGTATAAAATTAAACGTAACGTATGAATAAACAGGATACATACGATACTTACATCAGATCCATCTCCACACAGTACACATCCTAGGCAATCATGCATGCTCCTGCGAATATTAACATTTATAAGAAAACATGTGTTAAATTATTATCTACTAAACAAGACTCTAAACATTTGCACTTCGCGTATAACCACGGCCGTCTCTAGTACAGGCCACCACCTATGATGTTGCAACACCGCATTCCGACAATAACCATCAGTCCGATCACTATGTTCCGACTGGTACCAGAGGGCCGTGGTTGGACGAAAGGCTTCAGACAGGACCAGCGTGCGGACCAATTATGCTCAACAATGAAGGGGGAAAAACACCGATAGGGGGTAGTGGTAATGGTGCGTGAACTGAAGCCAGCGTTCAGTCCACGCACACATTACCACTACCTCCTGTCGGTGTTTTCCCCCCTTCATTGTTGAGCATAATTGGTCCGCACGCTGGACAGGACTGATGACAGCGTTGTCATTTTGGCAAGTACTAGCTTTGGTGGCCTGTACTAGAGACGGCCGTGGCATAACCATACTTTTCTGCCTTGCAGATGATGTAAATGTCGATTTCCGCGACGTAGATAATTGGAAATTATTCAATTTCATGATTACCTTTGCCTTCTGGATACGTCGAGATGATTTGTCTTACATAGATGACTACGGATCTGACGTCAGGCTCTGCGCTTCAGACCTGGTTATCAGGGATCATATCCATTTCCAAACGCAAGTCCCCATCATTCTCATTCAAGTATCGAGTTTCTACTATATGTATTTGTGTTTCCTAATTATTAAAGATGACAAATTTGGGAATGCCTCCCTGGCAACGCAAATATATATATTGCGGCCCCCACTTAACCCTAAATTAAAATTCCACCATTGCACACTTTGGGCATCACAGACCCATATCTTCAAATTTAGAAATGCATGGATATTTTGAGAAAAAAAAAATGGTTTGACTACGCGTAATCTATTGCACTTAATTTTTATTAACAAAAATATTTAATAACAAAATGAAATACGGAACTGTCACGTCCCGGGTGAAGGTCCCAGTAAACAAACTGACTGCAGTCTGACGGCAGATTGATGTCAGATTCGAGTATATTCTGACGTCAGATTCGGGTCCTACTATGTCCGCATTTGACTATGGTTCTGCGGTCAGAGCCTGATATCAGGATCTGACCGCAGATTGATGTCAGATTTCGATCAGATCTTGCTACCGTGGTCTGACCGCAGATTGAGAGCAGAAATCGAGCAGATCCTGCGCAGCGCGATCTGACGGCAGATTGGTGTCAGATTTCGAGCAGATTTTGTTGAGAAAAACCGACCGCAGATTGGCGATAGAAATTGAGCAGGTTCTGATGTCAGGATCTGACAGCAGATTGATATCAGATTTGGAGCAGATTTTGCTGACAAAAACCGACCGCAGATTGGCGGCAGAAATCGAACAGGTTGTGTAATCCATTTATTCAAAATACAAATTTAATGTTTTTAAAATTTTTTATTTATTAATAAAATGGGTATTACATTATAAATGTGTATTACAATACGTTTTACACATATTGTGTAGCCCGTGGTGTAGCTTGGCGAAGAAACAGTATTTATTTACATACATCAATAGTTGAACATCACGATAATATGTTCCCAAAGTCGTAAAACGAAATTCCAAAAATTAAAGCGGATATAGCCGGTGTTGCCGCGGAGCACCAGGTTACCAGAAAACTTTAAATGCATTTTTCTCGAAACGACAGTTTTGCCACGATTTTCAGCTACTTACACCAGGTTTCCCCCTTAATAACCGCTGAAGGTACTCTTAAATTCGTATTTAAAAATTTAGAAAAACTGTACATTGAATTAACCCTTATGTACGCAACCGGGTACCCGGGTACCCATTTCTATTTTTCCTTTAGTAATTTTTTATGTTCTGGTAAAAATATCGCAAAACCGCTCCGGATCCCCATTCTTTGAGATCTTTTGCCCGGATATACGTTTTTGAAATAAAAATTTATGCAAAAGATTTTAAATAGTAAAGCTTCATACTTTTGTTCATTTTTGGTTGCGTACATAAGGGTTAACGAGTTTCTTGTTGCTATACTGAATTCCTCCTAAGAAAAATCCTACGTCCAGACCGTTTTGTGACCGTTCTGCGCAGCCCCCACTACCGCCTACGGGCCCGACGCAGGCGATTGACAGAGAGGTAACAGGAGGTAAGACGTAGAAAATCGTAGGCGGTTAAGTGGGGGTCGGACCAACCAGCGCCTCCTCAGAATCATCCCTGCGCGGAACAAGATTTTTCTTAGGATGAATTCAGTATTTTTTTTTTTTTTTTTTTTGAGGGGGAAAATGCTTGATGCATACCCCGGCATTAACTGCCGGGGTTATGTGGGACTCCCAGCCAAATAGGCGGACTACCCACTAAAAACCCCCTCCAGGTGTACCACCTCATGTGTGCCCAAGGGGGCGGGGCGAACAGCTCGGTAGTACTTGCTCCCCCCCCCCCCCGAAACTGGAGACACCCACCTTACCGACTTGTTGCTATTAAACAAGAAATATCGAAAAGAGATACAACTATTGTGTCACTTAAATTTTTTTTGCATAATCCAGAATCTGTTTAAAAAGATTCAAAAGCCGCATAATGTATAAAGACAATTTCTGTCTTGAACGTTAAATGATAACATGCGGCTTTATACATTTCGTATAAAACGGCGAAACAAATTCTAAGTAGGGTACACCATCCAGTAATTGACCACATACCAGTGAATAACCATTAGGCAGAGAAATCTCAACTATAAATTTAAAAATTATTGTATGTTTATAAATGGAGTGTAGTTGTACTTTTAATATCCCATATTTTTAGTTACGCGTAGGGGAGACCGGGGCAAATCGGCCACTGGGGTAAATCGGCCACATGAAGTTTTACCAAGTGGAAGTTAAAATAAAAAGTCGTGTTTGCTTTTGTAAACGTCTCTCTATGTGTCTACAGTACCAACGGAATTTGATAGCATTTGAGATTATGTTGCACTTTGTAGAAGGTAAAATACCATTTCGGCAGTGATAAAAAAACTTCGTGACTTGTGGAAAAGTTGCCTTTATTCTGTAATATTGGTATTCTGAAGTTTGAGGTGAGTATGTACTGATTAAAATAGCGGTACCGATTACGATTCCGATGATAGTTTGAGTTATTTTGGAAAATCCCTTTGTGTTTAAGTGATGGAAGTTAGAGTTTACGTCTGGGGCAAAACGGCCACGTAACACCCGGGGCAAATCGACCACTCACTGATTATGCCGAACCATAGTAAATAAGTAGTTTTATTAACTTTTGTGGTAAAAATATTCTTCGATGCAGCCCCGTCAGTGGATCCGACGCTCAACGATGGAAAACAGTTGACGGTTTCGAGACGGGGAAAGGATTTGTGTGGCCTGGACGGAAGCACGGCTACGCAGTGCAGTTCGATCTTTGGAAAAAGAAAGTTACATATATCCATGCGTTTAAATATTGATTCAAGCGATTGTAGCTTGAATAGTTATGAGGAGAAATAAATATCGTCTACATTTTTCAACAACATGGTCCGTAATTACAATCGCAAGAAACCTCCAATCGTCGTCCAAGAAAAGCTGTTACGACCACCAATGTGGAATTGGGATCTCAGCCTTTGACGAAGACAGGGTGTTCAATTGGACGTACGTTGCGTAAACGCAGGTGCCAAAAGAAGCAACTGGAGAAACTAAACCTCGGAAACTGAAAATGACTGAAAAATGCAACAATATTTAAACCGCAGTATGTGTGCGTTAAAAACGTGAACTTCTCAACTTTTCAAAGAGTTTTTTGACATTATTGTAATTTGTAATTGAGAAATAAACGACTCATTTTCATTTATGACTAAAAATTCATCAACATCCAGCCCGAATAAAAGGGGTCCGTTTTGCCCCGAAGGAGTGGCCGATTTGCCCCGGTCTCCCCTATTAAACAAACATTAATAAGTACAATTCATAATAAAAGTATGCGGTCATTTACTGGGCTTCTCATTCAACAATTTGGTCAAGGGGTGGTGAATCCACACGGAAGAAGGTGGTGACCGAGTGCACGGACGAGGTAGTAGCTCCGCACGGAGGAGGTGGTGGCTTCACACGGTCAAGGTGGTGACTCTACACGGACGTGAGGTAGTGAAATCCGCACAGCAAGGTGATGATTGCACACGGACGAGGTGGTGACTTCACACGTGTTCAAGAAAAGAGGATATTAGTGACACCTATTGGTGATCGATATTAATTAGGCAAGCGGCAACGGCCTGCTCACTCATGTGGAGCGCGGATCGCGTCCCCTTCCATCGACTCGCGATCCATGGAAGGGGAAGGCTTGCACTTCCTAGAAATCACGGTCGATTTCTGGGAATCGGCCACTTTGGTCCTGACCTCAGCACCTTTTGGTAATTATTCTTTTGCTTACGCACATTCCTTGCGCTACTTGCTTTACGCACATTGCTTGCGATACTTCTTACGCACATTGCTTGCGATACTTCTTACGCACATTGCTTGCGACTTAGTTAATAACTGTTTTAGCTACCTTGCTTGGCTAAATTACGCTGGTGTTCTTTGCTTTCTCCAGATAATACTTTGTTAAATGTAAATGATATTTTGTGTAAATTATTTGTGTAAATAACTATTTATTGTGTTTGACCTTGTACTATATTTAAATTATAACTGTAACGTGTTGAAACGCTTAAAATTATCATTAAATACTCTGCGCTTAACAAAGATCAAACAAACGTTTAATGTGACTTAGCTAATAAATTATACACGCTTAAACTAAACTCTTTCGTTAATCTTATCTTAAATTAGTGTTGTGCGACAAACCTTAGCTTGTGACTGTGCTTCTTAAAAACTATTGCATACTCTAGCACTGATCCTATATTACTTTGTAACAACACGGAAGAAGGTGGTGACTGAATGCACGGACGAGGGGGTGGACTGCACGCAGTCGATGTCTTCTGACGGCGCACGAGTGAGGCGTTCACGATCCTCTCCTGCGAACATAAAAAATTATAAGAAAATATTCTTTAAAATGTAACGGATTTATTTCTAACATTACTTTTCTTCTATCTTTTCCCACTACGTGCTATCGATATATTTTTACGAGAAGAATGAAAAATGTGTATTTACCCATTATCCGTATATGCCGGTTGCTGTTGAATACAAGAACTGTTTCTCCCGAACTGGAGATTCGACAGGTACGACATAAGTTGGCTGCACAGGGATTGAATAGCACACGATGATGCACCATTAACCATAGCAGATGTGGGTCCATCATGAACGATTCTGGGCCAACTGTACCTGTAGAATTATTATGCACCGCGTGTGCCGCGCGCAAGTGACAGTATAGAGATTCCACGTTGTGGAATGACTGCACACGGAAAAAGTGGCCACTCTACACGAACGTGGCGTAGTGAAATCCGTACAGCAAAAGGTGGCAATTGCACACGGACAAGGTTGTGACTTCCCACAGAAGATGGTGGTGACTCTACAGGGACGTGGCGTAGTGAAATCCGCACAGCAAAAGGTAGCAATTGCACACGGAAGAAGGTGGAGACTGAGTGCATGGACGAGGTGGTGACTGTACTTAGTCGAGGTCTTCTGACGGCGCCCGAGTGGGGTATTCGCGACAAAACGGAAACACGTGAAGTGACCAAAGTGTTTTTCGGCTCATAATTCGACTCTTGGAGGAGGACTGATGTGCACGAAAATAAATATTTACTTTATTGATTTATGGCTGCGAATCCCTGGGCGTTAGAGTTTCGTCCGCCGGTGCATCATCGCTCTACAAATTCCTGCATGCAGTTCGACTGCGTGCTGTTTCTATGCGTGAGTGCGTCCTTGTCCTCATCCTCATCCTCTCCGTCGCAGTCCGAAGAGACTTTTTCATAAGCTCTTGGAAGGTCGCTCGCGTGGGTTTTTTAAAGTTCGTATTTCGACATACGGCCTCTGAAGAAAAATGAACGTAGAACATTAGCACCAATAGGGCATACACTAATGGTAACAACAATTATGCGTAAAAAGATGAAGGGCTTCGTACCAAAAATAGCCATGGCCCACCGAGTGTTGTAAAGAAGTTCTTGTCCTTGTTTACAACCGAACCAAGTAAATGAAAGGGTCGCGCTGTCCTCAATGGCTTCTTTGAAGCATAATTTCACAGCCGACTCAATATTGAAACCACCCAGATATTGTAGGTAATGTACCTAAATGAAGTAAATAAAGATTGATGTAAACTGGAGTCTATGACCCCCTTGCGATGTAGGACCCTGGTCAGAACCGAACACAGACCTGTTGCAGGCTCGCGCCACGGCCACTATTCCACGTACCCCACCCCATACTCTGATTGGCACTGTAACATCTTCGCCGTTCGTGTTCGAAACCGGAGTTACAGAACTCACAGAAGTTTTACTATGCACGATTGACTTACAACGTCTGAGTAAGTGCTGTCATCTACTTGCTCGAAGGAACGCATCTCCGTTACGGAGGATATCGGGATGCGAGGCAGTTTCTGTGGTGCAGTATGCTGTTCTTTCACGCATTTATAAACGGTCTGTACCATTGCCGTCAACCGTCTGGAAACAGAACACAAGGAGACTAACATGCTAATGAACAGGATAGATTCCATACTTACCGCACTTCTGACTCCAGGCGTTCTATTTGTCCTGGCTGCGCACGATCAAAGTGCTGCGACTCCTCGTGGCCGGAACACTGTGACTGCGCACAGTCTAAACGTTGCGACTCCTCGTGGCCGGAACGCTGTGACTCCGCAATGTCTAAATGTTGCGACTCCTCGTGGCCGGAATGCTGTGACTGCGCACAGTCTGAATGTTGCGACTCCTCATGGTCAGTACGCTGCGATTGCGTACGGTGCAAGTATTGCGACTCCATGTGTTGCGACTCCAAGTGTCGCAACTCGGGTCGGGACTCCATGTGTCGCGACTCCAAGGATCGGGACTCCAACGGTTGCGACTCCAAGGGTCGGGACTCCAACGGTTGTGACTCCACGTGGGTCAGAGGCTCTGACTGCACAAAGGTGTGGAGGGTCGTCACTCTCCTACAATCAGGAACATTTAAAATAATGTATTGTCCCCTTCTCTGCTGCATACTATCAATATTTTAATGAGAAGAATGGAGCATGTGTATTTACCCATTATCCGTAAACGCCGGTTGAATATACGTTGCCTCCGGTTGTGATGGCCCGACAGGTACACCATATGGTGGCTGTACGGGGTTTTACGTGGCCCAGGATGGTCCACCATTGTCCACATGAGATATAATTACGTCCGAGATTATTCTGGGCTGAGTATCACCTGTCGAATGACACACTGCAGATTGCATCTTATACATCTCGGCATCTGTGTGGAAGCCACTGCTTGGATACCGTTCTAAGACATGCATTGCTTCCTCAGCGTTAGACACTGGCATAGTGCTGGCGAAGACATGTTTTAAATGGCGGACATCATCCCTAAAATGCTGCGTATTGTTTGCACCGCTGGGCGCTACCTTCTTCTTTTTGGGAGGTTCATCAGACTCCGTTGTCTCGTATCGAGATGGTTAAGATGGTTCGTATCGAGGTGGAGTTTGTTAATCATACGTTTCGGCCGACTCTCCATGTGTACCTACATATATTAGTCAGACGCCTTCACAGTTGGGAGCCTAATAAAGGCGCGTATCGACGTTGCGAGGCGTGCCTCGCGCGCAAGCCTCGCAACGTCGATACGCACCTTAAGAAGTCCTTGCCTTCTGGCAGCCGAGTCAGAGCTAAACGTGCAGATCTTAAGGTCGACGCACACATATCATTTCCGTGTCAGTATCGTACCAGGGTACCAGTGGTAAGAAGAAGAGACCCTCTATGCCCCTCTTCTTCTTACCACTGGTACGTCGGAAAGGAACTGATACGGAACTGATATGTATGCGCAGACCTTTAATGTTGCTAACCATAGTATGGTTGGGGCGAAACCAGAGTACAGTCAGGGACAAATAGATAGGTCACCTTATGTTTCTTTATGTTTTGATATAGTAGCTGAAGAAAATGTGCATTTTAGTAAATCAGCTACATTCTACATACATACCAATAACTGTGAATATAGAAGATTATACGTAGTATCCGTTTCTAAGAAATAGTATGAGGGAAAACGTAAACATTGTTGTCCTCACGTGGGACAAAATGATAGGACATGCGAGGTATTTTCACTTCTCAGTTGTAAATGTACACACGAAGGGAAAACATCGAGTGCCGTGTAAAGTCCCCACTAAAAATTATTTAATATAAACAGTTTAATTTGTGCCGTTGCAACACAGCAATAAAGAATGGGTCGTGGGAAAAAATTGAGTGCATGTGAAGTGCATACAGCTTTAAAATTCTTTAAAGAAAAGTATTCGATAGCAAAAATTGCTATAATATTAAAGAGCAGTAGGAATGTAATAAGTAAATTAGTAAAAAATCCAGATAATTACGGTAAAAAAAAAAGAGTTCTGGTCGCCCTCCGGTTCTAACAGCGCGTGCGAAGCGTGCAATTTTAAGATTAGCATCGAATTCGAAGATGACCGCTAGACAAATTGCGGAAAAAGCTGGTGTTACAACACACGTCAAAAATGTGCGACGAGTTTTAAGACAGTGTAAACACTTAAAACAAAAAAAACTGCAGAGGAAGCCAGTGTTATCAGAACAGCATAAAATTGATCGTTTGGTATTTGCGGAAAACCATATCCAACTAAAAAAAAAACTGGCGCAGAATAATATTTACCGATGAAAAGAAAGGGTGTAGCCGGATAAGCATAGCGAAAAGTGCCCCCAAACCAAATTGAACTTGCGGTACACCAATCGATAGGTTCCTCAAAGAAAACTATTTCTGTAAAGTTTCAACCTGATACCCCTACTACTAGGGTAGTTACAGGGTGAAACGTAATTTACAGTTTAAGCTCCATTACTTTTGTTCCATTGAATAGAAACCTATACAAAAAATCAGACACATTCTACCCATTGATATACGTGTTCGTAAATTTTTTCAGAATTTTCAGTGACAAAACCGAATTTTAAAAAATTCAAAAAGATTAAAAATGCCGATTTCAAAGTCAAAATTTCAAATTACAACATTTACATTTTTACAGTTTTGGCGTCTTTCTATGGTCCTCAATGTCTAATTTTTTCAGATTTTTCGAAAGGGTGGAACGCAGTCGCAAAAATCAAAAACTGATATTTGTTACCTTCCCGTACGCAAAGTTTGGCATACTCGTACGACGAATATATTTTGTCCATTAAATGGGTGTTATATGCAATTCTAAATAGCGAAATATATTTGAATCTGATTAAGGAGCAAATAAGCAAACATGCTACAAGAATTGCAGGAAATAAGCTAAAATAGTTAAAGCATTTTTCGCAAATGAAAGAATTAAAATTTTAGACTGGCCAGCAAAGTCACCCGATCTCAATAGTATCGAAAATATTTGGGCGGACCTTGCGAGAGCAGTATATGCCAACGGTCGACAATTTTTAACTATAGACGAGTTAAAACAATGCATTGAACACGAATGGCACCAATTAAGGAGAAAAACGATTAAAAAGTTATATAAATCTCTACCAAAACGGATGATTTCCGTAATAAAAAATAAAGGATTCTCTACCAAGTACTGAATATGAAGCAAAACTGGTAATTCCTTTTGTCCTTTCCATTTTATAAACACATGTCCTATCATTTTGTCCCACTAACTTTCTTGTATGTTTACAGTTTTCCAGATAAATTTATATTGAATATCAACATTTTAATTTAAACAATTGGACCATAAAAACAAACACAGTGTAAAATGATGTATACTTGTTTGTGTTACAAATATAAACTTAATTTATGTTACATATTAAATAACAATGGACAAATTAATGAGTGTCCTATCTTTTTGTCCCTGACTGTAGTGTACGTGGTACAACAAGCCTGTCATAGACACACTACTGCAATTCCACCCATTCTTTGCTATGATCAGCAACGTAAAAGCTGCATGTTCGGCTCTGACCCAGCTCTCAGGACGCAAGAAAGTCTTCGGTTCCTGATTGTGGAACGTCTGTTGGAAGTGCAAGCACACGGAGTGACTCTCAAAAATATTCAGACACTAGAGTATGACTAACTTTATGACTTAATATTTCAGTTGTTTATAAGGTTTATAAGTTGTTTACTGGGAACTCGAAGTTTCGGAAAATTAGAGGAGTATGTTTGTAAACAAAATATCAGAGGCTTCTCACTAGTCCCCAGTAGCAACTCTGACGTTCGTCAACATGGCTCGCAAAGGCAAGAATACATCGTTTAATATACGTCAGCTCATAATTTTCTACCGGGAACAAGGAAAATCCTATAGACAAATTAGTTCTATGCTTAACGATGAGTAAAACCACTGTTGCAGACATTATTCGAAGATTTCGAACTGAGGAACGCATCGAATCTGTTCCACAAACTGGAACAAGTGTTGTAGGGTAAAGGCAGGTAATATGGAACGGCACGTAATATGGAACTTCGTAATATTTCGATAACGAAATAACGAACACTGCAGGCAATCGTGTATATTAGATCCCTAGACACAATAGACGATGATACTGACAATTGAGCACCAGTCGGGCATCTATCATTGAAAGAGAAACGTTTATATTTTTTCTGGGGTGTAAAAGTTTCTGAAAAGTGCAACAAACGGTTCAATATTGTAGCGAAGGTATGTTACAAAGTATTATCTTGATATAATTTATCATTAAATATGCGTGGTCTTGATTATTCAATAATAGTTTACTAATAAAGTTACTTTCTTCTTAGAAGAATTCTTAATTTCTTGTCGGAACATGTGTGTACGTAATATGGAACATACCGAGTAACATAGATGAAGTTGATAATGACGATGACGACGATGATGCGGAATGCTCACTTTACGATGGTAATTATAAAAATAATGGCAATGAAAAGTAGACCCAATGTATTCGCTGCTTTCAGTGGGCACACGAAGAATGTGGAGCTTTCGACGTATTATTCACGTGCCCAACGTGTAGGAGACACAGAAAGCAGGAATAAATTACAAAAATGATGTATATTTATTTATTTGTATCTTCTACTTAATAAATCTTCAGTTTTAGTAAAAAAAAGGTAAAATTTTTTAAGTTTTCTTTACAAATTTCCTAGGTGTTCCATATTAGGACCCATTTTTTCGAACGGACGATTTTCAGTCTTTTCAGTTTTTTTATTATAACTGCAAAACCATTGGATTTTTTTACATTTGACTAGGTAAGTATCATTATGCATTAGTTCCTTCGTCCCCTCATGTCCGTTTTATTAAAAAACACAAATTCCCCTGCTTTTGACAAGCTTTTGAAATCAGATGTTCCATATTACCTGCCTTTACCCAACTTGTAAAATTATTATGCATCGCGCGTGGCACGCGCAAGTGACAGTACAGAGACTGCACGTTGTGTGGTGACTGCGCACGGACAAGATTCTGACTTTACAAGAATGAGACGTAATTAATTATTAAATTAATTAAAAATCTATGCACTAGAGCAGCGCTGCACAAGGAGCTGTTTTCGGCGCCTAGAGGCGAGCAACCCGCCTTTCCTATTGCTAAGGTTAGAATCGGTGAGGAGAACTGCAGTAGTGTATGTGCGTGTTCGTAGGCTCGTAGCATACGTGTATATGACAGGGTTCTTTGTGGGGCCTGCATGAAAATGTGTGTTTTTTTACGCCTGCTGAGCGGGAGCAAAATGACTAATTTCAGACGTATTCGCGTAAAGTCTATCTCCCAAGGGAAAAAGACTTTACGCACATGCGTATTCGCAATTTCTTACTTTCCTCCCAAAGAAACTGGAGTTTGACGTTACCCTATGGTATGAAGATGCAGTTGTTCGACTAATCGTTATCGATTTGTTGGAAAATAAATACACGTATTTATTAATTTTGACAGAATAAAAAAGCAATCGAACATGCATATTTTTTGCGAATCTCTGAGCAAGCTTTCAAAAACACACCTTTCATGCAGGTGTTGAAAAAAATATAATGCGTGACACAGGAGAGAAGCGATTTCGCCTCGCGTGAATTACTGCCCTCGCTACGCTCGGGCAGCAAACTTTACATTCGTCGGAATCGCTTACTTCTCTCCCTTGTCACGCAATATACTATAGAAAGTTAATACTATACAAATAAATGACTCTGGCTCAAAGAAAACCAAATTTTAATTAACGATATATATCATTTATAAGTCGGAAAGTTATATATAAATAAATATATACATATGTACACACATTTGGTGCTCGTCATTACATTTAGCGATATTTACAAGAAGAAAATTACATAACTAATAAATTTGTACACGTAACAATATACAAATAAATAATCCGAATTTTATTACGGGACCTGTTCTGCACTGGGGCCCCACAAGGAACCCTGTCATATATACCTATGCTACGAGCCTACGAACACGCACATACACTACTGCAGTTCTCCTCACCGATTCTAACCTTAGCAACAGGAAAGGTGGGTTGCTCGCCGCTAGGCGCCGAAAACAGCTCTTTGTGCAGCGCTGCACTAGAGGGTTAAGAAAATGCAAACAAAAAATCGGAAAAAAAATTTCATAGTGGCTTCCCCCCTTAATGTGAGGAGTGTATAAGAACAACGACGATATATCCAGAAAGTTCCGAGGGGTGCTCTTCATCACTATCGCAATCGTTCGTACACGGACCTATCGGGAAAGGCATTCTGTAACACTTTGCACCAATTTCGTCCGGACAAATGTGGAATATCTGGGTACTTAAAAAAGCGCATTTGTATACGCCCACAGACGAAGGCAATATGCCATTGTCGTAGAAATGATCGACATTTAAAAATTTTTGGACACCTAAACGAAAGAAATCCTTGTCCTTGAAAATTTCCGAAACAATGCAAATAGATCCATTGTGTAAGATACAGCAATTGTCGCGTTCATTTGTTGGTCCGACTTGTCGGACTCAATCGGACTTCAAGCCCACTGTCTCTCGCACGGAATACGTCGACGCGTGCTTTTGTTTTGAAATTCGAGCGCGTGTTTATACTCGAGAGATAAGGGATCCGTCTTTAATTAGAAGGTAGGACGAAGCAGGCCGGACTACGTGCAGTCAGCGAACTACATGCTCTCTTTCTTCCTGTGTCTCTTCGCGAGCCGTATTGATGTTAAATAATACTTTTTAATTGCTAGTTCCCAAAAAATAATCAGGCTGTTCGGCCAGAGCATTTCGCTAGGGTCGCGGTAGACAACGGTTTCCTACAGTTTTGGGTAATTTATGGCTTAGTTGGTTCCGCCTCGTAGCAGACGTGAACTCAGGGTATCGGAAAAGGGAAACAGGAAACAGGATTTTCTTCTTTATAGCAACTCGAAGACTTTCTGTTTCTCTTCTCTTCGGACCCTTTCGAACCAAAACACGTGGTGTCTACTGCCTACCTCGAAGCAATGGGCACATTGGCAGTAAAAGGACGGAACGCGGACCTTTGTAACAGAGCACGATAGCCCGTTCGTCGCACTTCTGCCCAGCACATGTGTTTCGAAAATGTGCTGGCTTCTTTCTACCTGAAGCCTCTTGGCCTGGTGGGGTTCAACACATAATGGAACGAGAGAAACTATTTGGGGGTAGAATAAGTCGCTTGGAAAATATCTTGTCAGTCAGAAAGCAATCACGTCGCAGAAATGTTAACTGCTCGAGAGTATTACGCGATGTTCTGGGTGTATCCCCCGAACAACGGGGACGCAAGTGCTGCAGCGTGAGAATGTGTGCGGGAATACTCACGGCTCCGAACGCCAAGTAAAAATTCATTTCCATCAATTTTTATAACGTAGAAAGAACACGTTCTAATAATACATTAAGTGATCAGTGTTAGTAGGCGTACAGTGAAGTGACTTCGGTACATGTGCGGCCCGGACGCACTTGACGTTTCGACCCTTAACTTTGGATGGTGTCGTGTACCTGAAATCAGCTGTACACTCGGCGCGTCTGTCGATGACCAGGATCGGTTCAGTGACCTAATGGCACAGGTTTTCAAGCTGCAGGTGAATATCCGAACGGGTGAGTTTTAATTACATTATTGGCGACTAATATTTTTTAAATTTAACGCAGGCTATGATTTATTTCCGGCGATAACTCTCCAAATTTCTGTACGCAAATTTTTCTTCCCAGTTTTTAAACGGACTTATTCATTATCAACAACCAGTGTTGGCCGTTATTGAACTACGGATTTTTGTCACAATAACGAACTACGATCACTTTTCACTCGTTACCTGTTGCCTTACCTTTTCGTGTGTACGTTATTAGAAAAGAAAATTTACATGTTCTTTATCCTCTCACTCCAAATAATTAGTATTTTCGATTCTTCTAAAAAAAAAACAACTGTGTATTTGTCCTTTTACGTTACATATGATTTTCATCCATTCATCCTTCATTCATTATGCACTTTAAATGGCAAACAAACCATGGCAAAAGGTTAGATTTTTTTGTTACGTCTTTTTCATTTGCCATTCTACGCAATTTCCTGCGATGCATGCCGCCTTGCTTGTTCGTAGTCGCAGCGCGGCCCGGCGCGTGGCCACGCTAGCGTGGGAGCTCCAGCGGAAAGCTCGCGCTCTGATTGGTCGGGTTTTTTTCTTAATATCTCGAAAACGAAACCCCGGATCCCAAAACGGTTAAGGACTTTTCGATGTCTTTTTCCATCAGGATATTGCATGTTCCGGGATGTACATCAATTCTGGGACACCCTGTATAAGGCACTAGACACCTCTTTCCAAAGTATCCTTATCCTCGACAGGGGCAGCCGGATGCGATTCAGGTCTAAAAAACACCTTTTTTTTTTATATAGAGGGGGAAAATACTTTATGCATACCCCGGTACGAGTACCGGGGTTATGTGGGACTCACCACCTATTGGTGGGATACCGACTAAAAACCCCCTCTCAGCGACCGCCTTCGTCGCGCCTACCCCACTGTGGGGGGAACTTCTCCGTATTACTACCCCCAAGGTCTAAAAAACACCTGTCACCGAGTGTCTCTACCCTCATTCTCCAGAGTTAAAGTCCGAAATGGTAAAAACTGTTAAAATTCACTACATGCTCGTTGAAGCACTCCACCTCTAAGTGGGACCTATCCTATGATCATTATGATCATTACTAGTTTTTTAGCCTGTCTTCGCCAGGCATTACTATCCTATGTGTATAATAGGACGCCTAAGGTAACCAAAATTACCTATATGTACAATGCGGTAGCGGATTCTACATTGTACATAATACCTGTTTTAGGCCACAGGTACAACCCATTATCGAATTTTCCAAGGTTTCGATTTTTTACGGCATCTTTGGGTTCCGAAGAAACTTCATGCCAAGTCTGAGCCTCGTAGGTCATCGGGAAGTACGAATAAAACCTTATGGAAAGATTTTGCTAACAAACGAACATCCACCTTAAGCGTCTTATTATATAGGATTCTCCCCGACAACCTTGTAGGGAGAGCCCAACCCCCCCCCCCCCCCCCCCCCGACACCCGAGGAGTCCCTATATAGGGTCTTCTGAAGGACCAAGGTCATTCAAGTTCCATGAGTGGTTCTACCAGACTCCCTCAAACCGAGCACAACAAGCTCAATACCCTACGATTATCAGGGCTCTTGCAGGACCTCTTTAATGCGGTGACCGGAACCCCACCTGTCACTTTCCAGGCTCCCAGCTCAAATGGTGTTATTTTAAATAATTCACCACCGGTGAAGTTTACGCCCCAGGACCCCCGAGCAAGGTGTCAAAACACTCGTAGTGGGCTCGCGCAGGTAATGGTGGGGTCAAAAATAGTGTTAACCCTGCAAGCCCTCTTGGCCCTACACATCTTACTTCAACCATTCACGCACTAGATGAATACGTCATGCACATATTCTCTGTAATTACTGTCGGTGTTATCTAGGTGAAACCACAATATTTCAGGGTGTCCCTCTAGCACCAAACACTAGTGCCTTAGGGCTCGTATTAGGCCCACATACAAATTAAATTCATACGTTGTGGCTATCTCTTCAAAGAAACCCAGTAGTGTAGCATGCAGAAAAGGCGGATGAGAGACGCTGACCATCGAGACGTTTCGCGGACACGCTTGTAGGCCGCCCGAGAGGAGAGACGTGCGGGCGCGGAAGCGCGTCTCGCGAGACCCGCGCTTGACAACGCGTTGTTGATTTCGGCGGCCGCGGATAGCAACGATCGGGTATAAATTAGAGGACCGCAAAGGCAAATTCTTCTTCGCTGCTTCGAGAGAGAGGACGAGGTACACACACGGCCGCTCTCGAACAGCTTAGGGATTCCGGCAGGAGAGTTCGGCGATAATACCTGGACGCCTGCTGGAGGAACTAGAGTCTGTTCCTGGACGCTCGACCGGTATGGAGAGTACGGCGATAATACCTGGACGCCTACTGGTCGAGAGAGTACAGAGCATCTCTTTAGAACTAGAGGAGAGTTCGGGAGAATATGCCTGGACGCCCGTTCGATATGGAGAGTACGGCGATAATACCTGGACGCCAATCGAACGGGAGAGTACAGATGGACCTCCTGGACGCCTCAGTAGATTAGAGAGGAGAGTACGGGAGATTATTCCTGGACGCCTGTTCGGTATGGAGAGTACAGCGATCATACCTGGACGCCTACCGAACGAGGAGAGTACAGAGTAACTCCTGGACGCCTCTGTAGATTAGAACCGCGAAAGTACCAAGTCCCTTTCCTGAATACCCTATCGTTAAGAGAGGAGAGTACGGGAGATTATTCCTGGACGCCTGTTCGTTATGGAGAGTTCGGCGACAATACCTGGACGCCAATCGAACGGGAGAGTACAGAGTAACTCCTGGACGCCTCATTAGATTAAAATCATGTACCATATGCACCTCGTCCATAATAACAATTGAAATTGTATAGATTCAGCGAGACACAATGTCTGATTTACGGAAATTTGTAGCCCCTTCCTTCCAACCAACCATGTACTCCCTCCTAAATACGAATAAATTTCGTCTGTCCAGAAATTTTCCAAACTCCTTACCAAATCCCGAGGCTACAGTAGTAATTTGTGCCACCGATATAATATAATATTTATCCCCATCACCCACTACTGGAAGGGTAAGCACGTACCATCCACGGGAACCCCCTATATAGGGGCAACCGGCCACCCTTTAGTTCCAGTTTCAGATATAAAACCTCATAGGCCGGGGAGATCACGCCGACGCTATCTATCCACTCGTGTCCGTCTTCCTCAATATTACCGTCGCTGGATTGGGGGACGAACAATCGTCTCTCCTCTGATTGGTGGACTAGCTACACGTAACCGTCAGTCAAACGGCACGGTTTCCTTTCTCCGCAGAAATACGCGAATTGCTTTGTCTACACATCCGGCAATTATCCACTTCCCAATCCTGCCTATTTTGCCTTCGCACACATCCACTCACATTATCTTGTGCGGCACCCCGGCACTCTCTTATCCTTTATAACGACAGTCCAGACCGGCGGGCGGCCATCTTTGCCTGTCATTTCCCAGCTGACTTCTTCGCCGATCGAACAAAGGCGAATATCACGTACCCTCCCATCCACAGCGGCACAAACGTTGCACCCCGCGTACCACAAGCGGATCAACACTCACTTCACACTTGTTTAGGATCGGCGGGGATCTTTTATCCGCCTTTATATGGAACACACTGCGGAGCGATTCTGAGTACGTGCTCACGCCTTGACAGCACACGAGGGACCTCAGAATTTCTTAATACGCTGTAATAAATATTTCACCCTCGACTGTGGGTCGCCGACCTTGATTCGCTGCGGTCGGCCAAGGATTCATAACTGTTTCAGAAAAACTGTATACATTATTCTTTATCGTATCGATATGGAAGTGATACGGATGGATTTCTCATGTTTTTCAAATGAAAATTATGCCAACCAATTTTCATATAAATCGAACTATTTTTAACGAAGTTATGGAAATCAATTTATTATGAAGATTCATTAATTACAATCTGATTTGTGTCGTTTTTGGACCATTTTCATCGGGAAAACATAAGGAAACGATTCACGTCACTTTCGCCAAGATCCGGCGAGAAATATAGAATTTTCGATTCATCACGTCGTAGGGGGTAACATTTTACGGCCCCTCTGGTCTCGAGGGTCGAGGTTCTCGAAACCCATCATCGTTGTCTCTGGAGTCTTGGCTGCCACGCTCGGCACGCGCTTCAGGATTTCATTTCTGCACTGTCGGAAATCCTGGAGCGGCCGCCGACCCTTGGTTTCAAGTGCCGTTTTCCTTTTCTAACTACCTTCTCTGTCTCTTACGTAAACTCTTGTGGAGTCTAGGTTGGAGCGCGGGCAGGAGCGTGGTGCTTTCTGGCGCGCGGGCAGGAGTGTGGTGCTTCCTGGCGCACCACGCAAGAGCGTGGATGAAAAATTTGACCTGCATCACGCGCCATCAGAAGACTACCCCCTTTCTTCAAAACAACTAGCACATTACAGCTCTTCCGACATAAGCACTATTTTTGCATACAATTTTTTTCATATTCCCTAAAGCTTGACAAACGAAGCTACAAAGCTGGAAGTAAATATATTTAATTGTTTGGTCTTAAAAAATTCGCGTTCACATCCTACCGCTTGTAGCGGCTCGCGCAGAGACTCGGCTGCCAGGCTCGGCACGCGGTCTAGGATTTCCGTACCGCCAGAAATCCTGATGCGCGTGCCGGGCCCTTGGTTTCAAGTGCCGTTTTCCTCTTCCAACTACGTTTTCTGTTTCTTATGTAAACTCTTCTGGAGTCGAGGTTGGAACGCGGGCAAGACCGTGTTGCTTTCTGACGCACCACACCTTTTCGAACGCGCCACGCAAGAGCGTGAGTGAAAAATTTGACCTGCATCACGCGCCATCAGAAGACTATCCCCTTTCTTCAAAACACGTTGCTTATTACAGCTCTTCATCATTTTTTTTTACATATAACATCACTTGCATACCTATGTGTATTTATTGTCTATCAATATTAGTTTTTATATTAAAACAAGCAATGACATGATAATTATTGCCGTCAATAGTAATAATTATGATCGTCGCAACAGTGAATGTGTTAACTGCAATTTCATTTGCCATCGCATTGCCGGGGAAACATTTGGACATTTTTTAATGTACCCTTATAACATTTTACAGTCGTTATAATTGAGTCATAAACCATTTCTATAATTTATAGCACCTCCAGGTCAACCAATTGTAGCTTCGTAAAAACAGATGTTTCAGTGTACCCTACAGTAATAGCATTTATGATATGATATCCTCTATAAGCCAGGTATATCGAGGTATATCATCGATCGTGTCGCAGATTGATGATATACATCGAACAGGTAGTACGCAATACACCACTGCGGTGGATCGTGGAAAAAACATTTGGATGGAGTGGACGTAGAAATATGAGGCCGAACTCGCTGTCTCCAAATAGTGGCGAGTATAACCTTCTGGCGTGCACGAAGGAGCGTCGCTCCGGCGTCTACGTACTTTTTCGTGCCGCGCGCCGGAACGCACGCCGGGAACGTCCGTGTAAAGGACCCTAAAGAGGCGGCGCGGATGCCTAGTCCGTCGCATGCCGCCGTCTCTGGAGGACAAAGCTAGGGGAGGTTTCACTCCCCCAGGGAAGATCCCTTCACAGGGAGCAACGCCCGGAGTTGCTTGCACGAACGGGGGGGGGGGGGGCGGAGGGGTAGCGAAAGTATTGCTAGTTTGGCCACGCGGCCCCCTCCACAGAGCGCGCAACTCCGCGCACGAGGCATACCACCTTGGAGGTTTTAGTGGGTTCGAGTCCCACATAACCGTGGGGTTTCCCTCCAAGTCAAAAAAAAGGCCAAAGGTGTGTGTCCTCCACGTCGGTGCTCCCGGGGTCCCTACACGACATAGGCTTGGGACGGTACCGAGGCTACGGCCCCCCCATCGCTTTCGGGGTTTTTCGTAACTCGTGCTGGTGGAAGGACGACCCTCGGAGAGATATCTCCCGAGGGTATGCGAAGCCACCCGGTGGCGGGAGTTCAGCTTGTGACTATCAAGGATCACTAGGTAAGTGTCCTCCTCCGATTTTTTTCTCGTTTAGATATGTTGTAGTACTAAAAAAAGAACTAAGAGACACGTGTTTTTTCATTTCTGCGGATATTCGGTTTAAAGGGGTAAAATCCACCGTCGAAGATTTAAAACTCTGCGCGATCGACTTTCAGTACAGCTGCAAAGGTTTAGTCCAAACGCACGCACCACATGACTGGGTTCCTTGTGGGGCCCCAGTGCAGAACAGGTCCCGTAATAAAATTAGGGTTATTTATTTGTATATAGTTACGTGTAGGGGAAGTCGGGGTATTGTGAGCCACGGGGAATCGTGAGCCAGTGTCATCTGTGTTTTACTGGTAAATAATGACAGCTGCAAACAACCCATTTTTGATTTGTCTCATATATGAGGTAATATTTCCACGATCAGTTGAAGTACACACACGCATCATTACTTTGCTCTGTTAGCAGACAAAAATTTGCTGCGCTCGAAGTATTATTTTCATTTCGTGTTTGGTCTATTATTGTTACATTTTTCTGTGGATCTAAGCAGGTAACTGTGTTTATAATACTCGTGTGACTTCAAGCTTTCGAAATAAATAAAGAAAATTGAATTTGGTGAGGTTTGTGCTATTTCTTTGGGACCATATCGTAAAAATAAGGGTTCGGGGAATTATGAGCCACTTTTCTCGGGGAATTGTGAGCCACTCGATTTTTGACATTTAACGAGCTAACCTCACATGTTTGATGCTTCTCAATGATTGTTTATGCAATATTCGAGGACGATATAAATTTTTTGGCAATATCTAATAGATATTTTATCTGATTCAATTCTTTTAGTTACGATGTCACGTTATTATGCCAAAAATGACCATTCGCTCGATTTTGACAATATTTTTGGAGCAATAAGGCATGTGAAAATTCATAATGCATCGGTCAGGCAAGCTGCCACCGCACATAAAATTTCGAGGGGCACTTTGGGACGATATATCGCCAAATTTGCTAACATCGACGTTGCTACGGAAAGATTAAACAAATATTTTGTCATTCAGATACATGAATAAACATTTCATAACAGAAATTGTAATTTTTATTTGATTTTTGAAAGTGGCTCACGATTCCCCGAGATTTTCAAAATTCAAGAAAATGCAAATTTTTTGTAATAGTCTTAAAATCATCTAATTTGTAGATATTCGATTAAACTATTGTGTCTAAAAGAAAGGTAAATCTTCATACTACAACATTTAGCGTTGAAATTTGATGAAAAATTTAATTTAATAGCAGTTCTTTGGCAATGAAAAAAAGTGGCTCACAATACCCCGACTTCCCCTACAAATTTATTAGTTATGTAATTTTCTTCTTGTAAATATCGCTAAATGTAATGACGAGCACCAAATGTGTGTACATATGTATATATTTATTTATATATAACTTTCCGACTTATAAATGATATATATCGTTAATTAAAATTTGGTTTTCTTTGAGCCAGAGTCATTTATTTGTATAGTATTAACTTTCTATAGTATATTGCGTGACAAGGGAGAGAAATAAGCGATTCCGACGAACGTGATTCCCTCGCTACGCTCGGACAGCAATTCACGCGAGGCGAAATCGCTTCTCTCCCGTGTCACGCATTATATCTTTTTCAACACCTGCACGAAAGGTGTGTTTTTGAAAGCCTGCTCAGCGATTCGCAAAAAAATAT
This sequence comes from Andrena minutula, assembly GCA_929113495.1. NCBI lineage: Eukaryota > Metazoa > Arthropoda > Insecta > Hymenoptera > Andrenidae > Andrena > Andrena minutula. The sequence continues at coordinate 22,835,105 of OV815993.1, forward strand.
GCATGTTCGATTGCTTTTTTATTCTGTCAAAATTAATAAATACGTGTATTTATTTTCCAACAAATCGATAACGATTAGTCGAACAACTGCATCTTCATACCATAGGGTAACGTCAAACTCCAGTTTCTTTGGGAGGAAAGTAAGAAATTGCGAATATGTATGCGCGTAAAGTCTTTTTCCCTTGGGAGATAGACTTTACACGAATACGTCTGAAATTAGTCATTTTGCTCCCGCTCAGCAGGCGTAAAAAAACACACATTTTCATGCAGGCCCCACAAGAAACCCAGTCATATATCCCTATGCTACGAGCCTACGAACACGCACATACACTACTTACAGTTCTCCTCACCCTCACCGATTCTAACCTTAGCAATAGGAAAGGCGGGTTGCTCGCCGCTAGGCGCCGAAAAGAGCTCCTTGTGCAGCGCTGATTTACAGACTTTGACCAATAAACATTGTTACTGTTAACCACGCATTTTATTCATTCTCTGAACCCGGACAGACCGACTGAGTCGGCACTACAATCCCTTCTCCGTCCCACCAATAATCGTCTCGCAACCGGACACGATTACAAGCTTTAAATCGGAAGAAAAGTTTGTTATATCATCGAGACAATTAAATGGTGGGCTGCTAGAAAAAGATTGGGAGAACGTGGTCGACTTTCTACTGAGTGAAATTGTAGAGCTGTTTGTTATTCTTTGATCACACCCAATTGCAAATTTTAAATTTTCAGGGGCGATTCTATCTTGTGGGGCCAAGGTTTGGGGTCTTTGTGAATTTTTTGTACAAAAACTGTTGGACAACTTAATTTGAGGTTTGGCAAGCTGGCTGATAGTATCTTGAACTATTGTTCTGAATTTTTGTGGGACGATAAAGAAAAATATATGTCAGATACAGAGTGCTAACTGAGAGTGTTGAAAAAACGGGTGGTTCTGGTGATGATGGAAAGTACCTTAAGGATTACGTGAAATACAAAAAGGAAAAGAGATTCTTGATCTATAAGAATGTGGTTATCTGTGGTAACACAAAAATTCAGAACAGTAGTTCAAGATACTATCAAACAGCCTGCCAAACTTCAAATTAATTTGTCGAGCAGTTTGGTACAAAAATTCATCCCCCCTTAATGAGAACTCTAAATATTGCTCCATTTCCTTTTACATACCCAACGGGTTAAGCTGCCTAGTAAAGGTGTACTACACACTGTACTAGTGTGCAAAAGATACATCATTATAAGAAAAGTTCTCAATGGCGGTTTAATAATCCTCCGAATTTACTACTTTATTATGAAATCAATATTTCCAGGGTTACGAGTAATACATTTGTTTCTACTATATTCGGAGGTAATAATATAAAACCGCGCGTGTCTGCGCATTGTCGTGGGATATTACGCTAGCGCATTTTTTCTCAGCAGTGTAAAATACGACATCGCTGTACTTAAAACCTATAAAAAGAAAACGTATTTTCAGAAACAAGATCATTAAATCAGCATACGTGGAAGAAACATTTACTACATTCAGTAAAATATCGTCTGTACATACAATGAGTCCAAAAAGTATTGGCACATCCTATAAAACGGAATAACTTTTTCAAAATTGGTCCAAACTATTTGAGTATTTTCGAGCGGTTCTTGAAAAAAATTGCAGTTAATCGGAATGGCGAAGAAAATAGTGAAGCTCCTTTTTTCAACATTTTTATCTGATTATGAGCCTGTAATGACAATTTAAAAATCCCGTTTGCTCATTTAACATGCTGAAAATTTCATCATCGTTTGTAGACAAACGAGAATTTTAAATTTTCATCACAGGCTCAGATAAAAAAGTTGATGAAAACTGCAATTTTCTTCAAAACAACGAAACGCGTCACCTAGTAAACTAATCCTTCTAGCTTCCCCCAAAACTCAAGTCGTTTGGACAAATTTTGAAAAAGTGATTCTGTTTTAAATTTCTTCATGTACACTTCACTTTATATCTACCTGCTGAATTTGCGTATTACTCAAAGATAAATTTTTTATAAAGTTTCCCAAACGAAAACCTCAAAGGCAATGAAAGGGTTTACCGTGGTGTAAGTTTCCAAACACACGGGGAAGAATCCGCAGGCGGTGAGGCAACAAGGTACTTTCGACCTCAACATGATCATCAGCATGTTGTTCCGCAACATTTTGCTGTATTTGTTCATTGGCAGTTCGGTCCAGGGGCCAGTGTACGACGCAGTGCCTACATTTGTGCTTTCTTCAATGATGTGGTCGCAGCTGTACGTGAACATCAAGAGCTGGGTCATGCTGGCCGTGAAGAAGCATATGTAAATCAAACGCCTCATAATCCGAGCGCCTGACTGCACACATGTCGCGTGAATTACAAATATGCACGTGTTATATGATAAGAATATACATTCATTGATATAACAACCGACATTAATAATGTTAGCTGGTTAAGCCACTGTCCCACGTGTTCAACCGTCGCAGGATACATTTGAAGCATCTACAGTTGAAGAAAAAGAAAAGTCTCTATTCCGTAGCTGATGGATATTCATTACTCAGATATGCATAGTGCATACTCAAAATAGAGAAGATTTGTTGATGAAAGTAGCGATAGTACCAACCGTACTGTAAGTACATTTGTTTTTACTAATATACTTGGCTTCTAAGGAATCGAATCGTAATATTTAATCGGGGACTATTGGTAGAGCTGTTCGAGTACTCGGAACAAGCGAGCCGGGATATACTCGGTTCGAATAACCGATCCGAACCGAGCGGCTCGATTGAAAATCGAGCTCATTTGACACTCGTCAGGAACGTCAGGTTATAAATTTGGAGTAGATTGCACAATGAAGATAGCGATTGACGAACGAAACAATTGTTTTCAGCCGCTCGCTTTAATCGAGCGCTCGGCTCGGTTCGGAAACCGAGTCCCGGCTCGACTCGAATTTCGAGCTACTCGAATATTCGAGTACTCGAACAGCTCTAACTATTGGTATAAAAATAATCGAATTTTCGACTGCCTAGTCCCCTTAATCCTCCGTTGTCATATCTTATAATCACAAATTAGTCACATGGGGTTCACTGCACATCAGCGAAAATTTTGAGTTACCATTTTCGTATTTTTGGATCTCTTAACTTTTCAGTGATAATTGTGTTAATCATGCCGTAATAATGTTTTTATAGAAATATAAATTTTGGTATGTTGAAATTTGTATTTGAAAAAAAATAGTTGTGATACCTAAAAGCGATTTTTTTTGTTTATTAAAATTCACCAAATTTTTAAATTTTATCGGTAAGGTCTAAAAATTTACAGAAATATTGGCAAAACCATATCCCGGGGTGCGATACACCCCGTGTGACAGTATGGTGTTGTTACACTATAAGAAAATGTTGAACATAGAGAGTTTTGCCTAGTGTCACACTAAGCATTCAGGTTGGCATGCTTGCCGAATTGCGGTAGTGGGGCCCGCTGTCCCCACTTTTGTCCTTTTCTTTTGTCTCGCGCGTCGCAAGTCGCAGTATTATCACAGACCAGGTATAGAATAGACCTTCCACCCTATTGTCTTCTGTGTCACTCGATTTTGGGGCTCTAGAGCCCCATTACCATTTCCGTGTCGCATCCAACGTTAACGGCTAAGCATGAAATAAGAGTGCAGCGCTATAAGCGGTAGGAATGAAAGTTATAATAGCGGTGAGAATTTACATACAGGGTGTCCCGATGTCAAATTAATGCAGCATTTTTAAAAGGCAAATAAAAATTTCTTCATATCTTTATCAATCAGCAACTCTACAGACCCATACAACGGAGAAGCATTGTACAACTTCGCTTACGATGTTTACTTCGCTGACTAATCAATTATTTGCGGACATAGGTTTATATTAACTTTTTCAACTTTTTCAATTTTTTTCAACTGTATACCCGGGATACTCTGTGTACAGACATACACTTTCATTTATCGTTTTGAACACTTCCTATTATAACTAATTAAAAAATGATTAATAAATTATGGTAATCTTATGGTGTGTTTCGTATCAAGCAGTAGAGTAGTGGTGGGCCCCTGCCTACATATATTGATTGTGTAATTCTACACAATCAAGTCATTCCGAAATCTTTAACAATTTTTACTGATCAAAGCTTCATTCAAACATTTTTCCTTTCCAACACGCAGAATACAGTGGACGCTCGATAATGAGCCGCAGTCGGGGCTCTAGAGGCGGGGTTTTCTCAGAAGCGGCATATTAACGAGAGCCAATGTAACGCGCGCTCTCCCCATAACTCTCCTGTTTTCTTTTCCGTGATGGCTGCCCCCTACCAGAATACTCTTAAGGTGCGTCATACTGATGTGAGAAAAAGAAAAAACACAATCACGTATATGTATTGCTTGCGAATTGCTTGCGAACTCCAGTGTGGAGGCACCATTAAGGGTTAGCATTCATTGGCTCGCTGAGCGTGAGAGAAAGGGAGGTGCACACACGCGTGCGAGTAATGCGTGTGAGCTGGGGCGTTCCTAACGGCACTTTAAACAGCGGCATATTATCCAGCGTCCACTGTACGTTGATATAAAAGAAAATTGGTAAATTTGTTGAAAAGTTACCTCCTCATCGATTTCAATGACCTTCGCATATGTTGTCAATGTCGTCATTCTGAACAACATTTCCTTTTAAACTTTTTGACGGTCGGCCTCAGTTTCGGAGAAATTAATAAACAACTTTTGGCATAATAGATTGAAAGCTACCTTCCTACCGATTTCAATGATCTTCTTGCCATGTTATAAAAAACATTTGAAAAACTTTCGGCATAATATATTTAAATCTGTTTCATAGCTGACGGTATATCGGTTGGGGCTACATTAGGGCCGGGGCGCGTAAAGCATGGTACCGCAGAGTGCAACATGTGTTAAACTCGGTATTAATTCTTGTGTTAAGTAAAGTTTTTGCGAATATTTCGTAAACCACAGCCAACCGCCAAAAAGGTTAAAGGGAAATGTTGTTCAGAATGATGACTTCGACAACATATGTGAAGGTCATTAGAATCGGTGAGGAGGGAGCTTTTCGACAAGTTTACCAAAAAATTTAACATTAATTTTCAATGTTATAATTTATAAACAATTTCGCGGACACTTTTTTTTACAAATGTCCACTGATTCATAGGTGTAGATTCACCCCCTAAGAGCAACGACCAATAATTGTTCTACACACTGTACAATGAATGTGGAGAATGAGCAGATAGGTGTGTTCTATAGGAGCGAGTACTTTTTGAAAGAGTGACGTGCGACTGATTTTTGGGGTGTGCGATCGTGGCAGGAGTCAGTGTTGTCAACCAACGTGCAAAGACTGGTTGAGGGGGTCGCGTCGCGGCAACAATAACCTGGGTAGACGGACATCGGGTAAGTGGTTGGGGAAAACCCAAGCGGTGTAAACGATACTCCTGCAGGTCAAGATACTAAATGTGATTTTTGCTTCTCATTTTGGAACCATTTTAGCTTCTGACCTTTTGCCTGTCTTCTAGCATCTAGACATCGAGAAATAGTTTGGAATGGTTTTAAGAAAAAATGCTTCCAACAAAAGTTGCTTGTTTTCTAACGTGGATTAAGAAAATAATTGGTTCCACCCCTGCTTCAAATACAAGGAGAGATGAGTGCGAGCCTGTATCAATACATATCTATTTAAAAGCATGAGATGTATGGAACTCGAGACCAGAACGATTAAAATTGATCGTGTGCGTAATTCTCGATATATTGAGGTATTAAAACTTATGCGTGTTACCCTATATAATTAGGGAAAACATAAGCGAAATGCGGATATGCTTTTAATAATCTTTGATTTCTGTATATACAGTATACAGTGCTGTCTCTCAAATGTCACGCGTTTTCGGATTCTCTATAAGCGCGTAGCTATCCCCACTACTTCGGTTGTAGTCGCCGCGTCGGGGCATCGGGTATCGGATGTCAAAGAAAAAGCCGAAGAAAGGTTCATAAACATTCTCGATAGTGACACACCTTACACTCTGACCGCGTGAAATCAAAGGAAGCCGAATAGACTACTCGTCTCTCAAATAGCGTGCGCCCGGTCCCGACACACGCGACTCTAGAGAGACAGAACTGTATATATTTAACCCTCCGAGTACGGGACGTCGAGCCGTGTGCCTGGGACTTGACGGACCCACACCGATAGTTCACTAATAAAAAATCCACGGTCGCTCGAGACCTTCACCGATACAGTATAACTCAGGTAGGGATGGTCGCTCAAGCTCGAATAATATTAACCGCTCTGTCATTGTGTGCGTGAGCTCTGAAATGATGGGTCTAAAAAGACACAGGCTCAGGATACGGAGGGTTAATATTATATTTATATTATATTTTACATTATATTATAGTTTCCCAGAAATCAAAGATTATTAAAAGAACGGTTAATCCGATTCCCGACTGAGCCTATCTTTTTTCGGCCCGTCACGATGCTCATTACGGAGTCCTCAACCCGTAATCTTACATCATTAATAAGACGTATTACATTATTGGATAAAAGAGTAACGAAATCTGCATTCATGAAAGGAAACAAAAGGTTCTTTGCTCTTCGTTAATCCATTTTACAGAGTTTACCAGCTTAAACGAAAATTGTGGGCATTTCTCGAAGAAGAGACCTCAGAACTCGAGACGGGACCTCCGACAGAGAAAATTTAGGCTAGCTGCACTCGCGCTGGTACGAGTCGATGATGGTCTTTAATCGTCCCATTGAAAGGCTGGCACACCGACATAGCGCGAAACACTGTAGTGGTGCATCCCTACCACTTACACAACTATGACTTGCTATCGCCCTTCACCTTGAAGCTGTGAAATAGTTAAAAGAAGCAAGACAGGTAGCTGAAAAACAAAGTCGCATCAAGTTCGATATAATATGTACTCTCCAAATGCTTCACATACTTCTAAAAAATTGTTTCAACTGGTTGGAATATTCATTATATTCTGCTGCGTCATAAATTTAATTATTTGTTTAATTTCTGTATCATGTTTTAATAAATATATCAATATGTTTGAATTTATATTAAGTGTCGTTCATTTGGTTTATTACACACGCGTCACATGGCATGTGTATATGTACTTTCAAGAGTCGAAAAGCGCACTTTGGCGTTCGTATTTATTGTTTTATTTTATTATTTTCGCATTCAATGGCCGGCTATCCGAAATGAACTGAGCATAGCTTCAAATTTCTTAATCAAAGTCATAGGATGGAGAATGTTGAATATCTCAGAAACAATAACTTTTAGGATTAATGCACGAAATTTAGTACTTTCATACTCAGAATTCGCTATTCTATTGAATTTGACAGTCCATTTGAAAAAATAAAATTGACCTCCACATCTAATCTATGTCTGTAAAGAAACTAGTTTCACCGTGTTTCGCTTAAGTAATAACTTGAAATAATAGATATTTGAAGTGAACCGATTTAGTGGGACACCCTGTATAACATAGCTTCTATAGTTTCCTCGGCGGTACCGGCAGCTTTACCTGTGTCAATACTAGAAACACATTATGTTTCCGGCACCCACCGCTCGAAAATTCGAGAGGGCGCTCGAAAACCAGTGGTTATTTCAGAATATCGGTACTTGAGACCTGTGACACTGAAGACAAAAGGATGAGAGGTCTATTCTATACCTGGTCTGTGGTATTATACTAGAGATTCACCGAAAAAGTTCCTTTTTAGTTGTACAAGAATATCCAAGTTTATTTCACAAGAATATCCAAGTTTATTATAGAATGTAATTATTTCTTTCACTGAGTGATCGTGTCACATTTATTTGCTCTACAATATCTATTTTTTATAAAGGCTCAACAGAAAATAATAGAGATTCTTGGGTAGGTGCGCCTCCCCACCACGCATTCAATACGTGGGAACGTGGCATTAGCAAAAGCACGCGTTTATTCTGGAAAATGGAAATGTTTCTCCTCCCCTCTCTCGCGTGAACAGTATCTTGAGAAGATTATCGCTGACAAGGAAAGATCCCAAACCCGGAAATTCAAAAAATTCTGAAACTTTGTGAATATGTAAGGGATTTCCTCCTGATTGTAACCCAATTTTTGTTTGCTGCTCAAATTCACTTTAAGGGGGTGTAATTGAGGGCTCGGATGCAACAAGGGGACTAGCGCTCGAAAATGGGGAAAATTATTGTCCAAACGCTAAGAAATATTGGAAAATTACATAAAACTCAGAAAATTCTAGCGAAGCCGTAAAATGTATGCACAAAACCCTTATGTTAAAAAATGTAATAATATTTAATTAAAAAGTAATACTGGATATAACCCATGTTTTTCAATGTTCGCCGTTAAAAAGTATCGAGGCAATTTTGAGGTACATATAACTGGGAGCGACAAAGTTTTTCCTTAATATACAAGGAAGATTTTCACCAATTTTCACATTGATTAATAAATAATTGTAAAAGATATGGCGACATATATCATTCTCGCACGCGGCCAACTGTCAACGCGAGTGCTAAAACTGATAAATAGCGCATTTACGCGGCTGTTGACTATTGGTAGCGCGCAAGATTTTTATGTATCATCATATCTTCTACAATTATTCATTTATCAGTGTGAAAATTGGTGAAAATCTTCCTTGTATATTAAGGAAAAACTTTGTCGCTGCAAGTTATATGTACCTCAAAATTGCCTCGATACTTTTTAACGGCGAACATTGAAAAACATGGGTTATATCCAGTATTACTTTTTAATTAAATATTATTACATTTTTTAACATAAGGGTTTTGTGCATACATTTTACGGCTTCGCTAGAATTTTCTGAGTTTTATGTTTCAAGTCTCATAACGATCCCTTAATATTTACTCAAGTTATCGCAATTTATGTTTAAAAAAATAATGATTTTGGGCGATGAAAAATTTTTTGTTTATAATTTTTAGTTCGAATAGTAATAATTCGATAAACGAACTGTAAATAGAAAAAGTGTGTGTCGCGACGAGCTGTACAATACTATATTTTTTAAAATACAGTTTAACAACATTTAATTTTCCATTATTTCTTAGCGTTTGGATAATAATTTTCCCGATTTTCGAGCGCTAGTCCCCTTGTTGCATCGGAGCCCTCAATTGACCCCTGAAAATCCGGTTATCCTCCGATTTTATGTTATAACTCCAGAACTGTAAAATATTTTTTTACCAAATAATAGATTTAATTAAAAGAAGTAACTTTTGCTTCAAACTTTGTTTCTATTTCATACAGTTTGCGAGTTACAACACAAAATCGGAAAACAGCCGAATTTTCAGGGGTTAATTTCACCCCCTTCTAGTGCATTTGGGCAGCAAACAAAAATTGCGTTGTCATCATGAGAAAATGCGCTACATATTCATAAAGTTTCAGAATTTTTTGAATTTCCAGGATCGGAATCTTTTCTTGTGAGAAGCAACGTATACTGACCTGTATCAGCTGATAACCCTGCAGGCACATTAGCGCGCTGAAAGTTAACACTTGCCCCAATGCCATCTCTGTGAAAACAGTTTCGAGCTTGTAACAGTAGATGATGAGCGCCTGATGGTCTCGTACGCATTGCTTAAACGCTTCGTGGCATTGCTCCGCGTAATATAAGAGGGCCTTGTCGGACGTTTTGTCTTGTATTTTCAGGTCCTTCAAGTCACATAAATTTTGCAACCTGTATTGCAGTATACGAAACTGGCCCGCAATGTGCAGGCTCATGATACACAAGAAATTGTCGCAACAAAAGTAGGCGAGGCCGATGTGGTATAAGCTTAATATCTGCAAATATATATTACCGATTTGAGGAGCATATTAAAATGAAGGTGGCACTACTGTGATTGTAATTTAAGCGGAACTGTATTTTACGAGATGCAGTGATAACTGTGGCGCGGTATGGAATAGTAAGTCGAAGTTGTAACAGTTCCTACGTTTTCTTCTTTCTTGGAAATCTTGGAATTAGAAACAATCGTTTCTTGCTGAACCGAGGAACGGTTGTACAGTGGTGGTGGAATTATTTTGTCACTAAATTAAGTATATCCGTAAATTAATTTAATATATTCCCTCGGTTTATCTGTTCATATTGATGAAATTTAATTTAGCTTGGCCTTTGTACGAATTATATTATACGTCGCACGTTAATAGTTGTCGCGAGCCAGGGAAGTAGCAATTTTTTATGAAATGTCGCGTGAAGAAAAGGCGTTCCTCGAATTTTGTGTGGGACTTGTCCTTTCGTAAAGGGATCCTATTTTTCACTACATCTCGCATAGCGTTGTCGCGAGTTATAAAATTCTACTGTCTACGAAGCGAAAGGGGGGAGTTCAAGGTCGGCAGTACCTGGCTAAAATATATTAGTTCATAGTAAGGTGTCACGGTTAACCATTCTACGTCCACCCACATCTCAAACGGAAGTACTCTATCCGAATCATTTTTCCCTCCATTTTCTAAAATATAGACACTCATAGTTGATTTCTGTTGTTTCCATGATTTCTATTAAGACCGTGATTTTTTTGGTGAACGTGAGTGAAGAAAGATGAAAAATAAGCGGTAATATTCTAAACTCTACAGTCTCGGTGCGTTCTATTTAATAAGTTCAAAGCATTGGCAGATCTAACAGTCGACGTGATTCTTTATTAGCAATACAGGGGGTTGAAAAGAAGGAGTTAGAATTTACTTTAGAACCTCAACAACACGCCCTTAAAAAATGATAATTAATTACAGCAGAGTAAAAACACGAGAAAATGTTTCTTAGATACTTTGTCTGCTTTTAACCTGGCTAAATATAATCCTTGTTATTTAATAACCCTCCAGTATTACAAGATAATAATTAGAAATTCTTGCCGCGTTAGAATTTCATATTATTATATTATCTTATTATTTTATTACTGCCTTCTTTCAATGAGTAGAAAATGGTAAATGCTGACTCAAGTGAAAATGTGATGATTTCTTCACAATCGGCGTGCAGTCAAGGATAACATTAAGTAACACAAATAGTAAGTTATACCTGTGATGAAGTTTAATCGAAAGTCAATACTAATTCTGGAATTTAAAAAATTATTGAAAATGAAAATTAGTGTTTCGCGTGTCAAGTGAGAAAGTGTAGTGTGTGGACTAAACTATTAATGATAACTGTACTCGAGTGCGCAAGTAATTACTTATAAACATAATTCAGTAAACTCACCCACAATTGCCTGTGCGCCAAAACAAATAACAGTGCCTTGAATAAATAAAACAAAGGAGACGATGAAGAAAGAGCAGGTTCTGTTGCATTCTGTCAAGATCGATTTCTCGTAAGAATCATAATTCTTATGCCAGAAATTCTTCTCCATGTAATCGACTAACCAAAAAAATCCTTTCCTGTGCATAAACAATAAACACACCTTGCACAACACCAAGGCAACTGTCAAGGCAGTCCCTAAGATATAAAGGAACTCCTAGAATTCCAAAATCATAATCCCAGCCACGTCAAATGGAATACAAACTTCACATTAATGGATATCAAGCTCGATACATTTATTATAGTACACGGTGTTTCACTACAGCTGGCAATCCTTTTAAGGAATGATTCTATATACCCAAACAGACGAAAATATAGAATATATTTTTTAATATCACGCTTCGCTTTCGAGAAACTTCTTGGAGCACGTGGGAACATAATTTAAAAAAAAACACATGCTGAATATTGGAAATCATCATCTCATAGTACTCCTCGCGAAATATTTTTGAAAATTGAATGGAACTCCGTTCAAGAATTGCAAGTATAATGTTCTTCAGCAAAAAGAAAGATACACGATCCAGCAGCACGTGCGCGTGACACTCTTGCTCGTTAGGAACGCGTTCGGGCTAGTAGTTGCGATACGGGGCCAGAAATGGGCAAAATTTTTATTTAAATAAATTTTCGACTAACGAATAAAGGTTAAAAAAATTATTCGTCATTTATGGAATAATGTTTACTCGGGTTAACGAACGATTGACGGTCTTGTTTAACTTTTATTCTTTATTCGAAATTTTATTTAAATAAAAGTTTTATAGTACGAGGCTTAACGCTGCTTATTCTACAAAAAAATGATCCACTCACGTCGGTGTTCCCGTACGAGAAGTAAAGACCTGTACACTGCGTGACGGACGCGTACGCCACGCAGCTGGTACAGTAAAGCAAAGCCAAATGCCTCCACATCTTATCTTTGGGATCTTCCACCGACCAGATCCCGAGCAATTTCATGAAGAACACTGACATGCGTACAGAGATGTCCCGAGTCTGCAACCAGCACACGATGAATTTCAGATGATCGAGATCGTAGATTTCGCAGCGGATACAAAACCTCATTGCCAGGCATTTTTTATCTACGCTGGTGCACGAGACGTCTAATTGTCACCACTTTGATTTGTTAACTGCCTTTCCCAGATCAGTCCTCCTATTCTTATTCGCAAGATTTCTACTGCATTATATGTGTATGATAGAGCGCTAATAGAACCTGCACGCCCGGCTGATTCTGATACATTATGTAACGGTAGGGGACGGGTGCTTTAACCACGCGTCTTTGAAGTTTATTCTATACAGCACACCGATGCGGGATTTATATCAGCCTATAATTGCAGGCTAATGAGAGATGCGTAAGGATGAGAACTGTAATATCGTCAGGTATCGCGGCGTAGCGATAAATTCTTAAAGAAAATGGATATAGCTGACATGTATATTTCAACGATCGAAATCTTTGCACATAACTTTCAACCCCTATGCCATTTTCTTTAGCAGGGACTTCTTTACCTTAGAGTTAGGGGTGTATTCTTCTGACTTGTCTGCTTTGTGAGTTTGTGACTTGAGACTGTTGAGAGAATTCAAGCAGTCAAGAATACGAATCACTTGGAGCATATATTCAAACTCATTCGAATACTGCTCTACTTATGTGTACTTATTGAGGATAATATGCGCTCTGGAATTAACGTGGACAACTTGTCTCTGCGCACCTTCGTCAACACATCATCCCCGTGTCAGCTTTATAAAGTTTATTTAACACGGGACAAAGGTTCAACATGCAAAAGGAATAATCAACATCTCATCATCAAAATACCAGGTGATTTATTCACTTCCGTCATTGGATAATTCTTTTTTTTAATTAGGAATTTTATTCCAGTAATGAATGAAACTATACAGGGTGTAAACAGTATACGTAGCAATATTTTAGGGGGTGGTAGGGGAGGTCCAATGGAACATAAAAGTCCTATGACATAATGTCCGATCTGTCTCCATTTTACAGTAATAATGCCCTAAAGTTTGCACCATGCGTTTGAAACGGGTAGTAGCTCGCGCATATTGGTGAGACCAACACATTGAAACAGGGTGTTGACTTCTGATCTTTAATGTAATTCCCAAAGTGGTGTGTTTTTCGGAAGGAAAGACTCTTAAGAGTGATCCTCCAGCGACTTGACTCAAGGAGATGCCGCATCATATCCCGTGGCGAAGACAACACACCATGATGCTTCACCGCAAGTTTATGGCTTCCGACCCTTGAAGGGGTTTGAATACCTATTAAGAACCAAACTCTTTCAGCTCCGCATTTCTCATCAGATCTCTGCGAAAACGACGGCAATCGATACCTTTCGTCATCGTTTGGTTGTCATTTAAAGTGAATTACGAGTAAAAGATAAATCGAGGCAAATCATGTCAAACGTAAAAAAGTGAATACACATTTTTTTTTAAAACAGAATCGAAAATAATAATTATTTGAAGTGAGAGGACAAGAAATACGTAGATTTCGTTTTCAAATATCGCTTAAATGAAAAAGTAATGTAACAGGAAATAAACAAAACGTGATCGTAGTTCGTTATTGTGATAAGAATCCGTAGTTTAATAACGGCCAACACTGTTGCTGATGATGAATAAGTCTGTTTAAAACCCCCGAAGACAAAATTTAGGTACGGAAATTTAGATAAATATCGCCGGAAATAAGCCATAGCCTGCGTTAAATTTAATAACTAATAATCACCAATAAAGTAACTAAAACTCACTCTTTCGGAAATTCACCTGCAGCTTGAAAACCTGCGGCACTAGGTCACTGAACTGATGCTGGTCAGCGACGGATGCGTCCAGTGCACAGCTGGTCCCAGGTACGCGACACTAACCAAAGTAAAAGTGTCGCAACGTCAAGTGCGATTGGGTTAATGTAGATCAGGCCTGGAATTTAAGTGAACGCGGCGGCCGATTTTCAGAGTCAACGCCTCTTTTCCCCCACCGCACGTCTTGGCCCCCGCGGCGGCCTAGGAGCTTCGAGCGCTCGGTTGATATGAGCTACGCGCGGTTCATATGGTACGGGCCTGAAGCGCTCGAAGCTCCTAGGCCGCCGCGGGGGCCAAGACGTGCGGTGGGGGAAAAGAGGCGTTGACTCTGAAAATCGGCCGCCGCGTTCACTTAAATCCCAGGCCTGATGTAGATAACGAATATTCACTTCACTGCACTCTTACTAACACTGATCACTTAATTTATTTTTCATGGAACGCGTTCGTACCTTATAAAAATTGGTGAAAATGAATTTTCACTTGGCGTCCGGTGCCGCGGATATAGCTGCCCAAATGCTCGTACAGCAGTAATTGCGTCTCCGTTGTTCTAGGTTTATGCTTGGAACAACGCGTAATACACTTGTGTAGAAAACACTTCTCTGACGCGATTGCAAACTGACAGGATTTTTCCAAGCAAGTTCCTCTACTCCAAGTAGTTTTTCTCGTTCCATTATGAGTTAACTCCCACCAGGACAAGATGCTTTAGGTAAAAAGAAGCAAGCACATTTTCGAGGCACATGTGCGTTGCAGAAGTGCAACGAACGAACCATCCTACACTTTCACAAAAGCCCGCGCTCCCTTCTTTTACTGCCAATGTACCCATTGCTTAGAGATAGACAGCAGACACCACGTGTTTCGGTTCGAAAGGGTCCGAAGAGACGAGAAACAGAAAAGTCCTCGAATTGTTACAAAAGGAGAAAAGGCATACCAATCCTGTTTCCGTTTCCCGAGGCCCTGAGTTCACGTTTGCTACGAGGCGGAACCAGTTAAGCCATAAATTACCCAAAACTGTAGTAAATCGTTCTCTACCAACCTGATTAATTTTGGAGAACTAGAAATTAAAGAGTATTATCCAACATCAATACGCCTCGCGAAGAGACACAGGAAAAGAAGGGGTAGTCCGCTGACTGCGCGTAGTCCCGCCTGCTCACCCTACCGTCAAATGCAAGACAGATCCCTTATCTCTCGAGTATAAACACGCGTTCGATTTTCAAAAGAAAAGCACGCGTTGCCGTATTCCGGACCGCATATTTTGCCGGCGCGTCTAGATAGCGCAAAATATGCTAGATTTCTTCGACGGGATTTGCCACTTCTGTTAGAAGATATTTGCCTGGCCACTCGAAGAAATATGTGGCTTCGTCACGACGGCGCCCCAGCCCATATGGGAAGAGCTATACCAGCTATGGAACGAATATGGGGGAACCGAATAATTGCACGGAATGGTACGGTTGCGTGGCCACCAAGAAGCCCAGATTTAAATCCAATGGATTTTTACGTATGGGGCCACATGAAGTCATTAGTATACACGGACATCGAATTTGAAACCTTAGAGGAATTGCAAGGTAGAGTATTTCATGCTGGTAACGTTATACGCGAGCAGCCTGGAATATTCGCCCGCGTTCGCGACAATTGGTTACGTCGGTGTCAGGCATGTCTGGATGCAAACGGCAACTATTTCGAGCATCTTTTGTAAATAAATGTAGGTAGCGAAATTTTGTATTTCTTTACTACACATTCAGGTCAGAGTAGCCACGCATTGACAGCAGCTTGTTGCGTGACAGTTTAGTCACACTAAAAGAAAAGAAACAGTTTTATCACTTTCTGAAAAAAAAACAACACGTTTTGCAGTCACTTCGTCAAAGGAATTTACTTCCATGTAAATCAATGCATTTTTCGTGAGCATCAAAACTGTCATGCAACAAATTGCCACCACTGCACGCCTGGCCTAAGAACACGTGTAGAGTTTTCGTTCACTTGTTTCTTATTTTCTAGCTGACGACCCTAAGTGCCTCCGCTACTCCAAACAGATCCTCAATGGGACCGCTACTGTAAGGGGCCCGTAGTTACTTGCTTACTGGGTCATCTTGAACAGCTCACAACGGGCGGTCTTTGTGCTACGGCTCATCTGTGTGCGTGTAGCGACGATGTTTTCCCCAAACATCTCCGATGTTTAAACCTTTATAACAGCGAAACTATACGAGATACAACAAAATGTATTCAGACCATTTTACTCTACTGGTGGTCTCCAATGTATGTGCAAAATTATGGAATCTTGCGACTATTAGTTTAGCATATAGACATGTTAACTTTGAGGCATTATTACTGTAAAATGGAGACAGATCGGACATTATGTCATAGGACTTTTATGTTCCATTGGACCTCCCCTACCACCCCCTAAAATATTGCTACGTATACTGTTTACACCCTGTATAGTTATTGTAAAGTTGCGCTTTGGACGATGAGCTTTTTTGTGTATTTCTCGAAAGAAGAAAGACACAGTTTCTTTTGATGTTACCGAAAATGAAGAAAAAATTATTCTATAGGTCTAAAATTCCTAATTAGAGGCAACAGTGTAAATTAAGATCGAAAGTATTTGAACATCCACGATTTGAACATTTACTGGTTTCACGGTTGTGCGATGTAGTCGAGGTGTGTTTTTTTTTTTTACAAATTTTAAAGGTATTTGTATAAATATGAAAAATGCCTGTAATACGAAAGATGTCAATAATTATGCGTTGTAAAAGAAACTAATTTTTGCTCTTACCGTAAAGTGTAATGTTTGCGGAATCTTTCGGGCGTATATTGCACGACTTCTTCAGTGGATAATAAATAATTTCAGATATCCAGAATATTCTTTATAATTGTAAAACTACTTCTCATCTACGTCGTTTTCGTGCACGGATCCAAAACGTACAATATATTGTTTTCTACCTTACGACGTAATATTATAATTGCGATAAAAGTCATGTAATCTTTACGTCCCCAGAGCTCTGCCTTAGCAGCGTGAAATATGACATTGCGGTACTCAATATCTAGTGCAAAAAACAGAGATTCCATTTGGTGTTAGTGATTCTAAACAGACAATTACTTAAGGAAGTAAGAAATGTGATACATCTAAGAATTGTTTGCTAGACAGGTGGCCTAAAATCATTTTACGAGTTCAGTGGAAGGGGAAATTCGATTTGAAACTGTAGGCAGTGATGCCAAATCGAGGACGGGTTCTCTCGAGAATTTCCCCCACCTCGTGCACACTACGCCGGAGCAGTGTGTCCGTGAGCTCGGCGCTTCGGAGTCCAACTCACGGACACGCTGCTCCGGCGTAGTGTGCGCGAGGTGGGGGAAATTCTCGAGGGAACCCGTCCTCGATCTGGCATCACTGACTGTAGGTACTATCCCTTTGACGAAATTGGAAAGCCAGTATTGCTTGGATAGGAAAACCATGAGAACTATTTAAAAAAATATTTGCAAAGACTTGTTACTGTTGCATCGAGACTATGGTCGAAACTTGAATGAATTGTAGAAGAGCCTAAGGGGTGGAATCGGGGGAAAGGATACGGAAAACCGGCGGTAGCAGTGACAACTGGAAAATGATACAGGTATACAGCTAACAAGGGAAGTTTGGCAACCCGTAAATTCAGAAAATTATGAAACTCGGTGTGCAAGTAGAGTAGTTCATCCGTAACGCAACCCTATTTTTCGTTGGTGCAATCTTTGGGGGTGAAATCACCCCTTGAAAAAAAGGCAGAATTTTCTTTTCCGTGGAATATCTCGGGAAGGGTGAGAGATATCGAAAAAAAGTTTAAACAAAAATTGCATCCTTTTTTTATATCTACAAAACCGCGTAAAAATAATTTTCGAAAAAAACATATTTTTCAAGTTACCCCCACCACCAACCCTTAAAATCAAGTTTTTGTATTTTGTAAATATACGCTGAAATACCTCTGGATAATCTCTTTTCATATATATAAATAGTATATGCGTTATATTTTTTTTGCAAACAAATACAACCTCTATTACCGAATTTTAAGCCCATTTTAGCAGTTGCCATTAATAAAATTGTTTCTTAAACCCATATTTTAATTATTAGTTATATAAAGTTTAGACAGCTTTCAATTATTTAAGCAAGGCAGTAGGTACCTAAAATTGTATCCAAGCAAAAACTCATCAATGAGCTAATCAATGACGGGCATGAATCATTATGATATCGGCTGTGTTCCGATTCACGCATTATGCGCATAGACCGCAGCGCAGACGCTGCGCGCATGAACCGCGTTCCGTTTCCAGCAGCGCATGAACCGCAGTAACGAAACGGAACGGGTTTCGATGCGTCTGATGCTCGTGAGGTTACGCGGGAATGTTCAAACTTACTTACAAATAACTATGCAGTTGGATGGATTACGGTTAATTTAATTCGAGACTTTTGGACGGTGGTCGAAGCACGCTTCCTAACAACATCGGTTACTTCGTCTTAAGGATCGGGGACCGACTCCTAACGAAATTTGATGGCTCAATTGGTTCCTGGATTTTCTCAACCCTAGTTTTTCTATTCTTCTTGAACAGCGATAATTATTGAAAGCGAAGATCATTTTTTATGAGTTTTACAGGACGAACTGCTGCTTACCCAACGTAATTTGGTAAACAGATGTGTAAAGGAAAAATGAAGTTATTTATTATCCGCGTCCGGGGTAAATTCAAGGTTTTGAAGGCTATTGAATAGAACCGCAGGCTCTCGTACGTCTTCTGGATTAAACTACAGCTGTAAAGTTAGCATTATAAGAGCACCTTCGAAAAACTTAGCAGTAAAAGCCTTTAAGAAATAAATACGCACGCTACGTATTTGCTTCCTTCCTCATCTTTCTTTTCGACCCTGCCTAAATCCTTCTAGGGATGTGTTGTTCGCTTCGAAATTGAGTCCGTTACGTTGGTTGCAATTCATACAGCGAGTGCAGAGATGGCAGTACCAATTTCGTAGAATTCCCTAGAATCCTCCAATTTCTAGCTTATAATGCGTGCAGCAAGTGCAGAAAATAAAAGCATGGGCAGTCAATGCGCATATTACGCGTACGCGTATTTGTCGCTTTACGTGTGCTTCTGTATTCTGGTTTTTTATATGAATTGCTAGTTTGAAGTGTCTAATTAGTTTTTATTCTTATAACAGAGAAAGTAAAAATTTACGTTGTAACAAAGTTGGAAGCAATAACATAAAAATGTCCATTTGATTGGAATTACGGAATTAACGTGGGGTAATTCTGGCCATGATTTTTCTTTATAAAAGAAGTGGGAAAACTGTAAAATTAATAAAAAAAATATTATTTTTATGTTTTAAAATTAATTACTATATACATGAATCACAAATGTATTCTTCAGGGGTATTCCATCCTGAACATTCTTCATATTAATATATGCTCATAAAATTGAATTGTTTTATTTTGGGTTTTTCTGTGGAAACGTGTAAAGTAATATTCCTGGCTTCATTCTGCCTTATTCGTAATTCTTTTATGTCAGTTGCATTTAAGCCAGAAAAAAGTAATGTTAAAAGCTGGCTACGATTACCCCTCAGTTTTGGCCGGTCTTACCTCACAACACATGTTGAAATAATATAGTAATACACTACATTAAATTTTCATATCAATGAAAACAATAATATTTTGGAAGGATGTTAAATTATAAAAAGGTGACAAATATAGCGTAAAAGAACGAAATATCCAATAAGCATTTATTGCCATGTAGCATATATGTAGGTTATATTTTCTGTCACTTCGAGTAGCGGACCACATAATTTCGTGCCTGTTTTTCAAAGCGTACGTAAAGCGACAAATACGCATGCGCGCATGAACTGCACGCTTCATGCGCTGGAAGTGGAGAATTCTAGGGAATGCTATGCGCCACCAACGCAACCAATGCACGCATAGGCCGGTATTCATAGTCGCTACTTATTCTTAAGCAAATGCTTAAGCATTCGGCATCCTTTACTAGCTACTAGGTTAGTAGAGGATGACGCATGCTTAAGCATTTGCTTAAGAATAAGTAGCGACTATGAATACCGCCCATAGACTGAAGCGGAACGGTTTTCTCTGCAGTCTATGCGCATAATGCGTGAATCGGAACACAGCTATCAGCACATTCGTACATGCATTACTTCAAGTGTAATCGTATTAGGTTATTTTGGAAATCACACGATAAATAAATAATGTGCGAAGATTTACAATGACTTTGCAAAACATATATTTTATCATTAAAATGACGCAGAATCAAATTGATGCCGATAATCTTGCCGAACTTTCCGATTTGCATAATGCAGGTATATATATATATGAATTTTAAATGATTGTCAATCTAGAGACGCGGTAGCGTCTCGACGCCAAGTATATGAAAAACACCCGGTATATGTCGATGTCGCTACCGTGTACCTTTACTCGTCTAATTCTGACATTTATACATTAATATCTCATCACGCCTGCAATATTTTGTAAATTTAAAGGCATTTTTCTTATATAAACCGCATATCGGCTTTCGAACAAGACCAATTTCAATAAAATCGGTCCACGCATGACAGAGATATCGTAATATCGTCTAATGGATCTGTCGAAAATGGTACGATTTTTCTTCTTATTCTTCTGATTCTCCTAGAAATTTTTCGTCATCATCAAACAAACATTACGTATATATATCGTCAATATATATATATATAGGGTAAAGGCTGGTAATATGGAACGGCACGTAATATGGAACTTCGTAATATTTCGATAACGAAATAACGAACACTGCAGGCAATCGTGTATATTAGATCCCTAGACACAATAGACGATGATACTGACAATTGAGCACCAGTCGGGCATCTATCATTGAAAGAGAAACGTTTATATTTTTTCTGGGGTGTAAAAGTTTCTGAAAAGTGCAACAAACGGTTCAATATTGTAGCGAAGGTATGTTACAAAGTATTATTTTGATATAATTTATCATTAAATATGCGTGGTCTTGATTATTCAATAATAGTTTACTAATAAAGTTACTTTCTTCTTAGAATAATTCTTAATTTCTTGTCGGAACATGTGTGTACGTAATATGGAACATACCGAGTAACATAGATGAAGTTGATAATGACGATGACGACGATGATGCGGAATGCTCACTTTACGATGGTAATTATAAAAATAATGGCAATGAAAAGTAGACCCAATGTATTCGCTGCTTTCAGTGGGCACACGAAGAATGTGGAGCTTTCGACGTATTATTCACGTGCCCAACGTGTAGGAGACATAGAAAGCAGGAATAAATTACAAAAATGATGTATATTTATTTATTTGTATCTTCTACTTAATAAATCTTCAGTTTTAGTAAAAAAAGGTAAAGATTTTTAAGTTTTCTTTACAAATTTCCTAGGTGTTCCATATTAGGACCCATTTTTTCGAACGGACGATTTTCAGTCTTTTCAGTTTTTTTATTATAACTGCAAAACCATTGGATTTTTTTACATTTGACTAGGTAAGTATCATTATGCATTAGTTCCTTCGTCCCCTCATGTCCGTTTTATTAAAAAACACAAATTCCCCTGCTTTTGACAAGCTTTTGAAATCAGATGTTCCATATTACCTGCCTTTACCCTACGCGTTACGCGCGCACCTTCAGCCAACACATGTATCGTTCTTCGTTCGTCGTCCGCCATTGTACGTACAGATATATATGCTATTTTGAATTTTATTAGTGTCAAATAAAGTAAGTTGTCCGAATTTGAAATGTCACGAGTTTTTACACTAAATAGGAGACTGAATTATTGTCTCAATTAATAAGGTAAGTCGCCAAAATTTTTTAATAATAGGTTTCTTATGTAGAGTCGCAGACTTGGAAGTTGTCCGGAGATGGTTCGACTGATTGTAAGAAGCATCTCCTTTCACATAAATGTCTGGAAATTTGTACAATGCATGTACAAAATAATAATGTTATTGTAACAAATTGCATTTAAATTCTTATGTGGAATTGCAGGCTTGCAAGTTATCCGGAGAAGGTTCGATTCAACCGAGAAGCATCTTCTTTTGCATAAGTTTCTGAAAATTTGAACCATATGTACAAAGTAATGTATTGTAACAAATTGCATTTATTTAAATTGTCAGATATTTATTTTTATAACATTTTAATTTACAGTTTTTATGTAAAGCCTATATAAACGAAAGGGACGGAGAGGCTTGGATAAAAATGAAAGGGACGCAGAGACTTGGATAAAAGTGAAGGGGACGCAGAGGCTTCGATAGAAATGAAGGGGATGCACAGGCTTAAATAGAAATGAAGCATCTTCTTTCTCACAATTTTGAAAATTTCCCAAATAAGGTAAATCGACAAACTTTGTATAAAGACATAGCATTAAGAATTATTATCTCCCTTGATGCTTTTCAATCTTTTGTGATAGACATTCGTAATTCTTTAATAATAAAATCCACAGTAGTTGCTACGCTATTCATTAATTCTTTAGATTTCCATTATTTTTGTAACAAATTGCATTTATTTATTTAAATTGTCAGATATTTGTTTTTATAGCAAAACTATTTTTTTTTTAATTTACAGTTTTTATGTAAAGCCTATATCAGGCCTGGGATTTAAGTGAACGCGGCGGCCGATTTTCAGAGTCAACGCCTCTTTTCCCCCACCGCACGTCTTGGCCCCCGCGGCGGCGTAGGAGCTTCGAGCGCTTCAGGCCCGTACCATATGAACCGCGCGTAGCTCATATCAACCGAGCTACGCGCGGTTCATATGGTACGGGCCTGAAGCGCTCGAAGCTCCTACGCCGCCGCGGGGGCCAAGACGTGCGGTGGGGGAAAAGAGGCGTTGACTCTGAAAATCGGCCGCCGCGTTCACTTAAATCCCAGGCCTGGCCTATATAAATGAAGGGGACGGAGAGGCTTGGATAAAAATGAAAGGGACGCAGAGGCTTGGATAAAAGTGAAGGGGATGCAGAGGCTTCGATAGAAATGAAGGGGATGTAAGTACAGGCTTGAATAGAAATGAAGCATCTTCTTTCACACAATTTTGAAAACTTCCCAAATAAGGTAAATCGACAAACTTTGTATAAAGACATAGCATTAAGAATTATTATCTCTCTTGATGCTTTTCAATCTTTTGTGATAGACATTCCTAATACTTTAATTAATAAAATCCACAGTAGTTGCTACGCTATTTATTAATTCATTAATTTCTTAGATTGCCATTATTTCAATTCACCAATAAACATACTAAATTTTATTCAAACACCAATAAATTGTGCGTTAAAAATATTGAATCTCGTTTATCTTCGCTGATTCGCTGAATTATTACCATTAGCATTCAAATTTCCTGCAACATTTTCTGATACATTATGTAGTCTCTACACTCACTATAGCAAAAGGCCACTCTATTTCTATAAATAATAAGTTCTATGTCAAGTTGTATATAACTAAAATGTGGCTTTTATATTTATTTACAGATAATCGAAGCAGACGATGATGCAGTGCAATCTACGTCAAAAAAAAAAAATTATTGAAACATGGCATTATTATTATTATATTAATTAAATGAGTTTATTCAGCTTCGATCCTCTGTTTCCTTACTATACATATAATATAATACATATAGATTGGCAATCCGGTGCACATGGTTTCTGTTCGTAGGTGTTAAACTTACGTAGAATATAGAATTTATACTTAATTCTGTCGCGTGATAATTTGTAATTTATAATATTAAAAATTATCTAAAGTCAGTCCCTATGCAAATTATCTTTGTAAAAAGAAGTGAGATCCCCATAAAAAACTTCAAAAAAGGAAAAAAATACGCCAAGTACATGAAAAATCAAATAAATCACAAAAAATAGAAGACAATAATAATCACAAAAATTGAAGATACTAATAATAAAATAAAATATAATTTTTAATTTTGATAATTTTTAACCCTTGTGTGGACAACCAAAATATTCACCGTTGTCGTACAACCGGGGTACCCGGGTACCCCAAGTATTCTATTCTGATATATGACACTTGTAGTGATGATTTTACTAGCATTTATTTCCGATGCTCTTTATTTTTCGTTCTTTTCCTTCTTATAACACACCAAGTACTGTTTCAAAGAATTTGAGCGAAAAATTATTTGAAATTACAATATAATTCCATGATGAAGACGCTAGTGTCATTCGCATATGGGTATGCGTTTTCATCCTGTCTCTCTATGTCGGTGAGTGGTGTGGCGCCGCGATGAAGGGTCTCTTATCGAGCCTCAAATGCCCAAATAATGCGACACTTTTCTACCAAATTAGCAATAGATAGTAAATATACTATCTATCTATACTATCTATACTTCCATCCCGCACAATAAATGTTCCGTCTACGAGTTCTGCACAACCGTCGATTTTATTAGATGCAAGTGGAAGAAAAAAAGTTGTAGGATCTTGCCATATATGCCACGCAGATCCCGCTAAAAAACGTAGGAAAACTAGAAAAAATTGCCAGAAGTGCTCACAACCAGTTTGCGATGAGCACGCAAACACAATTACAATATGCAAAAATTGTTCTGTTGTTAATTAATCATTGTAATTTAAATTTTTTGTTTTAATAAATAAGTAGCATTAAGAATTGTGTGTCCTGTATAATTTACTTCTAAAATTTCCATTCATAATTCGCCTAATTATAATTTATCCTATATGGGTACCCGGGTACCCGGTTGTGCGACAAGCGTATAAATAAGTTTAGAGCTTAGTTACTTCAAATATTTCAGATATATTCTTTTCACAAAACGTTAATCGATATAAAAGTGTCCAAAGAAT
Source organism: Andrena minutula (assembly GCA_929113495.1). NCBI lineage: Eukaryota > Metazoa > Arthropoda > Insecta > Hymenoptera > Andrenidae > Andrena > Andrena minutula. The sequence goes on from OV815993.1 coordinate 22,859,901, forward strand.
GGGGATCCGGAGCGGTTTTGCGATATTTTCACCAAAACATTAAAAATTACTAAAAGAAACATAGGAATGGGTACCCGGGTACCCGGTTGTCCACATAAGGGTTAAGTTATAAAAAATAATATTAAAATTTATCTGATGTCAATCCCTATGCAAATTATCTTTGTAAAAAGAAGTGAGATCTCCACAAAAAACTTCAAAAAAGTAAAAAAAATACGCCAAGTACATGAAAATCACAAAAAAATAGAAGATAATAATAATTACAAAATTAAAAAAAGATGTGAAATCAAAATGAGCTGCCAGTACATAAAGATGCTTTCCAACTGCGCTTTAGATGACACAACTACATATGCACAGCTAAAATTCCATTACTCATAATGGCTATTTATACAAAGAAAAAATGTATTAAATAATAAGATGCAGATATATTTTTATACAAATAAATATTTTAATACGAATAAATATTTGATTCAAAATACTTGGCGCTGCGCAACCGAAAAAATGTTAATTGCCTTAGTATTAATAATTTACAACAACTCCATTACAATATAAAATACATATACATACACATGTTAGAATCGCAGTCAGATTTATTCTACGTATATTAATTCTAATATACAATTATAATGAAAGTCATTAAAATGTTATGACAATATTTAATTCTAATACCATGCGTAGCATATGCACACGCACACACACGCGCGCGCGCGCACACACACACACGTACAAGAAAGGAAGAAAAGGATTAATGCAATTTATTACATATTTATTGAGTTTAGCAACACCAATTCGGAGCGCAGCACCAAGTATTTTGAATCAAATATTTATTCGTTTTAAAATATTTATTTGTATAAAAATATATCTGCATATTATTATTTAATACATTTTTTCTTTGTATAAATAGCCATTATGAGTAATGGAATTTTAGCTGTGCATATGTAGCTGTGTCATCTAAAGCGCAGTTGGAAAGCATCTTTATGTACTGGCAGCTCATTTTGATTTCACATCTTTTTTTAATTTTGTAATTATTATTATCTTCTATTTTTTTTGTGATTTCATGTACTTGGCGTAATTTTTTTACTTTTTTGAAGTTTTTTTGGGGGGATCTCACTTCTTTTTACAAAGATAATTTGCATAGGGATTGACATCAGATAAATTTTAATATTATTTTTTATAACTTAAAAATTATCAAAATTAAAAATTATATTTTATTTTATTATTAGTATCTTCAATTTTTGTGATTATTATTGTCTTCTATTTTTTGTGATTTATTTGATTTTTCATGTACTTGGCGTATTTTTTTACTTTTTTGAAGTTTTTTATGGTCAATTTTACTTACCCATCCCACTACCCTAGTAGCATTTTCGGTTGGCCAACGGTAGCCAACAGTTGGGAATTAGTTGGGATATAGTTAGAGTTTTGCCTACAAATTCCCAACATAGGGCCTACGACAAAAAACTTACGACAGTTTGCCAACGAATATTCAATGTTGGGCCTATAATTACTATGCGTAGTAATGCCAACCATGGTTGGTTAATTAACAAACAATTTACAACGATGATTGTCTTCTTACGAAATGTCGTCTTACAAACGTCAGAAAATTTGCTACATCCAAAAACCTGTTATTACATTCCAAGTTGTGGTTTTTCTTTCCTTATTTATAAATACGTAAAGAGGACGTCTGTCTTAAGACGAATGTGAAATCTTAAGGAACGAGTCTAAAGGTCGAATGATATTTTGTAGAATATTTCGCGTCACTGCATAGTTTTTAGAAACACTTAATACTTGTTATGTACCTAAAAATTAGAACTGTTTACAAGTAAGTGTATTGGATAGTTGCAAACAGCGGTTGCTTTCTAAGCGGAAAGTCTGAGTTCAATTCCCCTCCTCGACGCGAAATTTTTTTTTCCTAATCCAGACCTGAAGAAGACGTCTTTACAACGTCTTTTGAAGTTGTTTAAGACGCCTTCTGGAAAGAAACTTTCAATGGGGCTTTTACGGTAAGCCCTATAAATAGTAGGGCAAGAGTAGGAAAGCCTACCTTGGCCCTCTGTTGTTGGCCCAACCTGAAAAAAAGTGCCAAATCTAACTGTTGGCCAACTAAAATTATGTGCGTGGCCCAACTGTATGCCAACAACAAATGCTACTAGGGTAATGACATATATATGTATAATATTACATTAAAGTGATTTATATTAAATTTAATTATAACATTATAGCAGTTTTCATTAATGATGTGGCCGCATAAAGTAATATTTAAACAATCGCAGTCTCTTTTTGTACATGCTGTATTGTGTGATTATACATCGGAAGAATTATACTAATAGAAGACGATAGATACATTGAAAATTACGACTTGTAATTGGTACAATAATGATATTTTTCATAGAAATGATTGAAACAAAAATACTCGCCACACCATGCACATCGCATAAAAGCCGGCTCCCCACAAATACTACATTTGGGTATAAGCTTTTCCTTCCTGAAGTAGCAGAAATCTACAGGATTTTGAAATTCGCTGGGATGCGTTTCTAGATATCCGCTTTTAAATCAAGCATATTGAAAAAGGTTTTTGAATCTAGGCCAGGGGTGTCGAACAGGCGGCTCGCGAGCCACAGTGGCTCTTTCTCCTCTTCGCCCGTTCAGGAGAGCCGTAGGAGAACGACCCCCTCTATACCTACTTCATTCTGATGTGTTTGTCGTCCGGGAACCGCACAAGCCCGTGGGCTCGTGGTGGGAGGGGATCGGTTCACTGACAATGAGCGTTGGTCTCGAGCTACTCCTGGAGAAAGATAAGTGGGGGAACTCACTGACCGGGCGCCCAAGACGTGTGGCTCGCGGAGTGGGGAAGTTCGACAGCCCTGATCTAGGCGAAGAAAACTGGTTGTGGATTAGGGACTGCAATTTAATTATTTCGTTACGTAAGTACAAATTGACATCTCTCTCTTGGAGAATCACATTATCCGAAAATGTCCGCACGAAATTTTTCCAAATTCGGAATCCAAACACATCTAAAGGCTGAACGATGCCCGTCGTTTTTTTTGGAATCATTGAAAAAGTTACTTCCTTGTCTTGTGGAATCAACTGCTGTAACTCACTTGGGCAGTGTCCCGTCCACGAGTCGAGTAGGAGCATGCTCCTACGGCCAGTATTCGGTAGATACACTTCGCTAAACCAAGTTTTAAAATGTTCAGACGTGAGTTTTCCTGACTTTGAAGCTCCGATGTAAATATTAACCGGACGGTATAGAGTTCTTTGCACTATCGGACCAAGTGATTCCTGTTGATTCCTTCAAAACTGTGTACAGTGGTGAAAGAAGACGTCCGCTTGCTGATATAATAGGCATTATAGTGTAGCTATGTGTTGTAGAAGATACCGATTGAATCGTCGCTTCTACCGTTTTCACTCCTAATTTCGCCAATGTTCGCCCAGAATGTATTTCAAGGTTGAAGCCACTCTCGTCTGCATTATAAATTTCTTCAACTCCGACAGCTGGGATGTTAGACTTTATGTTAGAATTTTTCTGGGATGTTAGAATTTTTGATATTGTCAATATCTTCAAACGTAAATTGTGTCCTGAATGTTGTTATCTTGCGGGACACAATTCTATGCGCAGCCTTAAAGTTCCAAATCCACCATTTACTTGCCACAAATTGGGGTAGGTCCACCTGGTTTTTTGCCTCCAAGGCCCACAATCTTAAATTCATGTCATGAATAATAGATCTTCTGTCACAAGCTTCTTCAAACTTTTGCAGTACATATTCCGCAATAAATGCAAATTTATCTGCATTTGTTCCACCTCTCTCTACACTCGCCTCCCACCTGTATAGCTGCTGCACCGATTTAAGGTCTGCGCACACATTTCCGTTCCGTCTCCGTTCCGCCTCCGTATGGTGTCCGTTCCGTCTCCCTGCGGTGTCCCTAACTTCACTGACAACTGTGTAAGGGGCCTGCTCTGGCCCGGTAAGTCCCAATTCAGCCATTTCTGCAAGCCTGCTGTACAATTCTCTCAGTCAGTAGCGTGATACCTGTCGTTTTGGAAACACCACTTTATGTCTAATCGCGAAAAATCACAGATATGGACAGCCGTTAAGGACCGAAAATTAGGATTTCTTGGAGGGGATAGGGTGAAGCGAACGGGCGATTCCCCTTGCCCCTGTGACATTTCAGCTTGTGGGTAGTCTCCTTTTTTCTCATCTCCCAATAGTATGTGTATCGAGATTTCGAATGCGCATACCAGTCCACACTTACCAGCCTATTTCACAAATGCGAATTAGTGAAAGAAAATGTGTATTATGTACTTACATATGTACATACAGTGGAGACAAAAGTATTCGGATACCCTTTAAAACAGAATAACAACATTAAATTTGGTCCAAACGACGTGATTTTGAAAGAAAAACAATCTTTCCATTACAATCATTAATAATGATCAGAATTATATCATGTTTGGTATAATTTTCATTGTAAAAACTCCAGCAATGCATTGGTGGTATTTTTATGGAGTTTTAATATTAATTATAGAAATTACCATTTCCATTACTGAGTGGCCTATTGCTGTCCTTGTCTTTATGACTCTAGGCTCTAGGACCCCTGAAGCGCGTGGTGCGAGAGCTTCGACCCGAGAACCTTTCATGGTCATAAAAAAAGGTCGACCTTTCCGCGATTTCCGGACTCCGTCAGTCCAAATGCCCAAATATCGTTGGCAACCGAATTTTAGTTTCACCGAACGGATAGGGGTTCTACACGGACACCGGCTGACATCCTTGACACGGACAAGTGTGCGCTGCTCCATTGTAAAGCACGCAAACGATATTTTTGAACACGGATCTGGACGGCCCAGACCTGACGGATACGGAGAGGCCATCGAATTTCACGGAACTGACAAGTGTGCGCTGCTCCATTCCAAAACAAGCAACCGATACCTTGTACGTCCACGGAACGGAGACCGAACGGAGACGGAACGGAAATGTGTGCGCAGACCTTTAACCATGCGATAATTTTTCTGTACACTGGTAAGCGATCGACGTGCCTTTTTTCCACTTTTCCAAAACGTTACTGCTTTTCTCTTATAACTTAAGTCAACTTTTCCACCTTCATCATCAACAGTACATTCTGCAGGGTCAAAACTGTCTTCTTCTTCTTCTGCAGGCATAATGTACTCTACAACTTGTGCACCATGTGGTTCGGATGGATCGGCAAAATCGAGCACATAATCATGTTCAATTAATGGTACGGAATGTATGTTTTGAAATTTTTTTATAATGTCACGAATTTCATTGTGCACATCCATTTCTACAGAGTTCATAGGTGTCTGCGTTATACTCGCAATTTGAAACGTAGTGGCTAACATGTTTATTACGTTAGCAACATTAATGGACTGCATTTTAAAGAGAAGCCTTTCAATCAATGATCACTTACTTTTTTCAATTGAATGGTAACTGACTGCTTGCAAAAATGTAACTGCCAGTCGCTGCATCCTCGGGAATATTTATACCAGTCAAAAGGCGCGAGTACGTAAACATGTTTTTCCGAAAAGTGAATGTGGCACAAGAATAGAGTTTTTCCTTGAATTCAATTTTAGGAACACCTAAAAGCGGATATCTGGAAACGCATCCCAGCGAATTTCAAAATCCTGTAGATTTCTGCGATGTGCATGGTGTGGCGAGTATTTTTGTTTCAATCATTTCTATGAAGAATATCATTATTGTACCAATTACAAGTCGTAATTTTCTATGTATCTATCGTCTTCTATTAGTATAATTCTTCCGATGTATAATCACACAATATAGCATGTACAAAAAGAGACTGCGATTGTTTAAATATTACTTTATGCGGCCACTTCATTAATGAAAACTGCTATAATGTTATAATTAAATTTAATATAAATCACTTTAATGTAGTATTATACATATGTATGTCATTAGTGGGATGGGTAAGTAAAATTGATTGACAATCATTTAAAATTCATATATATACATGCATTATGCAAATCGGAAAGTTCGGCAAGATTATCGGCATCAATTTGATTCTGCGTCATTTTAATGATAAAATATATGTTTTGCAAAGTCATTGTAAATCTTCGCACATTATTTATTTATCGTGTGATTTCCAAAATAACCTAATACGATTACACTTGAAGTAATGCATGTACGAATGTGCTGATATCATAATGATTCATGCACGTCATTGATTAGCTCATTGATGAGTTTTTGCTTGGATACAATTTTAGGTACCTACTGCCTTGCTTAAATAATTGAAAGCTGTCTAAACTTTATATAACTAGTAATTAAAATATGGGTTTAAGAAACCATTTTATTAATGGCAACTGCTAAAATGGGCTTAAAATTCGGTAATAGAGGTTGTATTTGTTTGCAAAAAAAATATAACGCATATACTATTTATATGTATGAAAAGAGATTATCCAGAGGTATTTCAGCGTATATTTAGAAAATACAAAAACTTGATTTTAAGGGTTGGTGGTGGGGGTAACTTGAAAAATATGTTTTTTTCGAAAATTATTTTTACGCGGTTTTGTAGATATAAAAAAAGGATGCAATTTTTGTTTAAACTTTTTTTTCGATATCTCTCACCCTTCCCGAGATATTCCACGGAAAAGAAAATTCTGCATTTTTTTCAATGGGTGATTTCACCCCCAAAGATTGCATTATGGCACCAACGAAAAATAGGGTTGCGTTACGGATGAACTACTCTACTTGCACACCGAGTTTCATAATTTTCTGAATTTACGGGTTGCCAAACTTCCCTTGTAAGTGACAGTGAGGTTTGGATCCAGGGGTTGAATGAAACTCTTAAAATTTTTAATGAATTATGAAATAACTGTGATTTTATGAATTCTATCTTTTCTGCTCCGAGAAAGCTATTATAAAATTCAGTGCAGTAACTGAAACTATTATTCCATATATTTTTGTGTAACAGAAAAGCTTTTATTTTCTCGAAAGTGGAAAAAAGTTCTAGTTCAACAGAAACATGTATTGTGTTCCGAAAAAGTTAAAGTTGTGACAAGCAGATTTCCTGAAAATGTTGTGGAGTAGATAGATCTAAAGTTGAAACTTTAAACCGTTCGGTAAAAATAGTTATATGTATATAAAATTCACAATGTACTTTCTCTTCTCTATTTACCCTGCTTCCAAATCCTTAATTAATACTATCGAAATTAAAAAATTAAATTAATAAAAATTAATTTTAATTAAAAAAAGACAATCCCAAATTTTATATTCTACCCTTAAATATCTGCTCAAAAGTAATGTACAAAGTTAACTTAAAACAGATAAGCAATGATTTAAAAATTAAAAGATCGATAAATAACTTTTATTTATAAAAGTTAACAGTTTCATTGTACTCGGTGTATGGACCACATTAATGTGTAGGTAATATCGTACACAATTAAACGGAAATATTACTTTCCATAATCCCTTTCCTGTCTCTTATATTAATCTACAAATGAAAAGTTCAAAGACCCTATACTCTCTGCTCAAGGAACTTAAAAGCTAAGTGAAAATTATTCGAAAATCCTTACGCTGGTATAAGTTTCCAGCGACACGGGAAAGAATCCATTAGCCGTTAGACAGCATGGTTGTCTCGATCGCATAATGGTAAGTTGCAAATCCATGCGCAGCATTTTTCCGTATTTATTCATTGGTAAATTAGTCCATGGTCCCATGTACACAGCTGCAGCAATGTTAGTACTTTCTTTTATCAAGCAATCGCAACTGTACGTGAACATGAACAAATGACACATGTTCGACAATAATAGATTTATAAAAGTAAACCGTCTTGCCATGGATAAATCTTCCTGTATAATGAATCGTATCACAAGCATAAGTAAATTATGTAATAATACTTGTATACTATATACATAAACAATCATCTTTTGTTTATAGCATTGTTCACATGTGAGTACGTGGTTTAATACTGACCTGTACTACCTGATATCCCACAAAACAAATTAACAAGCTGAAGGTTATCACTTGCGCCAGGACAACTGTTCTGAACACTTCTTCGAGCTTCTTGCAGAACGAAATTAGCGTCTGATGTTGCTGAATGCACTCCCTGAATGTGTCGTAACATTCGTCGGAAGAGTACTCTAAACTCGTGGCCAGACGTTCCTCGGGCACACCTTCGTTGAATTTCAACCTGTGGATATTCTCGAATCTGTACTGTAGTATACGAAACTGAGCGGCGACGTGTAGATTCATCATGCACAAGAAATTGTCGAAGCAAATGTAGCAGACGCCAACGTGATAGAGTGCTAAAATCTGTATGAACGTAAGTAAAGTTTAGAAATCAATTAGTAACTGCAATAATTAACATCGCTTAGGTTGTACAACGTTTCGTTTAGCTGTGTGGTAGTATTTTAATACGGTTCTTTTAAATATTGTTCATGACAGAAAGGAGATTGTACTGATTAAATTCAACTCAGAATTGAGATTTAATACATCAAAGTTCAGAACTATCGATCAAAAAGTATCTCACGATGCTTAAATAGTTTATTTTAGGAATATTCTAATTGTATTATGAAATCAGATATAGTCACATTTGTGAATTTATTTAATATTACATGGATGTAATAGTGCTAATAGAGGTGTAGGGTTTGTTAAGGAGAAATTGGTAATACCTGCACCACGAACGCTATTTCAAAGTATGGTGTCATGGACAAAGGCAGGTTGAGGTATATATTGAACGGAAGTATCCTGTCAGATTCATTTTTTCCAATATTTGCTATAATCAAAGAACGATCGGTGTCAGTCTTCGATTACAAGTTAATTATTCCATTCTGAAGTCACTCCTGAAATGTTCTATCTGAATGTACAGTTATTTTTATTGATGATGTGCAGTGGAAGTGTATCATTTTTAATTAAATGTTTACAGTTGTATATGTTTAGTTAAAAAATTTAGAATTTGTAAACATGTTGAATACGTATATGCCTTCGTAATTACTGCTTAATGTCTGTAGGTTTACAGTACCTTAATTACCCCATATTACAAGTTAGTCGACTTACCCAAGATTGGCCTAACCGCGTAGCTGATATTTGATATTTCAGTAAAAAGTGTAAAGGAGCAAATAAAGTATGCACAGAGTCGTTTCCGATTAATAAAAATCGTCTCCTCGTGCGCAGTATAGTGTGATTGCCAAAAATTCTTTTGCATGTACACCACTAAAGTGAGAAATCCTTTCTTATGTACGCACAGGATAAGTAATTTGAACAAACTGATGCTGAGGCATAGAATGTTGCATGCAACGTACGTGCGGGACTATAATAAGAAAAAATATAAAAATTGAAAGGCTTGACTGCAGATGGTAATTAAAAATCTACCCTGTTCAATATTAACCCTTCGTGGTAACACGGGGTATCTCGCACCCCAGGACGCGCCTTTGCCAATAGTTCTCTAAACTTTTAGACCAGGGTTGACTAACTGGTGGCTCGCGAGCCACCGGGGCCCCTCCGCCTTGCTGCCACGCTAAACGGCCCCTCTCCCTACCGACCAGACTCTGACGATCGCAGTCGGTTCCTGCTTCTTTCCTTCTCTTTTCGACTGCGATCGCCAGAGTCTGGTAGGTGTGAAGGGAACCATTCAGCGTGGCAGCACGCCGGAGGGGCCCCCGGTGGCTCGCGAGCCTCCAGTTGCTCAACCCTGTTTTAGACCATGATAATCAAATTTAAAATTATAGCGAATTCTACTAAAAAAAGTCACTTTCGTCCACAACTATTTTTTCAAATACAAATACTAACATATCAAAATTTAGATTTTTAGAAAAAGTCTATTATCGACCAAAAGATGGTCGATTATTAAAAGATTTACAAATACGAAAATGGTAACTCAAAAATTACGCTGTGTTGCAGTGAAGCCCATGTGACCAATTTGTGATTATAAGATGTGACCACGGAGGGTTAAATATAAATACATCAACTTCGAAAAGTCAGTATTCCACGTTTAACACTATAATCTATAATCTGTTGCTTATCATTTGGAGTGATTTAATAAACTACAACCTAAATAGAATATAAAGTTGATTCGAAAACTGGCTGACCAGAATCCGCGAAGGATCTAATATTTCTTTTTACTTATCCGCCCTCTTCAAAGTCCAGTCCCCTTGAACCACAAGCTTACTCACGCTGAAGTCTCCCCAGGAGTAATACAAATCTTGTATCTGAATCCACACAGAGACGGAAATTGTGAAAACGGTGTAAATCAGCATGATATTTCTGAAACGCTGCTCGCAGCGATTCTCCGCGAACCAGAAACCGACACACTTCACGAAGAAGGACGATATGGCGATAGAGACGTCTCTCCCGTGCGCCAGACTCATGTTCAACTTCGCGCAAAGTAATCGTGCCGATTTGATTTTTGCTCATATGTACCTATGTAGGATCTCCCCGTCGATTTATCAGAGTGTACTGCAAGCAACCGGCTCGATCTGCTCTTTGATCCAACCACGTCTACTTATTCATCGTTCGCACACTATATATTCGCTTTTAGCCCCAGCCGTCTACTTTCATTCTGTAAGTAATTCCACAGAACTGGTCGTAATAACATGCGTGCAATTGCTAGCCTCTAAAATGGCTTCATTGCATAGGGTCGATAAGTTATGTATGACTGGGGGAACTGGTTCGATGGAGCCTTTTATGATACTATATTCGGATAATAACCAATTATTACAGGACCAGGTATCCCTTTGTGACAACGGAAATTTAGTCAAAGCGAGGTAGAAGTAGAAGTTTATTATATAGTGTCTGCAATTGAGGGTGAGCTAGTCGTAGGAAAATGCGAAAATTTGAGTGGCATTGGAACACGTGAGGTGGGGAACATAGGCCTCTCTCTTTTAATGTAGAATAAAACAATGTAAAGAATTATAGAAGCACGACCTTTCGTATTATTACATACCAACTATTTAGACGTCATCATGCAAGCACCTGAATCATCGTGTAACACACGATCTAAATACAAGTAACTAAACGAGGGAATGGCAAAAAGGCACAATAGAAAATATGGAGCTGCGTTCCTCTTTTTGTGAAAGTAGATTGATTACGTGGATGATGAATCCAGAAGCTTCTTTGAAATCAAATTCTACGTAAAATAAGAAGCGAATGCAGTCAATCGCGATGAAAGATGTCTGGGGTTAATTCCATAGTGCACAGTGATTGGAGCAATCCAAAGTAGGTACAGGAACGCGGAAGAAACTGGTTAGAAGATATTAACTTTTCTCGATTTTTGTGGATACAGAGCAGTGCGAATGGCAGGTCTGGGAATTTTGGGATATACAGTGTTTAGAGTAATGGACAATGAAGTGTCCAGTTAAAATAACCATTTTCTCATTAAGTTATTAATGGCTAGAGAAGATCTATACAATTACATCAGGTGTTTTTTCACTTTGAGGGGCGAGTACTTGATTCCCTTTATATTCCATCAGCATGATAAGAGTATCTATGTTAATAGAAGTCGTCTCGTTTCCACTATTCATCAGTATCTGAAAGAAATTATATAGATGTTAATTTAAAAACACCAAATTCAAAGTGATAACAATTATTTAGATACGTGTTACTCGATTGAATCTTCAACGAAGAGAATATTCATCGATTTAATCAAAATACGAAAATACATTTCTTAATTGATTCAGATGTTTCCCGTGTATGTGTACAAGTGTTTGATGCAACACTTAATTGCGAAACATATAAAATAATTCCAAAATGTTACAAAATGATCGTGTAGAATTTTTTCAAGTGCATGCTTTGGAAGTTATTCCACATACACTAACTTTCATTACAACAAAAATATAATATCTTTATATAGTTTATAGATTTTCTCTGGTCATGTATGCAAGATGTATATACAATCGTTTTCAATAAAAAGATCGCTCTGTTTTTTGTGTGTGCCTACTATGAAATTCAAAGTAATCACGTCTTTGTAGGCGCTAAAAGCGCTCAGATAAGGGAGACGGCCTATGGTGCGAGTGAGGCCCATAAGGTGGCGTCGTTTAAGTAAGGAGTTTGGGACTGGGACTGGGGGGGGAGTCGGCGGTAGCCGAGGTGGCTAAGGCGGCTGGCCAGTGCGCTGCGGTTCGAGAGATCGCGGGTTCGAATCCCGTTGAGGCGACTTCCCTTTTTTCCGGCTCCTACATCTTCTATAATTTCGGTGTGTTGTCGTAACAGTGTGAAGTATGACATTGCGGTACTCAAAACCTGAAACAGATAAATTGAAGAAAGTTGTTAGACATTAGAAATTTTAGACTGTAGAAGATTACGAAGCTATTGTGGGGTCGGCAAGTGAAAACATTTTATTGAAGGAGTATTTAATTTACAAAAATTCCATGACTTTACTCTCTCTAACTTTCCTATATTTTCAAACATCAGCACTTCAAGATTACAGACTAAATTAGGCAAAACAATCAAATGTTACCGATTACAATATAAATTCAAGCAACATGTGCAAAATTCTTATTTAATTCTGTTGCGTCATTCAGCGATAAACAAGTCGCCAATTGCAAAAAGAAAATATAATTTCCTTTATAGAATATATAGTACCACATATTTGCAATTACAGATACACAAGGAATTAATGTATCTCAAATGAAAATGCATTTCTTATACAATTGAAATTTCAACGCTTAATTGAACAATAATGAATTCTCGAAGCATAGATTCAGCAGACAATTTACATATTAACATACCCAGTAAACAAACTGACTGCAGTCTGACGGCAGATTGATGTCAGATTCGAGTATATTCTGACGTCGGATTCGGGTTCTACTATGTCCGCATTTGACTATGGTTTTGTGGTCAGAGCCTGACATCAGGATCTGACCGCAGATTGATGTCAGATTTCGATCAGATCTTGCTACCGTGGTCTGACCGCAGATTGAGAGCAGAAATCGAGCAGATCCTGCGCAGCGCGATCTGACGGCAGATTGGTGTCAGATTTCGAGCAGATTTTGTTGACAAAAACCGACCGCAGATTGGCGACAGAAATTGAGCAGGTTCTGATGTCAGGATCTGACAGCAGATTGATATCAGATTTGGAGCAGATTTTGCTGACAAAAACCGACCGCAGATTGGCGGCAGAAATCGAACAGGTTGTGTAATCCATTTATTCAAAATACAAATTTAATGTTTTTAAAATTTTTTATTTATTAATAAAATGGGTATTACATTATAAATGTGTATTACAATACGTTTTACACATATTGTGTAGCCCGTGGTGTAGCTTGGCGAAGAAACAGTATTTATTTACATACATCAATAGTTGAACATCACGATAATATGTTCCCAAAGTCGTAAAACGAAATTCCAAAAATTAAAGCGGATATAGCCGGTGTTGCCGCGGAGCACCAGGTTACCAGAAAACTTTAAATGCATTTTTCTCGAAACGACAGTTTTGCCACGATTTTCAGCTACTTACACCAGGTTTCCCCCTTAATAACCGCTGAAGGTACTCTTAAATTCGTATTTAAAAATTTAGAAAAACTGTACATTGAATTAACCCTTATGTACGCAACCGGGTACCCGGGTACCCATTTCTATTTTTCCTTTAGTAATTTTTTATGTTCTGGTAAAAATATCGCAAAACCGCTCCGGATCCCCATTCTTTGAGATCTTTTGCCCGGATATAGGTTTTTGAAATAAAAATTTATGCAAAAGATTTTAAATAGTAAAGCTTCATACTTTTGTTCATTTTTGGTTGCGTACATAAGGGTTAACGAGTTTCTTGTTGCTATCCTGAATTCCTCCTAAGAAAAATCCTACGTCCAGACCGTTTTGTGACCGTTCTGCGCAGCCCCCACTACCGCCTACGGGCCCGACGCAGGCGATTGACAGAGAGGTAACAGGAGGTAAGACGTAGAAAATCGTAGGCGGTTAAGTGGGGGTCGGACCAACCAGCGCCTCCTCAGAATCATCCCTGCGCGGCACAAGATTTTTCTTAGGATGAATTAATTATTTTTTTTTTTTTTTTTTTTTTTTTTTTTTTGAGGCGGAAAATGCTTGATGCATACCCCGGCATTAACTGCCGGGGTTATGTGGGACTCCCAGCCAAATAGGCGGACTACCCACTAAAAACCCCCTCCAGGTGTACCACCTCATGTGTGCCCAAGGGGGCGGGGCGAACAGCTCGGTAGTACTTGCTCCCCCCCCCCCCCCTGAAACTGGAGACACCCACCTTACCGACTTGTTGCTATTAAACAAGAAATATCGAAAAGAGATACAACTATTGTGTCACTTAAATTTTGTTTGCATAATCCAGAATCTGTTTAAAAAGATTCAAAAGCCGCATAATGTATAAAGACAATTTCTGTCTTGAACGTTAAATGATAACATGCGGCTTTATACATTTCGTATAAAACGGCGAAACAAATTCTAAGTAGGGTACACCAGCCAGTAATTGACCACATACCAGTGAATAACCATTAGGCAGAGAAATCTCAACTATAAATTTAAAAATTATTGTATGTTTATAAATGGAGTGTAGTTGTACTTTTAATATCCCATATTTTTAGTTACGCGTAGGGGAGACCGGGGCAAATCGGCCACTGGGGTAAATCGGCCACATGAAGTTTTACCAAGTGGAAGTTAAAATAAAAAGTCGTGTTTGCTTTTGTAAACGTCTCTCTATGTGTCTACAGTACCAACGAAATTTGATAGCATTTGAGATTATGTTGCACTTTGTAGAAGGCAAAATACCATTTCGGCAGTGATAAAAAAACTTCGTGACTTGTGGAAAAGTTGCCTTTATTCTGTAATATTGGTATTCTGAAGTTTGAGGTGAGTATGTACTGATTAAAATAGCGGTACCGATTACGATTCCGATGATAGTTTGAGTTATTTTGGAAAATCCCTTTGTGTTTAAGTGATTGAAGTTAGAGTTTACGTCTGGGGCAAAACGGCCACGTAACACCCGGGGCAAATCGACCACTCACTGATTATGCCGAACCATAGTAAATAAGTAGTTTTATTAACTTTTATGGTAAAAATATTCTTCGATGCAGCCCCGTCAGTGGATCCGACGCTCAACAATGGAAAACAGTTGACGGTTTCGAGACGGGGAAAGGATTTGTGTGGCCTGGACGGAAGCACGGCTACGCAGTGCAGTTCGATCTTTGGAAAAAGAAAGTTACATATATCCATGCGTTTAAATATTGATTGAAGCGATTGTAGCTTGAATAGTTATGAGGAGAAATAAATATCGTCTACATTTTTCAACAACATGGTCCGTAATTACAATCGCAAGAAACCTCCAATCGTCGTCCAAGAAAAGCTGTTACGACCACCAATGTGGAATTGGGATCTCAGCCTTTGACGAAGACAGGGTGTTCAATTGGACGTACGTTGCGTAAACGCAGGTGCCAAAAGAAGCAACTGGAGAAACTAAACCTCGGAAACTGAAAATGACTGAAAAATGCAACAATATTTAAACCGCAGTATGTGTGCGTTAAAAACGTGAACTTCTCAACTTTTCAAAGAGTTTTTTGACTCTATTGTAATTTGTAATTGAGAAATAAACGATTCATTTTCATTTATGACTAAAAATTCATCAACATCCAGCCCGAATAAAAGGGGTCCGTTTTGCCCCGAAGGAGTGGCCGATTTGCCCCGGTCTCCTCTATTAAACAAACATTAATAAGTACAATTCATAATAAAAGTATGCGGTCATTTACTGGGCTTCTTATTCAACAATTTGGTCAAGGGGTGGTGAATCCACACGGAAGAAGGTGGTGACCGAGTGCACGGACGAGGTAGTAGCTCCGCACGGAGGAGGTGGTGGCTTCACACGGTCAAGGTGGTGACTCTACACGGACGTGAGGTAGTGAAATCCGCACAGCAAGGTGATGATTGCACACGGACGAGGTGGTGACTTCACACGTGTTCAAGAAAAGAGGATATTAGTGACACCTATTGGTGATCGATATTAATTAGGCAAGCGGCAACGGCCTGCTCACTCATGTGGAGCGCGGATCGCGTCCCCTTCCATCGACTCGCGATCCATGGAAGGGGAAGGCTTGCACTTCCTAGAAATCACGGTCGATTTCTGGGAATCGGCCACTTTGGTCCTGACCTCAGCACCTTTTGGTAATTATTCTTTTGCTTACGCACATTCCTTGCGCTACTTGCTTTACGCACATTGCTTGCGATACTTCTTACGCACATTGCTTGCGATACTTCTTACGCACATTGCTTGCGACTTAGTTAATAACTGTTTTAGCTACCTTGCTTGGCTAAATTACGCTGGTGTTCTTTGCTTTCTCCAGATAATACTTTGTTAAATGTAAATGATATTTTGTGTAAATTATTTGTGTAAATAACTATTTATTGTGTTTGACCTTGTACTATATTTAAATTATAACTGTAACGTGTTGAAACGCTTAAAATTATCATTAAATACTCTGCGCTTAACAAAGATCAAACAAACGTTTAATGTGACTTAGCTAATAAATTATACACGCTTAAACTAAACTCTTTCGTTAATCTTATCTTAAATTAGTGTTGTGCGACAAACCTTAGCTTGTGACTGTGCTTCTTAAAAACTATTGCATACTCTAGCACTGATCCTATATTACTTTGTAACAACACGGAAGAAGGTGGTGACTGAATGCACGGACGAGGGGGTGGACTGCACGCAGTCGATGTCTTCTGACGGCGCACGAGTGAGGCGTTCACGATCCTCTCCTGCGAACATAAAAAATTATAAGAAAATATTCTTTAAAATGTAACGGATTTATTTCTAACATTACTTTTCTTCTATCTTTTCCCACTACGTGCTATCGATATATTTTTACGAGAAGAATGATAAATGTGTATTTACCCATTATCCGTATATGCCGGTTGCTGTTGAATACAAGAACTGTTTCTCCCGAACTGGAGATTCGACAGGTACGGCATAAGTTGGCTGCGCAGGGATTGAATAGCACACGATGATGCACCATTAACCATAGCAGATGTGGGTCCATCATGAACGATTCTGGGCCAACTGTACCTGTAGAATTATTATGCACCGCGTGTGCCGCGCGCAAGTGACAGTATAGAGATTCCACGTTGTGGAATGACTGCACACGGAAAAAGTGGCCACTCTACACGAACGTGGCGTAGTGAAATCCGCACAGCAAAAGGTGGCAATTGCACACGGACAAGGTTGTGACTTCCCACAGAAGATGGTGGTGACTCTACAGGGACGTGGCGTAGTGAAATCCGCACAGCAAAAGGTAGCAATTGCACACGGAAGAAGGTGGAGACTGAGTGCATGGACGAGGTGGTGACTGTACTTAGTCGAGGTCTTCTGACGGCGCCCGAGTGGGGTATTCGCGACAAAACGGAAACACGTGAAGTGACCAAAGTGTTTTTCGGCTCATAATTCGACTCTTGGAGGAGGACTGATGTGCACGAAAATAAATATTTACTTTATTGATTTATGGCTGCGAATCCCTGGGCGTTAGAGTTTCGTCCGCCGGTGCATCATCGCTCTACAAATTCCTGCATGCAGTTCGACTGCGTGCTGTTTCTATGCGTGAGTGCGTCCTTGTCCTCATCCTCATCCTCTCCGTCGCAGTCCGAAGAGACTTTTTCATAAGCTCTTGGAAGGTCGCTCGCGTGGGTTTTTTAAAGTTCGTATTTCGACATACGGCCTCTGAAGAAAAATGAACGTAGAACATTAGCACCAATAGGGCATACACTAATGGTAACAACAATTATGCGTAAAAAGATGAAGGGCTTCGTACCAAAAATAGCCATGGCCCACCGAGTGTTGTAAAGAAGTTCTTGTCCTTGTTTACAACCGAACCAAGTAAATGAAAGGGTCGCGCTGTCCTCAATGGCTTCTTTGAAGCATAATTTCACAGCCGACTCAATATTGAAACCACCCAGATATTGTAGGTAATGTACCTAAATGAAGTAAATAAAGATTGATGTAAACTGGAGTCTATGACCCCCTTGCGATGTAGGACCCTGGTCAGAACCGAACACAGACCTGTTGCAGGCTCGCGCCACGGCCACTATTCCACGTACCCCACCCCATACTCTGATTGGCACTGTAACATCTTCGCCGTTCGTGTTCGAAACCGGAGTCACAGAACTCACAGAAGTTTTACTATGCACGATTGACTTACAACGTCTGCGTAAGTGCTGTCATCTACTTGCTCGAAGGAACGCATCTCCGTTACGGAGGATATCGGGATGCGAGGCAGTTTCTGTGGTGCAGTATGCTGTTCTTTCACGCATTTATAAACGGTCTGTACCATTGCCGTCAACCGTCTGGAAACAGAACACAAGGAGACTAACATGCTAATGAACAGGATAGATTCCATACTTACCGCACTTCTGATTCCAGGCGTTCTATTTGTCCTGGCTGCGCACGATCAAAGTGCTGCGACTCCTCGTGGCCGGAACGCTGTGACTGCGCAGAGTCTAAACGTTGCGACTCCTCGTGGCCGGAACGCTGTGACTGCGCACAGTCTAAACGTTGCGACTCCTCGTGGCCGGAACGCTGTGACTCCGCAATGTCTAAATGTTGCGACTCCTCGTGGCCGGAATGCTGTGACTGCGCACAGTCTGAATGTTGCGACTCCTCATGGTCAGTACGCTGCGATTGCGTACGGTGCAAGTATTGCGACTCCATGTGTTGCGACTCCAAGTGTCGCAACTCGGGTCGGGACTCCATGTGTCGCGACTCCAAGGATCGGGACTCCAACGGTTGCGACTCCAAGGGTCGGGACTCCAACGGTTGTGACTCCACGTGGGTCAGAGGCTCTGACTGCACAAAGGTGTGGAGGGTCGTCACTCTCCTACGATCAGGAACATTTAAAAGAATGTATTGTCCCCTTCTCTGCTGCATACTATCAATATTTTAATGAGAAGAATGGAGCATGTGTATTTACCCATTATCCGTAAACGCCGGTTGAATATACGTTGCCTCCGGTTGTGATGGCCCGACAGGTACACCATATGGTGGCTGTACGGGGTTTTACGTGGCCCAGGATGGTCCACCATTGTCCACATGAGATATAATTACGTCCGAGATTATTCTGGGCTGAGTATCACCTGTCGAATGACACACTGCAGATTGCATCTTATACATTTCGGCATCTGTGTGGAAGCCACTGCTTGGATACCGTTCTAAGACATGCATTGCTTCCTCAGCGTTAGACACTGGCATAGTGCTGGCGAAGACATGTTTTAAATGGCGGACATCATCCCTAAAATGCTGCGTATTGTTTGCACCGCTGGGCGCTACCTTTTTCTTTTTGGGAGGTTCATCAGACTCCGTTGTCTCGTATCGAGATGGTTAAGATGGTTCGTATCGAGGTGGAGTTTGTTAATCATACGTTTCGGCCGACTCTCCATGTGTACCTACATATATTAGTCAGACGCCTTCACAGTTGGGAGCCTAATAAAGGCGCGTATCGACGTTGCGAGGCGTGCCTCGCGTGCAAGCCTCGCAACGTCGATACGCACCTTAAGAAGTCCTTGCCTTCTGGCAGCCGAGTCAGAGCTAAACGTGCAGATCTTAAGGTCGACGCACACATATCATTTCCGTGTCAGTATCGTTCCAGGGTACCAGTGGTAAGAAGAAGAGACCCTCTATGCCCCTCTTCTTCTTACCACTGGTACGTCGGAAAGGAACTGATACGGAACTGATATGTATGCGCAGACCTTTAATGTTGCTAACCATAGTATGGTTGGGGCGAAACCAGAGTACAGTCAGGGACAAATAGATAGGTCACCTTATGTTTCTTTATGTTTTGATATAGTAGCTGAAGAAAATGTGCATTTTAGTAAATCAGCTACATTCTACATACATACCAATAACTGTGAATATAGAAGATTATACGTAGTATCCGTTTCTAAGAAATAGTATGAGGGAAAACGTAAACATTGTTGTCCTCACGTGGGACAAAATGATAGGACATGCGAGGTATTTTCACTTCTCAGTTGTAAATGTACACACGAAGGGTAAACATCGAGTGCCGTGTAAAGTCCCCACTAAAAATTATTTAATATAAACAGTTTAATTTGTGCCGTTGCAACACAGCAATAAAGAATGGGTCGTGGGAAAAAATTGAGTGCATGTGAAGTGCATACAGCTTTAAAATTCTTTAAAGAAAAGTATTCGATAGCAAAAATTGCTATAATATTAAAGAGCAGTAGGAATGTAATAAGTAAATTAGTAAAAAATCCAGATAATTACGGTAAAAAAAAAAGAGTTCTGGTCGCCCTCCGGTTCTAACAGCGCGTGCGAAGCGTGCAATTTTAAGATTAGCATCGAATTCGAAGATGACCGCTAGACAAATTGCGGAAAAAGCTGGTGTTACAACACACGTCAAAAATGTGCGACGAGTTTTAAGACAGTGTAAACACTTAAAACAAAAAAAACTGCAGAGGAAGCCAGTGTTATCAGAACAGCATAAAATTGATCGTTTGGTATTTGCGGAAAACCATATCCAACTAAAAAAAAAACTGGCGCAGAATAATATTTACCGATGAAAAGAAAGGGTGTAGCCGGATAAGCATAGCGAAAAGTGCCCCCAAACCAAATTGAACTTGCGGTACACCAATCGATAGGTTCCTCAAAGAAAACTATTTCTGTAAAGTTTCAACCTGATACCCCTACTACTAGGGTAGTTACAGGGTGAAACGTAATTTACAGTTTAAGCTCCATTACTTTTGTTCCATTGAATAGAAACCTATACAAAAAATCAGACACATTCTACCCATTGATATACGTGTTCGTGAATTTTTTCAGAATTTTCAGTGACAAAACCGAATTTTAAAAAATTCAAAAAGATTAAAAATGCCGATTTCAAAGTCAAAATTTCAAATTACAACATTTACATTTTTACAGTTTTGGCGTCTTTCTATGGTCCTCAATGTCTAATTTTTTCAGATTTTTCGAAAGGGTGGAACGCAGTCGCAAAAATCAAAAACTGATATTTGTTACCTTCCCGTACGCAAAGTTTGGCATACTCGTACGACGAATATATTTTGTCCATTAAATGGGTGTTATATGCAATTCTAAATAGCGAAATATATTTGAATCTGATTAAGGAGCAAATAAGCAAACATGCTACAAGAATTGCAGGAAATAAGCTAAAATAGTTAAAGCATTTTTCGCAAATGAAAGAATTAAAATTTTAGACTGGCCAGCAAAGTCACCCGATCTCAATAGTATCGAAAATATTTGGGCGGACCTTGCGAGAGCAGTATATGCCAACGGTCGACAATTTTTAACTATAGACGAGTTAAAACAATGCATTGAACACGAATGGCACCAATTAAGGAGAAAAACGATTAAAAAGTTATATAAATCTCTACCAAAACGGATGATTTCCGTAATAAAAAATAAAGGATTCTCTACCAAGTACTGAATATGAAGCAAAACTGGTAATTCCTTTTGTCCTTTCCATTTTATAAACACATGTCCTATCATTTTGTCCCACTAACTTTCTTGTATGTTTACAGTTTTCCAGATAAATTTATATTGAATATCAACATTTTAATTTAAACAATTGGACCATAAAAACAAACACAGTGTAAAATGATGTATACTTGTTTGTGTTACAAATATAAACTTAATTTATGTTACATATTAAATAACAATGGACAAATTAATGAGTGTCCTATCTTTTTGTCCCTGACTGTAGTGTACGTGGTACAACAAGCCTGTCATAGACACACTACTGCAATTCCACCCATTCTTTGCTATGATCAGCAACGTAAAAGCTGCATGTTCGGCTCTGACCCAGCTCTCAGGACGCAAGAAAGTCTTCGGTTCCTGATTGTGGAACGTCTGTTGGAAGTGCAAGCACACGGAGTGACTCTCAAAAATATTCAGACACTAGAGTATGACTAACTTTATGACTTAATATTTCAGTTGTTTATAAGGTTTATAAGTTGTTTACTGGGAACTCGAAGTTTCGGAAAATTAGAGGAGTATGTTTGTAAACAAAATATCAGAGGCTTCTCACTAGTCCCCAGTAGCAACTCTGACGTTCGTCAACATGGCTCGCAAAGGCAAGAATACATCGTTTAATATACGTCAGCTCATAATTTTCTACCGGGAACAAGGAAAATCCTATAGACAAATTAGTTCTATGCTTAACGATGAGTAAAACCACTGTTGCAGACATTATTCGAAGATTTCGAACTGAGGAACGCATCGAATCTGTTCCACAAACTGGAACAAGTGTTGTAGGGTAAAGGCAGGTAATATGGAACGGCACGTAATATGGAACTTCGTAATATTTCGATAACGAAATAACGAACACTGCAGGCAATCGTGTATATTAGATCCCTAGACACAATAGACGATGATACTGACAATTGAGCACCAGTCGGGCATCTATCATTGAAAGAGAAACGTTTATATTTTTTCTGGGGTGTAAAAGTTTCTGAAAAGTGCAACAAACGGTTCAATATTGTAGCGAAGGTATGTTACAAAGTATTATCTTGATATAATTTATCATTAAATATGCGTGGTCTTGATTATTCAATAATAGTTTACTAATAAAGTTACTTTCTTCTTAGAAGAATTCTTAATTTCTTGTCGGAACATGTGTGTACGTAATATGGAACATACCGAGTAACATAGATGAAGTTGATAATGACGATGACGACGATGATGCGGAATGCTCAATTTACGATGGTAATTATAAAAATAATGGCAATGAAAAGTAGACCCAATGTATTCGCTGCTTTCAGTGGGCACACGAAGAATGTGGAGCTTTCGACGTATTATTCACGTGCCCAACGTGTAGGAGACACAGAAAGCAGGAATAAATTACAAAAATGATGTATATTTATTTATTTGTATCTTCTACTTAATAAATCTTCAGTTTTAGTAAAAAAAAGGTAAAAATCTTTAAGTTTTCTTTACAAATTTCCTAGGTGTTCCATATTAGGACCCATTTTTTCGAACGGACGATTTTCAGTCTTTTCAGTTTTTTTATTATAACTGCAAAACCGTTGGATTTTTTTACATTTGACTAGGTAAGTATCATTATGCATTAGTTCCTTCGTCCCCTCATGTCCGTTTTATTAAAAAACACAAATTCCCCTGCTTTTGACAAGCTTTTGAAATCAGATGTTCCATATTACCTGCCTTTACCCTACTTGTAAAATTATTATGCATCGCGCGTGGCACGCGCAAGTGACAGTACAGAGACTGCACGTTGTGTGGTGACTGCGCACGGACAAGATGCTGACTTTACAAGAATGAGACGTAATTAATTATTAAATTAATTAGAAATCTATGCACTAGAGCAGCGCTGCACAAGGAGCTGTTTTCGGCGCCTAGAGGCGAGCAACCCGCCTTTCCTATTGCTAAGGTTAGAATCGGTGAGGAGAACTGCAGTAGTGTATGTGCGTGTTCGTAGGCTCGTAGCATAGGTGTATATGACAGGGTTCTTTGTGGGGCCTGCATGAAAATGTGTGTTTTTTTACGCCTGCTGAGCGGGAGCAAAATGACTAATTTCAGACGTATTCGCGTAAAGTCTATCTCCCAAGGGAAAATGTTAATATATATACATTTATATTGGTGATGTGTGGCGCCATCTGGTGCAAGAGAGAAGAATGTAGGGAGGAAGCGATGAGAAGCGTTGCAAGCATTACTACGTTGCAAGTACCATAGAGATTAAGACATGTGCTGTATTACTAAATGGAATTTATTACTCGTTATTCAAATATATATTTAGTTAATGATAACTGAGTATTGTTCATCATTCTGAGTAAGAATATTAACATGGTAGCAGTCCGTGGTTAGTTGTACGGCTGGGTCGTCGAAAGAAAAAAGATACGCAATACAGGTTAGAACACGTGGCAAACCAATTGAAGGGAATAGCTCAACGTGATAAAAGAAAAATTACACTTTGCGTATAAAATTGAAAGTTGGGTCTAAACAATAAGTTTATAGACAATGGAAGACATAAAGATACCGGTGTTTGATGGACAAGATTATAGCAGTTGGAGAAAGAGAATGTTAATGTACTTAAAAATGAAAAAATGTGAAGTGGTAATTACAAAAACAAAACCAACGACAGGAAAAGATGATTGGGAAGAAAAAGACTTACAGGCTATAAACTATATATATAGCGCAATAACAAACAAGCAAATGGAATTAATTAGCGACAAAGAAACTGCTTATGGAATAATAAGTAAATTTGACCAAACATATTTAAGAGAGTCAACAGCACTTCAAATAATTTACAGAAATAAATTAGAAAATATGAGACTGAAAAGTTATAATAATTCTACAGAATTCTTCAACGAGTTCGAAAAGGCAATAAATGAACTGAAAGCGGCTGGTGCAAAGGTAACGGAAAAAGAAAAGCTAAATTATATGCTAAGGACATTACCGGATAACCTGAGTCACATCGGCGATTTGATTGATGTTTTAAAAGAAGAAGATCAAACGACAGAATACGTGAAAAATAAGATCAAAATGGCTGAAATGAAAGTGACTGATACAAGTTCAAATACAAAATCAAATGTCTTTAAATGTGAGAAGAGGACAACGAATGCACAAGATAAAACGTGCTACAGTTGTGGAAAGGCTGGTCATTTCAAATACAACTGCCCGGAATACGCAAAATCTGGAAGGGGTTCATGGAGAGGCGGCTCGCGAGGAGGCGGTGGCCGAGGTTATCAAAATCAACAGCGAGGAGGCACTGGACGAGGAAATTTCTATGGACGTGGCGGTCGTGGCGGTGGAAGTCACTGGCAACGTGGACGAGGCGAGCACCACGACAACAGTAGTGGTGATCATCAGAAGAGTGGAAATTCATTTTTGACACAGGTTGAAGTTATGTCGGCGGACAAAGAAAATAGTGTAAAGCATAAAGGCAGGATAGATTGGCTCTTAGACAGTGGTTGTACAGACCATGTAATAAACGACGACAAATATTATAGTGATTCGATAATTTTAAAAATACCGGTAAATGTAAAAATAGGTGATGGTACAATATTGGAAGCAACGAAAGTAGGAAATGTTATAAGTAAATTTCAAGTTTTTAATGAAAAGATAGAAATTAAAATGAAAAATGTTTTCTTTGTAGACAAAATGGACAGAAATTTGATAAGTTATGCAAAAATAACTAATAATAATAAGATAGTTTCCAAAGAGAATACATCTAAGGTTTATAATTCACTTAACGAACTGATTGCAATAGCATGGAAAGAAGGGAGTTTGTATAAAATGTATAGTTATATTGACGAGGAAAAAGAATCAAACATGGCAATGAAAACTGATAAAAGTATGACGTCAAAGGAAAAGTGGCATAGAATTTTGGGACATGTAAATTTTAGTTATTTAAATACAATGTGCAGAAATCATGTGTTAGAGGGTTTACCCGAAGAGATAGAGTCTGATTATTTAAAGTGTGCTACATGTGTTCAAAACAAAATGCATAATTTACCTTTTAAAAATAATAGAACTAAAGCTAACGCTATTCTAGAATTGGTACATACAGATCTAAATGGGCCACATGCAACAACAGGTTTTAATGGTGAAAAGTATTTCTTAACTTTTGTCGATGACTACAGTAAGTTAACTAAGATTTACACGATAAAGTCGAAAAGTGAAGTTCATGACTGTTTTGTAGATTACATAAACTTAGTCGAAAATATGACGGGTTCAAAAGTAAAAAAATTGAGATGTGATAATGGAACGGAATACTTAAATTCAGCGATTTACAAATTTGTAAGAGAAAAGGGAATTTCGATAAATGCTTGCCCACCATACACACATGAATTAAACGGTACTGCTGAGAGATACAATAGGTCGGTTATGGATGTATCTAGGTGTCTGTTAGCAGAAGCAAAAGTACATAATAGTTTTTGGCCAGAAGTAGTATGTGCAGCAGCGTACCTGAAGAATAGAACTATAGCTAATACAATAGAAAGAAACAAAACACCATATGAGATATTTTTTAATCAAAAACCTAGTACAAAATACTTGAAAATGTATGGAAGTAGAGTATTTGTAAGAGTACCTGAACAAAAAAGAAAGTCAAAATGGGATAGAAAAGCAGATTTGGGAATATTATTAGGTTATAGTGAAGTAGGATATAGAGTACTGATTAATAATAAAATTACGGTTACTAGACATGTAGATGTTATCGAAGAGGATGTTGAATGTATAGGTTTTAATAGTCAAGATTCAGGGGATGGTTCACAAGAAAAGAATTTAAAGGACATAAAAAACACAAACGAAAATTATGAAAAGTTTAACCAAAACAGTGGGGAAGAGTCTGAGAATATTACTGAAAATTTAAATGAAAAAGAAAAAGAGACTCAACCTGAACTACGAAGGTCACAGAGAGAAATAAAGAAACCTGATAGATTTGATGATAATTATGTTTATAATGGTTACATTTATGTAAATTTTTGTAGTGCTAACAGTCCAGAAAATTTTGGAGACGCCATAAAATGTGATGAGTCTAGATATTGGAAGGAAGCAATGAACAAAGAAATGAGTTGTTTAAATAAGAATAAAACATGGAATCTAGTTGAGAAACCAAAAAATGTAAAAGCAATAGATTTAAAATGGGTTTACACAAAAAAATCTGAAAATAATTATAAAGCAAGAATAGTTGTAAGGGGCTTCCAACAAAAGGAGATTATACAAGATATATATTCACCCGTGGCAAAAATGCAAACATTGAAAATCTTATTATCTTATAGTTGCCAAAATGGGTTATTTATCGAGCAAATGGATGTGGAAACAGCTTTTTTAAATGGGAAAGTCTATTCTGAAATTTATGTAAAACAACCTCAAGGTTATGAGGATGGAACGGAAAGAGTGTGTAAATTAGACAAGGCATTATATGGACTGAGAGAAAGCCCACGAGCGTGGTATGAATGTTTTGATGAATACTTGAGAGACGTAGGTTTTGAGAGAAGTAAATACGATTATTGTTTATATAGTTTAAGAGATAAAAACGAGATCATTTATTTGATATTATTTGTAGATGATTTATTAATATGTTGTAAAAGCAAAGTGAAACTAAAGTACATAAAAGGTTTATTAGCTAGAATATTCCAAATGAAAGACTTAGGTGAAATTAATACATATCTAGGGATAGAAATTAATTACAATTATAACGAAGGTATTATGACACTTGATCAGGAAAAGTATATTGATTCGTTAGCCGAAAAATACCAAATTAAACAAGCCAAATTATATGAAACACCTATGGAGCAAAATTTGAAATTAGAAACTGCGCAGTCTGTATGTGGAGAGATAAAATTTAGAAATTTGATTGGTGCACTTTTGTATATAAGTTCTGGAACAAGGTTGGATATAAGTTATGGTGTGAATTATTTAAGCAGGTTCCAAAACTGTTACAATGAAACACACTATAAGTACGCTTTAAGAATTTTAAAGTATTTATATTTGACAAAAGGTTTAAAGTTAACATATAGTAAAAAAGAAAACGTAGAAATTGTAGATTGTTTTGTAGATGCAGACTGGGCAGGAGACATAAATGATAGAAGGTCAACCACAGGATATATAATCAGAACGTATGGAAATGTTGTTTATTGGAAGTCTAGAAAACAAGGTAGCGTAACGAAATCTTCCACAGCTGCAGAATATGTTGCACTATCAGAAGCTATAAGCGAAGTAAAAATAATTAGAGGTGTGTTAAGTAATTTTAAGGTAAATATAAGTGAACCGATAAATATCTATGAGGATAATGCAGGAGCTATAAACATAGCAAAGTATGGAAACCTGACGAAAAATTCGAAGTACATAGAAATGCACTACCATTTTGTCAATGAAAGTTACTTGGATGGCAGTATAGATATAATAAAAGTAGAATCAGAGAACAATATCGCAGATATTTTAACCAAGTCACTTGGTAAAAATAAGTTTGTAAAATTCAGAAATGAATTAAATATAAGAGGTTAAAATGTTGTGTGTGTGAGAAGTTAAAATAGAAAAAAAAAAAAGACTGGTTAATATAAATGTAAGGAGGCATGTTAATATATATACATTTATATTGGTGATGTGTGGCGCCATCTGGTGCAAGAGAGAAGAATGTAGGGAGGAAGCGATGAGAAGCGTTGCAAGCATTACTACGTTGCAAGTACCATAGAGATTAAGACATGTGCTGTATTACTAAATGGAATTTATTACTTGTTATTCAAATATATATTTAGTTAATGATAACTGAGTATTGTTCATCATTCTGAGTAAGAATATTAACAGAAAAAGACTTTACGCACATGCGTATTCGCAATTTCTTACTTTCCTCCCAAAGAAACTGGAGTTTGACGTTACCCTATGGTATGAAGATGCAGTTGTTCGACTAATCGTTATCGATTTGTTGAAAAATAAATACACGTATTTATTAATTTTGACAGAATAAAAAAGCAATCGAACATGCATATTTTTTGCGAATCTCTGAGCAAGCTTTCAAAAACACACCTTTCATGCAGGTGTTGAAAAAAATATAATGCGTGACACGGGAGAGAAGCGATTTCGCCTCGCGTGAATTACTGCCCTCGCTACGCTCGGGCAGCAAACTTTACATTCGTCGGAATCGCTTACTTCTCTCCCTTGTCACGCAATATACTATAGAAAGTTAATACTATACAAATAAATGACTCTGGCTCAAAGAAAACCAAATTTTAATTAACGATATATATCATTTATAAGTCGGAAAGTTATATATAAATAAATATATACATATGTACACACATTTGGTGCTCGTCATTACATTTAGCGATATTTACAAGAAGAAAATTACATAACTAATAAATTTGTACACGTAACAATATACAAATAAATAATCCGAATTTTATTACGGGACCTGTTCTGCACTGGGGCCCCACAAGGAACCCTGTCATATATACCTATGCTACGAGCCTACGAACACGCACATACACTACTGCAGTTCTCCTCACCGATTCTAACCTTAGCAACAGGAAAGGTGGGTTGCTCGCCGCTAGGCGCCGAAAACAGCTCCTTGTGCAGCGCTGCACTAGAGGGTTAAGGGGGTATACCCGTTTGAACCCTTGGAAAATGTGTACATTTTGTGGATTTTTTTACAAGTTAACGGTTTGATGCAGATTTCCCGGTTTTTTACTATCTTTACATAGTATTATGAACTACTCAAAAAAAAAGTTTCAGTTAAAAATATATTCTTTTTGGGAAGTTATGAATACACATCCGAAAGTCTTTCGATTTTAGACGGCTAAACGGTGGCCCTGAAAACAACTGTATGTCGTGTCTGAAATTAAAAACATTAAAATTTTCTTATAAAGCATGTCAATAGCTTTCGTCCAACGAAGCCGATTTGGAAAATTTTGAAAAATAAAGAAATGGTGAGAGATCAAAGGTAAAGTTAGATTTATCTAATAGAAAAATCCACCTTTTTTCTTTATAAATAATAAACGGGGAGTCGGAATAAAAAAAGCCTTCGTTGGACGATGCGGAATCTTATTATGATTCTGCATGCAAAATTGGAAGTGAATTGGTTGAACGTAGCGCGAGTTTTTACGGCCACCGTAATGAAAAATATAGTTTCGCTGCGGCGGTCGAGCCGCCGCGTCGCGCCACTCCCTGCTACCTGGGATGTTTCACTCAAATGCCTATAACTTCGTCAATTTTCCGAATTTTTACATCAGACCTGTTTTATACTATTTCTAAAACATTAATCTGTGAAAATATGTAAAACAGGCCACCGTAATGAAAAATGTAGTTCCGCTGCGATCGGTCGAGTTGCCGTGCATCGCTGTCCGGTGCTACCTGGGTGCTTCCACTCAAATGCCTGTAACTTTGTCAGCTTTCCGAATTTTTACATCGGACTTGATTTATAATATTCCTTAAACATCAATCTATGAATATATGTAAAAAGAAAAAATCCGATTTTTGACACTTTCAACCGGTTATACCCCCTTAAGAAAATGCAAACAAAAAATCGGAAAAAAAATTTCATAGTGGCTTCCCCCCTTAATGTGAGGAGTGTATAAGAACAACGACGATATATTCAGAAAGTTCCGAGGGGTGCTCTTCATCACTATCGCAATCGTTCGTACACGGACCTATCGGGAAAGGCATTCTGTAACACTTTGCACCAATTTCGTCCGGACAAATGTGGAATATCTGGGTACTTAAAAAAGCGCATTTGTATACGCCCACAGACGAAGGCAATATGCCATTGTCGTAGAAATGATCGACATTTAAAAATTTTTGGACACCTAAACGAAAGAAATCCTTGTCCTTGAAAATTTCCGAAACAATGCAAATAGATCCATTGTGTAAGATACAGCAATTGTCGCGTTCATTTGTACCCAGCGATAAGCTATTAAATTGTATCCTCCGATACCGAGTATCGCTAGTACGGTTACCAAGCGGTAGAGATACACGAATAGATGATTGAACGTTGGGAACATTGCTTGTTCCGTGAGATTGCCTCTCCGCCATCCTATTAGAAAACTGATGGAGAGGGCGACTAGGCTTTCGAATATATATCCTAAAAATTGACATATTGCTTTCATAGGGAAAAGCAGAGAAGGAATCCAATTTTCCGAGACGTCTAACATCATCAGTTATATGAAGCAATCCATGAACATTGTAGGTATTAAAAGTTGAGCCATAGAAAATCAGACTATAACGAACAAATATCTGCAGCGCTTGCTCTGCAAAGAGTAACTGACGGCTTGATGGAGAGTCAGAAACCAAAATTCTCATAGCCGTATGAAGAAGTAAGAAGTGGCTGTACAACTGTTCAGGCAATATATTATATGTTACAACTGGTCCCGTATAAAGGAGAAACTGGCGAAATTCTGTCGCCTTGTATTTAGAAAATACCCCGACAGGTCTAGGGCGTCTGGCAAACTCGGACGGGCAACAACTTGTAAGACTATCCAGTCTTGTAGATATTCTAGAAATGTCTGGAGCTTGCAATTTTGCTAGAAATGAATATTGTCCGCTTATCCACGCAGATAACAGTTTTTACATTACACCCAAGCATACGAGGTGTATGTATTCGAAAGGAACTTGAGAGACCATTCCAATGGGTAACAATGATAACGGACTGACACCTTGTTTGTGGTGACGCCTGTCTAGACGTCTGATATATCCCTCGTCCGTTCGAAAAGAATTATTTATATCACTAAAGATACAACGGTTGTCGATGGAAGTACCAACAACCTCACACTTGGAACAGGGGTGGAGAGACGTATGCCCAAAATGATTTAAAATAAAAGCTCGAGCCGGTGCGTCAGCAACGAAGCACCTCAATTGTATTGGCACTATATTACCATAAAGATTTATGCCACCGTTCGTAAGGATTGTTCTGATATCTGTAACGAATCTCTCGAAGAAAGTATTAGGATCAGATGGTTTTTGTGGACCCTTATAAATCCCTACTACTATTGGTTTTAAGTGCTGCATATTTGCAATTCTGCACTGAATAGGCCAGATGTGAATGCTACCTCCTATATCGAAACTACACCCATCTGTCGAGAAATCCAACTGCAACTGTGTAACAGTGGATCCGGATGAATCATTCACCAGAGTTTTAACAAGCTCTGATTCAACACCAAAGTGAACACACTCTCCTGGTTCTACGATGAATGTAGTAACCCGCTCACGAGGCGTATTAAGAATTTTTCGAACATCCTTTGGCAAGTTAGAAAAGCAGTGATGCGTTTGAAGAACAGACAGTATACTATTGCCTTGAACATGCGTCAAATTGTTATCTACAAAACAACTTGCTAAATGCTCGCGAAAAGAAGGCTCAGGGGAACTTTCAAAGAAAAATGAAAGCGAGATATTGTCGTCCTCGGAATCAGATGAAGCGGAAGAAGAATGATAGTTTTCTGAAATTAGACCGCGTCTAGGATCGAAAGCATCATCTATCAAGTTAACATCAACGGAGGAAATATAACCTGCAGATGTGCCCGGAATATCTTGTAAATTACATGAAGTAGTACCCGGGTCTGTACAAACGATGCGACGCGACGAGCTGTTTTGTCTAATCAAGTTATTCCTGATTTCGCACATAACCCTCCGTTTTTGTCTATCCGATAACCTATGTACGGATTTTCGCGACGTGAACGACTTTAAATTCTGTTTATTCATAACTACTTACGATTTTCTCTTGCTATAAGGAGTTGAAATTAATCAAACTGCTGGATCGCTGCGCTGTGTTTCTCGGTTCTTTACGTGCTGCTGAACGGTTGAACTCAGAGTGATCGAGACCAACGTAACCCACGCAAACTGGCGGTAATCCAATATGATCCTGACCAATTACAGTTCACGGTAACATGGCGCAGCCTATCCGAAACTACTATTATACCGCGAAAATGGTAATCTCCCAATCAGAACCATAGCAACGATAAGTAACAGTTTCCGAGCGACCGTGACTGCGAGTAGCCGAGAAGAAGTGAGCGGGAACGAAAGTGTCGACATGCAGCGTAAAGGTCTGCGCACACATATCCGTCCCGTGTCAGTTCCGTTCCGGCGTGCCACTGGTAAAGGTCCGCGCACACATGTCCGTCCCGTGTCAGTTCCGTATCAGTTCCTTTCCGGCATGCCAGTGGTAAGAAGAAGAGGGGCGTAGAGGGTTTCTTCTTCTTACCACTGGCACGCCGGAACAGAACTGACACAGAACGGATGTGTGTGCGCGGACCTTAAGTCTAAGAAAAATTGAGGGATCGGATGCAATAAGGCGACTAGCGCTTGAAAATGGGGAAAATTATTGTCCAAGCGCTAAGAAATATTGTAAAATTAAATGTTGTTAAACTGTATTTTAAAAAATATAGTGTTGTACAGCTCGTCGCGGCACACATTTTTTCTATTTACAGTTCGTTTATCGATTTATTACTATTCGAGATAAAAATTATAAACAACAAATTTTTCATCGTCCAAAATCATTATTTTTTTAAACACAAATTGCGATAACTTGAGTAAATATTAAGGGATCGTTATGAGACTTGAAACATAAAACCCAGAAAATTCTAGCGAAGCCGTAAAATGTATGCACAAAACCCTTATGTTAAAAAATGTAATAATATTTAATTAAAAAGTAATACTCGATATAACCCATGTTTTTCAATGTTCGTCGTTAAAAAGTATCAAGGCAATTTTGAGGTACATATAACTTGCAGCGACAAAGTTTTTCCTTAATATACAAGGAAGGTTTTCACCAATTTTCACATTGATTAATAAATATGTAATTGTAAAAGATATGACGACATATATCATTCTCGCACGGGGCCAACTGTCAACGCGAGTGCTAAAATTGATAAATAGCGCATTATACGCGGCTGTTGACTATTGGTGGCGCGCAAGATTTTGATATATCATCATATCTTCTACAATTATGCATTTATCAGTGTGAAAATTGGTGAAAACCTTCCTTGTATATTAAGGAAAAACTTTGTCGCTGCAAGTTATATGTACCTCAAAATTGCCTCAATACTTTTTAACGGCGAACATTGAAAAACATGGGTTATATCCAGTATTACTTTTTAATTAAATATTATTACATTTTTTAACATAAGGGTTTTGTGCATACATTTTACGGCTTCGCTAGAATTTTCTGAGTTTTATGTTTCAAGTCTCATAACGATCCCTTAATATTTACTCAAGTTATCGCAATTTGTGTTTAAAAAAATAATGATTTTGGAGGATGAAAAATTTTTTGTTTATAATTTTTATCTCGAATAGTAATAATTCGATAAACGAACTGTAAATAGAAAAATGTGTGGCACGACGAGCTGTACAACACTATATTTTTTAAAATACAGTTTAACAACATTTAATTTTCCAATATTTCTTAGCGTTTGGACAATAATTATCCCCATTTTCGAGCGCTAGTCCCCTTGTTGCATCCGAGCCCTGAATTATTGGGCCGTATGAACAATTTCACGTTTTAATTGAATCTCGTACAACGAATGTAGGGTCATTATGATCCGACTCTGACAAAGTCTATCACGATGTTATGTTTGTACAGTTAAACTTTTCCTTTAACAAATGTAAATTCTTGTTAGTTTATCTGAAAGTAGAACTTTTACGCTTTCGAATAATCATATTCACTTATAATTTTATACTGTTTAAATATAAAAGAAATTGCAATTATCTCATCTGCTTCCTTAACTGTTCCACCACAGGCCCGTTTACCATAACGAAAGAAAAAACTGTGTAGGATAAATGTACCTTCAATATTTATCAACATACGGCTTTCAATATGTAATACCCGACTGAAGAACGTATAGAAATCAAGAGACACGGTAGTGTCTCGCCACACCCGACTCTAGTATTAGCCGTGCTGAAGGTAAAATGGCAACACCGTGAGAGTCCGGCTTCGATATACAGGGTGTCCCAAAAATGTTGCGTTTCCTTAAAGGGGGTGATTCTGGGGGTGATTGCAAACAACTTTTTCCTTTGCGAAAATGCTCTCCGATGTTTTGTTAACGAGATATTAATAAAAAGCACCGACCAATCACAGCGCGAGTCTGACGGCCGAGTTCCCGCGGTAGCGTGGCTACGAGCCGCGCTGCGACTGCGACGAGCAAGCAACTCGGCATGCATCGAAGAAACTTGCGTAGAATGGCAAATGAAAAAGACGTAACAAATAAAATCGAACATGTTGTCATGGTTTGTTCGTCATTTAAAGTGAATAATGAATAAAGGATAAATGGATGAAAATCACGTGTAACGTAAAAAGACGAATACGCAGTTTTTTTTTAGAAGATTCGAAAATAATAATTATTTGAAGTGGGAGGATAAGGAATACGTAAATTTCCTTGTGTTAATAACGTAGCCACGAAAAGGTAATGTAACAGGAAATTAACGAAAGGTGATAGTCGTTCGGTATTGTGATAAAAATCCGTAATTCAATAACGGCCAGCACTGTTGGTGGTAACGAATAAGTCTGTTTAAAAAGCCCGAATAAATGTTATCGTTCGGGAATTTAGAGAATTATCGCCGGAAATAAGCCATCGCTTGCGTTAAATTTAAAAATGAATTATCACTAATAAAGTAACTAAAACTCACCCTTGTTGGAAATTCACCTGCAGCTTGAAAATCTGTGTCACAGGGTCACCGAACCGATCCTGGTTATCGATGGACGTGCTCCGTGCACAGCTGGTCTCAGGTATCCTTACATTCCCACTACCCAAAGTTAAGGGTCGCAATGTCAGGTGCGTCCAGGTCAACGTACCGAATATTCACTTCACTGCACGGCTACTAACACTCATCACTTTATTTATCCTGAAGTATTCTTGGGCCGTGTACATTTCTGCGACGCGATTGCTAGCTGACTGACAGGATTTTTTCCAACCAACTTCCGCTACCCCCAAGTAGCTTCTCTGGTTCCATTATGAGTTAACTCCCACCAGGGCAAAAGGCTTTAGGTAAAAAGAAGACAACACATTTTCGGAACACGTGTTTTGCAGAAGTGCAACGAACACTTTCACAAAAGCCCGCGCTCCGTCCTTCTACTGCCAATGTACTCATTGCTTCGAGATAGAAAACAGACACCACGTGTATCGGTTCGAAAGGGTCCGAAGGGAAGAGACAGTCTTCGAGTTGCAATTAAGTCATAAATTATCCGAAACTGTAGGAAACCGTTCTCTACCGCCGACTCGCCGGACAATAAACCGCGACTCTGGCGAAATGCTCTGGCTGATCAGCCTGATTAATTTTGAAGAACTAGAAATTACAGAGTATTATCCAACATCAATACGCCTCGCGGAAAGACACAGGAAGAGAAGAGGTAGTCCGCTGACTGCGCGTAGTCCCGCCTGCTTCGTCCTACCTTCAAATTAAAGACGGATCCCTTATCTCTCGAGTATAAACACGCGCTCGAATTTCAAAACAAAAGCACGCGTCGACGTATTCCGTGCTAGAGATGGTGGGCCTTGGGGAGGAGATATTACTGTGAAGAGGGCCTCTTCAGAACAGTGGCCGTTTGGGAGGGATGCAGGGCAGATTGGTTAGATTAGGGCCAATCGGACTTCAAGCCCACTGTCTCTCGCACGGAATACGTCGACGCGTGCTTTTGTTTTGAAATTTGAGCGCGTGTTTAGACACGAGAGATAAGCAGGCCCGATTGGTTAGTTTGGGACCAATCGGACCTCAAGGCCCACCATCTCTAGCACGGAATACGTCGACGCGTGCTTTTGTTTTGAAATTCGAGCGCGTGTTTATACTCGAGAGATAAGGGATCCGTCTTTAATTTGAAGGTAGGACGAAGCAGGCGGGACTACGCGCAGTCAGCGGACTACCTCTTCTCTTCCTGTGTCTTTCCGCGAGGCGTATTGATGTTGGATAATACTCTGTAATTTCTAGTTCTTCAAAATTAATCAGGCTGATCAGCCAGAGCATTTCGCCAGAGTCGCGGTTTATTGTCCGGCGAGTCGGCGGTAGAGAACGGTTTCCTACAGTTTCGGATAATTTATGACTTAATTGCAACTCGAAGACTGTCTCTTCCCTTCGGACCCTTTCGAACCGATACACGTGGTGTCTGTTTTCTATCTCGAAGCAATGAGTACATTGGCAGTAGAAGGACGGAGCGCGGGCTTTTGTGAAAGTGTTCGTTGCACTTCTGCAAAACACGTGTTCCGAAAATGTGTTGTCTTCTTTTTACCTAAAGCCTTTTGCCCTGGTGGGAGTTAACTCATAATGGAACCAGAGAAGCTACTTGGGGGTAGCGGAAGTTGGTTGGAAAAAATCCTGTCAGTCAGCTAGCAATCGCGTCGCAGAAATGTACACGGCCCAAGAATACTTCAGGATAAATAAAGTGATGAGTGTTAGTAGCCGTGCAGTGAAGTGAATATTCGGTACGTTGACCTGGACGCACCTGACATTGCGACCCTTAACTTTGGGTAGTGGGAATGTAAGGATACCTGAGACCAGCTGTGCACGGAGCACGTCCATCGATGACCAGGATCGGTTCGGTGACCCTGTGACACAGATTTTCAAGCTGCAGGTGAATTTCCAACAAGGGTGAGTTTTAGTTACTTTATTAGTGATAATTCATTTTTAAATTTAACGCAAGCGATGGCTTATTTCCGGCGATAATTCTCTAAATTCCCGAACGATAACATTTATTCGGGCTTTTTAAACAGACTTATTCGTTACCACCAACAGTGCTGGCCGTTATTGAATTACGGATTTTTATCACAATACCGAACGACTATCACCTTTCGTTAATTTCCTGTTACATTACCTTTTCGTGGCTACGTTATTAACACAAGGAAATTTACGTATTCCTTATCCTCCCACTTCAAATAATTATTATTTTCGAATCTTCTAAAAAAAAACTGCGTATTCGTCTTTTTACGTTACACGTGATTTTCATCCATTTATCCTTTATTCATTATTCACTTTAAATGACGAACAAACCATGACAACATGTTCGATTTTATTTGTTACGTCTTTTTCATTTGCCATTCTACGCAAGTTTCTTCGATGCATGCCGAGTTGCTTGCTCGTCGCAGTCGCAGCGCGGCTCGTAGCCACGCTACCGCGGGAACTCGGCCGTCAGACTCGCGCTGTGATTGGTCGGTGCTTTTTATTAATATCTCGTTAACAAAACATCGGAGAGCATTTTCGCAAAGGAAAAAGTTGTTTGCAATCACCCCCAGAATCACCCCCTTTAAGGAAACGCAACATTTTTGGGACACCCTGTATATATATACCTACCGTATCAGCCTCTCGGCCTCTCACCGGCCTCCCGGCTACAGGCTCCCTCTACCGGCCTTTCTGTTTCGCGTTTATCTTTTAAATGTTTATATTAAAGTAGTACTGAAGTTCTCTAAATATCAGAAACGGAGCTATAATCCAGATGTTTTATTTATTTATATTAACCCTACAGATCTTTATTTTTGTGGGTAGCACATTTATTTAATACAATCTGTAGCATTTTTGGACATTTTGATTTACATAATTTTTGTTACAAATTTCACGTATTCATTAAGAGATAAGAATAATAAGATAATAATAATAAGGGAAATTATTAATAACAATAAGGGAAATTAATAATAATAAGTTTATTTGTACTACAGGCTCACAGCCTATTACAAAAGAGGTTGTTTGATTCTCACTGCTTCGCTTCCTCGATGTTCTTAATATTTAATATTTCAGGGAACTCTTTTTCCCTAACTTTTTGTGCATGCCTTTGTTGATATTGGGGACATACAGACAGAAGAAGCTTTGGAGTCTCCCTTCTTCTCATGTTGCATAGTTGACATTCCTCTGCGTCGCTTATTTTTACGCTTCCTTCCTTTTCTTCTGCCATACTGAATTCATATCTTCCTGCCAAGAATTGCAAGAGAATTTATAATGGTACTTTAAAAGTTAATAATATAATTCTATATTTTTATTCCGAAAAGATGAGGAATTACCAAAAAAATAAATGGTTGCTATACCTCGTAAAAATTGGACACCAATAAAATATTCTGCCGGTTGTAGATGATTCCATTCAAATTTACATATCCAGTTATGGGTCCCAGTCTGTTGCTAAAAAAATTAAATTTCAATACATGTCGATTATTAATTGTGGATGATAACGGTAAAACTGTAGGCGACGGATATTTTGATCACTTACAAAGAGGGGTCCTTTCTGTCCTCACTGAAGAAGTGATAAACTCATTTATTTATGTATATCCAATAATGTAAGCCATAATAGGTGATGGTAATTTGGAATCTCAACATTTGTAATCTGAAAATCATAAACATATTTTATATAAGTTAACTCATTATAATTAAGAAAAGGGTAACGCGCCATGGTAAATACCCGTAGGGTGGTGAGAAAATTGTTCATAATTATAATACTGTCCTCTAACACGATTTTATAATTAACTGCATAATTGTTCCTTTCAATAGCTAATTATGCTCTTAACCTCTTTACTACGGGCACTTAACCTGTTTGGCTTCGTACCAACAATTTTGTCTACACATATTTCAGGTCTCTATTAACTTATACATACCTTTATCAATTTTTAAATCCTTCAATATGGTTCAAAGATGGTTTTAACTTGTTTCCCACTTCTTGTTTCTTTAAATCTCTGTAAATATTTCAAATATAATGCATCACAACACCAAACTATTCCGAGAGTCCACAAAATATATACCACATTTATAAATATTAATATACTTCTGTATTACTTCTACTTACTATAGTTATGATATTTACGTATTTCTTATACATAGTTAATACAAAATACTGTATATTAGTAAAAAGTAAAAAAATACGCCAAGTACATGAAAATCACAAAAAATAGAAGATAATAATAATTACAAAATTAAAAAAAGATGTGAAATCAAAATGAGCTGCCAGTACATAAAGATGCTTTCCAACTGCGCTTTAGATGACACAACTACATATGCACAGCTAAAATTCCATTACTCATAATGGCTATTTATACAAAGAAAAAATGTATTAAATAATAATATGCAGATATATTTTTATACAAATAAATATTTTAATACGAATAAATATTTGATTCAAAATTTGGAGAACAATTTATGTAGTATTAATCCTTACTGCCAATAGTAAAACAGACCGTCATACAAGCTTAAGAAATTTAACTTATCTTTTTTTCGAGATTGGTGACCAGCCGTTTCTTTGCAGATCCTTTCACGTTGACGCTGTCCCTTTCCACTTGACTGGTGCGATATTGAAGTCCCGTTTCTGCCCCGTGGCCTCTAAATGCTGAATCCTTGTAGCCCGGGTTTCAGTTCGAATCCTGTAAAAAACTGAAATTTTTTCCTTTAGTCAGCAATTTCATACTTGAGAGCATCATGTAAATGAAACAAAAATCTATTTCACAGCTTACCTTCGGTGATTTCATTTCTGTTTATTTCGCAGGAAATGATTTTGTATACTTCCGATCGTATCATGGACTAATTCTGGTTCGTCTTGAGCGTGCATTTTCAAATCGTCAAGCAGTTCCTGCAAATACCTTATTCGCCTATCTTCCGATGATACCTCTTCATGCATGGCTTTCCTGTCCGACATCTTCTTCTTGCTTTGTTTTTATTACCGGCTCCTCTTTTTCTGCTTCTGCTACCGGCTCTTCTTCTTCCCATTCTGCTACCAGTTTTTCCACCTCTTCCTCTTCTTCTTCCTCTTCTTCCTCCTGTTCTTTTTCTTCTTCTCCTTCTAAATGTTCTTCTTGCTGTGTTCCGTTCTGTTCATCAATGATTTCTTCTATTTCCCTGGCGGATAAAGTCTCTGTTTCCTCGCATGTTTCTAAATATTCTATAACTATTTCTTCAGTGCGTTCTTCTTCTATTATAGCGCCAATCATTGCTTCCAGTTGAGCTTCTAACGGATCAGTAGGCTCCTCCTCCGTGACTGGTGTGCCCGAAGGGATGTTCCGCATAATTTTGTTCCAGGCATTCGCAACAGTTATGGGTTTTACACTTTCCCAAGCTTCGTGGACGAATTTTATATGCAAAATGAATGCACAATTTCATCTTATGAATAAATAAAAGCATTTTCAATATCTGAAGGGTGAATTTATACAAGTTATTGACCTTCTAGTTTCCGCGCGCTCAATAGCTTTTCCTAAGTTAAAAACGCTATCCCTATTAATTTTTCAAAATTTGATGCCGTCATTAACTTCAAGTAACGTAACCAAATCAGACAGTATTGTTAAAAAAAAATATAACATTATTTTACCAACATTTTCCCCCTTCTACAGGGCTTAGTTTTAATTTAATAACAATTTTGACCTCGGAATCTGATTCTGCGACCCCAAAAACCCCTGGAATGACCATGTTCATGATGATAAAGGGTGAAATGTGAGGGTAAGGATTTTTTTTCACGTTTTCGGCGTTTCGTCTCACTGTGGGACGCACACGTAAAGCGTTTCATCTCGCTTCCCCGGACCAGCGAGCACATACAATACTGTATATATATATATATATATATATATATATATATATATTATATTTGGTTGGATTTCGCTTGCGCTGATACCACGGAGTTCTTCTTCCTTCCTTGATTTCTATAGTCTATGCTTGAAGTCTAAAAGTTATATGTATACATATATATATATATATTTTTTTTTCTCTCTCCTCTCTTTTTCTTGTATTAGAGATGTATTAAAGTTTATAAGTTTTATAATTGTGTGTTCATGCTAGCGAAAGCCTGTACTATATTGGCTAGGATTTCCTTGTCTTTGCTGAAGGCTAATGTTCTAATGTCATGTGGTCCTTGTAACCCTTTTGTCTGTATAAACTTGGTGAACTTTTCTGTGACATCTTTGTTTAATGGGCATGCAAAAATCATGTGGTTAAGGTCTTCTTCCTCATAACCGCACATGCAGTTCGGTTCAGGGATGATGGAGAGTTTGTGTAGGTGGGCGTTGGTTCTATGGTGGTTGCTTCTAATTCTATTTATAATAGTTATTGCTTTCCTATTTGGCTTTGGTGTGTAATTTTTAAACCATTGTGTGTTTAGTTTTATGTTTTCGTCTATTAATTTGAAGTAACTGTTGTTATTTGTTTGTAGTGTTGTCTCTAGGTCGCTTTTCCACATTTGGGTGGATCTGGATTTGAGAATGCTCTTAGCTTCTTTGCTTGTAAGTTCTGTTCGTAACTGCTTTCCATCTTCTCTGCCTGCCTTAGCCAGTAGGTCTGCCTTTTCACTATATTCCACTCCTATGTGGCTTGGGCACCATAAGAAGAGGATTTTTTTGTTTATTGCTTTGCATCTGTACGTTAGGAATTTTATTTCCATTATATAATGGTTTTCTTGTATGTCTTTTTTTGTTTGATTTAATTTGTTTATGAGGTGTTTGGCGTCTGTTATTATATTGCATGATCCATAGGTGCTGGTTTTAAAGAATTTTATTGCTTCTATGATTGCTATTGCCTCTATTGTTTCTATGGAGTGTTCGTTGGTTATGCTAAACGATTCATTTTTATTTATTTGTGGGATGAAGTAAGCTGCGCCTGCTTTTTTGGTTCCTTCGCTGTCATTGTATTCTGCTGTCTCCTTCTGTCCAGATCCATCTGTGTAAATGTCTATTTCGTGGTGTGGGAGGTTATTTAATTTCTTGTTAAAAGTTTGTTTGGTTTATCTGCTAGTTTTGTGATCTTTCCTATTTCTATGTTGGTGTTTATTTTATTGAATTGGGCTTGTGTTGGATATTCAAAGGATAGCGGTAGGTTTGTGTGGTGGATTTTTTCCAATGTAGGTCTTATGTTGTTCCATCTTTTTAATAGTGAAAAGGCATGTCTTTGGCTTGGCGACTTTTTAAGTAGGGTGTTTATATATTTTAATTTTGTTTTTAGTTTATGTGTTGTTTGTGTGTAGCAGTTGGTTAGGTAGTTGTTTGTTAGCATTTCAGCTCTTTGGTAGATGTTCATTTCTTTGGCCATATGCCATACAATCGCGTTTGGCGTTGATTGCATTAGGCCCAAGCATTTTTTTAAGGCTTGTTGGGTTAAGGTGTTGATGGCCCTTAGGTGACTTTTTGGTGCGTTGATGTATTGGGGTAAGCCCCATTCTATCGCCGCCCTGATTGTTGCTTTATATATTAAAAGTAACGTTTCTGGGTGGGCCCCCCAGTAGACTCCTGATAGCCACTTCAGAATTGTTGTAGCTTTGATAATTTTTTCTTTTATATATTTAATATGCGGTAGCCAGCTTAGTTTGTTGTCCATCATTAAGCCCAGGAACATAGCTTCTTTTGTTGGGGTTATTGTTTTTCCTTCTATGCAAATGCTAAGGTCTTCGTTTTTCCTTTTTCTAGTGAAGATCATCAGTTTTGTTTTTTCGGTGGAAATGTTTAGGTTTCTTGATGTGAGCCAATTTTTGAGGGTGTTCATTGATTCTGTTAGGTTCTTTTTTATTATGAGTTGGTCTGAATTTTTGCAATAGATAGCTATATCGTCTGCGAATTGGAGTGTTGCACAGCTATCTCCAAGGTGGTTTAATATTTTGTGTACGTATATATTGAAAAGCAGTGGGCTTAGGATAGACCCTTGAGGGAGACCTTTTCTAATTGTTCTTGTTTCGATGTGGGTTCCGTTTAGATAAAAATGGACCGTTCGTTCAGTTGTTATGTTTTGTATGAATTTTACAATGTTGGGAGGTATTTTTAATTGGCTTAAGTCGTCTGTTAATATTGCCGGGTTTACGTTATCAAAGGCTCCTTCGATGTCGATAAATAGTGCTCCTAGTGATTCTTTTTTAATGAAGGATTGGTAGATTTCTGTGGTAAGTAGGTTTAGGCTATCTTGGCATGATTTGTTTTTCCTGAAACCGAATTGTGTATTTGGTAATATGAGGTCGTTTTCTATATAGTGTTCGAGTCTATTTTTTATGATTTTTTCTGTTATTTTTAGTATGTTAGAAGCTAGTGAAATTGGTCTATAGCTATTTTTTTTGTGCTTTGGTATTAATGTGGTATTGTATATTTTCCATTCTTGTGGGATTTCTCCTTCTTCTATGATCTGTGATAGTATGTCCTTTAGTCTGTTTGTTATGTTGTCTGGTAGGATTTTTAATATTGTGTTCGTGATATTGTCGTATCCTGGAGCTGTATGGGGTTTTAAATGTTTGATTATGTCTTTTACTTCGTCTATTGAGATTTCATGTTTCCATACAGATGGGAGGGCTATTTTGTTTTCGTTTATGGGTACATAATTCGCTATTGATGGTGGAGCAAAGTTTTCTATGTATGTTTTTGCTGATTTTATTTGTT
This sequence comes from Andrena minutula, assembly GCA_929113495.1. NCBI lineage: Eukaryota > Metazoa > Arthropoda > Insecta > Hymenoptera > Andrenidae > Andrena > Andrena minutula. Next base: position 22,903,574 of record OV815993.1, read on the forward strand.
CTCCTGGAGTGAGGTTGTTCGGTGTGTTCAGTATTTTACTGTTTTTGAAGGATTTGATTATATTCCATATATCTGTTAGTTTGGTGTTAGGGTTTATTTTGTTTATTGTTTCTTTAAAGCTATTTGATTTTTCGTTTTTGATTATTTTCCGTGATTTGTTTATTTCCTCTTTCCATTTATTTAGGTTTTCGTTCGTCGGTTGATTTTTGAACTCCTGGTATGCCTTTTTTCTATTATTTATTGATTCTTGACATGCGTCGTTCCACCATCTCAAAGCAGGTCTTGTGTTTTTATTTTTGTTTTTCGTTGTTCCTACTTGATTGTATTGGGAGGTATTTTGATTTTGTTGTTCGTTGTTTATTTGTTTTGCACCATTTTTAATAAGGGCGTCTTGGATTGTGTTAATTAGTAGATTGTATTCTTCTATGTAGTTAGTTTTGGTGATTTTGTTCTTAAAGGTAGTTTTCTCTAGGTCTTTCTGTGTTTTAGTCCAGTCGACTTTTGTTGTTGATAATCTTGGTCTGTTACCTGTGAATTCCTGTGGATGGAAGCTGGTTTCGATGGCCATTGGGATATGGTCACTGTTCATAGGGTCTGTTAGGTTGTGTACTGTTAGGTTGCTAATTAGGTCTAATGTAACAATTTGTAAGTCTGGTGCAGTTGGTCTGTAGTTTATTTTGGGTATCATAGTTGGCTGCATCTTTGGCACTATGGTTAAGTCTAGTTTATTTATTGCGTATATTAGGTTTTTGCCAGAGGTGTTGTCAACTTTGCTTCCCCATGTTTTGTGGTTGCTGTTAAGGTCCCCGCATATGATGTGTTTTTTAAAATTTGAAATGTTTCCTATTTTGTTTAATAGCTGATGCCATGTTTTGCTAGTTGCTTTTATTTGTGGGGGCTTGTATATGTTTGTTATATATATATTTTTGTTTTGTGTGGATTTTATTTTTATTGTCTGTATTTCAAAGTGTTTGAAGTTTGTGTAGTCTTCGTTGATTCTATCATATATTATATTATTATTTATGGCTAGTAGTGTGCCTCCGCCGTGTTGTATAGCTTGTCTATCGTTTCTTTCTATGTTGAAATTCCCCACATTTATGTAGCTTCCAGCGTCAAGCCATGTTTCCTGTAGGGCAATAATGTCGTATCCCTGCGCTATATTTCTTAGATCCTCTATTTTATTCTTGATACCCCTACAATTCCATTGTAGTATTCTCATTTTTTTTTCCTCCTCTTTTTTTTTTTTTTTATTTATGGGGTTTTTGTTATTTTAGTGTACGTTGACTCTTGTGGTGTTATGGATCTAATTTTGTCCTCTTTTGCGAGTGTTTTATTTTCATTTGGGTTAGTGTTTTTTGTGTCTCCCTTGATTTTAGGGTTCACTGATGTTGTTGGTTTGTGTGCCTTTTTTGGTGATATTTTGCCTTTTCTAGGGTTAGGGAAGCTCTTGTTTGAGTGTACATTTATTCTGTGCGTCTCTTCCGGTTTTGTGTTCTTATTTTTGTCTTCTTCTGTTTTATTTCTTGTTGTGTTTTGGGTCTTTAGTGTGGATAGTATTTTGTCTTCTGTGTTCCTGTTGGTGTTAAACAGGTTGTTATTTATATTTCCCTCTGTTGCTGGTTCTGTTCTCATTTGTTGTAAGGTTCCTTTTGTTTCCACTATTATTGGGTTTATGTATTGTCTTTCATTCCAATTATATAAGGCTCTTTTGTTTTCTTCCTTATAATATAGTCCTATTATTTGGTTTTCGTTTTGTATATTGTTCATTTTTATTATTTCTTTTGCTTTTCTATGGTCTACATTGTAGTAGCTCATTGTGGTCGCTAATAGTTTTTGGTATTATAGGGAGGGGCAGTTTGTGTCGAAGGTTCTATGGTTCCCCTTGCAGTTGTAGCATTTAGTTATTAATTTGCATTCTCCAGCGTCCAGGTGTTCCGTTTCCGTGCAGGTTGTGCATCTCTTTTGTCCTCTGCATTGCGTGAAGATGTGTCCATATCTTAGGCAGTTGTTACATTTTTTGATAGTCTTCTTTACTGGTGCTGCTTTGCATTTGACGTACCATATTGTAATGTACTGGGGGAGTGAGTCTCCTTTGATTGCTAGTTTTATTGCGTTTGTTGGAATCAATTTATCGTTTTCTTTGTCATATCTCATTAATCTTTCTATTTCTATAATTTCTGGATTATACTCATGCTCCTCTATTCCTTGTTTAATTTCTTCTAAATTCATTTCTTTGGGGATATCATACACCACTATGCGTCTTTGGATCTTGTAGTCTGGGATGTATGTGTACCATCCTGTTAATTTGCTTTTAGCTTTATCTACAAACTCGTTTGCGCATGCGTGGTTATTAAATGTTAGTTGTATTTTGTCCTTCCCCAGTTTGTTGATTTTTTGCAGTTGGGTTGCAAGTGGAGCAATCTTTTTGCCTAGTTGTAGTGGATGTAGGTTCCCTAGGTTTTGTGTTTCGTTCTTTGCCGTCATTTGGACTATAAATGGTCCTGATATGTTGTTGTCATATTTATTAATCTCCTGCATTTCGTAAAATTTATTTTGTTTTGTTTTTTTGTATGTTATATTTGTGTTTATATTATCATTTATTGGTGTTTTTGTATCGTCTTGGATTGTTCTTTTTAATTTATTTTTTTGTTGTGTGAGAGCGTTATGGAATGGGAAGGTGTTGATTCCTATGATTTCCATCACTTGACTGTTATTTGGGGACAGTAGGGGGTTACTTTTTGTTTTTGGCTGATTCTGAAATTTGTTAGAATCAGGAGTATTTTTGTTTTTATCTCTAGCTTTATCCTCACATTCCATTTCCTCCATGTCTGTTTGTGATGTAATGTGGTGTGTATGTTGTCACGTGTTGTTTTATAGGTTATTTTCCCTAATTTACTTTTATTCCTTCTTACCTTGATATTAGGATTATTTGGAATTAGGTGTTAAACGGTCTCACTTTTTCTTTTATTTAGTTGCACTCAGATTAGAGTATAGGTTTATTTTTTATTTTTATTTGGTTTGGTTATTTCGCCACTTCACTTGCCGTGTTCACTTTAATACTTTCATACCGGAAGTCATACAATACTGTACATTAGCGCTGTCCAGCGTAGGGGCCCCTCACGTGCCTGCTTCCCCTTCCAATCTTTCTCTCGCATAGCGTGCCTTCCGTCGTCAAGGAGACCGCGCGACGCTAAGAAGGCTGCCACGTCCGCGAGCCGTCTGTCACTTGGATATGGGTCTTTCAGGTTAATTCGTTGACTTTCGTACCTATGTGTCAGGCTTGTTTATGATATTTGTAGTTTCAGAATTGTTTGAAAAGTACAGGTCACCAAGACTGACAACATATACCGGGAAGTAATAGCATTTGCTGGCTGCGACGCCGCGTGTCACTAATTACATGTCGTATCGGGCTCGCCCGGTGACGGACACGCTGGTCTGTCATGGTCGCCTCTTTAGCGTCGCGCGGTATCCCTGACAACGCGGACGAGAGTGGGAGAACCCCAATCTCCCGCGGGAGCGACCTTGAACAGCGCTGCTGTACATTTATTTGAGATTATTGATGATCTTTACTCCCAAACAGTCTTCGCAATTTACAGTTATAGTACAATTTGTAGTAATTCATTTAAATGTTTATTTTTAAGAAATGTCGATATATAATAAAAAGGCGCCAAACGCTTGGCAACAGTCCTCGCGACGGCGGTGTTTATTTTCCCGTAACAGTCCGAGACTCTCTTTTGTTCTAAAGGTGGCCGTTCCAATAAGCGGCTACAGCCGCCAGCAACTGCGACCAGCGGCTACAGCCGCCAGCAACTCCAACTGGCGTCGTCGCAAATGGTATTTCCTATATCTAAGCGTCGACGCCATGGCCCCCACCAGTGCAACGACGCGCCGCACAGACCCTTTTCGAGCACTTGAAAAGAGGGTCTATTGTTGTATGAGGTCTCGAGGACCGTCGAAGATAGTGAAAGACTAACCATTTTTCTTATATGTACATCGTATTCTGTTTATCTATCGGATTGAAGAAATCAATGACATTTGGGTGCTTCTTTTAAAATATCGGAATTCAAATTGTGGCAAAAAATAGGATAAACCTATTCCTTTCTAGTGATGTATAAGTTAAAAAATATTTTTTACATCTATTAATTTGTTTTTTCTATTTTTTAACTCAATCGTGATAAAAAATTGGAAACTGTTTTTTGGTACTTTATTAGTGGTTTAAGTCACACGCTGGGGAAACGTTCGGTTTTCAAGTTATTATTTCTGCACTTTCCATAGTATGTATTTATCAATTTTTTTAGTTTTATTGAAATTGTTGACGTTATTTTTTTAAATAACCTCAGACTTTGTTATGAGTTGTATATTAACTCAAATTTTTTGAACTTACTTAACAATATTCAGCATTTTCAACGCGAAAAATGGAATGTTGCATTTTCCCCTATTTCTTTGGATTCAGGCCCACTGTACGATATAGAATACAAGTGATTACTCCATTATTAGCAACTATTGTCAAATCTTGTTTTCGCAGTTGCAAGGACAAACATATATTGTTTATACAAGTTCGTGGAAGGTAACTAAAAAGTCGAAAAATACTGATATTTTTTCAATGGGTTTCTTATAGAAAAATAAATGTATATAACGAATTATTTGCTATTATTTTGCAGAATCGATACTATTTCTGACCCCTTTAACTTTACTTTAACAAACTTTGAAAGAAATCACTTAAAATTTTGCATAAAACAACAAATTTGACATGTGTTTACACGCAGATCAGATGTAGCCGTCATGATATTTTTACATTTTTTTACAAGAGCTCATATTATTAGTTTACAAGAAATATATATATAAAAAAAAACAATTCAATAAGTTATGAATTCTGACTTCTTTCCTTATTTCTGGATAATCTGTCCGAATGTGAGATGGATCGCAGAGCGGCTAGAGTCGCAGAGCGGCTAGAATCGCTAGACTGCTTCTGGAGCAGTAGAGCGGCAGCCGCTGCGCGACTTGGCGATTCTGCTGTTACGGCGGAACACAGACACTCGTGGCATTGTGTAGTGTCTCGAGTAGCCTAGGCTGCTCATGAACCAAACGCGCATAGGCTATAGCAATCCTGGCGCGGCCGCAGCAGTCGCAGCCGCCCATAGGAGTTGGGATGAATGCTTTTCCATTGTACCAGTCATCGCGACAGCGGCTGTAGCCGCCGGTCGCAGTCGCTGGCGGCTGTAGCCGCTTATTGGAACGGCCAACTTAACTCCTCGCGATCGCGCGTCCCGATGACCGCTGGCTCACACTTAGCGATTGACTTCTGTCGAGTAAGGTAGTTGACCCAGTCTTTTAGAGATTTTATAAGGTTTTTGAACAATATTGTGTAAAAAATAAAATTGCAAATTAATATTTAAGTTTTTGTCTACATATATCATAAATTTTAAAGTGATTCATAAATTACATTTACAAACAAAAAAATTAAGAAAAGTAGCTCATTCAGATTCTCGGTACATCTCGAATATCGTTAGCCATCTTATCTAAAAAACTGAGTATCGTTTTAGGCACGCGTGACAAAAAATAAATTGTTTTGTGTGTGAAGAAAGGTTCTTGGAGCTTAGGAAGAGAATGAGCAACAAGAAAAAGGTAAGATATTAATTATTTTGGAACTATCAACCCGTTTAATTCTATTATCGGAAATACCATTCTCATTTCATATACATAACCCTATTTCCGATAATTAACAGATAAGCATAAAAACATTATTTTCATGAACCGAGATAAGCAATAAACTGATATAAACATTCATTTATAATTAATTATGTGTTATTTTCAGTATAATAAAGCATACACAGTCAGTGATGTGGAGAAAGCCGTGGAAGATGTTAAAAAGGGGATTTCCATACTTGCTGTGAGCAAAAAATTTAAAATTCCGTATGCTACTCTATATTCAAGGGTAAAAGGGATTTATGCCATAGATGTGAGGTCAGGACCAAGCAGTATTCTGACTTCTCAGGAAGAAAAAGAATTAGTGGAATGGATTTTAAATCTCAGCAAACGTGGTTTTCCAGTAACTAAAAACCATTTACTGGACAGTGTGCAAACAATTATTAAAAAGACAAAGAGGAAAACTCCTTTCACAAATGATAGGCCAGGGAAACACTGGTATCAATCGTTTCTACAAAGGAACCCAATTTTATCTCAAAGAATGTGTCAAAATCTTTCCAAAAGCAGAGCGAATGTATCGAAGGAAGCTTTATTAGGGTGGTTTGGAGAAGTTCAGACTTATCTTAATAGTAGAAAGCTTTTAAATATACATGGAAATAGGATTTTCAATGTAGATGAGTCTGCATTCTTTTTAAATCCTAAGAGTAATAGGGTATTAGTAAAAAAAGGAGAAAAAAGTGTATATAGTGTTTGTGGGAATGACAAGGAATGCTACACAGCTCTCATTGGTGGAAATGCAGCTGGACAACTACTTCCAACTATGATAATATATAACAATGAAAGAATTCCACATTCTGTTGCCGAAAATTTTCCAGATGACTTCATTGTAGGGAAGTGTGAATCCGGCTGGATGACCAGCGAAACATTTTTTATGTATATAACCAACATTTTTTATAATTGGTGTGTTAAAAATCATATAGAATTTCCTGTAGTTCTGTATGTCGATGGTCATAGTTCTCATGTAACTAAAGAGTTGAGTGATTTTTGTTCGGGCCATGAAATAGAGCTGATAACATTATTTCCAAATGCAACGCATCTAATGCAACCGATGGATGTTGCACTTTTTCATCCACTGAAACTATCCTATAGAGATGCTGTTCGTAATTGGAGAATGGCGAATGATGGACAACAACTAAACAAAGCTTTTTTTGCATGCGTTTTAAAAAGTGCTTTATATTCATTAAATTTTGCCACTATTCTCCAAAATGGGTTTACAAAATGTGGGCTCAGCCCATTTTGCCAAGATGCAATCGACTATACTAAATTAATTACAACTACAGAAAAAAATAATAGTAAACAGTGCGAAATTAGAAATAAAGGAATAGATTATAGTGGCATGCATCAGAAACATGTAAACTACATTGAATCAAATATTGATGGTGCCATTCTACAGCAATTTAAAACTAATAATAACAGTGAATGGAATGGTCCTATAGAATTCAAAGAGCTGTACAATTTCTGGCTAAGGTCTACTGGCACATCAATTACTGAAGTCAATAGTAGTTTGAATGCGGATGTTAGTTGTAACAGCATGGGCACATCATTGAGTGGAATTGGTAATACTTACTGTTCATGAACATGATTATGTCTTTAATTGCATGGTTATTGAAGCTTTAATGACTGAAGTAGATGCCACTAATGCTTCATTTTCTGAATTTAATACGAATGTAATGCATGATGAAACTAATATTAATGGTACACTAATATTATTCAAATCTTCAAATATTTATTATTAATATTTTTATTTTGGTATACTTTAGGTTCCACGGAATGCATTAATGAGCATGCACAAGATTGGGAAGATAATGTTACGCATGATATTTTACATGATGTTAATGGTTCCATGGAATGCATTAATGAGCATGCACAAGATTGGGAAGATAATGTTACGCATATTTCACCTGCTGTTAATGGTTCCATGGAATGCATTAATGAGCATGCACAAGATTGGGCAGTTAATGTTACGCATGATATTTCACCTGGTGTTAATGGTTCCATGGAATGCATTAATGAGCATGCACAAGATTGGGCAGTTAATGTTACGCATGATATTTCCACCTGGTGTTAATGGTTCCATGGAATGCATTAATGAGCATGCACAAGATTGGGCAGTTAATGTTACGCATGATATTTCACCTGGTGTTAATGGTTCCATGGAATGCATTAATGAGCATGCACAAGATTGGGCAGATAATGTTACGCGTGATATTTCACGTGATGTTGACGTGTTCACGTTAATGGTTCTATGGACTGTTTTAAAGAAAGACCATCAGTTATTGTTTTAAATACTACATCGGAAAACAGGAGTAAAATCTTGCCTGATGTTACTGGACATTATAATTCTAATGTTGAGAGATCTCCTACGCAGTCAGCTTTCAAGGAATATTTATTTTGGCCAAAAGAAAGGAAAGTAGATGCTAACATAAAAAGGAGAATTAAAAAGAAGCTTCCATATATTGCCACTGCTCCAGAGTGGAGAAAGTGGCACCACCTCAAAAATGAAAAAAAAGAACGACAAGAAAAGGAAAAGGCTGAACAGAAATTGAAGAGAATAGAAAATATTCGAATTATGAAAGAATTACAAGACAACCTTAATCAAATCAAGCCTGGAAAGACTATTGTACAAATGGAACTGAAGGAAATAAATCTTAAAATAAAACGTACTATGGCAGAAGAAAAACTTTTACAGATTCAATTAAAACGAGAACCTATTGCAGAACAGAGAGTATTCTTAGAAGAGAAATTAGATAATATTAAAAAAGAACTGAAGGAGGACACTGAATTGAAAGAAAGACTATTAGAGAGTAAAGAAAATTTTATTAAAGACGAAAATAAAATAAAGGAACAGCGAAATTCTGTTACAAAAAAACGACAGAAAATAAAAACGAATTAGGTAGTTTTTAAGAGAAATCATTGTTTTAAAAAATGTCACTGTAAAAGAATTGTATTAAAGAAACTTAAGTTGACCTTGAAAATCTTCTCTATCCCTTCACTCACCACGAACATATGGCTATCATTCTATAATGATCTAAACTATAAAATTTTCTATTTTCAATTTTCCTTGATGTTTACGATAGTAAACATATTTCAGCTGAACTTCAGTTATTCATCATTATTCATTAAGTACACAACATTTTTCACATCATTATTCATTAAGGACTCATCATTTTTTTGCTTATAAATGTAATTTATAAATCATCTCGAAATTTATGATACTTTTATGTACTTAGAAACATAAGTAAAATCTCAATATTAATTCAAATTATTGACGACTAACCACCCATCGGTGACTGGGTTAACTCTTACTTATTACACATAACCTCCCTTTTTTTAGAGTTTCAATTATCGACCACTCCGTGCATGGAGGTATCGACAACTGCTCCCGGCGTCAAAATGGTTATCGGTCATTAGGCCCTTCGATATTTCTTTTCAAATTCAATTTTTAAGGAGAAATAAAGGTCTAAACGTGTTATTGCAAATTTTACTTATTAAATGGATACATAAATCGACTATTAGAAACCATTTTTTTCGTTTTCTTTCATTTTTGAGCGTAATTTATCGAAAAGAACCCGCGTTCGTCACTAAGTTATCGAGCATTGGGTCCACTACCTTATGTACACAAGGTGATCGTGACGACTTTTTCAAGAAATCTAAAAGAGTTTAGAGAGTGTAGTGATGGTGTTTGAAAAGTGTAGTGAAGGTGTTTGAAAAGTGTAGTGAAGGTGTTTGAAAAGTATTGTGGAAGTGTCTAAAAGTGTAGTGAAAGAAATGGCGTGTAATAGTGGAATAAAACGTACCGCGCTTTCAATACAACAGAAGCTGGATATAGTGCAGAAACTTGAAAATGGTGAATCGGTTAATGCACTTGCAAGGACATATTGTGTTGACCCTACGACCGTTCGCCGCATTCGGCGAAATAAATTGGCGTTACACCGACTTGACAGCAAGAGTGTCCACAACCGAAGAACGAAGAAAGTGCGGAAACTGAAATACGAAGAATTGGATAATCGTATTAGTACGTGGTTTTTAGAACGAAGAGAGTTAGGGGACACAATCAGCGACCTGTTGCTGCAGGAGAAGGCGATGGAAATTGCGACACAATTTGCAGGAACAACAGGATTTAAGGCTAGTAGGGGATGGGTGACGAAATTCAAGAAACGTCACGACATCCGCCTAGTTAATATTTACGGTGAAAAGGGAAGTGCCGATGTGGCCAGTGATGCCAGAATCGTGGGACACGGGACGGGACGCTTACCCCCAGTATGACCTACCGTCCTCTCCCACTATGGCCTACCGTCGTCTCCCACTTTCTTCCCATCGCACTGCACACAAGCATATCCCTACCCCTGTCCGTGTGCTCGGCAGTTCGACAGGCAGCTCACACGGACAGGAGTAAAAATATGTTTGTGTGCAGTGCGGTGGGAAGAATGTGGGGGACGCCGGTAGGGCATAGTGGGAGAGGACGGTAGGTCATAGTGGGGGTAAGCGTCCCGTCCCGTGTCCCACGATTCTGGCATCACTGGATGTGGCGGCTGCTGAAGAATTTACAGCATCCTTTATACGTAAAATACGAGAAGAGGACATCCAATGGGAAAACATTTATAATATGGACGAAACTGGTCTGGCGTGGAAGACTGTACCCACAAAAACTTTGGTCCACGGCAAAGAAGCAAGGATCTCTGGAAAGAAGGTGAAGAAAGACCGTGTAAGCGTGGGCTTGTGCGCTAACGCAACAGGAACCCACAAGCTGATCCCCCTCTTCGTATATAAATTTGAAAATCCAAGGGCACTGAAGCATGTAAGAAATAAGTTACCAGTGATATTTAAATCGCAGAAAAGCGGCTGGGTAGACCGAAAAGTATTCGAAGATTGGTATGAAAACCATTTTAAGCCCGCCGCACAGTGGTTAAAAATCGAAAAAACCTGCCCAAAACCTCAAGATGACCTTTGATTTGTTTAAAAATGGGTATACTATGGTTTTCGAGGTCGCTGATTAAGAATCTGAAGTCAAAATTGCTAAAAATAAAATGGCGGATCCAATATGACGGACGCGCATATCAGAAAAGCATTAGATTTAATCGAAACTTGGTATCCTGGTGTTTTCGAGGTCGCTGATTACGAATATGAGGTCAAAATTACAAAAAAAAAACAAAATGGCGGACCCAATATGGCCACCCGCATATCAGAAAAACATCAGATTTGGTTTAAACGTGGTATCAGCAGCCAACAGTTTGTACTTTGACGGCCTCTAAAAAAAAAGTTCAGATTTGTTCCACCTTGGGACTTGTTGGAACATAATCACACAACTGTAGAGAGTCTGAAAAAATTATTTCCAGCTGCTACTTTTTGCAACTTTGGATCGCATATAAAAAAAACATCAGATTTGGTCTAAATTTGATATCCTGGCGTTTTCGATGTCGCTGATTACGAATCTGAGGTCAAAATTTAAAAAAAAAAAATGGCGGATCCAATATGGCGGACACGCATATCAGAAAAACATCAGATTTGGTTTAAGCTTGGTATCAGCAGTCGACAGCCTTCGCAAGTGGTCAAAATGGGCTATTCATCTGGACAGAACTATTTCCGCTTCATCTATGGAACCGAATGGAGTAATTCGACTAAATATACGTTTATTTGATCAAAATCGAATATAGAAAAGTGGGATTGGGATGAACGCTCGATAGAAATTAAAATCAGTTCAATTTTATAAAATATATTTATAGAAGTAATAAAGACAGTAGTTCTGGTGGCAGGTCTTTCTTCGCAACCGGAGGAAGTGGCCTCAGACTTGAAATCAGAGGGTCTGAGGATACTAAGAGGCTGTTTAGGAGATCTTCATTGGTGGCCCGCCGAGAAATTTTTCGAGTGTGGTACTCGCGAAATGCTCGTAATTCTTTATGCCTTGCTTCTTGTGCATCTTCCGACATTTGTCCTATGGGTAGTATGTATAAGCACTTTGTGGACAGTAACTGGCATGTAGTACCATGGATATAAAGATACATAAAGTTTGGCTGTATCAAGGGCATATTGACGGAAAGCTGATGTATTAATACTTTGACCACATGAAATAGCTTGTAGAACAACCGCAAAGCGAGATATTAGATTTACATCTATGCCGATAATTTCCGCAGATTTCGATGGATCTGCAAAAAAACGTCTGGCAGTATTGCCGTCATTTATGGTCCCGAACCCCTGTTTAACAACGTCGACAAGAAGGCCCGTTTCATTACTAAATTTAGAAATGATTTCCGATTTTCTTCGTTGAAACCTCTGCTTCTCATCTCCACTACCCCGAATTTGCCATTTCTTGATATCCAACCGATACGACACGTGTAAAAGGCACTCAAAAAAATGGATATAAGCATGTAAAGTCGACAGACCGAAATTGAACGATTGGCGGTCACAGGAGCGTTTCAGGACATTATATATTTTGTTCATCTGTATAGGTGAAGCTCCACATACGTAGCACGTCTGTGAAGATGTATTATCCAGCAAGGCATTACAAACTTTTGAGTCTACCATTGTCCTTAATAGCGAATGATGAACAGCAATATTTGTGTTGTCACCGAAAGAAACCGTAGTTGGAGTCAGCTGTGTTATTTGCTGTTCAATGTAGGCATTCCCATCCTTAGTATTTTCGGAATTCTCGTGAATAAACTGAAATCTGATTGGACGACACCAACGGGTGGACGAAGTACGAGGATTTTTCCACAGATCGACCTTCTGCCCAGAATGCTGATGTTCTGCCGTTAATTGTAGGGGTACAACAGATGTCAATAAAATGTGGGCATCCGATGTCTCTGCGTTACCATCCCTGAACTTCTGCTTGTAGAGAGCGTGTCCCGAACTACCATCCAGTCCCCATTTGTAAGTCAGCCTGAAGGAATAATTATTGTGGTCGAAATCGGAGTCCGTTATTTTTGACATCAAGCTGTGTTGTTCTGACAGTACCAGTCTTTGTGCTGTATGGTCTAGTAAACCTTGTAGTTTCACCTCTCCCTTAGTTTCGGTGACAATTACTGATGATTCGGCAGGGTAACATTTCTTCTTTTCAAGCAAAATTTGTGCGTAGGAAGGATATAAAGGAACGTCTCTTTCCTTTGCTCCTTGTTGCATAGAAACGTATTGGTGTTTCGTCAGATCGAGCGAAATCATCAAAGCTAATACCTCCTTTGGTATGTAAGGTGTAAAAGGTTTTGTGACTTTTTTGAGGGATTTGGAGCTCTTAGCTGCAGATTCTCCAATCACTCGGGCTAAATTTCTTTTCCCCGATTTTTTATGTGCAACTCGTGCTGCGTACTCCAACTCTTCCGGAGTGTATTCCATCAGCAAGTTTTCTATTAGTCTCCGTTTCGTTGTGTGGCTTGCTTTAGAAAATTCTTTTTTTGGTCGTCCACCCTTTTTACGACATTTAAATTCAAACAACGGTTGTTCAAGCCAATCAGAACATTTCAAAAGAAATTTATCTATAATACGATGGTTGGCTTTCTATTTTTCTGACAAGTTACTACAAAATAATTTGATTTTTTGCTTAAAAGAATCCTGTGTTTTATCGTCTGAATTGTCAAACTTATATAGTTGAGCAAAATACTCATAAATTGAATTCCGGACTTCAACACTGGTCGACATAGAGATGCTGTTCCTCTCGCAGAGGAATTCAAAAACTTTTCTTCCCTTCAGCAGGAAATTACCTGTAAATAATCAAAACGCTTGTACACCACTCGTTCACTATCTAAAAACTCTCGTTGCTTTAAAAACAAAATGCACGGTCTCCCTACACACATCCGCTCCCACACACACTAACACACGCGGTAACGTCGCGGTTCGCTCGTTGCCATGTATAACCGTCAACAATCATGGCAACGCGTCCCGTCTTAGATTTTTAGTATATTTTTTATTCTAGGCAAATAAATAATGTATTCAAGTTTTAGGATCCTTGTACTTACGGTTCATGTTGGAATCCATCACAGATTGAGAAAATACCCGAAATACTGCCACTAAAAAATGCCACGATCGACAGACACTGATGCGTAAGGACACTTTGATCGTCGACTCATGCATTCGTTTATATTGAACAAATGAACAAAGGTCATAAACAACTCTGATTCTTCTCATCTACTATCTATCTTGCACTTACCGTGGTGAAAGATTTTTTTAAGCACTTTTAATCGAGGAAAAGAAATTTAACTTATCTGCAGCTAAGAGCTCCAAATCGGTTTCTTTCGGTGAAAAACACAAATATTGCGGTTCACAATTCGCTATTAAGGACAATGGTAGACTCAAAAGTTTGTAATGCCTTGCTGGATAATACATCTTCACAGACGTGACCTCAGATTCGTAATCGGCGACATCGAAAACGCCAGGATATCAAGTTTAGACCAAATCTGATGTTTTTTTGATATGTGATCCAAAGTTGCAAAAAGTAGCAGCTGGAAATAATTTTTTCAGACTCTCTACAGTTGTGTGATTATGTTCCAACAAGTCCCAAGGTGGAACAAATCTGAACTTTTTTTTTAGAGGCCGTCAAAGTACAAACTGTTGGCTGCTGATACCACGTTTAGACCAAATCTGATGTTTTTCTGATATGCGGTCGGCCATAATGGGTCCGCCATTTTGTTTTTTTGAAATTTTGACCTCAGATTCGTAATCAGCGACCTCGAAAACTCTAGAGTACCAAGTTTAGACCAAGTTTGATGTTTTCTTATATGCGGTCTGCCATATTAGGTCCGCCATTTTGTTTTTTTGTAATTTTGACCTCATATTCGTAATCAGCGACCTCGAAAACACCAGGATACCAAGTTTAGATTAAATCTAATGCTTTTCTGATATGCGCCTCCGCCATATTGGATCCGCCATTTTATCAGCGACCTTGAAAACCATAATATACCCATTGTTAAACAAATCAAAGGTCATCTTGAGGTTTTGGGCAGGTTTTTTCGATTTTTGACCACTGTGCGCCGTGAGGAAACGGCAATTAGACAGTGGGGGAAGTGGTAAAATTTTTCTATTGTTGGACAACTTTGGAGGACATCAGATAGAACCCACCAAATCCAAGACGGATAATTTCGAGATTATGTTCTTGCCCCCTAATACCACTTCCATTATACATTTTTTCTTTGTATAAATAGCCATTATGAGTAATGGAATTTTAGCTGTGCATATGTAGTTGTGTCATCTAAAGCGCAGTTGGAAAGCATCTTTATGTACTGGCAGCTCATTTTGATTTCACATCTTTTTTTAATTTTGTAATTATTATTATCTTCAATTTTCTGTGATTTTCATGTACTTGGCGTATTTTTTTACTTTTTTGTTAGAGTTAGCTTCTAATAATTTGTGAAAATATTCAATATGATCATCTGTTAACCATTCGCCTCTATTGATTATTGTCATAATTTTTAAATTGAGTGGCAAGAGTCTATTAACTATGGACATGATGAATTATAATTTTATATTTATATTGATTATTTATAATAATATAAGATAGAAATGTCCAATAAGTATGTTACGTAATTCAACAATTCAACAACGATTTATAACCAAGAATATTATTTTTATTGATTTTGAATATCACGCTTCAGCAGCTAAAATTACACTTTGTGATTACTAGTGTATTATTATGGAATTTAGGAATGCCTCGCATTAATTCAGCGCCTAAGCAGCTGAGAATTGCGGCGCATAAGCAGCCGATAGTTTCGGCGCATAAGCAGCCGAGAGTTTCGGCGCATAAGCAGCCGAGAGTTTGGCGCATAAGCAGCCAAGACTATTAGAATAATAATTATTAAAAGAAAGAAGAATAAAAAAAAGGAAAAGTGAATGTGAAACAAAGAGAGGTTAGAAAGTATGACAAAGTAATAGAATAGTAGAATAGAATGGGTGATCCCACGCTGGTCTTAAAAAATTAAATGTCCACAATCTGAAAATTATAATTTATGCATTTATTAACTTGATTATTTATTAGACAATTTCAAATGGTGTATTCCAGTCTTACCTAAAACTTATCTGTGGACTCAATCTCGATTAAATGATTATTATTTTATTATAATATTTTAAATCATTAAATATCTGCGACCTGAAAATAATAATTTATAAATATATTAGCTTTATTAATTATGAGAAAATTTCAATTGGAGTAATCCAGTCTTACCTAAAACTTAGCTGATGAATATTTTTTATATTTCTAATAATATCAGTGTGAAGAAAACCAATAAGATTATTTTGTACGTTGGCAATGGTTTGGAGTTGGCAACCTGTAACACTGCCTGCTGGTCGAACAAAGGAAGCCGTCCCGCGCTTCCTTAGTGCGTCTTAGAGTAGGAGCCATGTGCTCGTGCGTTTCTTTTGTAACCTAAAGAGTTCCTAAGTTTTTACTTGTTCTTGTATTCCCTGCCAAATAAATAAGTATTTCACATTAGTCTGACAACGAAAACCATTCTTATACAACAGGTTATGGGCCCAGCATGGCTAAAAGGTGTGTATAAGGAAATTACGGTTTGGTCGACGTCAATGTAAGAATACCGCTAAGCTGAGACGGAGAAATACAGGGTCGCAGTAAAAAGGGTATATACAGCAGCGCTGAAGTCAGACAAAATGGGTGATCAGGTAGCTACAAATGTGGTGAAATTTAGTGGCAAGAATTGGACCACGTGGAAGTTTCAAATTGAGGTTATATTGAAATCGAAGGGCTATTATGATATAGTTACTGGAATAGTCCCAAGACCGCTTCAAGATACCACTGAATGGGACAACAAAGACGCAAAGGCGCAGGAGGTAGTAGTAACCAGACTCGACGAGAAGGTACTAACTCACATCTTAACATGCGCTTCTTCGGCGGAAATGTGGACCAAGCTCAAAACAGTCTACGAAAATCAGTCCCAAGTAAGCGTGCATCTATTGCAACAAAGATTCTTCTCATTGGAATATGAAGAGGGTAACGCAGCAGGGTTCATATCTCAGATTGAAGAGATAAAAGGAAATCTTGGACATCTAGGCGAGAAGATAAGTGATAAAATGGTCATGACCAAAGTACTAATGTCACTCCCAGAAAGTATGAAGCACTTTGTATCTGCGTGGGAGTCTGCACCCTCTGAAAGTCAAACGTTGGCGAATTTAATGTCAAGGCTGATGATTGAAGAAGAAAGAAACAAAAGTGCAGAGAAGTCAACAGCGTTAGCAGCTAAATCAAAATGGGCTAAGCATAAAAAGGATATAAAATGCTTTGAGTGCAAAGAACTAGGACATGTTAAAAGGAATTGTCCACGCTTAAAATCTAAGGTTTGTTCTTTTTGTAAAAAACATGGGCATCTGAGTCAGGATTGCTGGTCCAAGAAAAAGAAGGATACAGAAGAAAAAGAAAACACTGACAGTGATAATAAAGTGAAACAAGCAATGATAACCGTTTCGAGCATTTTAAACCACACTGAAAGTGCAGCATTGTTCGGTGATAATCGTCCTAACAAACATGATTGGTGGATGGACAGTGGTGCAACTGAACACATGTGTTTCGACGTTGAGCAATTCAGGTCGGTTAAAAGTATGGCAGGAAACCGACAAGTCCGAGTGGGTAACGGAACATTGGTTGATCTATGCGGAACTGGAACGGTGCAAGTACAAGCTTGGAATGGGAGCGAATGGATCGAGACGGACTTGAATAATGTTTTACTGGTGCCAAGTTTAGCGGTTAACTTATTCTCCCTAAGTACGGCTCTGGACAAAGGGTTTGAAATGATGTCAAATAAAACCAAGTGTGAGTTTATGGACAGAGATGGCACGGTGAGAGCAATGGCGGAACGACTAGGTAACCTGTACAAAATGAAATTTAAAATGGAGGAGAAGCTCTCACAGTGCAATGCAGTGCAGAGTTTGACAGAATGGCACCGCAAATTGGCACATATCCATTATGGTCAGGTTAGAAAGATGCTGAAGGAAAACGAAACCGTATTTAATGATGAACACAATCCGTTCTGTGCAGATTGTCTAATGGGAAAACAGCACAGGTTGCCATTCCCTATAAGTGATTCGAGGGCTACAAAATTGTGCGAATTGATCCATGCCGATTTGTGTGGACCTTTTGAAGTATCCTCACTTGGTGGAGCAAAATATTTCTTGCTCTTAAAAGATGACTACTCTGGATATAGGAAAGTATATTTTTTGAAAAACAAATCCGAAGTCAAAGAAAAAATTGAGAACTTTCTTCCATTAGCCAAAAATGTTACAGGAAATAAAATAGTGACGATACGCACAGATAATGGAACCGAGTTTGTTAATCAGGAAGTGTCCAAGTTATGTGAGAAGAGGGGAATCCACCACGAGAAAACTTGTGTCTATACTCCTCAACAAAACGGCCGAGCAGAGAGGGAAATGAGAACTATTGTGGAAGCAGTAAGAACCATGCTGAATTCTAAAGACTTAGACAAAGTTTTTTGGGCAGAAGCTGTGAATACAGTGGTATTTACATTAAATAGAGCAGGAAGTAGTCCACAAAAGGATAAGACACCATACAAGGCTTGGTGTAACAAAGACTGTGACTTGAAAATATTCAAGGAATTTGGGACAAAAGTTGGAGTTCACATTCCTAAAGAGAAAAGACGCAAGTTAGACCCAAAGAGCGAAACAGGAGTATTTGTTGGGTACAGTGAGGAAGTAAAAGGATACAGAATTTACTTACCTCACAAAGAAGACGTCGAAATTCATAGAGATGTGGTTTTCCCACCTGAGGTGAAAACAACCGAAGAATTGAAGAATGAAATTGTCTCAGAAGAAAAAGTAGTAACATTGGATGTTCAAACCGAGGACCACGAAGCTGAATCGCAAAACGAAGAAGTTCCAGACATCGACAACTTCCCCGAAGTGGATAACGAAATGGATGGATCAATACTTGAAACAGCTGACGCGGTTCCTGACAGTGACACAAGTGATTCTTTTGAGGACGCATATGATACACAAGAAGAGGATAGCAACGACAGACCCGGGAAAAGAAAAACAAGAAAACCAGGGTGGATGAAGGACTACGATTTGAGCACTGACATGGTGTTCTATTCCGTCAACGAGGACGCAATCACCTATGAAGAGGCGATGTCAGGGGAGAACAGCGCGAAATGGAAGGAAGCTATGGAGGAGGAGTTAAAAGTGTTGCGTGATAACAATACATGGGATGAAGTGCAATGGCCGGTTAACAAAAAAGTCATAGAAAGTAAATGGGTGTTTAAAGTAAAAGGTGAAAACGAGTTTAAAGCTCGACTAGTGGCTAGGGGCTTTCAACAGGAAACAGACAATAGTTTATATGACATTTACGCGCCGGTAGCCAAGTTAACGACATTTAGGATGTTGCTCGTTGTTGCAAACGTATTAAAAAAACCCATTTACCAAATGGACGTGAAAAGTGCGTTTCTGTACGGTGATATTACTGAAGAGGTATACATGTCCTTACCAAGTAAAAATGTAAATAATAGCAAAATAGCATGTAAGTTGAACAAGTCAATCTATGGTTTAAAGAAATCCCCTAAATGCTGGAATAATAAATTTGACAGTTTGTTGAAAAACAAGGGTTTCGTTAGATCCGAGAAAGATCATTGTTTATACACAAAGTGCTCAGACATCAGTAAATTGTATGTCTTGCTTTATGTCGATGATGTTCTGATAGTCGGTACTGACTTAAAACAAGTTCAGAAGTTAAAACAGATTTTAAATAGTAATTTTTCTATGAAAGACTTAGGTCTGATTAACCAGTATTTGGGGATTGACGTTAAGCAAAATTTAAAGGAAGGTTATACTGAGATTAGCCAGGAAAATTATTTAAAGAAGGTCTTACAAAAGTACAATATGTATGACTGTAAACCCATAAGTACGCCGATGGATGCAAATAACCCATTGGAGTCTCTTATTAGCGAGGAAAATAACCCTAAGATGCAGAAGCTTTGTAGAAAAATTATAGGCAGTCTAATGTATGCTGTACAGGGCACTAGGCCTGACCTGTGTGTAAGCGTTAACATATTAAGCAGGTTTCAGGATAAAGCAGGAGCAAACTTGTTAAAAGCGCTAAAAAGAGTGTTAAGATATGTTAAAGGAACACTAGGTAATAAATTAGTCCTTAAGGTAAATAGTAACAATGGTTTATGCGCATACGTTGATTCTGACTGGGGGGAGATGTTCAGGATAGAAAATCAACAACTGGTTATATATTCAAATTGTGTGATTGTTCGATAGCTTGGGCAAGTCAGAAACAGCAATGTGTAGCAATATCATCTACGGAGTCAGAATATAGAGCGTTAAGTATAGCAGTAACCGAAGCTGGCTGGATGAAAAGAATTCTAAGGGAGTTTAACGTTTTCGACAAAGATAATCCGGTGTTGATACATGAAGATAATCAGTCTGCTATCAGAATAGCGTATAATCCTGAAAATAGTAAGCGATTGAGACACGTTGATATAAGATTACAGTTCATAACGGAGGAAATAGATAAGGGTGTGGTGAGTGTGCTGCATATTGGTACCGAGGACCAAGTCGCAGATATATTCACCAAGCCACTGGCAAGAGCCAAATTCGAGAAGTTTAGGGGGAGCTTAGGCCTATCTGCCAATTAAGATTTGCGTCGAGTTGACTGTTAATAATTAGATTAAGTTAGACGCGAAGGCTTAAGTTCTTTTTTTTTTCTTTTTTTTCGAAGTTCCTGTTTGATTTCTTTTATTTCGTATGATAAGTAAAATAATTTTATTGAGGGGGCGTGTGAAGAAAACCAATAAGATTATTTTGTACGTTGGCAATGGTTTGGAGTTGGTAACCTGTAACACTGCCTGCTGGTCGAACAAAGGAAGCCGTCCCGCGCTTCCTTAGTGCGTCTTAGAGTAGGAGCCATGTGCTCGTGCGTTTCTTTTGTAACCTAAAGAGTTCCTAAGTTTTTACTTGTTCTTGTATTCCTTGCCAAATAAATAAGTATTTCACATTAGTCTGACAACGAAAACCATTCTTTTACAACAATCAGGGTTGATCACAATCAAAATATGAGTGAATATATTTGCTTGTATCTCAACACGCTTGCCAATTGCCCGTGCGGTCACACCATGGACCACGGTGTAATAGGAAGACGTCCCAACAACATATTTCTATTATATATGGATTTGAACCATGGAGCATACGTAAAAATGAGCTCCGGTCGCCCGCTTCGTTTTGTGTTTCGCGCGACCCTAGACCCAAGTGCCCGTGCGCGCCAGCGGGCGAGATTCAAATTTTCTATACCCTCGCTTAAGGCTGATTCAGACACGTCGAGTAATTTAGTCGATTAGCGAGTATTTTAGTAATTTACCATTGTTTTACTAAACTACTTGACTAAATTTTAGTGTCCACATAGGAAAAATTACTAAATTACTCGCTACTCGACTAAATTACTCGACGTGTCTGAATCAGCCTTTAACGCGAAACGTATTGTAGAAAGATTTCGATAATTAGCAGTATCGATCGATATTTTCTAAAACGTGCGCTTTGATCGTCGAATGTTTACCTTGCATCTGGGCAACCTGAAACTTGTTTTTGTTCTTCGTACAACGCCACGACGCACAAGATGTCTCCGGAAAATGAAAAAAACGTAAGTAATACAAATAAATATACTCGTAGCAGCTAAGCTATGTTATGCGATGCTATGTTTTAACTTAGCTTTTGATGGAAACGGTTCCATAAGATAAGAATGTATTGAAGCTAATTTTTTTAAAACGTAGCATAGCATAGCATCGCATAGCATAGCATAGTATACAGGGTGATTGGGACGAAACGCCTGATTCGCCTCGCAACCGTGACGAGTTAACCCAAACCCCCGTGGTGCCTCTCCGAAGGCTTTCGACCCTCGGACGGGGTTGGAGTACCTATTAGGAAGTGAGAAATCTTCGAATTCCTCATTTCTCATCAGATCTATGCGAAAGTGACGCCAATGAATTCCTGGCGCTCCGTCGATTAAAATCATACCAAACATCATGCAAATCGGACTACTTTGACACAAGCTATTTGTGTTCCTTATGTAAAATAGCTTGTGTCAAAGTAGTCCGATTTGCATGATGTTTGGTATGATTTTAATCGACGGAGCGCCAGGAATTCATTGGCGTCACTTTCGCATAGATCTGATGAGAAATGAGGAATTCGAAGAATTCTCACTTCCTAATAGGTACTCCAACCCCGTCCGAGGGTCGAAAGCCTTCGGAGAGACACCACGGGGGTTTGGGTTAACTCGTCACGGTTGCGAGGCGAATCAGGCGTTTCGTCCCAATCACCCTGTAGCATCGCATAGCATAGCATAGTATAGCATCGCACAGCATAGCATCGCATAGCATAGCATGGCACAGCATAGCATAGCATAGTATAGCATAACTTAACTTCCCGGTGGATTTTTAATTCGCCACTTTGATTCGTGGGAATTTATTTAATGTCACGAATAATAAAACTAACGAATGTGTATGTAACCTGCAAGATTTTGACAGTCTGTGGCTTAGAGCATATAAACATGGAGGAAGCATGCAATAGGAAAAAAAGTAGACGGCGATAGAAAGAGAAAGACATACAGGAGGGACAGACCCTCTCTTTCTAGCGCCAGGGACTAGAAAGAGAGGGTCTGTCCCTCCATCTTCTTTCGCATAAGATTTGTGAAATTTTTACATGCATGTATAAAATAATATATAATAAAAATTTAATTGAATGAATCTTTGTTTCCGTATGTCGTAATTATTCATTCCTCTCTTGTTTCTTTATCCTTATATGTATGTCGTAATTCATTTCAGCGCTGTTCAAGGTCGCTCCCGCGGAAGATTGGGTTTCTCCCACTCTCGTCCGCGTTGTCAGGGATTGTAAAAACACGTGGCATCTCAAATTTTGTATATAACCTGACTGTAAGCTGTCAAAACTTGGAGTAGATTGCTCATAGTGAAGATAGGAATTGATGAACGAAACATGTATTAGTTTGTTTTGGCTGAAGGTGTGCGTATAATAACGCGTATACGTATTATGTCGACAAAAATTTGAGATTGAAGAAGAATCAGAATCAGAAGAAAAATCTACCGTTTTCGACAGATCCCTGAGACGATATTACGATATCTCTGTCATGCGTGGACCGATTTGATTGAAATTGGTCTTATTCGAAAGCCGATATGCGGTTTACATAAGAAAAATGCCTTTAAATTTAGAAAATATTGCAGGCGTCATGAGATATAATGTAATAAATGTCAGAATTAGGTTGGAATGCCTCCGCGACGAGTAAAGGCACACGGCAGCGACAGTTCGACATATATATATAGGGTGTTTTTCATGTACTTGGCGTCGAGACGCTACCGCGTCTCTAGATTTATTGATGCGGGTTCGGCCAATCGCGTAACAAATAGTCACGTGACAGCTAGCAGAAAGCACGTCTGTAGAGATAAACGTAACCTAGCTAGTATTTAAGAACCATAACCTGCGAAGTGTGAAATAAGGAAATGGTCAACATTTTTGAAATGTCACGACTTTTTACACGACATAGGACACCGAATTATTGTCTCAATTAACAAGGTAAGTCACAAAAATGTTTTAATAGACTATTTATGTAGAGCTTATAGAAACAGAGGGGACGCATAGACTTGAAAGTTGTCCGGAGAAGGTTCGACAGAGTAGCGTCTTCTTTGACACAAGTTTTTACAAAATAATATATTGTTTTTATACCATCAGACTATTTTTACATTAGAGTTTTTATGTAAAACTTGTAGAAATGAAGGAGATGCATGGGCTTGAATAGAAATAAAGGAGACACACAGGCTCGGATAAAAATGAAAGGGACGCACGGGTTTGGACATAAATGAAGGGGATGCACAGGCTTGGAGGTTGTCCAGAGAAGGTTATTACATAGACAGAGAATCATCTTGTTTAGCACAAGTTTCTTGAAATTTGTCACATAAGGTAAATCGACAAAATTTTTCAAATTAGCGTAGCATTGATATTTAACCCTTAACTGGTATCCTGGGGTCACTTATTACCCCCGGCGCGCAGAGTTCGCTGTGAAACTTTTGGTTGTCTAAGTTTGTAAACTGAATTTATAATTAACTTTATAGTAATACTTTAAATTTCTACGTTTCTATTATTTTATACATTACCTAAGAACAAAATATTCATAGAGGTTCTTCTAGTGTCGACTTTACAAGTTTCTGTGCCCTTTTTTATTTGGGGTCTGCCACGACCCCAGTATACCAGTTACGTTTGAAAAAAAACAGTATACCAGTTAAAGGTTAAGAAAATTATGGCGTACTGCTTGTAATGTCGAGTAAGTCACATTAGTGAAGAAAGTACGCTGAATATGCATCTTCCTTGATACTTTCCAAACTTTTGTGAAACATATTTTCACATAAGATTTGAAATCTGTGAAGTATTATGAATATAATATTTTATTAAAATCCGCAGTAGTTCCTACGCTATTCATTAATTTGATTAGTTTCCCATGAACAATATTTCAATTCACTAATAAACATATTAATTTAATTTTATTCCAGCACCAATAAATTGTGTGTTAAAAATATTGAATCTCTTTGTTCATTTTCGGTAAATTACCATTAGTATTTAAATTTCCTCCAACAAGACATTCTGCGCTCTCACTTCCTTCGGGCACATTTTGTAGTCTCTACATTTACTATAACAAAGGGCCACTCTATTTCTATATGTTCTACGTTAAGTTGTAACTAAAATGTGTGTTATATTTAAAATACTTTATTGAATAAGATATGTATATATATATATATATATATATATATATATATATATATATATATATATATATATATATATGTATATATGTGGATATAACTTTTTTTTTTTTTTTTCCTGGGCGGTTTCCGGGCACTCAGTCCTATGGGACCATTGTGCCTGAGCCCGTACGGGCAGTCCTAGTTGGGAGGGCTTGCCACTAGGCCGGCGTCTCGTGCGAACTCGAGAAGCCCGCTTAGGGTTGTGTCCTCCAGGTTCGACGTGCGGTGGAAGGCAGCTCCCAGCAGTAACTGCCTTTGGGCCGCCATACCCTCGCACTGCGTCATTAGGTGGAGCGGCGTTTCGTCGTCCTCCCCGCACCGCGGGCACCTAGGTCCCTCACCGATCCCTAGGCGCGCCAGGTGTTTTCTCGTGTGCCAGTGTCCTGTGACCATCCACACGAGTAGTCGCAGCTGCGACCTATCCAGGCGGCTGAGCGCCGCCCCTATCTTCTTTGAAGGCCGCTTCAGCAGAGCCTTCGCGTGTCTCATCTGTTGGGTCCGTTCCCAGAGTTGTTCGAGTTGCTGTCTGATCCAGCGACTCGTCCACTCCTTCACAGTCCCCATGGAGACACCTACGGTGCACGACGGGTCACGATCTAGATTACGCGCACCTTCTCGAGCCCTGACGTTTGCCCCTTCGATTCCCTCGATTCCGGCATGCCCCGGAACCCATAGTAGACTGACGCGATTGCTGTTAGCCAATTGCGTCAGCGCGTCCACGCAGTCTAGCACCAGACTGGATCTCACCACCGTGTTGCAGAGGGATCCCAGTGCGGCCCGACTGTCGCTACAGATATAGATGTGCTTGCCCTCATAGCCCCTGTCCAGATTCAATCTGGCACAGGTCCTGATAGCCTGCACCTCCGCCTGAAAGACCGATACGTGTGGGCCCAGGGCGATGGATCTTTCCACCCTGGGCCTCTCCCCACATATCCCGGCTCCGGTTCCGGTTTTGGTTTTGGAACCATCTGTATACCAGATAAGTCCCCCCGGAGAGAGTAAATCCTTCTCGTTTTCTTCCCAGTCCTTCCTGCTTGGAAAGCGAACGACGAAGTTATGTTGGAAGCGGTAGGCTGGGTCACATTGGTCTCCTCCGCAGTCCAGAGCTTCGTACGAGTCCCTTACGTGCTGTAGGATCGCCGCGTGCCCATTCCCCGTGCCTTTCCATCTTCCCGCAAAGTGTATCCTCAGGGCAGCCTTCCTAGCCCCGGCCTCCGCAGCCAAGTGCGGCGGCGGCAGGTCCAGCAAGGCCCCCATCGCCAGGGTGGGCGTGGTGGGAAACGCACCCGTTATCCCCAGCAGTGCCAGGCGATACACCTTGCCCAATGTCCTCCTGTGGGTGTCCCTCCTCATGGAGGTCCACCATACCACTGAGGCGTATATTAGTTGGGGCTCCAGGATGGCTGTAAAGATGCATTTAACCACCCATGGTTTTAATCCCCATGTGCTGCCGAACATCCTTCTGCAGGCCCAGTAGGTGACAAGCGCCTTCTGGGTCTGCTTCGTGATGTGGCTTTTCCACGTGAGCTTCTTATCCAGGGTCACTCCCAGATATTTTACCTCCGAGGAGGTGTGAAGCTCCGCTCCGAATATTGAGGGGGCCTTAAACTTTAAGTTCCGCTTCCTCGTGAACAGTACCATCTCCGTCTTGGACGGATTTACCCTTAGGTTTTGGTTGTGGCACCATTCCTGAACCAGTGTGAGTGCCTTCTGCATTCTCCTGGCCATGCATGTCGGGCTCGTGCCTCTGACAGCGATCGCTATGTCGTCGGCATAGCCCTGTACTATTACGCCTTCTTCTCCGAGCCCACGCAGTAACTCGTCTACTACCAGGGTCCACAGCAGTGGGGAGAGAACTCCCCCTGCTGGCAGCCCCTGTTGGCCCGAGCCCTTATCGTGGTCCCTTCCCAGCTGGCCGTCACGGCTCTAGTCCGCAACATGTTGCGGATCCACCTTCCGATCGACTCTTCGACCTTGAAGTTGTCTAGAGCCCTGCTTATGGCATCCAAGGATGTGTTATCGAACGCTCCTTCGATGTCTAGGAATACACTCAGGACCGACTGTTTCCGCTCCAGGGCCCCTTCTACCACCCCTACCAGGTGGTGGAGCGCCGTCTCCACGGATCTGCCGGCCTGATACGCGTGTTGGGAGTTTTGAACTGGTCTTTCCACCAGCGCATGTTCCCTGATGTGCCTATCCACCAGTCTTTCCAGCGTCTTCAGAAGGAAGGACGTTAGGCTGATAGGCCTGAAGGATTTGGCAGAATCGTAGTCCTTCTTCCCTGGTTTGGGTATGAACACGACTCTAGCCGTTCTCCATGTTTTGGGTATATACCCCAAGGCAAGACAGGATTTGAAGATAAGGTCCAGTCGTTTTATCAGGTCCTCCCCTCCTTCCTGTAAAAGGGCGGGGAAGATCCCGTCTACTCCCGGACTCTTAAATCTCTTAAATGAGTTTATGGCCCATCTGATCCTGTCTCGGTTTACCACTCTGGAGGCCATCCCCCAGTCCTTCGGTCCGTCGCTTTGAGGTTCCAGCTCTACTGTTGGCTGCCCCTGCTGACAGAATCCCGAGCCTGGGAAGTGGACCTCTATCAGGTGTTCTAGGATTTGTTGTCGGTCCTCTAAGTACCTCCCGTCCGGGAGTCTGAGTCCGTTCAGTTTTTCCGGAGGTCCGGTTGCAAAAACCTTTCGAAGCCTAGCCACTAGTGGTAGGGCCTCGGATTCATGGCAGAATCCCCTCCAGCTTTTTCTTTTTGATGCTCTGATGAGTTTTTTGTATGATCTATGGGCTTCCTTGTAGTTTTCCCATTCGACCCTCGTGCCAAGCCTCATGGCTCTGTTTAGCAGCTTCCGGGTTCTGGTCCTGTGCCTGGTCAGCTCCTGGTTCCACCAGGGTACCCGTCTGCTGCTTTTCCTTTGTTTGGCCGGGCATGATGCCTCATACGATTGGGTGATCGCAGCCTGCAGTTTCTCAACCGCCTGCTCGATCCCCCCACCCGTTCTTGGGGGTCCGAAGTTCCCCCCGAGCCTTCCTTCTAGCTCCTCTTTGTAGAGTTGCCAGTCGGTGGCCCTGGGGTTCCTGTAGACTCCCGTGGGTTCGTGTGCCGCGTCTCCCGCCAGTTTAAATTCGATTAGCCTGTGGTCGGAGAGTGTTACCTCCTCCGCCACATGCCAATCCTTTATTGCTTGAGCCACCTTTCTGGAGCCCAGCGTGATGTCAATTACCTCCTGCCTTCTGGAGGTAACGAACGTGGGCTTGGAACCTCGATTGAGGATCTCCAGTTCCGTTGTCGAGAGGTATTCGAGTAAGCTCGTCCCTCTCTTGTTGATATCGGTGCTGCCCCATACAATGTGGTGGGCATTGACGTCGCATCCCACCACCAGTTGCAGCCCCCTATTTTTACATGCCTCCACCAGTGCTCTGAGTTCCCTCGTTGAGGGGGACTCCTCAGAGTCGTATGGTAGGTATGCTGAGCAGACCACGACCTTTTCCGTGTTCCCGCCCATTTTTGGCTCTATTAGGGCAGCTGTTAGGTCCCTAGTGCAGAATTCTCCCAGCCTCAAGGCGTGCAGTCTTTTACTCGCGTAGACGCACGCTCTTGGTCCGGGGTCACCGGGCCCGTGTATTATCGTGCCCTGTCTCTCGTTCAGTCCTCCTACTCGACCCTTGATCAGCCAAGGTTCTTGTATGAGTACTATGTCTGTTTGCAGCACCACTGTGCGGCGGTCAAGTAGATCCGTCGCTGCTTTGCAGTGCTGCAGATTTATCTGCGAGATGCTGATGCATCCTGCAGCCATGATGGCTGCAGTATTGCTCGCTCTCGCACGTGCTCCGGGGGAAGTAGTGTGTCCCGTGTTACGGTCCACTTCTATTTCCCCCTTCGCTTTACCGTGGCGGCCTTGCTCTCCACCCCGGCGATTTTGAGGAACTGGTCCCTCAGTGACCCCGAGTTGGTAGTCCTTTGGACTCCTCCTCGGGTCCCCGAGGGCCCAGCCCTACCCCACCCCACGGCCTTCAGGGGTCTCCCCCTTTTTCTGCGGGTGGGTAAATTCACCTCCTTCGTCATGGGGAGTCGGTCCCCCCCCCGTGGGTGTGCCGGAGGTCTCCCCCGCGGTCGCCACCACCGAGGGTTCCTTCCCTCCCCCCGCTGCTCCGCTCTGGGCTTGGTCCTGAGGGGCCGGGTCGGCTCCGGTGCTGGGTATCGCCCCCGCGCCCGAGGCCTCCCCCACTCCCCCCGGCCCAATCCCTGCACTGGCCTGGGGTGCCGCTGCCGCCGCCCCCCGCGCCGCTCCCGGTTCCCCGCCACCCCCGCCGGTCCGAGCCTGGAACTCCCTAAGGAGCGCCCTGCCCAGCCCCACGTGGATGACGAAGCCCCGCTTGCTTAGCGCCTCGTGCGACTCCGCGTCCACCCCCAGGATCAAGTGCACGGATCGTTCCGCCTCCCTTCTGCCCCACACCCTCCATAGTTGGGTGCGGAGGCCCGGGTTTTGCCGGCCGATCCGTTGTAGGATGACTTCCGTCTTCTCCGGAGGTCAGGGGATGACGGTCGCCATCTTTCGAAGCCTGGGTAGGCACTCTCTCTCCATTACCTGGAGAGATGCGCCCTCCCAGGGCTTCAGGTTTGTTGCCGCTTCTCTTAGCCATTGCTTGGCTGCGGCGTCCGTGCAGGTTACCCAGAGGATGCCCTGCACGAACCTACACTCTTCGAAGCGGGGGGCCGCCATTTCCTTGGGATTGGCGTCCATCGCTTCTCCGAGCTTCCTCATCACCAGATCCCCCTGCTCCGGTGTTAGCGTGGTTTCGGGGTAGTCAGATGGCGCTATCGCCACCTTCCCACCCCCCACCAGCGCTTCCTTGAAGTTGGAGGGCTCTGAGAAGATTAGCACTTTCCTTTTTGCAGGGTGTTCGGGGGTCGAGCCATCGGTCTGTCGGGCCCTTTTCAGGCCCTTGCCCGTGGTCTCTCCTCCCTTCCCACCCTGCTTTGCGGAGGGGTCTGTTTGCCCGTCATGCGGGCCCACCTCCCCCTCCGTTGCCTTTCCGGAGGTCGGCGCTCCCGCTTGGGTCGCCTCCAAGGTGGTCCCGAGTGAAGCCAATTTGGCTTTTCTGGCCCTCCTCTTTGCCGCCCCGCTGCGGGTCGCCTTCCTCCGCTTAGTCGGAGTGTCGGGCGCTGCTTCGGCTTTGTCACCGTCGCCCGCGCCCGTCCTCCGTGTGGTAGCTTCCGCCCCCGAGAGCCCGGTTTCAACCGCCGCGGCTAGCGCCGCGTCAGTCTCTGCCGGTCCCTGTACGGTGACTTCCGCCGTGTGTACGGGAGATGTTCCCTCTTTCGAGGGCCCTTCTCCCGCTGGTTTTTCTCTAATTAGAGTTAGATCGCTTTCCATACGATTCCCACGAGTGTGCAGGAAGTATGCGGTCCACCCCCACAGAGCCTGCTATGTGGGGGTAAGGCTAAATACAATGGGGGGTCGCCTGGTACCCCAAGGGCATCGTTCGAGGCACCGTACCCCGGTACCATTCATCCCTCGGCACGATAGCTTCCACCTTGGATTGGGGAGTTGGTCCACGACAGGGCCTTCGCTTGCCACGCGGGGTTGTTAGGCCCCGGGGTTCGCTTATAGCACCCGCTAACCGTCACGTTCCCCGACACCCCCTTTCGCTACGGCCCGGTCACCGTGTGGTGATCCAGTCCGCGGCGATCAGAGGAGCCGCTTCACGCTCTGGCCGTTCTCCTATCCGCCACCTGGAGACGCGCTCGGTTGGTGCTCAACCTAGATCGACACGGGCCGATCTAGTCCCCCGCTCCCCTTTACGAGGGTAGGGGGACCGCCGAGGGATATAACTTAATACTATAAACTCTGAATTAACAAAGGAAAACGTGTTTGCTACGTCATGTCGTCTATCTCAACAGTGGTCTCTGGCGGAGCCGGAACCTCTTACCTCAGTAAGAAAAACGCGCGCAAAGACGTACATATAACGCCCTCTATATCTCACTCTACATCCGGTGAAAGCATTATTACAATAATGTGGATTTTATATATTTACAGATAATCTACATTAGAGAAAAAAATTTATTGTGACATAGTATTATATTAATTAAACGATTTTATTCAGCTTCGATCCTCTGTTTGCTTCCTGTATGTTTGCTTCATGTCTGAAAACTCAAATTTAAACCAATTCCACCAATCCAATTGTCTGGTAGCTTTGCAGGCGTGCGTAGTTTGGATGGCAATATAATATTTCACTTAATATTAATAATTCACCCGAGGGGGTGAAAAAAATTATCCACCCATAATAAACACTATAAAATGTGTGAAATCCCCACAAAATTACCTTTTTTAACAAAAGGTACAAAAAAGGGCGCCAAGTATATAATCTTATAAAAAAGAATCCCATTTAAAAACATTGTCGTAAATTAATATCTCCACAAAATTACCTTTTTAAAAAAAAAGGTACAAAAAAGAGCGCCAAGTATATAATCCCATTTAAAAACATTGTCGTAAATTAATATAAATTTATTAATGTGCTATATTTAACTTTACAAAAGTAATGATATACAACAGTTGCGCCAATTATCACACTGGCTATTTGCACAAAGAACAAAATGTATTCAATAATATTAAGCAGATATATTTTTATACAAATAAATATTTTAATACGAATAAATATTTTATTCAAAATACTTGGCGCTGCTCACCCAAATTGGTGTTGCTAAACTGAATAAATATGCATAAATTGCATTAAAATCTTTTTCTTTCTTTCTTGTCTCTGTGGTGTCTTGTCTTGTTTTATTTATTAACCAAGACAATTAACATTTTTTCGGTTGCGCAGCGCCAAGTATTTTGAATAAAATATTTATTCGTATTAAAATATTTATTTGTATAAAAATATATCTGCTTAATATTATTGAATACATTTTGTTCTTTGTGCAAATAGGCAGTGTGATAATTGGCGCAACTGTTGTATATCATTACTTTTGTAAAGTTAAATATAGCACATTAATAAATTTATATTAATTTACGACAATGTTTTTAAATGGGATTATATACTTGGCGCTCTTTTTTGTACCTTTTTTTTAAAAAAGGTAATTTTGTGGAGATTTCACACATTTTGTAGTAGTGTTTATTGATATCAATCACTTTACGACATTGTTTTTAGATCGGATTTTTTTTATGGGATTATATACTTGGCGCTCTTTTTTGTACCTTTTTTCTAAAAAGGTAATTTTGTGGGGATTTCACACATTTCATACTGTTTATTATGACTGGATAATTTTTTCACCCCCTCGGGTGAATTATTAATATTAAGTGAAATATTATATTGCCATTCAAACTACGCACGCCTGCAAAGCTGCAAGACAATTGGATTGGTGGAATTGGTTTAAATTTGAGTTTCCAGACATGAAGCAAACAGAGAATCGTAGCTGAATAAAATCGTTTAATTAATATAATACTATGTCACAATAAATTTTTTTCTCTAGCGTAGATTATCTGTAAATATATAAAATCCACATTTTAGTGACATCTTAACGTAGAACATATAGAAATAGAGTGGCCCTTTGTTATAGTAAATGTAGAGACTACAAAATGTGCCCGAAGGAAGTGAGAGCGCAGAATGACTTGTTGGAGGAAATTTAAATATTTTTAACACACAATTTATTGGTGCTGGAATAAAATTAATTTAGTATGTTTATTGGTGAATTGAAATATTGTTCATGGGAAACTAATCAAATTAATGAATAGCGTAGGAACTACTGTGGATTTTAATAAAATATTATATTCATAATACTTCAGAGATTTCAAATCTTATGTGAAAATATGTTTCACAAAAGTTTGAAAAGTATCGAGGGTGATGCATATTCAGTGTACTTTCTTCACTAATGTGACTTACTCGACATTGCAAGCAGTACGCCATAATTTTCTTAACCCTTAATTGGTATACTGTTTTTTTCAAACGTAACTGATATACTGGGGTCGTGGCAAACCCCAAATAAAAAAGGGCACAGAAACTTGTAAAGTCAACACCAGAAGAACCTCTATGAGTATTTTGTTCTTAGGTAATGTATAAAATAATAGGAACGTAGAAATTTAAAGTATTATTACAAAGTTAATTATAAATTTAGTTTACAAACTTAGACAACCAAAAGTTTCACAGCGAACTCTGCGTGCCTGGGGTAATGAGTGACCCCAGGATACCAGTTAAGGGTTAAATATCAATGCTACGCTAATTTGAAAAATTTTGTCGATTTACCTTATTTGACAAATTTAGAGAAACTTGTGCGAAACAAGATGATTCTCTGTCTATGTAATAACCTTCTCTGGACAACCTCCAAGCCTGTGTATCCCCTTCATTTCTGTTCAAGCCTGTGCATCCCCTTCATTTATGTCCAAACCCGTGCGTCCCTTTCATTTTTATCCGAGCCTGTGTGTCTCCTTTATTTCTATTCAAGCCCATGCATCTCCTTCATTTCTACAAGTTTTACATAAAAACTCTAATGTAAAAATAGTCTGATGGTATAAAAACAATATATTATTTTGTAAAAACTTGTGTCAAAGAAGACGCTACTCTGTCGAACCTTCTCCGGACAACTTTCAAGTCTATGCGTCCCCTCCGTTTCTATAAGCTCTACATAAATAGTCTATTAAAAAATTTTTGTGACTTACCTTGTTAATTTAGACAATAATTCGATGTCCTATGTCGTGTAGAAAGTCGTGACATTTCAAAAATTTAGACAATTTCCATATTTCACACTTCGCAGGTTATGGTTCTTAAATACTAACTAGGTTACGTTTATATCTCTACAGACGTGCTTTCTGCTAGCTGTCACGTGACTATTTGTTACGCGATTGGCCGAACCCGCATCAATATATAGATATACACGCTGCGCGAGAACTGAGTGTATCAAGTTACACCACGAGCCAATGAACGACGTGCCTGAGAGACATTTCTCTCCCTTTCATGTTCCCCTCTTGCCTACACTTTACCAGGACGATGCTGAATTTTTAAGAACATGAAAATCGGGAAATCGCCACTTTACAACGAAATATCTCAGCTCATAAGGCACGTAGGAACAAAACGAAGACACTTTTCTTATGTAAATCAAACCCAGACTATCCATTAAGACCATTCAAAATCGAATCGGATCAGCCGTTATTGAGATTCGGAAATATCAGGATTCAGAATAGCGAGTCGTCGCGTAATAGAGACACTGCAGTGCTCGCGCTGCGCATATACATATATATACTTGGCGCGAGACACTACCGTGTCTCTTGATAAATTAATTAATGTGCTATATTCAACTTTACAAAAGTGTTATAATAAGTAAGTCTACATAGTTTACATTGCCTCATTTGAATACGGCCCTGTTCACAGCAGTATCTCCTCCCCAAGGTTCACCATCGCTCGCACGGAATACGTCGCTTGCTTATCTCAAGTGTCTAAGCACGCGCTCGAATTTCAAAACAAAAGCACGCGTCGACGTATTCCGTGCGAGCGATGGTGGACCTTGGGGAGGAGATACTGCTGTGAAGAGGGCCTCTTCAGGACAGTGGCCGTTTGGGAGGGCTGCAGGGCAGATTGGTTAGTTTGGGACCAATCGGACCTCAAGGCCCACCACCTCTAGCACGGAATACGTCGACGCGTGCTTTTGTTTTGAAATTCGAGCGCATGTTTATACTCGAGAGATAAGGGATCCGTCTTTAATTTGAAGGTAGGACGAAGCAGGCGGGACTACGCGCAGTCAGCGGACTACCTCTTCTCTTCCTGTGTCTTTCCGCGAGGCGTATTGATGTTGGATAATACTCTGTAATTTCTAGTTCTTCAAAATTAATCAGGCTGATCAGCCAGAGCATTTCGCCAGGGTCGCGGTTTATTGTCCGGCGAGTCGGCGGTAGAGAACGGTTTCCTACAGTTTCGGATAATTTATGACTTAATTGGTTCCGCCTCGTAGCAGTCGTGAACTCAGGGTGTCGGAAAGGGGAAACAGGAATGGTATGCATTTTCTTCTTTATAGTAACTCGAAGACTGTCTCTTCTCTTCGGACCCGTTCGAACCGATACACGTGGTGTCTGTTTTCTATCTCGAAGCAATGGGTACATTGGCAGTAGAAGGACGGAGCGCGGGCTTTTGTGAAAGTGTTCGTTGCACTTCTGCAAAACACGTGTTCCGAAAATGTGTTGGCTTCTTTTTACCTAAAGCCTGTTGCCCTGGTGGGAGTTAACTCATAATGGAACCAGAGAAGCTACTTGGGGGTAGCGGAAGTTGCTTGGAAAAAATCCTGTCAGTCAGCTAGCAATCGCGTCGCAGAAATGTACACGGCCCAAGAATACTTCAGGATAAATAAAGTGATCAGTGTTAGTAGCCGTGCAGTGAAGTGAATATTCGGTACGTTGACCTGGACGCACCTGACATTGCGACCCTTAACTTTGGGTAGTGGGAATGTAAGGATACCTGGGACCAGCTGTGCACGGAGCACGTCCATCGATGACCAGGATCGGTTCGGTGACCCTGTGACACAGATTTTCAAGCTGCAGGTGAATTTCCAACAAGGGTGAGTTTTAGTTACTTTATTGGTGATAATTCATTTGTAAATTTAACGCAAGCGATGGCTTATTTCCGGCGATAATTCTCTAAATTCCCGTACGATAACATTTATTCGGGCTTTTTAAACAGACTTATTCGTTACCACCAACAGTGCTGGCCGTTATTGAATTACGGATTTTTATCACAATACCGAACGACTATCACCTTTCGTTAATTTCCTGTTACATTACCTTTTCGTGGCTACGTTATTAACACAAGGAAATTTACGTATTCCTTATCCTCCCACTTCAAATAATTATTATTTTCGAATCTTCTAAAAAAAAACTGCGTATTCGTCTTTTTACGTTACACGTGATTTTCATCCATTTATCCTTTATTCATTATTCACTTTAAATGACGAACAAACCATGACAACATGTTCGATTTTATTTGTTACGTCTTTTTCATTTGCCATTCTACGCAAGTTTCTTCGATGCATGCCGAGTTGCTTGCTCGTCGCAGTCGCAGCGCGGCTCGTAGCCACGCTACCGCGGGAACTCGGCCGTCAGACTCGCGCTGTGATTGGTCGGTGCTTTTTATTAATATCTCGTTAACGAAACATCGGGGAGCATTTTCGCAAAGGAAAAAGTTGTTTGAAATCACCCCCAGAATCACCCCCTTTAAGGAAACGCAACATTTTTGGGACACCCTGTATATATCCTATAATACTGGAATGTGGATTCTGTACAATACACCATCGTATATGAAAACCCCGCCACAGTCACCGGACATTAATCCTATCGAGCACCTATGGGATTATTTAGAAAAAAAAATAAGAACATAATATTTCTTCGAAAGAAACATTAAAACGCGCAATAATAGAAGAGTGGTACAAAATTACACCAAATATAACGTCAAACTTGGTTAATTCAATGCCAAGAAGGTGTGAAGCCATTATACAGTCAAAAGGAAGTCCTACAAAATATTAATATCTTAATATTTCAAAGAGCAATTGTACGAATACTTTTTACGCGGTTATTTCTGCCGAATGTGGAAATTTCTTGAATATTTTCAAATTTGGGTTCTTTTTTTATGAAATTTATTCTAAACATTTATAGGAATATGTATAAATATTTGTATTAAGAAAGTTTATTAATAAACCGAGTTTACAAAGTATACAAAGTTTCCTTTGGAATTCCTCGCTGTACGAATACTTTTTACACTCAGTGTATATATTTTGTTTACTTGATCGGACGGCCGGTACTGGGTCGCGAGGTTCCTCGTCAAAAACGTTAAACGGGCGATATCGGGTAGCGAGATGTTGTATCATCCAATTATGAAAATTTCAATCTCTATGATTTTCGTTTCATCTTTTTGGAAATAATACCATTAATGCGGCAACATACAGCAAATGGGGCTATAGTTTTAACAATTTAATGTTTTAATTCATACGTCTTGCCCGATCATTATTCAGGGTAATATATATCCCCCCAAAAAAACTTCAAAAAAGTAAAAAAATTACGCCAAGTACATGAAATCACAAAAATAGAAGATAATAATAATTACAAAATTAAAAAAAGATGTGAAATCAAAATGAGCTGCCAGTACATAAAGATGCTTTCCAACTGCGCTTTAGATGACACAACTACATATGCACAGCAAAAATTCCATTACTCATAATGGCTATTTATACAAAGAAAAAATGTATTAAATAATAATATGCAGATATATTTCATTTCATTTCATTTCATTTCATTTCATTTCATTTCATTTCATTTCATTTCATTCCGTTCCGTTCCGTTCCGTTCCATTGTGTATATATGAGTATAAGGGTGTAAAGAAATATATATGTGTATCAGGGATTGTAACCCGTACCCTTACCGCGTTCGGTATCTCGTACCGTAGACTAACCGGCCTAACCGGGTAACAGAAAACATCTATAACCCGAGTAACCCGGTTAACCCGGTTAACGCGGGTTACAGTGAGGGCGGCATCTCTTAGCTGTGTCTGGCTGCTACGTTTGACTGCGGCGTTCAACAAGGTTTTTATTCGTTCAACTATTTTATATTTTTCATTTGAATGTTTTTCATTTTTATATTTTTCATTTTATGTTTACTACGTTGTATATATTATGTATGTTTATATTTTTTACCCAATTATCCTTAACTTATGTTTGTTCGTTGTATATTTATTGTGCTTGTTTTGACTTTGTTACTAAAACAATAGTAACATATGACTATTGTCAAGGATTTTTGGGATAAAATAAAATAATTCTTGAAGTTCAAGAGATATAGGGTGCGTTCCGTTATTCACTGCAAGTACTTCTAATATGACGTCACGCGAGTGTGCTGCTAACAGCGTTCCGTTTTAATTTCGTGCATTTCGAAGCTGCTGCGAAATTGTAAAACTGAACGCAGCTGCAGTTGGTTGCATTCAGCATCTCATAGCGTCTGTCATCTGGTGTCGAATATTGTTCTAATAACCTACAACATGAGTGGAAGAAATAACAAAAATACAATAGTTGCGTTATTATTTACGGATATAATTAAAGAAAATATAGAGGACTCAAGTAGTTCCAGCGACGTGTACATAAATAAAGAACACTATACCATTCCGTGCTCGCTACGCTTCTTCTGCAGTCATTTGACACAAAAAACTATTAATAATTAATTAAAAAAATAGTAATAATTTCCATGTCCACATCAATTACAGGATTCATTTTGAAATTGTTGTGTGGTCACGTGATCACTGCGACTGCTGTACCTGACCGGCTGCAGCAGTTACAACAGGAAGTGACGTCGAATTTCGTGACGTCATACATCTGTAGCAGTGCTTTCGCAGTGAACTGCTATCCATATCGGAACGCTATTGTCAGCACTGCCAGTACTTGCAGTGAATAACGGAACGCACCCAAAGTACAAATTCCGTTTCAAACAACCCTCTAAATGGAATCAATCCTGCATGCATTTTATGTACTTGTACTACCTATATTTTAAACATTTTGTATTCATTTGATCTGAATATTGCCGGTAGATTGACACGTCTCTGACCAACTTTAAAGGGAATCTCTCGGACCCTGAGTCCCAAAGACTCATTTTTTTTGCATTTTTCGAAAGTATTTAGTTGTTACAATATTCTGTTAAGGATTGCGAACAATATTCGAAGTATTTCAATATTTAAAGACCTGTGAAGTGAGTTCGTTACAGCGTGCTGCGGAAGAATGCCGAACACTTTTAACGCGTATTTCTCAACATGACTTTTTCTCGACTAACGGGTCGGAAATAAAATAAAATACATGACAAATCGGTCTGCAACTTTTTGAGATTATCCTACCAACCATTGGCTATCGCAGAAAGGAGAATCGAGTTTTTTTTTTAATTGAATCATCATACTTATTATACTCTGTATTTTTTTAGTTGTGTGTTCCCGCAATAGTGGCACTCATACAAATTATCAATCTCTTTGGAATTTTTGTTTTAGATAAGTTTGTGATCCTAAACCTGACCCGCCACAGAGATGTCTCTTGTTCAAAGCGTCATATTGAAGCACAATCTTTGCATAAAAAGTTACCGAAAAATTTGTTTTGTATACTCTTCAAGTAGATGAATATTAGGTAACAAGTTTTGCACGATTATATTTGTTATTAATTCAGTAAAACAATCATATAGATTGCTCAGGTTTTCGGCCGGATGACCAGAGTATGTACCCCCTTAAGTGTCTGTCTGGACTAGACTATCTTATGTTACTAGTAACCCGCTACGAGCGGGTTAACCGGGTCTTTCTAGAATTTAGAAACCGTTCTCTCGCGGTTAGTAATGGTTACAGTAACCTTCCTTGGTTAACCGGCTTCGGGTTAGGGTACGGCGCGGGTTACAATCCCTGATGTGTATAAGGGTATAAGGGTATAACGGTATATAAGGGTGCAAGGGTATAAGGGTAGGTATATAAGATTATGAGGGTATATAAGGATGTATACTCTGCGGAATGATCCCGAGAGTCGACGAACGAAACATGTGTGCGAAACTGATAGGTGTGTGTGTGTGTGTGTGTGTGTATGTGTAACGCGTAGTATACGTATTTGGTTGACGAAACGTATTTGGTTGACGAAATTTTCGCCTGGAGAAGAAAATTTTTCTTACCATTTCTGACATTTCCATGAGACGATATTACGATATCTCTAGCATGCGTGGACCGATTTTTTCGGAATTGGTCTTATTCGAAAGCTTATATGCGGTTTGCATAAGGCCTTTAAATTTAAAAAATATTGCAGGGGTGATGAGATACAATGAAATAAGTTTCAGAATATTTTCGGGACGAGTAAAGGATAGCGGTAGCGACAGTAGGGTGGTCCTTATTTTTCGACTTTCGTTTTTTTTTGGTCGCACCCCCCTAAATTGTGACACTTGATGAGAAAATGATATGTGCAAAATTTCAAAGTGATTGGACAACGGGAACCCGTGCCACATTTGAGTTGAAGTTTTGAAATTTTAATGATTTCTTGTAAATTTCGAACATAATTGCTTTCGGCTATTTTTGAAGTATCAGTGAATGTTTTTTAATAAATGTACAATTTCTTAGGTATATAATAGTATTATTTCTATGTGATTTCAAACAGTATTCTCAAAACTCTGAATTTTACGATTAAAATTAACGTACAATACAGCGCTTGAGCCATTATGCGCGGCCACGCGAAGTCTTATTTTACTACTTCCAATTTTTTCGTTGCACCCCCCCCCCCCCCTCCCCCCAACATTGTAACGCTAGGCGGAAAAATGATCCCTAAAAAAAATTTCAAATTGATTGGACGTCGGTAATTAAAGTTGAAGGTGTAGTAATTCTATGTCAATTTTTGAAATCGTGAATATTAGCGCGCTTTACCTGGTTAAGGAATTGCGGATGGTTGGGTTTTTCCCGGCAGAAAGTTCAAGAAGCTGTCGTGAATATTACCACGTTATACCTACCGTTCGAGGGTAGCGTTTTATGATACTACCTGGTAAAGTCTCTGGCGACCAAATGTATCTACTATTAGTCACAGCAGTGATTTTTCAGTCTGTTTTGTGAGTCCGAAGTGTTTGTATCGTGGCGTTTAATTTGGGAATAGGTACAGTGAAATTAAGAAAATGGAAACCGGAAATGCTGATAGAATATATTTGTTGGGGCATGATGAATACCAAATTATTGGCTCCAAATTACCAAGTAATGGACAAGTTTTGCGTGTCCTATTTTATAATGTACGGAAAGTGAAACTTGATCTCCGTCCAAGTGCTGCTATCGCGATAAAGGAAGTGGAAGTTTTCTGGGATAAAGCACGTATACCTGTAAGAGAAACGCATCATAGTATCGACAAGTTATTAGAACTACATACAAATTGGCGAAAATTGCAAAAAACTAGAAAACGCCGATGTGAATTGCAAGAAATAAAGGAAAGAGAATTTCTTGATACGATGGATGACCTTTTCGACATTGCTCACAGTAACGCCCTAAATATAATTAAAATTCAAGAGGATAAAGTTTTTTTACTAAACCAGAGAAAAAAGGGACGACCAGGACTAATGATTGGAGCCGACCCAAATTTAGCGCAGAAAGAAAAGCGACAAGCAGTTCGACTCCAGCAAGAAGAGCTTCGAAGGGAACGATTTGAAGCCATGGTGGACCTACAAGGTATGATATATTTTCAATAAATTTTTCTGTTTATCTATGTATCCTATTTCTTTTTTAAATGTTTGTGTATCTGCAATGTAGAAGAAACAGAACTACAGTCCTCATCAATTAGTGGAACGGAAAATACTGTACGGGATTATATAGATGATGATGTACCTGAATCTTTTAATGAACCCGGCTCAAGTGATCCAAAAAAACAAAGAACAGGACAGAAAGAAGTCATTACTGACAAGCTAGTTGCAGTTTTAGATAAGTGTAAAATAAGTGATCGTGATGCAGTTCCAATTATAATTACTACTGCTGAAGCTCTGCATCACAATTTAGATGAGCTTATAATTAATCGATCTTCAACCCATCATTCTCGACAACGTATCCGTGCAGAACGCACCACAAAACTACGCGAAGCATTTCAGCTAACTCCACCAGTGACGGCTACTATTCATTGGGACGGGAAAATGTTGCCATCCGCAACAAAAACGCAGCATGTAGATTAGGGTGGTCCTTATTTTTCGACTTTTGAAAAATTACCGAGGCACCTTGTCATATGATTCTCTACCCTAAAATATGAATTAGTATTTTTTTATTTAATTTTTTGAAAGGTTTTAGAGGTCGCTACCAGCAGTCAAACTTTCAGAAAAAGCGTTGTATGGCCACTTCAATTATGAATCCGGCTAATTGACTCCAGCATGTTTATTAGCCTATTTTAAAGTGAAATAGCATGCAGAGAGACTCACTTTAATCAACCCCCTCCTCTACTCCTTTCGTACGCCTACGCGTGGAGGTTGTGTCCCGCGTAGAGTCTCGACAGCGTTTCAAAAATCGAAAAGCAATAGCAGAGTCTCTCAAAAGCGAGTTCAAATCTGATTTGCCATTAACGATTCATTGGGATGGCAAATTAATTGAAGATATTAGTGGACATGAAACTGTTGATCGTCTGCCAATTTTGGTATTAGGACATGGGGTCGATCAGCTTCTAGCGGTTCCAAAATTGGATCGTGGAACAGGCGAAGCATGTGCATCAGCTGTCTATGAAACAATAAATTCATGGGGCTTGAGCGGTAAAATAAACTGTTTATGTTTTGAAACTACGGCTGTAACCACCGGCTCGAGAAATGGAACTTGAGTTCTTCTGGAGCAAAAAATGGAAAAAGATATGCTTTGGCTTGCTTGTCGACATCATATAATGGAAATTATTTTAGAAGCTGTAGTGATTCAATCGCTCGGTCCATCTAGTAGTCCTGATATTCAATTGTTTAAAAGATTTAAGAATAACTGGGGCAAAATTGACCAAAGCGATTATAAAACAGTAATTTCCGATACGACGTCCTCAAACATCGTAGAAAATATTCGTGCAGACAGGATTTCTTTCGCTCAGAAACAACTTCAAGTATATCAACCTCGAGATGACAACAAAAAGTTGTTACATCTCACGATCATTTACTTGGGAGGAGTTCCTCAAAAAGGGATTTTATTTAAGAGGCCTGGTGTTCTTCACCGTGCTAGATAGATGGTGAAAGCTATGTATTGCTTCAAGATTTTCCTATTTCAATATCAGTTTAAACTGATGAAAAAGGAAGAGAAAGCTGTGAAAGATATTTGTATTTTCACAGTCATGATATATGTATATAAAAGACTGGTTTCAAGCCCTTGCCAAATGATCAGCACCGAGAAACGACTTACAATTATTAAAAACCTTACAGCCTTTCAAAGTATAAACCAAACGATGGCCAATGTCGCCATGAAAAAGGTACTGGGCCATTTATGGTGCTTGTCGGAGGAGCTGGTGTCTTTTGCTTTTTCCGACGACGAACTTTCTGTGCAAGATAAGAAAAAAAATGGTAGATGCACTAAAAATCGAAGGTGTAGAGAATTGTCCAAAAAGAAAAAGCATTGATGTCAAACACATTACCGGAAAAAGCATTGAAGATTTTGTGACTAGCAACTCCTTACGATTTTTCCAGATACTGGGTATCTCATCACAATTTTTTAATAAAGATGTTGAAACTTGGGAGGATGACGCTGATCTTGAGGCTGCGAAGAAAATCGTCCATTCTATGCGGGTAGTAAATGATATTGCTGAGCGTGGCGTTGCTTTAATGGAGGAATATAATAAGCTGATGACAACAGATGAAAAGCAAAAGCAATATTTGTTTTTGTTGGTAAAAGAGTCCAGGAAGAAATTCCCTGATACAAAAAAATCACCCCTTGTATCCTGATTATGAATGATTTTAATATTAATATGTATCTTAATTTGTAATCTAAACAATAATTTTGCATGCTAAATGTTTTATATCAATAAACACAAATGAGCGATTAATATGTGTTTTCATTTTTTTCATTAAAATTCAAACCTTGGTAGCGACCCCTAAATATTGTTAAAAAATTGTGAAAAAATTACTGAAATAGTTTCTTAGGGTAGAAAATCAAATGAGATTGTGCCCCGTCAAAAATTTGACAAAAAAAAAATTTGACCCATATAAGGACCACCCTAATGTAGATAGACTTCCTGTTATAATTACGTACGACAACATGGAAAAATTATTAGGGATCCCTGCAATCCCAAACAGTAGCGGCAAGGAACAAGCGTCAGCAATTTACAATTTATTAGAAGATTGGGACCTAACACACAACATACAAGCCCTGTGCTGCGACACTACATCTTCAAATACAGGACGATTACAAGGAGCTTGTGTTCTGTTAGAGCAAATGATAGGACGCGATTTATTATATCTTCCTTGTCGTCATCACATATACGAGATAATTTTAAAAAGTGTGTTTGAGGAAAAGCTTTTTAAATCAACCGGTCCTGATATACCTCTTTTTAAAAAATTCCGGAAAGCTTGGGTTAATATTGATCAATTAAAATTTAAATCAAGTACAGAAGACAATTATGTTAGTGGAAAGCTCCAGGATATACAAGAAAAATTAGATTTCTGCTTGTACAACATAGAGCAGAAGCAGCCACGAGAAGATTACAAAGAATTTCTAGAGCTGATGGTAGTTTTTCTTCGTGGATCTCATCCACGAGGAAATCTTTTCGTGTTCCTGGAGCTTTCCATCATGCCAGATGGATGGCTAAGGCAATTTATGTACTTAAAATATATTTATTCCGCCAAGAATTTTGATTGAATAGTAGCGAAATACTAGGAATTAGTGATATATGTATCTTTTTAGCTAATTTATATATTAAAGC
Organism: Andrena minutula; assembly: GCA_929113495.1. Classification (NCBI taxonomy): domain Eukaryota; kingdom Metazoa; phylum Arthropoda; class Insecta; order Hymenoptera; family Andrenidae; genus Andrena; species Andrena minutula. The sequence goes on from OV815993.1 coordinate 22,947,395, forward strand.
CTGGATTAATGCCCCCATTTCCGTAAAAGCACCGTTTCAAGATCTAAAATTCCTTCAAAACTTATACTCGTATTCTGCAATTGACGAAAATATTAATAGAATAGCAATACGCAAATTTTGCTGCCATTTATGGTATCTTGCACCAGAGAATGTGGCATTATCCTTTTTCGATCACATAATACCTTTGGACATAAAAAAGCGTATGATTGTGGCTCTAAAAAAGGCGAAGCCGAAAGATTCGGTAAAGAAAGTTTCAATACTTCCGGAAAACATAAAACATTATGTAGAAATAAATATTGATAGCTTCATTTCCATTGAAACTAAAAATTTTTTTAATAGGTACAATATACCGACAGACTTTTTAGAAAAGGACCCTTCATTGTGGGCAAACGACATTTCGTATCAGAAAGGTTTACAAATTGCAACACATTTAAAAGTAGTGAATGATACCGCTGAACGTGGTGTCAAACTTATATCAGAATACAATAATCTGCTGACCAAAAACGAGGAAGAAAAACAATATATTTTACAGATTATTGAAGACTATAGGAGACATTACCCTAATGTGAAAAAGTGTACCTTAACACAAAATGTATAATGAAAAATACATACAATTTAATAATACGCCAATTAATTACCTTCAATCTATAATATATAACGTAAATTTCAATAAAGAATATTTTATTTATAATCATGTCCAAAAATTTAATTTCCAAGTATTAATACTAAAATCATTATTATAAAAACAAATAATAAACTTTTTGTGCATCGAGAGAGAACTATGATTTGACTCGAACAATGATGAAATAAAACTCGAAGATTTCTTATATATTATTGTAAATAATACATAAATATTATTATTATGTATATAATAAATTGTGCTTTTATTGAAAAATATTCACTGATACTTCAAAAATAGCCGAAAACAATTATGTTCCAAACTGACGAAAAATTACTAAAATTTCAAAACTTCAACTCAAATGTGGCACGGGTTTCCGTTGTCCAATCACTTTGAAATTTTGCACATATCATTTTCTCATTAAGTGTCATAATTTAGGGGAGTGCGACCAAAAAAAATCTGAAAAAAAATTTCGACCCCTATAGCTAAGGACCACCTTAAGCGACAGTTGATACGAGATATATGCAGGGCTCGGAATTTCGGATTTCGGAAAATGGAGATACACTTACATTACTTATACAGGGTGTTACGTATACAGGGTGTCTTATATGTACGTAGTACAGGGTGTCTTTTCTTTCATGTACTTGGCGTCGAGACGCTACCGCGTCTCTAGATTCAAATTGGTTACTATCAAAACTAGTGCAATGTACATTATGTCGTATTTTGGGTTATTTCCGTCGGGAAAACTTCCCCAATCCATTGGTACAATTTTCAACAAGATAGGATAGAAATTACGGGACACCCTTAGGCCCAAGACAGACGAGCGAGTTCCCAAACGGTCTTTTAGCGGTCGTTAAGTTAGACATTGAAGAATCGACACTTGAGATTGTTATAAATCAAGTCTTTCTGAGAACTGCGTCGTGGTCTGAACAAGACAGGCTTTGGACAACTGTAATGCCGAGAAGCATTCGTGAATGTATCGCGTTAAGGACGGCGACGCATCGTTATATTTTATTGAAGAAATACATATAACATTTTTAACGTTATATCCTGCGTTTTATTCTTTCAGTTTTACACGACAGAAATGCCCGCGCGACAAAACTCGCTGGTCTGCAGCATGAAAGACAATTTGAAATTATAATTTGTTCATAATTACGTATCTCTTGTACTTGTTTGAAGATGTTAGAATTCTTTGTAAACGGCTTGGTACAACGTGGGACAATCACTGTAAATTCCTTGTCCAACACGTGGGACAATCACTGTACATTCCTTGTTCTGCGTTGCACCGCAGTTCAGTTCCGAGCAGCTTGGAGATCTGCGCAGCGTTGGTCCCTGGAAAGGATTTGTAGTGGAGGGAGAACACCGACGGCCTGACACCTATATATGCAATCCAGCAGCGTTGCCAGAGCTGCGAGGATACCCCCTCTACGACTCCCCATACATCGTAAGTCGTCCCTTAGTATCCCCAGTTCTGGCATCCCTGTAGTCCAGTACAATCCTGACCAATCATGATTTTCGGCAACATGGCGCAGCCTATCCGAGATTACCGTTATAGCGCCAAAATTAAAATTGTTCATCCATAGGCTCCTGTGTATATTAGAAGATGCGTATCTCGTTTTACTTTCACGCAGAAGAATTAAGAAACCAAACAGCGCTTGCTCATAACAGATTCGGCAACCTGCACTAGTGCGCACTGAGTGCGATCGTCCGAATTCGCTATCAGTGCTGACTTTACGTGCCAAGTTTACGCGCAGCGCGAGACACACCGTGTCTCTATAACGCTGTCAAGAACCTTTTAATTATAGAATCTCAATAATGGTTGATCCGATTAATTTTTTAATGGTCTCAATGAATAGCTTAGGTTTGATCAGCATTATAAAAGTGTCTTTCTTTTGTTCCTACGTGCCTTATAAGCTGAGATATTTCGATGCAAAGTTCGTCATCGTCAAGTGCTGACAAGAGGGGAGCGTGGTAAGGGTGAAGAAATGTATCGCCAATGGGGAAGATGACGCAAAGCTCGGCGCAGATGGCGCCACTAGCGCATGTACTGTGGATGTGCCTGAGTGCGTATGTGTTAATTGTTTGCGCGCGAAATTTTCATTTGTGTATTGTATAAATGGGACTGTGTGCTGGTGGCGTCACGGGTGGGAAAAAGTTGCAGTCATCTTCCTCATTCACGCAGCACGAAAAAGACCTACATTATAGCTAGCTTCAATCCATCGTAACCTGTCAAGTGTTAAATAAGGTAAGAGTTGTCCAAACTTTTTTAATGTCACAAGTTTTTACACCATGTACATATGACACTGAATTATTGTCTCAATTAACAAGGTAAGTCACCAACAATTTTTAATAGACTTTTTATGTTCAGCTTATAGAAACGTAGGGGACGCACGGACTTGGAAGTTGTCCGGAGAAAATTCCACCTTACAAGTTTCTGGAAATTTGTAACACGTATGTACAAAATAATATATTGTAATAAATTGCATTGAAATTGACAGATATTTTTATACCAGCAAACTATTTTTAATATAGAGTTTCCATGTATGCTTATAGAAATGAATAGGATGCACAGGCTTGGATAAAAATCAAGGGAACGCATAGGCTTGGATAGAAATGAAGGGGATGCACAGGCCTGAAGGTTGTCCGAAGAAAGTTACGGTATACAGAGAAGCATCTTCTTTCACCCAATTTTCTGGAAATTTATCAAATAAGGTAAATCGACAAAATTTGTCAAAAGACATAGATTAATTAAGAAAATTATAGTCGATTGCTTGCAATGTAGAGCAAGTCACATTAATGAAGAAAGCACACTGAAAACACATCTCCCTTCATTCTTTTCAATCTTTTGTGAATGACATTCGTAATACTTTAAAATCCACAGTAGTTGCCACGCTATTCATTAATTTTATTAGTTTCCCATTAACAATATACTTATTTCAATACACCAATAAACATACTAAATTAATTTTATTAATATTATTAATTTGGTTATAGTCATTGTGCGTTAAAAATATATTGGGTCTCATCATTCATTTTTGACAAATTACCATTACCATTTAAATTTCCAGCAACAAGTCCTTCTGCCATATACTCTCACCTCCTTCGGACACATTATGTAATCTCTATACTTCCTATAGCAAAAGGCCACTCCTTTTTAAAAAGTTCTATGTTAAATTGTAACTAAAATGTGGCTCTTATATATTTACAGATAATCGAAGCAGAAGAGATGAAGAAAGTAACCCTGCTGCACGAGCACATGAAATAAGCACATTTAAAAACATTGTCAAAAATTAATATCTTTACAAAACTAATGATATACAAAAATGGCCCCAATTATAACAGTAACTATTTATGCAAACAATCGGATTTAAATTGAATAAAAGATTCATCATTGGAAGGAACAAAGAAGGTAATAATATTAAGCAGATATATTTTTATAGAACTAAATATTTCAATACCAATATATATTTTATTCAAAATACTTGGCGCTACGAAACCAAAATAATGTTAATTATCTTGGTATAAATAAAACAAGAGATCACACCACTGAGACAAGGAAGATAGAAAAAGATATATAAAAAGACATATTTATTCAGTTTAGCAACACCAATTGGGAGCGCAGCGCCAAGTATTTTGAATAAAATATATATTGGTATTGAAATATTTAGTTCTATAAAAATATATCTACTTAATATTATTACCTTCTTTGTTCCTTCCAATGATGAATTTTTTATTCAATTTAAATCCGATTGTTTGTATAAATAGGTATCATTATAATTGGCGGCATTTTTGTATATCATTAGTTCTGTAAAGATATTAATATACGACAATGTTTTTAAACGACAATGTTATATATACACTCCGCGTCAAAATTAAGGGAACGCTATAAGTTCCCGAAAATTTTGGTCATTTTCAAATGGCTGTATCTCTGCGAAAAATGGTCGCAAAAATATTTAAAAAACGCATTTTAAAGCTTGAAGTTTCTAGTTTTTGAATCAAGTACTCAATTCTTTTTCTTCGTCCATTATGATACTGTTTTATCAAGATGAAGCGCAGGAAACGAAGTTTCAGAAATTTTTGCCTAATTTGGACGTATGCACGGGCCAAAAAATTTTTTTCAGATAAATCCAATGGAGGGCTCTTATAGAGCAAACATTTCTCTTTAATTTCGTTTTTTGATTTTGTTGTATGATTTTTATTGACCGAGTTATTCGCTATCAAACTGAAAAAGGAACTTTCTACTTTGAACGCCTATAACTTGCTAACGCATGATCGTAGAATACCCCTACCCCTACCCCTACCCCTTAAACACTCTGCAAAAGGCCGGACCAATCAGATTTTTTTTTCCGTATGTCCTCGATGGTCAAACATGCGATACGGTTTGAAAAGTTGAAGGATCACCTGTTTTACGTTATGTTTCTCTGTAAAACCCTTTCTTTTGTTCTCGCGGCTTTTGAACACTTGTTGCACGTTTTTTTTTTGTTAGTTCAACGTCATTTTACTAAAAAGAAAAGATTTCAAAAATTTAAAAAAAAAATTATACAGTGATGTCTCTCAAATGGCACGCGTTTTCGGATTCTCTATACGCGTTAAGCTATCCCCACTACTTCGGTTGTAGTCGCCGCGCCGAGCATCGGGTATCGGATGTCAAAGAAAAAGCCGAAGAAAGGTTCATAACCATTCTCAATAGTGACACACCTTACACTCTGACCGCGTGAAATCAAAGGAAGCCGAATAGACTACTCGTCTCTCAAATTGCGTGCAGCCAGTCCTGACACACGCGGCTATAGAGAGACAGAACTGTACCCAAACTCTTCGCAATGACGAAAACTGTACTTCAATAACTGGCATTAGCACCATCCAAAGCGTGCCATGAGTTGGCGCATGCGCGGTCGGATTTACACTTCATTGTATGTGCGTCAGCATGGAGAGATGAGACCCTGCGGTTCATCACTCCCGCAGTATTTTCTGACTCCAAACTCACTCTCCGATGCGTGTGTGTATGAGAGCACGTGCGTGCGTTGTGTATGTCTGTGTGTATTTGTGTATGGTCTAATAATGTGTGTTGCCCCCTCTCCGCATGAGGACTTCCCTTAATCGGTTGCGCATGTTAATGCAGTTGCGAATTTGCCTTTGGGGAATTCTCTGCCAAATTTGGCGGACGGCGTCTGCTAATTGTCCCAAATTCGCCAGGTTCGGGTACTGTTGTCGCAAACGTCGCCCAAGAATGTCCCAAACGTGCTCAATCGGATTCAGATCTGGGCTCACTGCTGGATGGCCAAGAACTGATATCCGATTTTGCCGCAGCAATCTTAGCGTATGGCGTGCCGTATGCGCCCTTGCATTATCCTGCATAAGGACGAAGCGGTTCCCCATACGTTGACGTAGGGGGAGTACAACGGGGCGCAGAATCTCGTCCACGTACCGCGCAGCGGTCAGCCCACCAGGTGCGAGCACAATTAATGGGGTACGTGAGTACCGCGTTACCCCGGCCCAAACCATAACTGATCCACCATTGAACGCAACAACCGGCCTTGTATGGTTGGCATTATGGCGTTCACCGCCATCATTCCCGTGGAGGCAAAATCGGGATTCGTCGGTAAAAAGGACATTTGCCCATTGTCGCTGGCCCCAGTGCACATAATGGCGAGCGTATGCCACACGCTGCCGTTGATGTGTGCGAGTGAGCAACGGGACTCGCACTGGACGCCTTGAACGCAAGCCAACGTCCCTCAATCGACGTCTGATAGTACTATTGGAGATCGGACGTGGCGGATTATGTCTGCGGTTCATAAATTGTCCCGCAATAACGCGTGCCGTGACGATTGGCTCCCGAAGAGCATTTCGCGTAATCCTTCTATCCTCTCGAGAACTTGTCGCACGTCTGCGCCCTTGCCCTGTTCTGCGAGAGTACAGCCCAGTCTCTCGAAATCGAGCATACAGACGGTTGACAACCGACGGACTAACACCAAAGGAATTGGCAACGTGTCGCTGGCTGTGGCCATCCTCCAACAGAGTCACAAGCCGAGCGACTTCGAACTCAGTTAGGTGACACCGGGGCATAACTCGATGCAAAAAAGGAAGTTCGCTAAAAGTCTAATTTAATGTGGCAAGTTGTAGCGTGAGTAGCTGTGGCGCGGCGTCTCGTCTTGCTGTGTTGGCGCATGCGCTGTGAGGCGTAGGTCCGACCGCGCATGCGCCAACTCGTGGCGCGCTTTGGATGGTGCTAATGACAGTTATTGAAGTACAGTTTTCGTCATTGCGAAGAGTTTGGGTATAATTTTTTTTTAAATTTTTGAAATCTTTTCTTTTTACTAAAATGACGTTGAACTAACAAAAAAAAACGTGCAACAAGTGAAAGGGTTCTACAGAGAAACATAACGTAAAACAGGTGATCCTTCAACTTTTCAGACCGTATCGCATGTTTGACCATCGAGGACATACGGAAAAAAAAATCTGATCGGTCCGGCCTTTTGCACAGTGTTTAAGGGGTAGTTTCACCTCCGAAAACGTGGACACTTGAGTGATTCCATGATTTTCCTTGAAGTGACATCATGTTTTCTAGAAAATGGTAAATATGCAATTTTTGGGATAATTTTAAAATGAATTTAATACGGTTAAAAAAATCTCATGGAATTGGCAACTAAAGGTTCTGAAAGGAAACTGTCTTAGCTTTCCATAACACTCATGAACAATATTCTACGATCATGCGTTAGCAAGTTACAGGCGTTCAAAGTAGAAAGTTCCTTTTTCACTTTGATAGCGAATAACTCGGAGAATAAAAATCATACAACAAAATCAAAAAAACGAAATTAAAGAGAAATGTTTGCTCTATAAGAGCCCTCCATTGGATTTATCTGAAAAAAATTTTTTTGGCCCGTGCATACGTCCAAATTAGGCAAAAATTTCTGAAACTTCGTTTCCTGCGCTTCATCTTGATAAAACAGTTTCATAATGGACGAAGAAAAAAAATTGAGTACTTGATTCAAAAACTAGAAACTTCAAACTTTAAAATGCGCTATTTAAATATTTTTGCAACCATTTTTCGCAGAGATACAGCCATTTGAAAATGACCAAAATTTTCGGGAACTTATAGTGTTCCCTTAATTTTGACGCGGAGTGTATATATATATATATCTCAATCAGTACTTTTCAGTGCCATCTTAATCTTAATATAAATCTTATACTAATATTGTATTCGTTTTTCGAATTGCGACCAAGTATATTGATTACAGTTTTAATCTAAATTTTCGACTTATTTTTAAATGTAAAATCGCCACCCCTTCGCGTGTACCATCGGTTACGGGACATCGTATATATATATATAAAAAATATGAATATTTAAAGTTCTTTTTCCAATTTATATGTGCTATTTACACTATTTCGTAAAAATTGTAAACTGAAATTAAATTAAAAACTGAAATTATATGTATGGTAAATGTATTAAAGAAAATAAAAATATTTTTGAAAAATGTAGAAAGATTTATCATTTCGATGCGTGTATCCGTCAATCGATTTAAATATAAATAAAATGGCAAGCTATGTAAGCAGAATCTGCTGTATTTCTGCTGCCTATCTGACGTTAGATCGCGGTGCGCAGGGTCTGCTCGATTTCTGCCATTAAATTGTACCAGCAGATTCTCTGCGGTGTCTGCCGCCAAACTGCTCGCAGACTGTGTAAACAGAATCTGCTGTATTTCTGCTGTCTATCTCACGTCAGATCGCAGTGCGCAGGGTCTGCTTGATTCCTGCCATTAAATTATATCAGCAGACCCTGCCGCCAATCTGCTCGCAGGTTAAGGCAGCATAATCTGTCGGCTTTCTGCTGTCAGTCTGCTTTCATCATCGAATATAACAAATCCTGTATCAAATCTGTAGTCTTTCTGCCACAAACATTTGTAGTCAGGCGTTGAGCAAAATCTGCAAATACGGACGTGGCTGACTGGGTAAGACCGCAGCAATAGTGAGGTTCCCAGCAAGACTCAAAAGGAAGGGGTAGAAAATAAAGAATCCCACAGAAATTCTTTGCAAACCATACTAAAGAAATCTTCGATAACTAGATTGCCCACCAAAACTTAATCTATCGCCGTTCCTACAGAATTTGTCTTATGAAGTGAAGTAGGTCGACGACACCACCCACTATGCTATTCTCTGTTTGGGCATGCGCACTGGAGAAAATATGAACCTCACTATATACCGGTACACTTACAGCTGTGCATTACTTACTGAAAGGTGTACCGAAGGATTCACGTACTAACAAGTTAGTGAGTTTTACAGTCAATCGTAAATTACCTTAGTGTACGTTTCAAGGGATATGGCGGAGAAGCGACAAACTGTCAGGTAGCAAGGCACTCTGGTCCTAGCGACCACAAGCAGCAAGTCTTTACGCAGCATCCTGCCATCCTTATCCATCGGTAGACGTAACCACGGGGCTTCGTACATGGAAGAGGCAACATCTGCACTGTCTCGCATCAAACAGTCGCAGCTGTAAGTAAACATCAGCAACTGGACCATGCACCCCATTATGTGGAATATGAAAGTAACTCGCCTTGCCAAGGGTGCGTCTGCCTGCAGAACGTAATATATATTTCAAGTCAAAATGAATTACACATTAATAAAACAAACTAAAGTAGTACAAATAGCTTCTACGCTAGCACAGAGTTACGATTACAGCATAGAAAAAGTTTAAGCATGGCCAACAACGAAAAGAATTCCACTTAATTTTGAATAAAAAAATTAAAATTAGGTAGAAATTATTTCATGTCAATTGGTATCTAATGGTTGTCGAGTGCAAATGAATTTTCAATATTCTTGGATAAAAGAGTTATTTAACACCAATCACGAATTCTTATTGGACAAAGATGATATTTTAATAATGCAAGTAATGTTTATGCTTAAAATCGTGACATCCACTCACCATAACTATCTGATATCCGTCGAGGCAAATTAACAAGCTGAATATTACCACTTGGTACAGAGCGAATAAGTTGAATACTTCCTCGAGCTTGTTACAAAACGCGATTAATGCTTGATGGTATTGGACGGAGTTCCTAAATGCAGCGTAATAGTTTTCTGAAGATTTTTCATTACGCTTCTCTTCATCGTTAATATTGTTTAAGTTTCTCAGTCTGTACTGTAGTATACGAAACTGGCAAGAGGCATGCAGACATATAATGCACAAAATGTTGTCGAAGCAAAAGTAAGACACGCCGATTTGTACCAGGAACACAGACTGTGCGAACGTAGTATGTATTCAAAATTAAATGTTTACTGCAAATCTAGGAATTACAAATCTTTGTTTTCACCGAATGTAGTAATACCTGAAGCGTGAAGAATATTTCAAAATATGGTGTTACGGATTCAATATCGATGTACATATTCAGCATAAGTAGCCTATCCGATTTATTTTATCCAATGTTCGCTACGAGATGAAAGCAAATAATTCATTAATTCATATTATGATCGTGCAAAATATAGAACCTATAGGTTCGAATTCATATTATGTTAGGAGCGAAGTCAACTGGTCCCGCAAAGATACAGTAGTACTACCCAATGATATCGAGTACGCTGTGCATGCTTTATCTAAAAAATAGAGCACAACATCGTGGTATAAAGATAGCGGTCGTAAATATATAGCGGGTATTGTAATTTTACCCAGGTTAATACTGTTCTTAATGAATACGATGTGATGTTGTATCTTATTTTTGTGAGCAGTGCTAAAGTCTTAGTTGATCGTGTCATTGACTCTCTTGTTGAACCTGATGTTTACCACCCACCTGTGTATATGTTATTCAGCGATTTGTTTGTTTGTCCGGATCTTGTGGGTGGAAACATTGTATATTGGGAAATACTGTGAGAGCGCCATCTAGTTCAGGAAGCTCTGCAATCGGGTCAATCGCGTTACAGGACTGATGTCAGAAATAGTACAATAATGTTTCTATCATTAAACAGTTTATTAAATTTTACAAATTCGACATCAAACAGTCGAAATTTTATAGAAGGTGAAAAATTAATTAATGCAGGCCATATAATTTGTTGTGGAATAGCTGCAGAAAGTGATACACAGTATGAATTAACGGCGTTTTGTCTGCAAACATCCAACTTAATGAAAGGAAGTCCTCATGAAATATCCATAACTATTGAGAAAAATAATACAGTAAAACTGGCAAAATGCAGCTGTAAAGCAGGACTCAGTGAAAAGTGCAAACATATTGTTGCATCATTGATATATTGTACCAGGTAGTCTAGAATAATGATTAATGATTGATTCAATTTAATATTCACTACAGGTGTAGATATAATTTTTTTTGTATTATAGAAATAATGTATCTACACTAAGTATTCTTTCATCCACTGACAAAAAGTGTATATGGAGTGCTCCGAGAAATAAATCTTTGGAGAAATATAAGCCTGGTCCTCTACGAGACCATGAATGTTTTGAAATTTCTAATTCTATAACATCTGCAATTTCAGAGGATGTAAAACGAATCATAAGAGAAAAGTTATATTCTGTAAATTCGGCTTTATCAGCACATATGTATGGGAACAATTGAATTATTTTTTAATCTATTTAATTTAGTTTTTTAAACTTTTATTCTATGATATTTACATAAAAATAAATATAGAATTCTGATTAATAGTATCAAAATCAGTTTTCATATTAATTACAATAATTAAATACATCATATGTGTATTATCTATTTCCTTCTATTAGAGTTGGACGGCATGCTCCTATGGTGATGGATATACAATTACCTTCCCCGGAATATTTATCTCAAATCCAACACATTTTTACACAACAATCTGACTCAATATTTCTGACTACACTTTCACACATACCCTACAAACCATTAAGAGAATGTTGTGAATGCATGATGCAAAAATTCAAAGATACAGCTACTAATATATGTGTTCAAAGTAAAGATTCTTTTGCAGTCTGGAAGAGGGAACGACAATTTCGCATTACTGGTAGTAGATGCTATTCATTATATACATACAAGAATAATTTAAAAGCTGATTGGGAAAAAAAATCCTCAAATTACTTTTATGCAAAAGATATCGTAAATAAATATGTAAGGCATGGTATACAATATGAACCCATTGCGAGGAAACTGTACGAAGAGATTTACTCAGTTAAAATTTTTGAATGTGGATTAATTATATCCATTTTAAACCCTTGGCTTGGGTACTCACCCGATGGAATTGTGTTTCAAGGACATACACCTTCTAAACTCATAGAGATCAAATGTCCATATGCAGGATTAACTAAGAATATTGAAGATGTATCAAAAGATTTAGTTTATTTGAATATAGATAATGAAAATAATTTATATCTTAAAAAAAAACACCTGTACTATGCACAAATACAGTTTGGATTGACAGTTTTAAATATAAAAGAGGCTGAATTAATTCTGTACGCACCGTATGATAAATCTATAAAAATTATTCCTATTCATTATGATGAACAGTTTGTTCAGGATTTATTTATATCTTTGAAACAGATTTATTTTAATAATATGCTTCATTTTGTGTGCCTAAAAGCACCTAGTTAAAAACTTGTCGTTTTTGTAGCATATACATTAATTTTTTCTAAAAAATGTTGCATCTAATAAAAACACTTTCTCTTTTTATTAACATGTGTATTTAATATAATAAAATAACATTGTTTTGTTAATAAAAGTAATTATTTTAATTAATTGAATTTATCATTTTTCAAAATTGGTGAGCTCAAATTTACAATCCCACATATAATTGTGAATATTTGTTCACCCTTCTTAACTAATCCTATGGGCATTCGACAATTTAAAACGTTAAATGTTTTGAGTCTCTGATTGGATCGCTCAATATGTACCCGAGCTTTGGCAATCTCAGCACCAATAAGTGCTTCATCCTTGGAAAACTGTGACTTTTCTTTCAAGAAAGGAGGACGAATTAATTTTATGTCATGGTCTTTACATAATTTATCAACTGTAAATCCCCTATCAACCATAATAGCATCATTTTTTTCTACACAATTTATGATGCCACTCTGTTAAAAAATTACATTATCAGATGTTCTTCCACCATACATGTTACTAATAAAACATATAAGGCCACCAGGAGTCACTCCTGTCATGAACTTAATACTGTATGTGTGTTTATATTGTGAATAAGTAGCTATTTGGCAACATAAATTCTTTGGTTTTTGTATAAATATTTCTGTGCAATCTAATACCACCCTTACATCTTTAAAATTATTAAAACAAATTGGAATATTTCTAGTAATTTCATCCTTAAGTGCAAAATGAATTATTTCCTTTAAACAGTCATATAACATATCAATGGTATTTAAAATAATTTGTCTACAACTGGAAACTGATTGCCGCTTAAATAATACTTTAAGAATTGCATATGAAATATTGTTTTAACTTCATTAACGTCATTATAATCATGCTTCGAACATTTGTTTTTACTGACTTATATTGTGGATATGCTAATTGTACCACTTCTATTATAGCATCCAAAAGTTCAAAACTAACTATTCCAGTTAATGTATTCAAATCTTGTACTGTAATAGTTTCAGTAATATCTGTTACTAAGTCACCACTTTTTACTTGAATACCAGTACTAATTAGTTTTGTAATCTCTTGAATTTTTTCAATATTTTCACCATCCCTTACATTGGAAGTAAAAGCAGTACATAAATCACCACTAATAACATCATTTGATACACATGTCTCAGCTGCCTTCTTTTCTCTCTGAAGACGTCGAGTTTGTCTTTCATTATTTAATTTCCTTTCTTTTGGTATCTCATGTGATCCTCTTGGTAAGTTGCATGAAGGTATTGCATCTTTTTTTAAATACCTTTTTCCTTTTTCATTTGAATCTGAGATATCAAATGATAAAACTAACTGTTAGAACAATATTACGAGTGTGAACGGTATTTAAGTGAATTTTTACCAACAATATACTTGATGAAATACTGTTTAATAAGTAAAGAAAAATGCTTTTGAACATATGAAAGAGATACAACTTTTTCTCGGTACATACCATACGCAGACTAGACATAGAGGGGAGCCTCACTTCCATTTAAGGCCGCTAGGACTACCAGAGTCGTCCATCGCACACAACTCGGAAAGTGCGTTGCCTTTAGAGAGGGCGCAATGAGCAGAGAAACGCGCTGAACTTAACTTATCTTTAACACTACCGCCGTTCAAGTGTTTTCCGCGAATTGTTGTCATGTTTAGTTTGAAACATAGATCGTTGAAACGGTCTCGCGGTAGCGCCTTCGTGAACATATCGGCGCGCTGATCCTCGGACGGAACATACTCGACCCTGATCTTTCCTTCGTTTACTTTTTCCCGGATGAAGTGATAATGAACATCTATATGCTTGGTTCTCTTATGAAATACTGGGTTTCTGACTAGGTGAATTGCGCTTTGGTTATCAACATATAGAATCGTCTCTTTATCACATGGATGTCCGATGTTCGAAAGTAATCTTCTTAACCAGATTACTTCTCGTGCTGCCGTCGATGCAGCCACGTATTCGGCCTCCGTCGTACTTAGTGTCACCAGTCTCTGTCGCTGTGACGACCACGTGACAGCTCCATTTGAGAGGCAGAAGACGTATCCTGTCGTGGACCTCCTCGTCTCGACATCTCCAGCGTAGTCTGCGTCTGAAAAACCTATTAACATTGCTTCGCTACCGCCGCTTACATATTTAATGCCGTACTCGATTGTGCCCTGGAGATACGCAAATATTCGCTTTACTGCTCGCCAGTGTGTCGCATTGTGCTTGCTCAAATATTTGCTTACCGAATTTACCGCAAATGCAATATCCGGCCTCGATACGGCTGCTAAGAAAACTAATGACCCGACTGCCTCGCGATAAGGCACGTTATTCCATTCTTTTTCGTCTTCCGCGGTAGGAGATAGTATTGCGTGCGGATCAGCGGGCACACTCACCGTTTTCGCGTTTGCCATTCCGAATTTTTTGATTATCTTTCGCGTGTACGCACTTTGATGGATCATTAATGTTTTTCTCTCTCTATCGCGTTCAATTTGCATCCCGACAAAGACATTTGAGTTTTCGACCGTTATTTTGAACGTTTCGCTTAGCCGCTTAATTATTATCTTAAGAGTCTCTACATTGTTCGAAGCGACCAGTCCGTCGTCGACAAATAGCGCTAAATACACTATATCGTTCTCGAATTTTCCCACAAACACACACTTATCAGCTTCACACTCTTTGAGGTTGTACTTGTTCAGAAATTCTGTAAACTTGAGGTTCCAACATCTTGGAGCCTGTTTTAATCCATAGAGAGATTTCTCAAGCTTGCATGCGATGTTCCTGGGATCTTCTTTCAGCTTTAGTCCTTCCGGAATTTTCATGAATATCGTTTCTTTCAATTCTCCGTAGAGGAATGCAGTTTGTACGTCGAACTGCATTACTTCGAGGTCTCCTGCAGCGATCATCGCCAGCAATACCCTCAGCGAGTCATATCTCACTACTGGGGAGAATGTTTCTTCAAAATCGATGCCCTCCCGTTGCAGGAACCCCCTCGCACACAGCCGTGCTTTGAACCGATGTGACTTACGGTCTGTATCCTTCTTTACTCGAAATACCCATTTCGAGTCGATCAGTCTCATTTCCGGCGTTTTCTTCACGAGTTTCCAAGTATTATTATTCTCATGTGCTTTGAACTCGTTTTCAATAGCACACGCCCACTTCCACGCCGCGGCTTCAGTGCTATTCATAGCCTCCACGTAAGTCATTGGTTCAATGTATTCGGCAACGTCTGCATTGTGCTGATACCTGTGTGGAATCTGAATCTTTGAGCGATCTCGCAGGACTATTTGACCATCTCGTGCTGGCACGTTCTCTCGTCCCACGTCCTCGTTGTTGTCCTCTTCTTCTTGCTCTTCACCGTTGCTGTCGTCTCCTTCGGCGTCGACTGCGTTCCCGCTCTCGTGTTCGTTCTCGCCTTGCGGTCTAGGAAGAAATACTACGTTTTCTTCTTCCTCTTCTGCTTCGTTTGCAGGCGACACTCCGACCTTCTCGTTGAATACGACATTTCGAGCTATGCTTACCTTCATCTTTTTCGGATCGTACACCCGATAATTTGTCGATTCCTCTGTATACCCGACGAAAATTTGCTTGCTCGCTCGCGCATCGAATTTACTCGTGAATTGTTTGGGAGTATGCACATACACATCCGAACCAAAAATTCGTAGATGCTTTAGATTTGGTGTTTTTCCAGCCCAAGCCTCGTACGGCGTTACAGCACCATTTGTCCATACAGTTCGATTGAGAACATATATTGCACAATTCACTGCTTCTGCCCACAGGCTCAACGGTAGATTCTTTGCAATTATCATCGTGCGCGCACTTTCAACTATTGTTCTATTGTCGCGTTCGGCTTTGCCATTTTGCTCTGGATTATACGGTGCCGACGTCTCTCGCTGGATTCCACATTTTTCGAGATAATTGTTCATTTCTTTGTTGAAGAACTCTCGACCGTTATCTGAGCGTAGCGTTTTCATTTTTCGACTGAACTTGTTCTCGATCATCTTCTCGAAGATCTTGAATTTCTCGAACACCTCGGACTTCTTCTTCATGAAGTACACGTGTCTGTAGCCGGTCGCTTCATCCTTGAAGGTTAAGAAATATCTCGATCCTCCGATCGAGTCCGTTGACATCGGCCCGCAGACATCCGAGTGCATTTTCTCGCCCGGTTTTATTTTCTTGTCGCGCTCCAGTTTCTTGTTAAATGGCAGCCTGTGCAATTTCCCCATTTGACACGGTTCGCAGAAAACGTCACTTTTGTCCGTAATTAACACTCCGGTAACTAATCCATTTTCGGCCATTTCGCGTATTGCGCGCTTGCCGACGTGTCCTAACCTTTCGTGCCACACGGTTAGATTCGTCGTGGCAATGTTCGCTTCTTCAGCGCTTCCTTCTTTCGTGACCTTAAAGAACATGCGATACACATCATTGCCTTGTTTCATACCCGTTGCGAGCACCTCACCATCAAGCACCACTTCGACCCGATTATTATTAAATTGCACGCTTAGTCCCCTTTTTGTACATACTCCGACGGAGAATAAATTTTTCCGCAATTTCGGAACGTGCAACACTTTTTCGATTCGCGCGTCGTGCCACACACCGTCAATAAGTTTCTTAATTCGTACCGTGCCTTCACCAGCGACATTGCAGGTCTGATTATCACCGAGTGATATTGTAGCTCCAGTGTTTTCAGTCTTGTAGTCGGTAAGCCAGTCACGTCGGTAAGTTAGATGCCTAGATGCACCACTGTCGATCAGCCAGACCTCACTTTGATCAGCTGTCATTACGTGACTTTGTGTCCACAACACATGAGCGTTTTCGGTATTTTCCGACCCCCTTTCAACCGACTTTTTGTCTGTTTCCACTACGAATGCACAGTCACGGGATTTTTCACAGTCTTGAGGTTTTTCACTATCATCACGTGGCTTTCGTTTGGTTCGACACTGCCTTGCGAAATGTCCCATCTTTTGACACTTGTAGCATTGTATTTCCTTTTTATTGTTCTTTTTGTTCTGGGTAGTTTTCGCTCCTTGCGAATGTCGATTTTTGGCCGTCGCAGCCAACGCTTCTGAAGTCTCTTCGTCACTGATGAGTCTTGCGTCCTCTCTAATCAGCCTTTCTTGCAGATTGTCCAGTGTTTGCCGTGCAGGTTCGACACTGTCCCATGCTACCTGCAGCGTGCTGAACTTCGTGGTCAGACTTGCGAGAATTTTCGCCATAACTGTGGCATCCGATACATCTTCTCCGACGTCCTTGAGCTGACTCGCCATATTTATTATTTTGGCCACGTGCTGTACCGCCGTATCTGCTTCGCTCATCCGATACGCATGGAACCTTTGAAGTAGGCCCAACTTGTTTGTCACCGTTTTCTGCTCGTGAATTAGGCACAGTTTGTTCCACATTTCTTTCGCAGAAATGCATGAGAGCACACACACTTGTTGAGCTTCTTCGAGATTGGAGAGGATTATAAACTTCGCCGTTGCATCATCTTTCACGTATTTCTTTAACTCAGCCACGTTTTCAGCGGCCGGTTCTTGCCTCTTTCCATCCACGATGTCAAGAACATCGTTCATGAGAAATAACGCGTTCACTTGAGCTTTCCAGCCCTGGAAATTCGTTCCATCGAAAGGCTTCACACCCTTCACCGAGATTCCGACCGACATCGCGGATTCTTTATTGTTCGTCTCAACTCGAACAAGGCCGACCTTCCTTTTTTCGCCACGTGTTCTTGCACCGTTCACACAATTTCTCGCAGTTAACCGTTAACTGGGCCCATAACCTGTTAGAACAATATTACGAGTGTGAACGGTATTTAAGTGAATTTTTACCAACAATATACTTGATGAAATACTGTTTAATAAGTAAAGAAAAATGCTTTTGAACATATGAAAGAGATACAACTTTTTCTCGGTACATACCATACGCAGACTAGACATAGAGGGGAGCCTCACTTCCATTTAAGGCCGCTAGGACTACCAGAGTCGTCCATCGCACACAACTCGGAAAGTGCGTTGCCTTTAGAGAGGGCGCAATGAGCAGAGAAACGCGCTGAACTTAACTTATCTTTAACACTAACAATTAACTTATTACATCAAAAGTTACCATACATTGTAAATTTAAATAGTTATGATTATGTGTGCATTCATACATACACTTACCTGAGGAAAAATAATTTGATTGTTTGAAATGTAACGAGCATACTTGCATGTAAGGTGATATTTTCTTTCCTATTTTTAATATTTGCATCCACATTTTTAATCTACTAACTTTTTCATCATTTCCGAAATCATTTTGAATGATTATTATTTCATTCGGTTTGGGAAAGTAATGAAACCGGACTGTAGTATCAATACAGGCTTTGCTATTACAGCCATATACCGAGCAATACATTTTACTTTTCGTTTCTACAGATGGAAACCTAACTCCTAATGAATCTTCCATTGCTTCTGTATAATATCCACCAATTATTTTAAATTCCAGTGATTTAAAACGATACTGACAATCACTGACACTGTCTATTCCCGTATTACATGTGACAGCTAACCCGATTGCAGTGCTTTTAATTTTCGCCACCAGATTGCGTAGCGGAAATAAGAAATTGCCAATAGGGACTTCAAACATGGTGATTACCCTAGTGTATTATGTTACCTAAATTCTGTCGATTGGGATAAAGAGACTGGTGACATGGAGCCAAACGCTGCTCTGGAGAGACTTTATGATCATATTTATCGGGTAATTGATGCCTTTATTCCTATCCGGTCGGTTGTGCGATCTACGTTTCCGCACTGGTTTTCCCCTGGTTTGAGGTCCCTGATCCGTTACAAGAAAATAGCGCATAGATCCTTTAAGCGTTCGGGTAGACACAGTGATTATCTGCACTTCTCTAGTCTTCGCTCGAAATGTAAGACGGCTTTATTGCGTGATCATCGTAGTTCATAGTAGTTCAGTCAGCTGTCAGCTGTTACCGAGTACAGACGTGTATCTAGCTCGTGTTGTTATTGTATGCCACGTGGTTGTCACCTGGTACTTAGCTTCGCGCGCTCAGAGTTTGGTTGTTCTAGTGACTTGTCTTTTGCATTTGGCGATGTCGGGCAAGAAAATATGTAAAGGGTGCAAGTCGGCAGTGACCAACCCTTTGACTTGCACAAGCTGTAACGTAGTCTCGCACCCGGGATGTCTCGGCCGAACTGGTCACCAGTGGAAAACCGGAATGTTACTGGACTGCAAGGAAGACATTGGTGCTCGGTCTCCTTCTTTGGGGCCCTTAAGTACAGGGGCCTCTCAGGAATTAGGGACGGGTCCAACTAACTCTCCTGCAAATGATGCGTTGCTGAGCTCGTTGCAGCGGCTCATGAGTAATGAGTTGGACAAATTCCGTGCCCAACTCAGAAACGAATACCGGGAAGAGCTAGCTAACTGCCGGAGTGAGATGCTGCGTGAGATCAAGGAGGAATGCAAGAGGCTGGGCTCTTCGGTTGGCGTGCTGTCCAGTCGGGTAGACGCAATAGAGACCAGACTGGATGACTTGGGGACACTGGCACGAACGGGGGATGTTGATGTCATCGAGGCGGCGGTAGCGGAAGTCAACGACAGGAAGAGCAGGGAAAACAACCTAATGATTTTTAAACTAAAGGAAGTCGATATCTCTGGGGAAACGGCTCCCGGTGCGGCAACTCTCAACGTCGACCGCGTCAAGGTGGTGTCGATTTTGAACGAGATAGCTCCTAATTGTTATGACAACATAACAGTTAGGAGAATCGGTAAAAAGAGCCTGGGTAAAGACAGGCCCATCAAGGTGTCGCTACCATCGGACATAGCGGCTCTATCGATCATTCGCCGGAAGAATATCTACAAGGGCGCTGAGAGAATCGCGATGGATTACACGGAGCAGCAGAGGAACCACCTCCGGGGACTTCAGGAGCGTCTTCGCCTCTCCGAGGATCCATCCCTGACCATCAAGTTCAGAAATGGCACACCGATGATTGCGCGCAAGGGATCTGGGTCGGTCCCAAAAAACCGCGAGTAGTCCCTCTGGTTTATTACCAGAATGTAAGACGGCTGCGCACTAAACTGCGGAATCTAAGCGAGTCAATCTCGATGCATCACATTGACTACGACGTGATTGTACTTGTAGAGACATGGCTGACGGGCGATATTGCCTCCGCCGAATTAGGGCTTCACAATTATTGTATTTTCCGGAAGGATAGGGGTGCGGCAACTAGTAGGTTCTCCCGAGGAGGAGGTGTTCTTATCGCTGTGAAGAAAGGCTGGAGTGCAACCGAGCTCGTTCCGTCCGTCGGTAATTTAGAGCAGGTCTTTGTGAAAGTTACCGTGGGGGATTCTGCTTATGTATTTGGGGCCGTTTACTTTCCGCCCGGATCACCTTCTGCGTCATACGTCGGTCATTGTAACAGTATCGACGAGTTGCTGTTTCGAGCCGAGGATCTTAATTTCTGCGTTTTAGGGGACTTTAACCTGCCACGTGTCACTTGGCATTGCGATTCCTCCGCTGCGATGGTCCCTATATTGCAGTCCGACTGCGCTGACGATATCTTGGCGTCGGCTGCGTTAGCGGAATGCTTCAACTTCCACAATGTAATGCAATATAATCAGGTGCGTAATTGCGATGGTAAGATGCTGGACTTGATTTTTGCTAATTTTAACGTGCCGAATATTTCAAATCTGCGGT
This sequence comes from Andrena minutula, assembly GCA_929113495.1. NCBI lineage: Eukaryota > Metazoa > Arthropoda > Insecta > Hymenoptera > Andrenidae > Andrena > Andrena minutula. The sequence continues at coordinate 22,968,250 of OV815993.1, forward strand.
ACAGTATTCTACCGGTGGACTCGTTTCACCCGGCCCTATCTTTTCCGTTGGGAGCCAGCAGTCGTGGACCCCAGGTTGGGGCAGCGGTCAAGTTTGATTTTCTTAGAGCCGATTAGGATTCTATTACCACTGCACTGACTAACTTTGATTGGGACTGTGCTCTTGAGAACTTATCTACGGACGAGTCTGTCTACATTCTGAACTCGCAATTGACGCATCTGATTGAGTCGTATGTGCCTACTTATTGTACTTTTAAGTCGTCCTTCCCTACCTGGTTCTCGCGTGAACTACGGCAAGCTATTCGCAACAAGAAGAGAGCGCATGGTATTTGGAAGAGCTTCAACCTGCAGTGCGACTTTCTTAACTTTTCGTTTCTCCGGGCGCGGTGCAAGGACTTAGCGAGGAGGGATTTTGCTACTTACATGGATAGGCTTGAAAGTAATATTTCGTGCAATGTAAAGGCATTCTGGGGTCACGTTAATTCCATGAGGGGGGACACTCGTTTGCCCGATATTATGCACCTTAGAGACGACATAGCTGAATCGGATGAGGAAATTGCGAACCTCTTTGCTAACCAGTTTCAGTCGGTTTTCCTTCCAGCTGCTCAATTGACCTCAGACACTGTCCAGGATAGCGCTAAGATGATGCATCTTTCTAACTTAGACATTAGTCTCGCGGAGGTTTTCGATGCCATTAATGATCTCGACTCGAAAAAGTCAGCTGGTGATGATGGCCTTCCCCCGTTCTTTGTTAAATCGTGTATTTTTGGGCTTGCAAGGGCACTTTGGATTATCTTTAACAAGTCACTCAATTCTGGGTCCTTCCCTACAACCTGGAAATCGAGTGTCGTGATGCCTATCTTTAAGTCGGGGGTGAAGAGTGATGTCACTAACTATAGACCAATTTCGCTTCTTAGTTGCTTCCCCAAGATATTTGAGAAAGTAGTCACCAGTAAGCTCTCGGGTCAGATCAGAAGAAGCTTGTCTGATGCACAACATGGTTTTTTCCCGGGTATATCTACGGTGACGAACTTGGCAGTGTTTGCGGGTCATGTGGCCTCCGCGTTGGACTCGCGACAGCAAGTCGATGTGATCTATACTGATTTCAAGAAGGCTTTCGATTCAGTTGATCATGGCATTCTACTGAAGAAATTGGGCGTTTTCGGTTTCCATGGTAGGCTTTTACAATGGTTAGGCAGCTATCTAATGGACCGAACCCAGGTTATCAAGGTACGTGGTTGCCTTTCTCAACCGATACGGGTCATATCGGGCGTGCCTCAGGGGTCACACCTGGGTCCCTTGCTTTTCAGCATTTTCATCAACGACCTTGCGGAGTTGTTTCAATTCTGTACGCCGTTACTTTTTGCGGATGACCTTAAATTATTTGCCAATATTAACTCCATGGACGATGCCCGGGATCTCCAGGGTGACCTTGACAGGCTTTATGGTTGGTGCACGGAAAATAAACTCCCCTTGAACCTGTCTAAATGTCAGATACTTAGGATTTCCCGGTTACGCAGTTCTTGGATATTTAATTATTCCCTGGGCCATAAGTACTTGCTTTGCACTGAGAGCGTATGTGACCTGGGTGTGACTTACGATAACACTTTCTCCCAGTGATGCCAGAATCGTGGGACACGGGACGGGACGCTTACCCCCAGTATGACCTACCGTCCTCTCCCACTATGGCCTACCGTCGTCTCCCACTTTCTTCCCATCGCACTGCACACAAGCATATCCCTACCCCTGTCCGTGTGCTCGGCAGTTCGACAGGCAGCTCACACGGACAGGAGTAAAAATATGTTTGTGTGCAGTGCGGTGGGAAGAAAGTGGGGGACGCCGGTAGGGCATAGTGGGAGAGGACGGTAGGTCATAGTGGGGGTAAGCGTCCCGTCCCGTGTCCCACGATTCTGGCATCACTGCTTTCTCCTTTGCGGCGCACATCACCAAAGCTACTAACTTGGCATCTAAGCAGATTGGCTTTATCATGCGGAATTCACGTGTGTTTAGGAATATTAGAACTTTTAAGCTGTTGTATGATGCGTTGGTTAGGCCACACCTTGAATATGCGTCGGTGATTTGGTTCCCTCATCAGGCCTACCTTATGGTGACACTTGAGAGGGTCCAACATAGGTTTTTCCGGTTTGCATCTTTTCGCCTCGGTCAACAGTAGTAAAGATAGGAGAGTTCTAACCCAAATTTGAGTTTGAAGGCCATTTCCCCCCTCCTCCCCGCTCCCCCGCGCGCCCTCACTTTCCCCACCGCCCGCGCCGGTTGGGAGTCGGGGAGGGGGGAAACCGTGGCGCGGGGCCTGCGGGAGGGAAGACCGGTTGCGCGCGCACGCGCCGCGGAGTGGGGGAAGCCGCGACGATAGAGGGGGGATTAGTCCGGACCGAGCCGCCGCGGAGGCCTCTCCAGACCGGACCCACCGTCGGAAATTTTTCATAGGGAGGCATTGACCCCCGAAAACTTTTTCGAACCCCACCCACACCCCTTCGAGAACTTTTCAAACCTAACCCAGGGTGGGGGACTGTCCTAGAATTTTTTCCAAACCAATAATTTATCAGAAAATCTTAAAATTATAAGGTGAGGAGGATGTCAGGGTGAATAAAATGGAGGAATATGTTTAAAATGATAATTTATTTAAAATTAAAAGACTATAAATCTAAAAAAATACAATTTAACATTTTTTTTTCCTACGAGCATCAGCTAGAATATCATTGATGGAACATGCTACCAGTTCGCAATCAACAAGAGATTCTTCATCGTAATATTCGCTATCACATATGATTTTAGCAGCATGAAGCGTATCTAATTTTTCACAGGCAACATCGCTCTGCTGTAGCACGTTGACAAAAGTTTTAAATTTTATCCTCGCATCTTCCGCAGTTTGATACAGCCGCGGATACATATAGTCTATACAGTGCTCAAGATTTAATAAAAATGTTACTGTATCCGGTGTGAAATACAGCGTAGTATCACACTGGCACATCTTTACAACCGGTGAATCGAGGATCTGACAAAAATCCACCATTAATTCACTAATCCGCATCGATTCTGATCCTGGTAATTGTGCACGTTCTTCGATGGTTGTACGCATAGCGAATAGCACAGTCCATGTATGCCATGGTAATATGAGATGATTTCCATGATTGTCACCGAGAAGAACTTCTACATCGGCCATAGGTCCTACATCGATTCCAATTTCTAGGTATTTACTACCCATAGATGTTAATGCATATCTTCTAACCATGATACGCGATCCTTGGCGCGGACTAAGAGAACAATCAAAGCTATGAAATTGCTCGCTCGTATTAGGAATACAAATTTTGAGATGTAAAAATTACGCCTTACCAGTCATAATATATATTCTCACCGCATGGAGCTACGCCATCATCTCGCACGATCGGAACGAAAAAATTCTCACAGTTAGCGAGTATTTCATCAATGGTAGTGCACATTTTTGTTTTCACAGTACTATTTGTTCCGTCGAAAGTCACTGAGACTACTGAGCGATTGATCGAACAGCGTTCGGGAGCCGTCTTAAATAGGGGTGTAATCGCTTCCCCCACCATATTTTATTTTAAAGCTAAAAATTGTTTTTCAAAGATGATTTTCAATCTTAACGTCGCAGCGTATCGCGCGAGCATGTGTAACTTGACTCCCCTGGAGCAGCCGTGTAGGATGATATCATTTCAGAAACGCTGAATCTTAAAATTATGTGGTGAGGAAAGAAGATGGGTAAAATGAAATGGAGAAATAATATGTTTCGAAAATTTATTTAAAAATTAAAAGAATATAATTTAACATGTTTTCCTACAAGCATCAGCTAGAATATCATTGATTGTACATGCTAACAGTTCGCAATCTATATAATAATCCTCACAGTAATGTTCGCTTTCACGTATGATTTTAGCAGCATGACGCGTATCTAATTTTTCACAGGCAACATCGCTCTGCTGTAGCACGTTAACAAAAGTTTCAAATTTCATCTGCACATATCCTACAATATGACACAGCCGCATATATACATAGTCTATACATGGCTCAAGATTTAATAAAAATGTTACTGTCTCCGGTTTGAAATACAGCGATTTATCATGTAACGTCATCTTTACAATCGAAGAATTATAGATCTCACAAAAATCCATCGTTAATTGATCCATCTGCATCGAAGGTGATCCTGGTAATCGTGAACGTTCTTCGATGGTTGTACGATTGTTGCATAGCGCATGCCATGTATACAGGGTGTCCCAAAAATGTTGCGTTTCCTTAAAGGGGGTGATTCTGGGGGTGATTTCAAACAACTTTTTCCTTTGCGAAAATGCTCTCCGATGTTTCGTTAACGAGATATTAATAAAAAGCACCGACCAATCACAGCGCGAGTCTGACGGCCGAGTTCCCGCGGTAGCGTGGCTACGAGCCGCGCTGCGACTGCGACGAGCAAGCAACTCGGCATGCATCGAAGAAACTTGCGTAGAATGGCAAATGAAAAAGACGTAACAAATAAAATCGAACATGTTGTCATGGTTTGTTCGTCATTTAAAGTGAATAATGAATAAAGGATAAATGGATGAAAATCACGTGTAACGTAAAAAGACGAATACGCAGTTTTTTTTTAGAAGATTCGAAAATAATAATTATTTGAAGTGGGAGGATAAGGAATACGTAAATTTCCTTGTGTTAATAACGTAGCCACGAAAAGGTAATGTAACAGGAAATTAACGAAAGGTGATAGGCGTTAGTAACTAAAACTCACCCTTGTTGGAAATTCACCTGCAGCTTGAAAATCTGTGTCACAGGGTCACCGAACCGATCCTGGTCATCGATGGACGTGCTCCGTGCACAGCTGGTCCCAGGTATCCTTACATTCCCACTACCCAAAGTTAAGGGTCGCAATGTCAGGTGCGTCCAGGTCAACGTACCGAATATTCACTTCACTGCACGGCTACTAACACTGATCACTTTATTTATCCTGAAGTATTCTTGGGCCGTGTACATTTCTGCGACGCGATTGCTAGCTGACTGGCAGGATTTTTTCCAAGCAACTTCCGCTACCCCCAAGTAGCTTCTCTGGTTCCATTATGAGTTAACTCCCACCAGGGCAAGAGGCTTTAGGTAAAAAGAAGCCAACACATTTTCGGAACACGTGTTTTGCAGAAGTGCAACGAACACTTTCACAAAAGCCCGCGCTCCGTCCTTCTACTGCCAATGTACCCATTGCTTCGAGATAGAAAACAGACACCACGTGTATCGGTTCGAAAGGGTCCGAAGAGAAGAGACAGTCTTCGAGTTACTATAAAGAAGAAAATGCACACCATTCCTGTTTCCCCTTTCCGACACCCTGAGTTCACGACTGCTACGAGGCGGAACCAATTAAGTCATAAATTATCCGAAACTGTAGGAAACCGTTCTCTACCGCCGACTCGCCGGACAATAAACCGCGACCCTGGCGAAATGCTCTGACTGATCAGCCTGATTAATTTTGAAGAACTAGAAATTACAAAGAGGTAGTCCGCTGACTGCGCGTAGTCCCGCCTGCTTCGTCCTACCTTCAAATTAAAGACGGATCCCTTATCTCTCGAGTATAAACACGCGCTCGAATTTCAAAACAAAAGCACGCGTCGACGTATTCCGTGCTAGAGATGGTGGGCCTTGAGGTCCGATTGGTCCCAAACTAACCAATCTGCCCTGCAGCACTCCCAAACGGCCACTGTCCTGAAGAGGCCCTCTTCACAGCAGTATCTCCTCCCCAAGGTCCACCATCCCTCGCACGGAATACGTCGCTTGCTTATCTCAAGTGTCTAAGCACGCGCTCGAATTTCAAAACAAAAGCACGCGTCGACGTATTCCGTGCTAGAGATGGTGGGCCTTGAGGTCCGATTGGTCCCAAACTAACCAATCTGCCCTGCAGCCCTCCCAAACGGCCACTGTCCTGAAGAGGCCCTCTTCACAGCAGTATCTCCTCCCCAAGGTCCACCATCCCTCGCACGGAATACGTCGACGCGTGCTTTTGTTTTGAAATTCGAGCGCGTGCTTAGACACTTGAGATAAGCAAGCGACGTATTCCGTGCGAGGGATGGTGGACCTTGGGGAGGAGATACTGCTGTGAAAAGGGCCTCTTCAGGACAGTGGCCGTTTGGGAGTGCTGCAGGGCAGATTGGTTAGTTTGGGACCAATCGGACCTCAAGGCCCACCATCTCTAGCACGGAATACGTCGACGCGTGCTTTTGTTTTGAAATTCGAGCGCGTGTTTATACTCGAGAGATAAGGGATCCGTCTTTAATTTGAAGGTAGGACGAAGCAGGCGGGACTACGCGCAGTCAGCGGACTACCTCTTTGTAATTTCTAGTTCTTCAAAATTAATCAGGCTGATCAGTCAGAGCATTTCGCCAGGGTCGCGGTTTATTGTCCGGCGAGTCGGCGGTAGAGAACGGTTTCCTACAGTTTCGGATAATTTATGACTTAATTGGTTCCGCCTCGTAGCAGTCGTGAACTCAGGGTGTCGGAAAGGGGAAACAGGAATGGTGTGCATTTTCTTCTTTATAGTAACTCGAAGACTGTCTCTTCTCTTCGGACCCTTTCGAACCGATACACGTGGTGTCTGTTTTCTATCTCGAAGCAATGGGTACATTGGCAGTAGAAGGACGGAGCGCGGGCTTTTGTGAAAGTGTTCGTTGCACTTCTGCAAAACACGTGTTCCGAAAATGTGTTGGCTTCTTTTTACCTAAAGCCTCTTGCCCTGGTGGGAGTTAACTCATAATGGAACCAGAGAAGCTACTTGGGGGTAGCGGAAGTTGCTTGGAAAAAATCCTGCCAGTCAGCTAGCAATCGCGTCGCAGAAATGTACACGGCCCAAGAATACTTCAGGATAAATAAAGTGATCAGTGTTAGTAGCCGTGCAGTGAAGTGAATATTCGGTACGTTGACCTGGACGCACCTGACATTGCGACCCTTAACTTTGGGTAGTGGGAATGTAAGGATACCTGGGACCAGCTGTGCACGGAGCACGTCCATCGATGACCAGGATCGGTTCGGTGACCCTGTGACACAGATTTTCAAGCTGCAGGTGAATTTCCAACAAGGGTGAGTTTTAGTTACTAACGCCTATCACCTTTCGTTAATTTCCTGTTACATTACCTTTTCGTGGCTACGTTATTAACACAAGGAAATTTACGTATTCCTTATCCTCCCACTTCAAATAATTATTATTTTCGAATCTTCTAAAAAAAAACTGCGTATTCGTCTTTTTACGTTACACGTGATTTTCATCCATTTATCCTTTATTCATTATTCACTTTAAATGACGAACAAACCATGACAACATGTTCGATTTTATTTGTTACGTCTTTTTCATTTGCCATTCTACGCAAGTTTCTTCGATGCATGCCGAGTTGCTTGCTCGTCGCAGTCGCAGCGCGGCTCGTAGCCACGCTACCGCGGGAACTCGGCCGTCAGACTCGCGCTGTGATTGGTCGGTGCTTTTTATTAATATCTCGTTAACGAAACATCGGAGAGCATTTTCGCAAAGGAAAAAGTTGTTTGAAATCACCCCCAGAATCACCCCCTTTAAGGAAACGCAACATTTTTGGGACACCCTGTATACATGGCATGCGCTATGCAACAATCGTACAACCATCGAAGAACGTTCACGATTACCAGGATCACCTTCGATGCAGATGGATCAATTAACGATGGATTTTTGTGAGATCTATAATTCTTCGATTGTAAAGATGACGTTACATGATAAATCGCTGTATTTCAAACCGGAGACAGTAACATTTTTATTAAATCTTGAGCCATGTATAGACTATGTATATATGCGGCTGTGTCATATTGTAGGATATGTGCAGATGAAATTTGAAACTTTTGTTAACGTGCTACAGCAGAGCGATGTTGCCTGTGAAAAATTAGATACGCGTCATGCTGCTAAAATCATACGTGAAAGCGAACATTACTGTGAGGATTATTATATAGATTGCGAACTGTTAGCATGTACAATCAATGATATTCTAGCTGATGCTTGTAGGAAAACATGTTAAATTATATTCTTTTAATTTTTAAATAAATTTTCGAAACATATTATTTCTCCATTTCATTTTACCCATCTTCTTTCCTCACCACATAATTTTAAGATTCAGCGTTTCTGAAATGATATCATCCTACACGGCTGCTCCAGGGGAGTCAAGTTACACATGCTCGCGCGATACGCTGCGACGTTAAGATTGAAAATCATCTTTGAAAAACAATTTTTAGCTTTAAAATAAAATATGGTGGGGGAAGCGATTACACCCCTATTTAAGACGGCTCCCGAACGCTGTTCGATCAATCGCTCAGTAGTCTCAGTGACTTTCGACGGAACAAATAGTACTGTGAAAACAAAAATGTGCACTACCATTGATGAAATACTCGCTAACTGTGAGAATTTTTTCGTTCCGATCGTGCGAGATGATGGCGTAGCTCCATGCGGTGAGAATATATATTATGACTGGTAAGGCGTAATTTTTACATCTCAAAATTTGTATTCCTAATACGAGCGAGCAATTTCATAGCTTTGATTGTTCTCTTAGTCCGCGCCAAGGATCGCGTATCATGGTTAGAAGATATGCATTAACATCTATGGGTAGTAAATACCTAGAAATTGGAATCGATGTAGGACCTATGGCCGATGTAGAAGTTCTTCTCGGTGACAATCATGGAAATCATCTCATATTACCATGGCATACATGGACTGTGCTATTCGCTATGCGTACAACCATCGAAGAACGTGCACAATTACCAGGATCAGAATCGATGCGGATTAGTGAATTAATGGTGGATTTTTGTCAGATCCTCGATTCACCGGTTGTAAAGATGTGCCAGTGTGATACTACGCTGTATTTCACACCGGATACAGTAACATTTTTATTAAATCTTGAGCACTGTATAGACTATATGTATCCGCGGCTGTATCAAACTGCGGAAGATGCGAGGATAAAATTTAAAACTTTTGTCAACGTGCTACAGCAGAGCGATGTTGCCTGTGAAAAATTAGATACGCTTCATGCTGCTAAAATCATATGTGATAGCGAATATTACGATGAAGAATCTCTTGTTGATTGCGAACTGGTAGCATGTTCCATCAATGATATTCTAGCTGATGCTCGTAGGAAAAAAAAATGTTAAATTGTATTTTTTTAGATTTATAGTCTTTTAATTTTAAATAAATTATCATTTTAAACATATTCCTCCATTTTATTCACCCTGACATCCTCCTCACCTTATAATTTTAAGATTTTCTGATAAATTATTGGTTTGGAAAAAATTCTAGGACAGTCCCCCACCCTGGGTTAGGTTTGAAAAGTTCTCGAAGGGGTGTGGGTGGGGTTCGAAAAAGTTTTCGGGGGTCAATGCCTCCCTATGAAAAATTTCCGACGGTGGGTCCGGTCTGGAGAGGCCTCCGCGGCGGCTCGGTCCGGACTAATCCCCCCTCTATCGTCGCGGCTTCCCCCACTCCGCGGCGCGTGCGCGCGCAACCGGTCTTCCCTCCCGCAGGCCCCGCGCCACGGATTCCCCCCTCCCCGACTCCCAACCGGCGCGGGCGGTGGGGAAAGTGAGGGCGCGCGGGGGAGCGGGGAGGAGGGGGGAAATGGCCTTCAAACTCAAATTTGGGTTAGAACTCTCCTATCTTTACTACTGTCAACCCATCAGTTTATTTGACCATGATTACGGTCCGTCCTTGCGAAGATTTAATTTCCTGACGATTCAGCAGAGGTTGGAGCTGGCCGATCTGACCTTTCTATTTAAGATTATTAATGGGGATATTAATTGTCCCCAACTGTTAGGATTAGTTAACTTTAGCGCCCTCTCAAGACCATTGAGATTCACTCCGTTATTTCGGGTTAAATATTTTCGCACGAATATTCGTCAGAATGACCCCATCACAAGGGTTTGTTTGCGCGGGAGTGTGTTGGCCGATAGGGTGGATTTCTTTGGCTCCTCGTTGGTAGTCTTTAGACGGTCGGTCATCGCACTCTTTGGCTCGCATTTGGCGCAATAACTACGTTTTCCTCGCTAGCTAATTTGATGTACTCTAGTCTGTACTTAATGGTAATAGTTTTTAATGCGTATTTTTGTTTTATACGTGTAACATATTGGGCTTGTCCCGTGAAATAAATAATAAATAAATGTTTAAATGTTTATATCGATGGCGTTGAGAGTGCTGTATTGGATAATGTTTCCTGTTTTTGGAAATTTGTTAATACCGTGCGGAGTCCGCAAGGTATTCCTGCTAAAGTACACCTTGACGGTAATTCTGTCTCGTCACACTCGGCAGCTGCTAATCTTTTTGCAGAATTCTTTGGTTCTGTTTACAATCCCCAGTCCGGTGCGGCGCCTTTCTTGAACCCCGGTCTGTCCTCTGGTGTTGAAGTAAACATTCACTCAGCATCTATTTCAATAAGTGAAATATATTCCAAGCTCGTGGCGCTAGATTCCACGAAAGGACCGGGCTACGATGGTATTCCGCCTCAGTTTTTAAGGGAGTGTTCCTTTATTCTTTCTAGGCCCCTCTGGCATATTTTTAATTCCTCTCTTTCTATGGGCACTTTCCCTGCGTCTTGGAAGACCACTTTGGTCACTCCGGTATTCAAGGCAGGCGATCGCTCCGATATAAGAAACTATCGGCCGATTTGTAAATTGTCTGTTATGCCTAAGACCTTCGAAGAAATTATAACAGAGCATTTAACACCCTGTATTGCAAACGTTATCTGTGAAGAGCAGCATGGATTTGTTCCGGGGAGGTCGACGACATCTAATTTAGCGGTTTACCATAGCTTCGTTTCATCGGCCTTGAACTCGGGTTTACAGGTGGACACTGTATACACTGATTTTCGGAAGGCATTTGATTCGGTTGATCACCGTATTCTGTATAATAAGTTATTTTCAACTGGGATCAATGGTCCGCTCCTTGCCTGGATTAGTAGCTACAGTGGACGCTGGATAATATGCCGCTGTTTAAAGTGCCGTTAGGAACGCCCCAGCTCACACGCATTTCTCGCACGCGTGTGTGCACCTCCCTTTCTCTCACGCTCAGCGAGCCAATGAATGCTAACCCTTAATGGTACCTCCACACTGGAGTTCGCAAGCAATTCGCAAGCAATACATATACGTGAATGTGTTTTTTCTTTTTCTCACTAATAATAAAACTCTTGCGAACATATTTTTGTCTTATACACATAGACACTTTCTCGCGAACTGTTTGCCGATGAAGACACATCTTAACTCATACATTTTTTAATGACAGAAGTATAAGTACGTATAATATCGTTTTATTCAAATGTTTTTTTAAATATTTTGAATTATGATCAGTTACATTTTGTATTAGGCACATTTATTTCATATTAGGCATAAATAGTTATGTAAATGGGTAAGGGAAAGATAAACTGTAAAAATATACGACAGCTAGAAGGTGTACCGAAGTTACAGATTTATGTATTACAATGTTAAAAAATATATTTAACGTTAATTCTAAAAACTGAAACACTGAAAGATGCTAAAATATTACGATTATAAATAAAAGTTACATTGCTATATAAGCTTTCTTTATTCATCGTACATGTATAACGTGCTTATAGTAAAAATGTGTGTCTTCATCGGTAAACACTTCGTGAATAGGGATCTGTATAAAATTTAAATATGTTCGCAAAAGCTTTAGTGAAAGAAGTACGATTTGTACCTATACTGCTTGTGAATTGCGCGAACATCAGTGTGACGCACCTTAAGAGTATTCTGGTAGGGGGCAGCCATCACGGAAAAGAAAACAGGAGAGTTATGGGGAGAGCGCGCGTTACATTGGCTCTCGTTAATATGCCGCTTCTGAGAAAACACCGCCTCTAGAGCCCCGACTGCGGCACATTATCGAGCGTCCACTGTATTTAAAAGATCGTGTGCAGATTATTACTGTGTATGATCAGCGCTCTGATCCTGTTAATGTAACGTCTGGAGTACCTCAAGGCTCACATCTGGGCCCTCTTCTGTTCCTTCTTTTTATTAATGATCTTAGCGCTGTTTTCCTGCACAGTAAGTTTCTCATGTATGCTGATGATCTGAAAATCTTCCGTACTATTAGTAGGCCTGCCGATGCCGAAATGTTGCAGATGGATCTAACGAGATTCGATGGGTGGTGTATCGCTAATAGTAGTAGTAATATTTTTATTATCGTTCCCCTGAGGGTTACAATCTCCCTATTCCTCCACCTTCGTACACTTTCCTTAATCTATCTTATTCTACTTAACCTAACTTAACCTACGTCTTATATCTACTCCCGCTCGCTAGCACTCTCCCCCTCCCTCCCTCGCACGTCGCACGCTCCCTCTCCTCCGCTCCTCGGACCTCCGCTTCCGCACACTTCCCCATCCACTCACATTCCTTCATTCATCCCTACACTCCCCCCCCCCCCCCCCACACAAATCTCTTTTTTCTTCTAGCCTCTTCATCCACTCCTCCCCCTCCCCATCATCCCCCAGCACCTCTACCATCGCATTCTGCCAACCCCTCTCCACCCCCCATCCTGTACAAACCTCCCACACATGTTCCCATGTTTCCTCTCCTTGACCACACACTCTACATCTTCTTTTCTCCTCCTTCTCCGAATATCTCCCCCCCCCCCCTCATCTCATTCCCTAACCTAAATCTAGCTACCCTCCTCCACCTATCTTCCCCCCACCCTTTCTTCATGTACCCCGGTACACCCATTCCTTTCACCCTCCCATACCATTTATTATATCTCCCCTCCCCTATTTTCCTCCACCTCTCCTCTTCTTGCGCCCTTCTCTCCCTCTCCGCCAACTCCTCCCCTCTTAATTCCCCTTTTTCCCTCACCCTTTCCACCTCCTCAACCGTCCACCCTTTGTCCTTATAAAACTGCTCCCTCTCTTCCTCCCAACCCTCCAGCACCTTTCCCCTCCTCGTGTATCGCTAATAATTTGTTCCTTAACACCAGTAAATGTATGGTTGCCAGGACTCATAGGTCTATCGGTTGTATCCAATCGTCTTATATGCTTTGTGACACCCCACTGACAGTGGTTACTGAGATCTCTGACCTCGGCGTTATGTTTACTTCTTGCTTGGATTTTTGTAATCACTATAGTAATATCACTCGGAAGGCGATGAAAACCCTTGGGTTTATCGCCCGTTTTGGCAAACATTTTAGACAGATCAAGACACTGAAGTTATTATATGTTGCACTTGTTAGGCCATTGGTCGAATACGCGTCAGCTATCTGGTGCCCAAGGCATAAGCAATATGTCTGCTTCATAGAGAGGGTACAGCATAAGTTTCTTAGACTTGTTATGAGACTTACTGGTAGCCCTATGAGGTTTGACGATCATAATTATGAGCCTGCCTTACGTAACACTGGACTTGCCAGTCGTAGCGATCGCCGTGTCTGTACCGACCTAATATTTCTCTACAAAGTAATCCATGGTCTGATTAACTGTCGGGATCTCGTTGCATTGATTTCATTTCATGCCGCACAACGGTCGTTGCGTCCGAGACCTCTTTTTGCAACGTCTATCCCAAACTATTTTCATCATACTGTTGATCCCATAAATCGGGCCATGGTTGCTATGAATCAGTGCCCGGTTGAGATTGATTTATTTGCTGTCTCCCTTGCTTCGTTTAGAAGTCTGTTGTTTAAAAGACTGTTACCTCGGTAAAGTGCTCGCTATTGTTACTGTTTTATGTTATCTTGTTTATTTTACTTATATTAATTATTGTAGTATTTATTTTCTCTACTGTTACTGTTTTATGTTTTTCTTATTTTACTTTAATAGTATTACCTATGGTAGTACTTATTTTCTTTTTCTCTTGTTTTCTTACTTTGGCTTGTCTTTCTTTATATGTATTACATCTATGTATACTAAAGGGTCTTCCCGTTAATAAATAAATAATAATAATAATAAAATAACGTAATTCATTGTGAGGGATAGGACCTTGAGTCACCAATCGATTTCATTCTCCTCACAATTTCAGAAATTCGGGATGGTCGAGTATTGGGATGATAGATACAGATTTGTATAGATACTTTTCATAGCAAAATTATTTCATGAAATTGCATAGATCCATATCGTGTCACTTACCCACCATCGCGTTAAAGCTGTAACTCGTACACGTTGCTAGAGCGAAAAAAGTAAAGCAACAGATGTAAATGCTGCATTTGCGTTTGCATTTGTCCACAGCTGCCTTCTCGTAGAGATCATACGTCGATTGCAAGAATGTCCGTTGCAGGTAAATGATTAAATTGAAAAACTCCGTTCTGTGGGCGAGTATAGCGAATAATTTGAGTAGAGACATCAGCAAGGTTACCAGATTGCATAAGGTGTAAAGCATGTCCTACGAAGGAGAATATAATATGAAGTAACAGAAGTGGTTTCTCTACATAATATGTTATATTATTTTTGATTATATTTTATGACATGTTATATTAATACCCACAGTATTGCTTGTTATTGTATGTAATTGAAGTATTTGACATTAAGGCCTTACATACGTCCAGAATTTTCCAAAAATCGATTTTTTAATAGATTGTTGTTCTCTATAGTTTTAGGCTTATTTCTGTGAAAGTTGATTGCAAAAATTCCTCATAGATCCAAAGTTATGGTAGAAAATGTGACTGCCCGATGAGAGTTTGGTGCGCGCAGGTAACTGTCCTTTCTTTGAGAACAGAAAAAAATAAACAAAAACAATTAATTTCCGACAAGATAGGCATACAATACGAAGCCGGAATGGGAGATTAAACGTAAGTTTACAAAACAAATAAAAAAATTCATAAAGCTCTTGCTTTAGCTGCGCGCGACTTCGAGCAAAACACATTTAAAATTTGAAACGCGTTTTTCTTGAAACTACTTCTTCCGCCACGGTCTGCATGATAACTCATACAGTTTTTAATATTTTTTTATGCGATTTGTTTTAAAATATTCGAAATCGTTTTCTCTATAGTCTGTCGAGCCGGATTTTTGATAATTTGATTTAAACATTTTATAAAAATAATTAAAGTGTAAAATTTATGACGTAAAACGCATATTTTTTTTTAAACTGCCATAAATTGCTCAATTTTTCGAAATTCAAAATTCCGGCTCGACAGACTATAACTACAACTTTATTTTACAAGAATTTTTTACATTTTGCAAATCGATCAACATTTGCTGGAGATATGAATCCGACCGTGGACCAACTTTTTTTTCTTAGTGTTGTGGATCATGTGATTTTTTATATAGTAATTTTTGTAAAAATAATGCGAAATAATTTTTTTTATAAAGTTTAAAAACCAATAAACAATGTGTGCTATTTATTTTTATTAATTTCTATTGTTATCACTACTAAAAAAAAATTTCTTTTAGGGCATTTTTGGCGCTGCTAGACGCATGTAAGGCCTTAACTACGGCACTTTTATAGTCTTCAAAATAATGAAAAACACTCGCGGAAATTTTTTAAGGGTGCTTCAATATTTAAATGATATAAAGGGACAAAACACACTTGTTTAAAAAACGAAAAATATGACGTGTAAATATAGAGAGAAGCTTAAAGGCGGGATCTCCTAGCTGCGACAGGTCGCAGCGACCCGCAGCGACCCCACTAGTGCAACGGAGAAACAGATGCATACGTCTCCCTTGCACTAGTAGGGTCGCTGCTGGTCGCTGCGACCTGTCGCAGCTAGGAGATCCCGCCTTAAGGGGGCCGTCTCACCGAGCTTTGAATGTGTGTGGACGCTCACACAAGCTAAGTTAAGCGTGTACGTATACGCGTGTAGTAAACAAACATTTTCAACCGTCTTTCGTCCTGGAATCGGCTAGAAGGAAGTTTTTGCGAGTACAGTTACCTCCAGTAAACATCTGTGCAGGGTGGTCTGGTGCGTTTGAACGCTAATAAGCACTGTATGTTGAAATAATAATAAATTTATACGTCACGCTGGTGCTACGTAGCTACAGTACACCATTAGCGCCACCGACGGAGAAGCCTTGAAGCTTCATTCTGTCAGTTTTCGATTCATAAATTCATTATTATTTCAATGTACAGCGGTTATTAGCGTTCAAACACACCAGATCACCCTGCACAGATGTTTACTGATGGTAACTGTACCCGCAAAAACTTCCTTCTAGCCGATTCCAGGACGAAAGACGGTTACAACGGTTTGTTTACTACACGCGTATACGTACACGCTTAACTTAGCTTGTGTGAGCGTCCGCACACATTCAAGGCCCGGTGAGACGGACAATAACAAAACAGACAAGGGAAGTTTGGCAACCCATAAATTCAGAAAATTATGAAACTCGGTGTGCAAGTAGAGTAGTTCATCCGTAACGCAACCGTATTTTTCGTTGGTGCCATAATGCAATCTTTGGGGGTGAAATCACCCCTTGAAAATAATGCAGAATTTTCTTTTCCGTGGAATATCTCGGGAAGGGTGAGAGATATCGAAAAAAAGTTTAAACAAAAATTGCATCCTTTTTTTTATATCTACAACACCGCGTAAAAATAATTTTCGAAAAAGCATATTTTTCAAGTTACCCCCACCACCAACCCTTAAAATCAAGTTTTTGTATTTTGTAAATATACGCTGCAATACCTCTGGATAATCTCTTTTCATACATATGAATAGTATATGCGTTATATTTTTTTTTTGCAAACAAATACAACCTCTGTTACCGAATTTTAAGCCCATTTTAGCAGTTGCCATTAATAAAATGGTTTCTTAAACCCATATTTTAATTATTAGTTATATAAAGTTTAGACAGCTTTCAATTATTTAAGCAAGGCAGTAGGTACCTAAAATTGTATCCAAGCAAAAACTTATCAATGAGCTAATCAATGACGTGCATGAATCATTATGATATCAGCACATTCGTACATGCATTACTTCAAGTGTAATCGTATTAGGTTATTTTGGAAATCACACGATAAATAAATAATGTGCGAAGATTTACAATGACTTTGCAAAACATATATTTTATCATTAAAATGACGCAGAATCAAATTGATGCCGATAATCTTGCCAAACTTTCCGATTTCCATAATGCATGTATATATATATGAACTTTAAACGATTGTCAATCAATTTTACTTACCCATCCCACTAATGACATATATATGTATAATATTACATTAAAGTGATTTATAGTAAATTTAATTATAAAATTATAGCAGTTTTCATTAATGAAGTGGCCGCATAAAGTAACATTTAAACAATCGCAGTCTCTTTTTGTACATGCTGTATTGTGTGATTATACATCGGAAGAATTATACTAATAGAAGACGATAGATACATTGAAAATTACGACTTGTAATTGGTACAATAATGATATTTTTCATAAAAATGATTGAAACAAAAATACTCGCCACACCATGCACATCGCATAAAAGCCGGCTCCCCACAAATACTACATTTGGGTATAAGCTTTTCCTTCCTGAAGTAGCAGAAATCTACAGGATTTTGAAATTCGCTGGGATGCGTTTCTAGATATCCGCTTTTAAACCAAGCATATTGAAAAAGGTTTTTGAATCTAGGCGAAGAAAACTGGTTGTGGGTTAGGGACTGCAATTTAATTATTTCGTTACGTAAGTGCAAATTGACATCTCTCTCTTGCAGAATCACATTATCCGAAAATGTCCGCATGAAATTTTTCCAAATTCGGAATCCAAACACATCTAAAGGCTGAACGATGCCCGTCGTTTTTTTTTGGAATCATTGAAAAAGTTACTTCCTTGTCTTGTGGAATCAACTGCTGTAACTCACTTGGGCAGTGTCCCGTCCACGAATCGAGTAGGAGCTAGAGCTGTTCAAGTACCCGAAAAAAGCAAGCCGGGCATAACTCGGCTTGAACGACCGAGCCGAGCCGAGTACCCGAATGAAGTGAGCGGCTTGAAAGAACCGAACGGCTTGGATAGAACCAAGTAGCTTGAATTTTTCAAGCGGCCCGAAGTAAGCGGGCGGCTCGAACAGAACCAAGTGGATTGAATTATTTCAAGCGGGCCGAAAGAACCGAGCGGGCCGAAAGAACCGAGGCGGGCCGAATGTATGTTACATCCAGCAGATAGGTTGGAAATAGGTTATGTAAACCTAACACAATTATAATATAGATTGCGGAAGTATATGTAAATTGCATGTTTTTATTGAAATGACTTAAACAAGCGGGATTTTGACAGAAGTATGTTTCATCATTAAGAGAATGTTACAAATATATTTTCGATTTTACACATTTTGAATATTCTGGATATACGTTGCACATTCTGCAAATTTTTCATATTTTTTGCAGATACGGAATTTGTTTACAAATTAGCTTGGCGAACCTCGCCATTAGAATTTAATAGATTCATATGTTAAAAAGTTTAATAGTGTAATAGTTACATATATATTCAAAAGTTTAGTAATTCAATAGTAGGTACAACGGCTTGATACGTATAATATATAATTATTAAAGTATAATTATTAGTATACTACAGTTTTATAAAAGAGGTTGAATATAACCACCCCCCCCCCCCCCCCCACCCCCCGTTACCTTTTTCAGTATATTTGCATATTCGCGGCATATCATACTTGGATAAACTTCCGCAGTCTACGCATAAATAAATAAACGAATAATTTTTAAATAACAAAGACACAATTTAATTTTATTATTTAATTAATGTAAGAACACGGTAGTAATTCGTTTGAATGAGGATAGGAAATATTTCGGAAAGAGCGTATGAAATCACAAGAAATGAAATAAATTTATTTGCAGTACACACATTTTTCATACATAATGACGCATAGCATAGACAATAATAGACTTACAATGAACTGTCGACCTTACACATATACTAGATACTATCGACGACTCTACATGCAGTTGGTGGATATATTATACTGGTGTTTGTCCTTGCGATGACCTTGAAAAGTCCTGCAAAGGTCGAGTGCCGCCGGCATTAGCGTTACCCGATGTACACCGCGGGGAGGTTGCTCGGTCGGACTTTGTACATCATGGTGGCTCTGAAAAGAGCCGATTTTGTGCCACGTAGACTTGCTGCAACAAGATAAACACAATTGCAGGGACTGCTAGATAGTTAAAAGTCAATGGAGTTCGTAGATCTCACATTAGTAAATTAATAAGGTTTCACACTTACCAATGTTATTGGCGCATATTCGTCGACAGAAAACACAATTGTTCTACCCTCTGTGACAGGGGGGGGGGGGGGGGGATGAGCGTTTCTCTGTAACTATATTGCCGGCACGCGAAAATAGCCTCTCGCTATACGCCTGCGATGCCGGCACGCCCAAAATGTTGTTTGCCACGAGTGCCAGTTTCGGATATTTGGTCGCGTTTTCCCTCCACCACTTCAGAATACATGTCTCTGTCGGCTTTAGTTTCTCCTCCATATAATTCTCAATTTCTTTTTCGACGGTGTCGGTTGGTCCATCCACCTCGTTCAAACCAATATCATCGTAAAAGTCCATTAATGTATTTGGCGCTGGTCCTGCCATAGAAACAAATAAATATAACGGACAATATAGAACACAGCATCACATAATTTTATTACTGTTTCACACTCACCTGACGTTTGGTTCAATTGTGCATTTTCCCTACCCACATCGCTTACGTCGAGGTACTCTGAAGCAACTGAATGCAGGACTCTGTGAGCCGCCGCTTTTTTATCTGCCGACAATAGACGGTCTTTAGTGCGAGGGTCCAAAATCATTGCGAGTAATAGTGATTCTGAATCATTAATAAAATCAAATCTGCTATTTAATTCATTCAATAAATTTTTTTGGAAGTCTGTGCAGTCAGTGTCGGTCGTTTCCCCATTCTGTAATGGAATTGGGTTAGCCAGTCTTTTGCGTATGCCGTATATAGAAGATATGTAACGACACAGCGTTGGCTCATTTTCCTGCGTCATAATTAGTGTCGCCTCTTTAAAAACTCGCATTATGTCGCAGTATTGTTGGATTTTGGACCACTCGCACTTTGACAAATGGTCCGGCGTTCCTGGCTCACAGAGGACCACATCAAGCGCTTTTCGTACCTCTAGAAAGCGATTGAGCATGTCGAACTGGGAGTTCCAACGCGTGCTCACGTCAGAAATTAATTTCAGTGGCTTCGAGTCCGGATTTCTCTCCTGCTGTACAGCTTTTAGCTTTTCTGTCACCGATGCTGAGCGATGGAACTTCCCTACTATATGTTTGCATCTTTTGATTATGTTTGTTAAATCAGCGGAATCGACCACACAGTCGTTTATGACCAACTGAAAAGGACTCGTTGCATTATATATGAAATGTTAATGATTTATTATTCATTTTTTGCATTTAAATATCTCCTGTTTATATACCTGCAGAGTATGAGCGTAGCAAGGGATACGCTCCCACGTATCGCACAATTTAATAGCCTTCACTATATTCTTGGCGTTGTCGGTGGTAAAGTAAATTTTATTTTGAATATCGTTGAACCCCCACTCGCTCAAACAGTTGTTGAGTATGGTGATTAGAACCTTCATTAATTGTTGGAAACCTGTGGCGCTCACCATTGAATGAGCCACTTCCATGCTCTCTAAATTACCAGCGCAATTGCACGAATGATAATTGTTGATTGTCAGCCGTTTTCAATGGTGAGCGCCACAGGTTTCCAACAATTAATGAAGGTTGTGGAGCCGAGGTATTCGATCCCCCGCCGTGCGACGTTCGCCGAGGAATTGATACCCGATATATACAGAGCCGAACGGAAGAAAATTCAGGACGTAATCAGCGAGGATGTAAAAACTGTACGTATAATTTCTCCAATGTTCGTGAAATTTGTCAGTATCTTTTATGAGCAAACTTCACGCTCGGCGGAATCGCTTTCTTCTCTCCCTTGTCACGTACAATATTTTTTTCAACACCTGCATGAAAGGTGTGCTTTTGAAAGCCTGCCGAGCGATTCGGAAAGAAATATACATGTTCGATTGCTTTTTCATTCTGTCGAAATTAATAAATACGTCTATTTATTTCCCAACAAATCGATAACGATTAGTTGAACAACTGCATCTTCATACCGTCATTTTGCTCCCGCTCAGCAGGCGTAAAAAACACACACATTTTCATGCAGGTGTTGAATAAAACACGTTTCTGACTCGATTTAAGGTATTCACATCATTTAACTGTTTTGGATAAGATACGAACGTTTGCATTTACGACAGACGGCTGGACGTCGCGGACGCTAGAGAAATACCTGTCGCTGACGGTCCATTATATTAATGGAAATTTCACATTAAAAAACTATACCCTTCACATCTTGTGCGTAACTGAAGCGCAAACGAGCGAAAATCTAATCACCATACTCAACAACTGTTTGAGCGAGTGGGGGTTCAACGATATTCAAAATAAAATTTACTTTACCACCGACAACGCCAAGAATATAGTGAAGGCTATTAAATTGTGCGATACGTGGGAGCGTATCCCTTGCTACGCTCATACTCTGCAGGTATATAAACAGGAGATATTTAAATGCAAAAAATGAATAATAAATCATTAACATTTCATATATAATGCAACGAGTCCTTTTCAGTTGGTCATAAACGACTGTGTGGTCGATTCCGCTGATTTAACAAACATAATCAAAAGATGCAAACATATAGTAGGGAAGTTCCATCGCTCAGCATCGGTGACAGAAAAGCTAAAAGCTGTACAGCAGGAGAGAAATCCGGACTCGAAGCCACTGAAATTAATTTCTGACGTGAGCACGCGTTGGAACTCCCAGTTCGACATGCTCAATCGCTTTCTAGAGGTACGAAAAGCGCTTGATGTGGTCCTCTGTGAGCCAGGAACGCCGGACCATTTGTCAAAGTGCGAGTGGTCCAAAATCCAACAATACTGCGACATAATGCGAGTTTTTAAAGAGGCGACACTAATTATGACGCAGGAAAATGAGCCAACGCTGTGTCGTTACATATCTTCTATATACGGCATACGCAAAAGACTGGCTAACCCAATTCCATTACAGAATGGGGAAACGACCGACACTGACTGCACAGACTTCCAAAAAAATTTATTGAATGAATTAAATAGCAGATTTGATTTTATTAATGATTCAGAATCACTATTACTCGCAATGATTTTGGACCCTCGCACTAAAGACCGTCTATTGTCGGCAGATAAAAAAGCGGCGGCTCACAGAGTCCTGCATTCAGTTGCTTCAGAGTACCTCGACGTAAGCGATGTGGGTAGGGAAAATGCACAATTGAACCAAACGTCAGGTGAGTGTGAAACAGTAATAAAATTATGTGATGCTGTGTTCTATGTTGTCCGTTATATTTATTTGTTTCTATGGCAGGACCAGCGCCAAATACATTAATGGACTTTTACGATGATATTGGTTTGAACGAGGTGGATGGACCAACCGACACCGTCGAAAAAGAAATTGAGAATTATATGGAGGAGAAACTAAAGCCGACAGAGACATGTATTCTGAAGTGGTGGAGGGAAAACGCGACCAAATATCCGAAACTGGCACTCGTGGCAAACAACATTTTGGGCGTGCCGGCATCGCAGGCGTATAGCGAGAGGCTATTTTCGCGTGCCGGCAATATAGTTACAGAGAAACGCTCATCCCCCCCCCCCCCCCCCTGTCACAGAGGGTAGAACAATTGTGTTTTCTGTCGACGAATATGCGCCAATAACATTGGTAAGTGTGAAACCTTATTAATTTACTAATGTGAGATTTACGAACTCCATTGACTTTTAACTATCTAGCAGTCCCTGCAATTGTGTTTATCTTGTTGCAGCAAGTCTACGTGGCACAAAATCGGCTCTTTTCAGAGCCACCATGATGTACAAAGTCCGACCGAGCAACCTCCCCGCGGTGTACATCGGGTAACGCTAATGCCGGCGGCACTCGACCTTTGCAGGACTTTTCAAGGTCATCGCAAGGACAAACACCAGTATAATATATCCACCAACTGCATGTAGAGTCGTCGATAGTATCTAGTATATGTGTAAGGTCGACAGTTCATTGTAAGTCTATTATTGTCTATGCTATGCGTCATTATGTATGAAAAATGTGTGTACTGCAAATAAATTTATTTCATTTCTTGTGATTTCATACGCTCTTTCCGAAATATTTCCTATCCTCATTCAAACGAATTACTACCGTGTTCTTACATTAATTAAATAATAAAATTAAATTGTGTCTTTGTTATTTAAAAATTATTCGTTTATTTATTTATGCGTAGACTGCGGAAGTTTATCCAAGTATGATATGCCGCGAATATGCAAATATACTGAAAAAGGTAACGGGGGGTGGGGGGGGGGGGGGTGGTTATATTCAACCTCTTTTATAAAACTGTAGTATACTAATAATTATACTTTAATAATTATATATTATACGTATCAAGCCGTTGTACCTACTATTGAATTACTAAACTTTTGAATATATATGTAACTATTACACTATTAAACTTTTTAACATATGAATCTATTAAATTCTAATGGCGAGGTTCGCCAAGCTAATTTGTAAACAAATTCCGTATCTGCAAAAAATATGAAAAATTTGCAGAATGTGCAACGTATATCCAGAATATTCAAAATGTGTAAAATCGAAAATATATTTGTAACATTCTCTTAATGATGAAACATACTTCTGTCAAAATCCTGCTTGTTTAAGTCATTTCAATAAAAACATGCAATTTACATATACTTCCGCAATCTATATTATAATTGTGTTAGGTTTACATAACCTATTTCCAACCTATCTGCTGGATGTAACATACATTCGGCCCGCCTCGGTTCTTTCGGCCCGCTCGGTTCTTTCGGCCCGCTTGAAATAATTCAATCCGCTTGGTTCTGTTCGAGCCGCCCGCTTACTTCGGGCCGCTTGAAAAATTCAAGCTACTTGGTTCTATCCAAGCCGTTCGGTTCTTTCAAGCCGCTCACTTCATTCGGGTACTCGGCTCGGCTCGGAAATCAGGTTTCAGCTTGGTTCGAATTTCAAGCTACCCGAATATTCAAGTACTTGAACAGCTCTAACGTATTCCTTAGCACTTCTCCTAACAGCCACCTGGAATATTGAGTCCGCAGGATGTAATAGGGTAGGTGTACATAGGGTAGGTGTCCATATTATTGCCGCTTTATTTATTTTCCTTAATAAAAATGTAACGTATAAATAATAGTGTTCAACAATAATATTATTATTAAGTTGGGACTGTTCTTATTATTATTAATATTATTGTTGTGCACTATTCTTTATACGTTACGGTTTTATTAAGCAAAATAAATAAAGTGACAACGAATCACCAACGAACCAGAATCACGCAAGAAAGTTTAAACAATCACATACCAAATTATATTGTGCATTCAATGTCATCTTTGTGGAGGACCCATAGTTTAAAAAATTACTGGAACAATTGAATATCGCAGGTATGTCTATTATTCATTGATGATATAAAAAGTGGGGCACCTCGGATGCAAAAGGAGAATTTTTTAATATTCAATAAGCGATATATTGTTTATAAACATCATGAGTCACATCAGTGGTGTTCTGTGTTTTTTTGTGTAAGGCACCTCTGTCGTTGAGTGTAAAAATAAAATTTTTATTATCTTTTATTAAACGGGTTTTTTGAGAAGCCTACGTGGCATACGTATTTAAATACTGTCTATGTACCCGATGAGCCGAATGTGTCCAATGTGCCACGGGTATCTTTACCAAAACACATAAAGCCGGGTCCAGACCTGAATGCGTATACGCTGAGCAGGCTGTGCGCGCACGAATGACGCATGCGGAGGGGTCGAAAGTGCCATTGTGTCTTTCTTCACCAACTTCTGTGCTTAACTTAGCCCACTCCGCAGTCTTAAAGATGGTGTGATACATAGTTAGCTAAATAAACATACAGCTCAACCCTCCGAGTCATCCCGTTTACCAATACAAGGTGATTGTCCAACGACGCCTGTCAAAGAGTTGCCATCTGGTACCCCGTGGCTAGGACAACCCCCTGCAGTGCGGCTGAGCGTCTATACCTGCCATTTTTATATAGGGTATTAATGAGGACCGCTGCAAGGTTTAATACCGTTAATAGTTACTTGAAAATCACACTCTGTCGATGGCACTTATTGTTTGAAACATTTAAGTTACCATTGTTCAATGGAAACCACGAGAAGGTGGTGAGTATTCTTCCATCGGGAAAGGATAGGATGTGATGGGATTATGTTAAAGGATAATAATTAATTTTTTCGCATTTTTGAGCGTCTTTTGGAATAAATGACCGGTTATGTAATTACTTATTTGATAATTGCTACAACTTTTGATTTGTCACTGTATGAATAGACTTTAGCTTTTAAATGAGACACTGTATCCGTTGGTATAAATGAATGAAAGTTTCGCGTTCCAGAAATTGTTTTTGCAAGTCCACGTCTCTCTAGTAATAATCGTGAATGTTTTTGATATTGTTCTATTGCTCAATAGATTGCAAAAACAATTTCTGGAACGCGAAACTTTCATTCATTTATAATAGTACATTGCGTGACAAGGAAGAGAAGTAAGCGATTGCGGCGAGCGTGAAGTGATTCACGCAATTCACGCGAGGCGAAATCGCGTCTCTCCCTTGTTGCGCACTATATTTTTTTCATCACCTGCATGAAAGGTGTTTTTTTGAAAGCCTGCTGAGCGATTCGCAAAAAAATATGCATGATGATCGAACACTGCATCTTCATACCACAGGGTAACATCAAACTCCAGTTTCGTTGGGAGCAAAGTAAAAAATTGCGAATACGCATGCGCGTAAAGTCTTTTTCCTTTGGGAGAAAAGTAGAAAACGCGAATACGTCTGAAATTGGTCATTTTGCTCCCGCTCAGCAGGCGTAAAAAAACACCCACTTTCATGCAGGTGTTGAAAAAAAAAAACAAAAGACGCTCAAAAATACGAAAAAATAATTATTATCCTTTAACATAATCCCATCACGAACGAATTCACTGAAGGAAGGTCCTCCCTTTTCGAGGAGCGGTGTTCCCAATGTGTGTTTCATAATTATATTAAAACTACAATTACTTCATGCATATGAAAAAGATGTTACCAATATAGCAATTAAAAAGTATGGTCCACCATCAATACGCCACCTGCAGGCTGGAGGGACGCCTGGTTCCCGTCTGCGTCGTTTTCCCTTCTAATTGAAGACGAATCCCATATCTTTCGAGTAACTACGCGCTCCAATATCATAACAAAAACAGGCACCGGCGTATGTACTGCGAGAAAGGATGAGGCGTAGGAGGGAGATTATATTATGACCAATCGGATCTGCATTCGTTGCAGACGCAACGTTTTCACCTCATCATAGTAATGTTTTCTCTTTATGGTCCACGTTGTCTCGCACCGCATATGTCAGTGCGTAGTTTGGTTTTGATATTGTAGCACGTGTTTATACTGAAGAAATAAGGGATCAGTCTCCAATTCGAAGGGAAGACGTCACAGGCGGGATCACGCGCTGTCAGCCGATACCTCATTTTCTACCTGCGTCCCTCCACGAGGCGTATGGCTGCCCCCCGCGAGTAATCTCGTGTGATTTTTTAACACAACAGCGAGTTGGCCTGGCTGTATGAATTAAGAACAATGCAGGGTGTAGTGAAGAAAAGAAAGACAAATTATTCAGTAAAATAGAGCTTTAAAGTCTATCATATGGTAATTGCATTATTATTATTCAAAATGTAATTTTTAAATTTATTTAGTCTATGCCTTCAATAATTTAAGTCATTGAAATTAATTTGTGTAGGCGTTTCGTAAAAATTACCGAAAAATTGCATTATTATTATTCAAAATGTAATTTTTAAATTTATTTAGTCTATGCCTTCAATAATTTAAGTCATTGAAATTAATTTGTGCAGGCGTTTCGTAAAAATTACCGAAAGCGGGCAACTTAGAAAATTTGTATGTTTTAAACAATTTCGAATCTGCAAAAATGAGGACTTAACCCTCCCTAATTTCATATGGGCTACCATATATATATTTCAATATCATGAAAATCCGAGACATCGAGGATTTTAGAAAAGTATCACATCTGCCCCTATCTTCCACGCTGAACGCAATGCACTCCAAACTTCCTTTGATGTGTGGAAGAAAACCGACAACGGTCGGCTCAGGCCATGTGCCTGCGCCGGCATTCGCGAGTCGGGTCGCATGCGCCGAGTCACTACGAATGACCCGTCCACACTAGCATATGCGTTCACGCTCACCCTTTCTGACGTAGAAGCATGCGGCCCTGGCTACCGTTTCACCCGTCCACATCAGAATATTCGTGCCGCGCTCAGCCTGCTCAGCGTATACGCATTCAGGTCTGGACCCGGCTTAAGATGTTTCGCACACACACTTTCGTTGCGTATAACTACCAACGTAATGAAGACATTAAAAAAACAGACAACCTGCTACAATTCATACCCAAGTCCTATATAAATGTTCACAATTGTGAAATTCCGCATCATGTCCCAAATCAGCAGAGATAGTAAATAATATCTTATTATAAGCCGTCCAGGAGAAATACGTTGGAATTCCTTGTATGATTCATTGACACGGATATTAAATATAAAAGAAAAGAATTATCAGTTATGTAAGACATTAGAAATGAAACACGTACTGAACGAGCAAGAATATCTATACATACAAGAGCATGTTGCAGTTACAAGACCTGTAGCCCATGCTCTTGATATTCTCCAGGGAGAGAACAATACGTTTTATGGAATAGTTATTCCCTGTTTGCTATATGCAATTGCATATAAACAATTTTTTGTATCTCAAATACGTTAGGAAATAATGTAACTGATTACTGTTTCCGCCGACAACCTGTATGTGTCAATACATACATACGAATTACGTGACCTACAAAAATATTTCCAACAAGGGTTCATTGGTACCAAATGGATTATTTATTGATGTAAGCAAAATTTTACATTAAAAACTGGAATCATGTTGTTTTTGTTACATATTATCATATTTTTTTTCTCTTTCTATTCTCATACCAAGTTGTAAGTAAATTAGATAACATTATATCACATTGCTTGAAAAATAACGTGCCTTGTTACTTCCGCAATTAGAGACTTATGTATGTTGTGCCCTGGCAATGCCCAAGATACACGTAATATACAATCACATAATCTGATAATTCTTTACTCATATATCGCTTAAAACCGAATGCCGACGCCTCCAGAAGAGAATACTTCTTTAAGGCGGGATTTCCTCGGCGTCCAGACGCACCCGGCCAACACACGCGTTCAGACGTACACGCACACGTCCAGACACACACGTCCAAACGTATGTTGGACACAGTACAGACTTCCATCGATAGGTGTTGGGTATCATATTTATTCGTCGTTCAATCAGGTCGAATAACGAATAAAACCGTATTCGAATGAATCTGGCTAGAATAACGGTACAGATTTATTCGCGAATAACGAATGATTTTTCGTCGAATACAATCGTCATTTGTTATGTACGAATAAATCTTGGGAATTTATACGAATCCGTATTCGAATGAAAATTTAGCCGAATAATGCCCAACTCTGGTGGGCAGACCCGCAACAGCGCGAAATCTGGGCACCATCGAGCGAATCCTCGACGCCGTTGAAGCCGACCCAACCATCAGTGTGCGCGGCTTGAGCCGTCGCCTAGAGCAGTGATGAGCAACCCGCGTTCCGCGGGCCACATGTGGCCCACCTGAACATCGCCGCGTGGCCCACCTGAACATCGTCATATCGGATTTTTCACGAACGAACTTGATAATATTAGGTGCGATATTTGTAATTTATACCTCATTTAGGTATAAATGTCGAACTTAATATTGTCAAGCTCGTTGATGAAAAACAGAGTCAAGTATCTCATTAATTAAATTTCAGTGGTTATTTACGTTCATTTAATTCGAAAAATATAGGTACATATATTTGTTTAGAATTTAGATTATAATATGTAGGTATATATTAATGTGTATATATTGCTAATAAACAGTACATCAAAGTTAAAAAAAAAAGTTTTATTGTAAATCAATGTCAGAAATAACAAATTTAGCCCATAAATTAAAATTCTTGGATTAGTTATATCTATGTATTTAATATTGTGGCCCGGGTAAAGAAGTAGGTTTCCACTTGTGGCCCACTTCTGACAAAAGGTTGCTCATCACTGGCCTAGAGTAAGTGGCAGTTCAAATTAACTGCAGCAATTATTAATTAAGAAAAAAATGTTATCTAATAGTGGATGTTCTTGCATTTTGTTCTAGTGTCAGCAGGACGACGATACACCGAATCCTCAAGGATCGCAGGTTGCATCCGTACAAATATGTACGGGTGCAACATTTGCACGCCGGGGATTACATCCTGCGGACTCAATATTCCAGGTGGCTGTTGGGAGAAGTGCTTCCGTCGTTCATCAAATACATATTGTGGACGGATGAAGCAATTTTCAACAGAGAAGGTTGCTCCAATTCCCACAATATGCATGTGTGGTGCGACGAAAATCCCCTAGCGCTTCGTCCATGTGCAGCACAAGTCCGTTGGTCGATCAACCTATGGGCCGGCATTTGTGGCGAATTTATCGTTGGGCCGTACATTCTGCCAGACAGGCTGGACGGCCCAGCGTATAAATGTTTTTTAGAACATGTTCTGCCGGATCTTATGGACGATATTCCATATGAGATCCGACAGAACATGTACTACCAGCATGACGGAGCTGGGCCACATTACGCCGATAATGTCCGCGCTTATTTAGGTGAAACCTTTCAGGACAGGTGGATCGGCCGCGGCGGGCGAGAGGCCCACGTTGCGTGGCCCCCACGGTCACCGAATATGAATTCGCTGGATTTTTTCTTCTGGGGCTACCTGAAGGTAATTTGATTATTGCTGTTACTCTTTACTTATTCCTGTTGTAGATAGGTATTCTTTTTTTTTTACTTACGTTTTGTATTTGTTGTACAACAATCATTTCAGAATGAGGTGTATCGTCAGCCGGTGGACACTCCTGAAGAGGCAATTGCACTTATCCAGCGACAAGTAATTCTCCGAGCCGAGGCATGCGTGGACAATGACGGTCGCCATGTGGAGCAATTTTTAAACTAATAACAATCGGCCCCTTTCGGGGCCACCAATTTTTAAAACGTAGGAACAACACGTTCCATAAAAAATAAATAAAGTGATCAGTGTTAGTAGTCGTGCAGTGAAGTGAATATTCGATAATTTGACCTGGACGCACCTGACATTGCGACCCTTAACTTTGGGTAGTGGGAATGTAAGGATACCTGGGACCAGCTGTGCACGGAGCACGTCCATCGATGACCAGGATCGGTTCGGTGACCCTGTGACACAGATTTTCAAGCTGCAGGTGAATTTCCAACAAGGGTGAGTTTTAGTTACTTTATTGGTGATAATTCATTTTTAAATTTAACGCAAGCGATGGCTTATTTCCGGCGATAATTCTCTAAATTCCCGTACGATAACATTTATTCGGGCTTTTTAAACAGACTTATTCGTTACCACCAACAGTGCTGGCCGTTATTGAATTACGGATTTTTATCACAATAACGAACTACTATCACCTTTCGTTAATTTCCTGTTACATTACCTTTTCGTGGCTACGTTATTAACACAAGGAAATTTACGTATTCCTTATCCTCCCACTTCAAATAATTATTATTTTCGAATCTTCTAAAAAAAAACTGCGTATTCGTCTTTTTACGTTACACGTGATTTTCATCCATTTATTCTTTATTCATTATTCACTTTAAATGACAAACAAACCATGACAACATGTTCGATTTTATTTGTTACGTCTTTTTCATTTGCCATTCTACGCAAGTTTCTTCGATGCATGCCGAGTTGCTTGCTCGCAGTCGCAGCGCGGCTCGTAGCCACGCTAGCGCGGGAACTCGGCCGTCAGACTCGCGCTGTGATTGGTCGGTGCTTTTTATTAATATCTCGTTAACGAAACATCGGAGAGCATTTTCGCAAAGGAAAAAGTTGTTTGCAATCACCCCCAGAATCACCCCCTTTAAGGAAACGCAGCATTTTTGGGACACTCTGTATAGTTTAGAGCCGGTACTAAATAAATTGGAAGAGCTTTATCCCTTGAATACCTTGAGACTGCCGGAGTTGACGGAAAGGTTGGTAGTGCTATTCTCACTAGTTACGGCACACCGTAGGCAGACGCTGTCGCTGATAAAGCGGAGTAACATCGAAAAGGATATAGAGGGACATAAAATAAAAATAACTGACAGAATTAAGGTGTCTAGACCTGGTGCATATGAACCATTATTAATGCTGCCAGTATTTCAAGAGAATCCAACACTGTGCATGGTAGGAACATTAAGGTCTGCGCATACATTTCCGTTCCGTCTCCGTTCCGTGGACGTACAAGGTATCGGTTGCTTGTTTTGGAATGGAGCAGCGCACACTTGTCCGTGTCAAGGATGTCAGCCGGTGTCCGTGTAGAACCCCTATCCGTTCGGTGAAACTAAAATTCGGTTGCCAACGATATTTGGGCATTTGGACTGACGGAATCCGGAAATCACGGAAAGGTCGACCTTTTTTTATAACCATGAATGGTTCTCGGGTCGAAGCTCTCGCACCACGCGCTTCAGGCATCCTAGAGCCTGGAGTCATAAAGACAAGGACAGCAATAGGCCACTCAGTAATGGAAATGGTAATTTCTATAATTAATATTGAAACTCCATAAAAATACCACCAATGCATTGCTGGAGTTTTTACAATGAAAATTATACCAAACATGATATAATTCTGATCATTATTAATGATTGTAATGAAAAGATTGTTTTTCTTTCAAAAGGACGAAACACGCCACCTACTTAGTAAACTAATCCTTCTAGCTTCTAAAAAAATCACGTTGATTGGACCAAATTTAATGTTGTTATTCTGTTTTAAAGGGTGTCCGAATACTTTTGTCTCCACTGTATGTACATATGTAAGTACATAATACACATTTTCTTTCACTAATTCGCATTTGTGAAATAGGCTGGTAAGTGTGGACTGGTATGCGCATTCGAAATCTCGATACACGTACTATTGGGAGATGAGAAAAAAGGAGACTACC
Source organism: Andrena minutula (assembly GCA_929113495.1). Taxonomy (NCBI): domain Eukaryota; kingdom Metazoa; phylum Arthropoda; class Insecta; order Hymenoptera; family Andrenidae; genus Andrena; species Andrena minutula. The sequence continues at coordinate 23,000,301 of OV815993.1, forward strand.
CACAAGCTGAAATGTCACAGGGGCAAGGGGAATCGCCCGTTCGCTTCAGCCTATCCCCTCCAAGAAATCCTAGTTTTCGGCTCTTAACGGCTGTCCATATCCATTAGTTTCGTTCGCGTTCTTTGTCACGGGACGAAATGTGTTTAAATAAAATACTTCATGCGTGCTATTTTGTTCAAATTTCTTACTACTCTCGGAAACTTGGTGGGAAATGATGAAAATGTTGACATTCATAATTTTGACTGTGTAGTAAAATTCAAGCGTACTTCGGTGAGAGCTGGAGGAGTTGCTATTTATCAAAATTCCAATAACAGCTTGGTCTGCACTTCAAATATGAACATTAATTTGCGTCAAACTACTACGGTTCCTGTAAATAGCGGATTATCAGTTGGAGAAATTTGTGCTGCTCAGTGCATTCTAGATCAGGCCTGGGATTTAAGGGGTCTCCCTAGTGTGACGGTTCAAAAAAATCGATTTTTTTTTTGTTTTTTCTGAAAGTTCAACATCTTAAGAATATATTCCTAAAATATTATAGCTGAATTCGAAATTTTGGCAACGCTGTGAGCTATGAACAGTAGCGCGCGACCGATATGGCGCCATGTATACCCGCTACATTGGCGATGGCGACAGTAAAACGTATAAGGGCATTGTGGATTTGAATCCATATGACGTGCAGGTGAAAAAGTTAGAGTGTGTTTTACACGTTAAAAAAAGGATGGGTTCTCGTTTGAGAGCAGAAAAAAAGAAACATAAAGGAATAGGGGGAAAAGGTCCGGGAAAATTAACGGATAAGTTAATAAATGATTTAACAGCATATTATGGGTTAGCAATTACACGACACACGGATTCAGTGGAGGAAATGAAGAATGCGATTTGGGCAACGTATCACCATAGGTGCTCCACTGATACAGCGCCCGAACATGATTACTGCCCTACCGGAGCCGACAGCTGGTGTTCGTGGCGCCGCGCTGAAGCAAAAGGCGCCCTCGACAATTACACTCATGATCCACCCCTTACTGAACTCGTACAGCAGGTTATAAAGCCCATTTATACCAATTTATCCCAACACGAATTGATAGAGCGATGTCTAGGCGGAAACACACAGAACAATAACGAAAGTTTTAATCAGTTAATTTGGCATTTCGCCCCCAAACATATATACTCTGGGCCAAAAACAGTTGAAGTAGCAACATATTTAGCAACTGGCATATTTAACGATGGCTACCAGTCACTATTAAGAGTATTAAATACGATGGGAGTAACAATTGGCCCAGAAGCCAAAAGTTTTGCCGATACGCAAGACGTGAACAGAGTTTGCCTTGGAGAGAAAAGGCATCAGGAAGCATCAAAAGAAGCTCGAACTGCTTCGAAGGAAAGCAAATGCAGCTTTACAAGAATTGTATGAAGAAGAGGAAGGTGTACTCTATGGGCCAGGCATCGGAGACTAATCGTAAGTATGATTTATTATTTGAAAAATGGTACTTGAATCTTTAAACGCGTTTTACTCGAAACTACATTTTTCGGCCCGGCGATCACGATATCTCCAAAACTACTCAACCAAACGACTTAAAACTTAACATATATATTGAGTGCGTGTTCTCTTAGGATCTGACCTAGAATGAAGTCATTATTTGCAAAATTCGAATTTTGCAGCTCAAAAAACTGACCACTTTTTTGCCGCGAAATGAAAACTTTTCTTTAAAGTGCCGCCATTTTTTTATTTGGTGATTTTCTATTTTCATTCTAGTTCAAGTCCTAGCTACATTCATATAGCTTAAGAAAATAACTGTGTTTTTTGTTTCAGATAACCATGGTAGCCGGAATCGTGATCGCCAGCAGCAGGCGTTTTTTTGCGAGCTTTTCATTATAACCCTTATAACATAAAATATAATTATCATTAATGCTTCAAAAAATTCAAGTAGATTGTCAAAATGTAACTGAATAAATACCCCAAAGTTAGAAACCGCAATATCAAGTACATTTCCTTCAAAAAAATTCCCAAATATAGCCCTATTTTCCAGGCGTCACACTAGGGAGACCCCTTAAGTGAACGCGGCGGCCGATTTTCAGAGGCAACGCCTCTTTTCTCCCACCGCACGTCTTGGCCCCCGCGGCGGCCTAGGAGCTTCGAGCGCCTCAGGCCCGTACCATATGAACCGCGCGTAGCTCATATCAACCGAGCTACGCGCGGTTCATATGGTACGGGCCTGAGGCGCTCGAAGCTCCTAGGCCGCCGCGGGGGCCAAGACGTGCGGTGGGAGAAAAGAGGCGTTGCCTCTGAAAATCGGCCGCCGCGTTCACTTAAATCCCAGGCCTGTTCTAGATAATGGCATCATGATTGACATGATTGACATCTCTCCTCATCCTACATCTCTCCTAGTCATGCAATGTCAAAAATAATGCAATTTATTTTTGAATCTTTACTTTTGTACCGTAATGATGTATCTGATACTGAATTTGTTGACAAAGGTCTCTCTCAATTGCCTATCATTTTGAGCGGCGATTTTAATGTAAATTTTGCTTCGAAGGAGGCACAACCTTTAATTGATTTTTTAGATCGTAAATTTAATTTGAAAATAAATAATGATCGTAATGTATCCACCACTAAATGGGGAAGCACAATATTGACGGTGTATTTGCTGGATATTTAGATAAATTACAATCAAATACTTTCATTTCGTACTTCAGTTATCATAAGCCAATTGTCTCTTTTTTAGAATGTCATTTTATGGAAACTTCGTAATAATAAAGCAAAAAAAATCTATGTAGGTAAATAAAAATGTAAATGTTCGTTTGTTTAAAATCTTAAATCTCCGAAAGTTTTTCACCGATTGCCAAGGGGTGTGCGGGTACCCGACTTTTCAGGCTCGGGACGGGCCGGAAATTTTCGGGTGAGATCCCGATACTTTCGTATTGCTCGAGATCCCGACAGTCTCGAGATCCCGAGACTCGATTCGGGCTACAAGCATAGCCCCTTCCGTCTCGGTCCCCTCGTAATATCTGGCTTTCGAGCCGATCGGGTCCGAGTTTTGCCGAGCCGACCTGAAATCAAATTGCCCGCTCACGGCGGTCTTGATTGTAGCCCGAAACTAGTCTCGGGATCCCGAAAACTTCGGGACCTCGAGCAATATGAAAGTATCGAGACCCCGCCCGATCTCGCCCGAAATTTTCGGACCCGTTCCGAGGGCCGGGAACCCGAGCCTCGGGACGGATGGCACAACCCCTACCGATTGCTATGAAATTTTGACACAACGTTGCATTCGAATACGCGCGTGTTTTTATATACCCACTAGAGCCACAGCAACGCGTGGCCGGGTACAGCTATTTAATAAAATATGAATAATCATTGTGTCAATCAATGATTATTCAATAAAAACTGAAAATTCAATAAAACTTGAATCATCAAGTTTTATTTCTGTAGTGTGTAGTGTAAAAAACACGGTCTTTTCTTACATTGGCACAACTGCGTAAAAATAATTATCAAAAAATTCATATGTATAAAGATACTAGAGCTGTTCGAGTACTCGGAACAAGCGAGCCGGGATATACTCGGTTCGAATAACCGATCCGAGCCGAGCGCTCGAAAAAAGCGAGCGGCTCGAATGAATCGGGCGGCTCGATTAAAAAGCGAGCGGCTCGATCAAAAAGCGAGCGGCTCGATTAAAAATCGAGCTCATTTGACACTCGTCAGGAACGTCAGGTTATAAATTTGGAGTAGATTGCACAATGAAGGTAGCGATTGACGAACGAAACAATTGTTTTCAGCCGCTCGCTTTAATCGAGCGCTCGGCTTGGTTCGGAAACCGAGTCCCGGCTCGACTCGAATTTCGAGCTACTCGAACAGCTCTAAAAGATACCCACACCACCAACCCTTGAAGTCAACTTTTCCCAGTCTCTCCTAGCCTCTACGAGGAAAACGCGGCTGAGTTGTAATGCGAACACCCTGTATCGTGAAAGAACCACCTTTTGATAATTAGCGAATTTAAGTTTACCCCACCAAAATGGTCAGAATGCGACCTATGCGCCCCCTCCACCTTCCGATGATCGTGACAGAGCCTTCGCGGAAAATTAGTCACACTCCCAAGGACAGTACTTCCGCAAATTTTCTTTGAGCAGTGTCGCAGTGTAGTCTACTTCGCTTCAGAATGTCGCAAAAGTAAGTTGAAGTGTGTGATATTGTGTACTCTTTAATATTTATTCACATTATCGTCACTGACATTTTCGTATTTTTAGCAATTCAGAGATGAGCAACGAAAAATTAATAGAATTGGTGCGCGCACATTCCGTCCTGTACAACCAGGGCGATCCTAAATATCTGGACAGCGACTCCAAGACAAAGATTTGGGATGAGATAGGAGCCCAACTAAATGAGGAAGGTAAGTCACATAGCTCTTATATTTTACAAAAGAATAACATAAAACTGTACAAAACTATAAACCTATTTCAAACACACACGCGCCCGCACGCCCCATCATATCTTTTACACTACACTCCATTCACAAGTATTTACAATAAATGCCATTCAACTCTTTCCACTCAATCGCAAGTCACACTCGTATTTCATACTCGCTATATAGATACAGCATGTCCGGTTCGTTTTTACAGGCGCTATTATTTTTGTAACTATTGGAAAAGCGAAAACCTGTTCCATACAAAAGTTGTTTGATTTGATGGAGAAAACTTAAGGGGGAATAACACCTTGAAGCCCAGAAAAAAATTCAACTTTTTTTAATTTTGTGTTAGATATCCATACTTCGTAGGAAAGTCATTGATATGGGGTTTAAATGTGCATGCAGTGGACAGTATTTTAGAATTTTTGTGTGACAAAATAAACGATCTTATAACTTTAAACTCGTTTTTCTCGAAACTATGTTTTTCACACTGGTTGAACGATTTTCTCCGCCAATTTTGCATGAATCGATCTCCGGTTTTGCGTATTGATTCTACAGAAAAATGCCTTCAGTTAAGGGTACGGAAATTTAATTACAATAATTTTTAATATTCTATTAATATTATTCTATTAAGTGTTCTCCATCAAATCAAACAACTTTCGAATGGAACAGGTTTTCGCTTTTCCAATAGTTACAAACATAATACCGTATGTAGAAACGAGCAGGATGAACAGTATATTTATAACTACAAAAGTAATAATTAATTAACAATAAAATTAAACTAATAATTAAATTTTATCGTTTTGCCACGAAACGGCTCCCTCACAATTAAAGTAGTCTGTGAAGCATTCTGCGACGTTGACGGGCCCCCATTCGGCATATCGCTTTCAATTTTTCTAATAAAATTGTACAACATGCATGTCGATAGAACTATCTTGTCTAAGTATTCCGGCTTGACATGTATGCGCCGATTATAAATCCTAAATTTCTGCCCTAAAATACCAAACGCATTCTCGACCAATCGTCTAGCACGGCACAACCCGTAATTGAAAATACGCCTTTGTGTGGTGTTCAATTGTTTCCCTGGATAGGGCCTCATCAAGTACCTCTTCAATGGAAACGCTTCGTCTCCCACGATGACAAATGGGGCTTTTTTATTCGTCCCTGGTAACATTGTGTCAGGGGGTAAATCCATGGTTCCCTCTTCTAATCTCTTTCCCAAGTTGGAGTGGCTGAAAATTCCGCCATCACTATTTTTCCCAAACGACCCCACATCGACCGCAATGAAATTGCAATTAGCATCGACTAGTGCTAACAGCACAGTAGAAAATGTTTTCTTATAATTAAAATATTGAGATCCGCTGTTTGCGGGAGCCTGCATCACAACGTGCTTCCCATCTATAGCTCCCACGCAGTTGGGGAAATTCCACAGATTCTTAAAATCTTTCGCAATATGTCTCCATGCAGCTTCTGTTGGGATGGGCATTGTCTCCCTAAGCAGTGTCTTCGCAATTACATTGCAAGTTTCGTGAATTATCGAACGCACCGTACTCTGCCCGAGACGATAACTAAATGATATTGTTTTTATTGCATCGGCGGTTGCTAGATACCTGAAATAATAGAAATGAGATAATACTGTAGGATAATACAAAAAATCTTATTTCGTTAACATCAATTTGTTTGTTTTCAGGGTTAACGTGCAAAACCCGTTGGAATAGTTTAATAGACAATTACCGGAAAGCGCTGAAAAAGAAGGAGGGAAAAAGTGGGCAGGCCGCCAAAAAGGTCAAAGCCTATAAGTATTCGGCAGAAATGTCATTTTTAATAAAATTTTTCGAGGAGCGAAGCACCATGGGAAATATTGGAAAGAAACAGATCGAAAACGTGAAGCAGGAACAAATTATTACGGGTGAAAGTTCTACTCGGCCTGCCACACAGATAGTGGAAGAGTCACGCAGATTAGAAGAAATAGCAACACCACCACCAGAACCATCACCTTCATCACCTTCACCACCAGCAATAGTAACTGCAGATCGGGAGAAAGATCATCAACCTCCGACGAAAAAGAAGAAAGGAAGCACGGAGCAAACTCAAACGGCCGCCTCCCAAGTGTTGAGGTATTTAGTAGACAAAAAATACGAACAAACGCATCCAGTGGACGCATTTTTAAATGGGCTTTCGCACACAATTAAATCTCTCCCGCCACCTCTACAAAACCACGTAATATTTGGCCCAAACATATGGCACCGCTCAATGTTTCCCAGAAAACGGGGCAGGCGGTAGTTTTTTATCAAACATAATGCAAAATAGAAGTGTTAGCCCCCCGCCCACTAACAGCGCGTTTAGCAATATAAGTCAACCACCGTAATATAAATTTTACAATAGAATAAGGATTTTTTAAGGTTACCCTCCCATCAAATCACTCTAGATTAGAATAGGCAATTGTTCGAATTTTATTTAAAAAAAAGTGAACGTCATAGTGTTAAAAAACTGAATACGCTGTATTTGTACATAATCAAGATAATAAATTTTGTTTGCATATTTTATCTAATATTGCTGTCTATTAGTGGCTGTGCCTGTTTTCGTGATGCAAATAAACAGAAAATCCGCGTCTGCGAAATTTATAACACCTTGTAGAATTATCTGAAATCAACAAACCCAGAAAATTGTTACAGTACATAATATTGTTCATCCACAATAATAACGTTTCGACCAATCTTCTTTTTATAAACATTTCCGTGCGTAAAATTACTCGTTTTTTCGAAGTTTGTGGTTCAAACGTCTGCCAAAACATGAAATTATAATACTTTGATAAGATGTAAATGATTCCATGAACAATATTATATACTGTAACAATTTTCTGGGTTTGTTGATTTCAGATAATTCTACAAGGTGTTATAAATTTCGCAGATGCGGATTTTCTGTTTATTTGAATCACAAGAACAGGCACAACCACCAATAGACAGCAATATTAGATAATATATGCAAACAAAATTTATTATCTTGATTATGTACAAATACAGCGTAATCAGTTTTTTAACACTATGACGTTCACATTTTTTAAAATAAAATTCGAACAATTACCTATTCTAATCTAGAGTGATTTGATGGGAGGGTGCCCTTTAAATAATTACTACTGTACATAGTGTATAAATAGTGTTTAGTATCTATACGTATAACATAAGATAGGTATGTGTTTGATGTATATATATGTAGGAATGCAACTTTTATGAAATTATTTTCATTAAACCTTTGTGTCCTCTAAATTCCAAACGTGCTCAGACGTAGTTTTTCGACCGTCACAACTCAATAAATTCAAACATTTTTTCGAATAAAAGCAATTTTTATTTTCAAATACTTTGCCACTATCAACTTTATTATTTTTGATAATGTATTCTTTACCACTATTTCTCCTCCTTTTTCTCACACTTTCAGCATAATTAAGCATATTTCGCGATTCCTTTCTTTTTTCTTGCCCCACTTCTGAGGTTAATAAATAATAGAAAAATTGTAATTATTTCCTTTCGCACAAATTACCAACTTATTACAGAGAACAAATGACTCACATCACTATCGATTATCGAAGCGCATGTGAAACTGTCGCAGCTCACTATGAAAGTGCCACTATCATATCATTGCTTACTTGACGGCTGTTTTGCAACAATTCTTTCATAATATTGAAATATAAATAAATATAACATAAAATAAGAGAAATCTAAATTTTGAGCTTTGTTACTTACGTCACTTTCATAATCACCGACACATATAATAGATATTTACAGTGGAATAGAATAGTACTAATTGGGGTAGTAATTGCTGATCGCCACGGCGTGTCCATCCTCTTCAATGAATTTTCTAATTTCTTCAATAATTCATTAAACGTATAAGGAGTCATTCGAAAATATTCATAGAATTTACTGGCGTCGTCTTGTAATTCCTTATATAATGTATCAAATTTTCCTTCGCTGTCCCTTTTCGTCCATGCTTGGTGGACCCACAGCCTTTTTCTCTTTTCTATACTTTTTTTAGTCTTTCCACATTTTCTTCGTCTTCATCTAAAATTAGCGCAAGTATTGCTAATTCTTCCTTATCGTTCAGCGCCATAACATTAATGCACTACCGACACAAAGTGGTGTTTCCAATACGACAGGTACCACGCTACTAACTGAGAGAATTGTACAGCAGGCTTGCAGAAATGGCTGAATTGGGACTAACCGGGCCAGAGCAAGCCCCCTACACAGTTGTCAGTGAAGTTAGGGACACCGCAGGGAGACGGAACGGACACCATACGGAGACGGAACGAAGACGGAACGGACACCATACGGAGGCGCAACGGATGACGGAACGGATACGGAACGGAAATGTGTGCGCAGACCTTTAGAAAGGTACTTGAAAATAACGGATAGCTTAAGGGGGGAGCCCACTGTCTCGGTCCGAAATGTAAGGGTGTTTTCGGGAATTTATTTCAACGAAACAACGCAAGTAAATGAATTTATTGCTTAGTATAGTTAATAGTGTACATATCGAAAGGTAAGAAAATTTTTTTTTCAAACAAATTCATAAATCCGTTTCTTGTATACTCTTCGTCAAAATTTGCGCTGCGGCAAAAACATGCTAGTCGCGTTGACAGTCCCCAGGCCATATGGTTAATCTGAATTCAAAAAAACAGTAATATTTAGAAACTAGAAGCCTGCCCCTATTACGTGACGATCAGAAAATGTCAAAATTGTAAAAAATAACAAAATGTTGGACCACTGAAAAAAAAGTCGCGTTTTCAGGGTACAAAATTGGACAAATGTTGTTAAAAAAAATAGAAGCGGGTCGAAAATTGAAAAAAGCTGATCGTCACGTAATAGCGACGGGTTTTCCGAACAATAAATGCCCTTGCTCATGTCAATTGGACGTATAGTTTTCTCTGTAGACTGTCAACGCGGTTGAAAAATGTCATTCTGAGGAAAACGCGTTCAAAGTTCCGCGTGGCTCAGTCGCGCGTTTGACACCGCTTCACGAAAAACACCATATCTCCGTCAATTTTGCGAATTTCTTCATAAAATTTGGAGAGAACATTCTTGAAACGTAGGTCTTTCAGAAAATGTAAAAAAAAATAAAAATTTTCAGATTTGAGATAGTGGGCTCCCCCCTTAAGAGGAAATTGTGATGCATTGCTCATCACAACAAGGCAGCCTTATAAGCCAGCATCAAAGGACACGATAAGTCGGTGGATACGTGCCTTCCTGGTTAAATGTGGTATTGGGAAACAATATACACCTCATAGCATTCGCCATGCAGCAACTTCGTTAGCTTGAAAAAAGGGGGTTGATATTAAAATAATCACAAACCTAGCAGGATGGTCAGAGACGTCGAAAGTCTTCAATAGGTTTTATAATAGACCAATAATTAATAATAAGGCGTCGTTTGCGAATGCAATATTAAATAATTAGCTCTTTTTTCGTTAGTGAAGAGTGTTTATATCTTGTTACAAGTTTCTTCTATTTTATGAGTAGTTAAGCTATGCCGATTCTGGATCAAGTGGGGCGAGGGGCGAGGCGGGGCGGGGGGGGGGGGGGAGTACTGCCGCGGTCTTCCGTGAGATGGGCGAGGGGCGGCGGGGAGGTGGGTACGGAACTAGTGGGCGAGGGGGATGACGTCACAGGGGAGGGGATTTCAAAATGGCGTCGACCGAGTTCGTGGGCGGGGGTGATAACGTCACAGGGGAGGGGCATTTTCAAAATTTTCAAAATGGCGTCGCGCGCGCAGGTCGAGTTCGTGGGCGAGGGGGCTGACGTCACAGGGGAGGGAGTGGATTTTCAAAATTTCAAAATGGAATCGCATACATTTCGTATTGGCGCCACCTACTGGATGTTTAAGGTACTTTGAGTCCGCGTCGGTATTTGGGCCCGCCTTGGTAAATTTTTGCAGGTTTTCCGGACATTTCGTACTGACGCCAACTGTTGGATGTTTAAGATACTTTCGTCTCGCGTCGCCGCCGCGCAAGCTCCGTACGCTTGCGGGGATCGGTGCGCAGGCGCAACCGCGACCGATTCGTGGAAATTCAAATCGCGTCTTCGATGATGATTTAAGATATTTGGGGTCCGCGTCGGTATTTAGGCCCGCCTTGGTAAATTTTCCCGGTTTTCCCAGACATTTCGTATCGACGCCACCTGGTGGATGTTTAAGGTACTTTGGCCACGCGTCGCCGCCGCGCAATCTCCGTACACGGGCGGGGATTGGTGCGCAGGCGCGACCGCGACCGATTCGTGGAAATTCGCGTCTTTGATGATTATTTCTGAGAAAAGATAAGGACACATGGTGTATGATAGGATTGAACACGTTTTGCCACCCATGTGCATGTTCTTCATGGCGTGTGTTTATGTTTGAATCGTGGGATCGATACGGCACTCGTGCAATGATTTAACGTAGAGCGATAATTATTGTAAATCAATCGTCACGATAACCCCTGGAATAAACACGACATTGCATTCGATGAGGACTTCTGAGAAATCATAGAGCAAACCGCGCCGTGCCGTGTGTTTATATCTGAGCATTGACATTTCCCAAGACCACCATGCCTCTAAGAAGTTCCCTCGAGAAAACGTAATGCCCTTGAAGCAATAAATTAGGTGGCGCGTTCACGCGAGCGACTAAGCGATAATTATTCGGGCTAGAGTTCCGAGTATTTTCACGATCTAGAACAGGGCGACGTCTCAAGTGCTCTTCTCGAGGGTCTGCAAGTCAAGCGTCGTGGGAGCGTGTAAGGGTAAATAGAATTTGTACATAGATTTTCATGATTTTAGTAATTTATTTAACTTAGTTATTCCACTCCGCAACATCATCGTTGAATATATACTGCATTCCATACTAGAACATACCGACGCCCCTACCGATTTGCGACCGATCTGCGCAGCTCTCACTACTACCCACAGTTTGAACCGCATGGGATTGGTCGTGATAATTTTTAAGGAATAACCTGAGACCTGGCCGTTGTCAACGTAAACAGTACACGAAAAGTTAACAGAGAGAGTAGAGGGCCGTGCGACGGAGAAAAACATAGGCGGTTCAGTGGGGAGTCGAGCGTAGCAACGCCTCCTGAGGGTCGTGCCTGCGCGAAATCGGTATGCTCTAATGTGGAATGCAGTATAGCATCGTCAATGTCGTTCGTAAAGAATGCATTGTCGTTGATTTTAGTAAATAAATCAGCATCGGTAAAAATGCATCAACTTGCACTGGCGTACTCGTATTAAAATTAGACTCGTTAACCTGAACTGCATTATCGTGAACATCACTGAAAACGCGATTGACATTTGCCAAAATTATGCCTCTAAAGAATTAATAGGGGAAGTCGGGGTATTGTGAGCCACTTTTTTTATTGCCAAAAAACTGCTATTAAATTAAGTTTTTCATCAAATTTCAACGCTAAATGTTGTAGTATAAAGATTTACCTTTCTTTTAGACACAATAGTTTAATCGAATATCTGCAAATTAGATGATTTTAAGACTATTACAAAAAATTTGCATTTTCTTGAATTTTGAAAATCTCGGGGAATCGTGAGCCACTTTCAAAAATCAAATAAAAATTAAAATTTCTGTTATGAAATGTTTATTCATGTATCTGAATGACAAAATATTTGTTTAATCTTTCCGTAGCAACGTCGATGTTAGCAACTTTGGCGATATATCGTCCCAAAGTGCCCCTCGAAATTTTATGTGCGGTGGCAGCTGCCTGACCGATGCATTATGAATTTTCACATGCCTTATTGCCTCCAAAATATTGTCAAAATCGAGCGAATGGTCATTTTTGGCATAATAACGTGGCATCGTAACTAAAAGAATTGAATCAGATAAAATATCTATTAGATATTGCCAAAAAATTTATATCGTGCTCGAATATTGCATAAACAATCATTGAGAAGCATCAAACATGTGAGGTTAGCTCGTTAAATGTCAAAAATCGAGTGGTTCACAATTCCCCGAGAAAAGTGGCTCATAATTCCCCGAACCCTTATTTTTACGATATGGTCCCAAACAAATAGCACAAACCTCACCAAATTCAAATTTCTTTATTTATTTCGAAAGCTTGAAGTCACACGAGTATTATAAACACAGTTACCTGCTTAGATCCACAGAAAAATGTAACAATAATAGACCAAACACGAAATGAAAATAATACTTCGAGCGCAGCAAATTTTGGCCTGCTTACAGAGCAAAGTAATGATGCGGGTGCGTACTTCAACTGATCGTGGAAATATTATCTCATATATGAGACAACTCAAAAATAGTTGTTTGCAGCTGTCATTATTTACCAGTAAAACACAAATGACACTGGCTCACGATTCCCCGTGGCTGACAATACCCCGACTTCCCCTATATATGGATACGAATATGTATGAAAGGATAGTATAAATGATACGTTACAGGTATTGATGTGAAAGTCATACATTTACTATTATTAAAACATATATGCACGTACTACAGTGGTATTGTTGACGTTGTCGATGTGGTTGTTGGTGTTGTTGTTATCGATGTTGTTATTGGTGTTGTTGTTGAAAGGATATTATAAATAATACGTTACAGGTATTGATGTGAAAGTCATACATTTATTATTAAAACATATATACATATCTAGAGACGCGGTAGCGTCTCGACGCCAAGTACATGAAAAAAGAACACCCTATATGTCGATGTCGCTACCGTGTACCTTTACTCGTCGCGGAGACACTCTAACCTAATTCTGACATTTATACATTAATATCTCATCACGCCTGCAATATTTTGTAAATTTAAAGGCATTTTTCTTATATAAACCGCATATCGGCTTTCGAACAAGACCAATTTCAATAAAATCGGTCCACGCATGACAGAGATATCGTAATATCGTCTAATGGATCTGTCGAAAATGGTACGATTTTTCTTCTTCTTCTGATTCTCCTAGAAATTTTTCGTCATCATCAAACAAACATTACGTATATATATCGTCAATATATATATATATATATATATATATATATATATATATATATATATATATACGCGTTACGCGCACACCAGAGGTGCAAGATGTGAAGATTTCCGACTGCAGCGCCGCTTGCGGTAGAGTGAGGAAGTTTTGATAGTTTTCATTTGGTCCGTACTTTATTTTGTGATGCTAAAGTTAATGGCCGCAGTATCGAGAATTTCCCCCACCATGCATATGACAACTCCACGATCCGCGCGTACGTGAGCCCAGCACTTCGGATGACTTCGGACAATTTCGGGAGTTGAGAGGGACGGTGAATATGAGCCTTTGTCTCTCGCTCTTGAAACGTTGAGATTCTAGTGCCGGCAAGGTTGCTGTTCGAGGATCTTTCGTCTTACTTACTCATGCTGTACCTATCACGGACTCCTTCCCTCTTACGCTATGTCCTAATTAGATGTCGCATAGCGACAAAATCGTTGTCGTCCAACCGACCGACCAACACGACTATAAACAAACAAAGGATTTTCTATGGGATTGTCCAAATTGGCAATGCATGCGATGCGGCAACTTCGTATATGTCGGTCGTTTTGTTTGAATTTCAAACCAGTTTGTTTTTTTTTTGTCATATCGCACGCACGACGTCCCAAAAAATCAATGGATTTCGTGGGATTACTGATTTCTGAAGTCCAAAAACGGCCTATTTTATGGAACAAATGGAACAATATAAACTGACGATTTCTCTTCCGTGTATTTCTTCGTTGTAATATATCTATCTGTTTTCAGCGCACAGGTTCGGTCAATTTTAAAACAATAAAAAACAAGCTATTTAGCAATAAAAATTATAAAAGCTTTCGACGTTTCGATAACTATTTTCACTAAGAAAAAACAACTCCTTCTTATAAACTAACCGCAAAAGTTGGTTGCAAATAGTACTCTACAGCCGGCCGTATATGGACACTGTTGCATTGTCGTACGACCAACTGAAATCGGTCGGTTGGACGACAACGATTTTGTCGCTGTGCGACATCTAATTAGGACATAGCGTTACAGGCCTCGGACGATAAACGGCAACCCTGGTCGCTGGCAAGCGGCACGAGCCACCGTAATGCGATTTTGGCTTCCCGGATATTTTCACTTTCCGACTCAGATATTCTTGTAACGAAAAAAAATTTCGAAAAAAATTTTATTGCGGAATTACACGTTTTAGGATCTCCTGATCACACTGAGACTATTAAAAAAATAGATTTTTTCAAAATCTCGAATGTTTATTAACACAATTGCGTTTAAATGGCTCAATAGATTTTAATAAAACTTTATATTTAGATATCATATTTTCGTCTTAAAATCTGGTTAATTTTTTAACCCAATCGGTTCATGAATAATGATAGTTACCTCTTATAGTTCTATAATTTTTCGTATTATTTAGTATAAATATTCGTTATTCGTAAAAATTAAAAAGATTCTCTGAATGAATCTCACAGGGAATTAAATACTACGTAAAAAAGTTAAATAAATTTTTTCCCTATTTTCACTCATAAAGGATTTGCGTTCACGATACACGTAGGATTTTGCAATATCCGAATTGCAATAAACCGTTGACATTGACGATAGACGCTTTAGCTTGTACAGTTACAATTATTACAGAGAACAATTTATTAAAATTGAATAAAATTTATTTTCTTATAATTTTTGTACTTACTTAACATACTTAACATACTTAACGTACTTTTAACAGCCTGTGCATTGAGGAAAGCAGAAAATGCTCTGTAATACTTGTCTTAATGTAGGGAATTCGTAATCATTGTTTGTGTTCTTCTTTGAACAAATTTCTTTCCACATTTTATCGCAATGTAAACGCTTATATTTCGCTTTTTCACTTTCATCGAAATAAGAATACAGTTGTCGCCATTCCATTTCTAGCAAGCTCAAATTAATTTTTTTAAAATTAGAAGCAAATTCAAGAATTGGATATCCACATTTTCTATCTGCTTCATATAAAACTTTTTCAACGCTTAGTGCAATAAATAAATCAGAAATATCTGCATTGTGGTGTAATTTACAAGACTTTTGGAAACAAATGTTCATTATGTTCGTTGGATGATTCGGGCATATTGTACGCAACTGTTCTGACATACACGTATTATTTAGTACTAATAACCCAACAACGTTTTCCCATAAAAGATTATGTCCATATAAACATTTCAAAATTTGTTGCAATGTATCATTCGAAATGCAATCGTCGTTTATATCACAAATACCAATTACGATTTCGTATCTAACAAATGAATGTAATGAAAGAGTTGTAGCATTGATAAAATATTTTGTTTTATGGACGTCATTGCAAATACGTTGTAGAGTTATATGAAAGTAATTATTTCTAATTAGTTCAAATAATTTGTCGTATAAAACTATTCCATACATATTTTGAATGCTATTTGCATCCAATATATCAAATTCTTGAGGTTTCCCGATCAATAATCTGCTGAACTTTTTTTTTATACGATTGAGTGATTTTTTCAAATTTTTGTCTTCGGTACATTTTGATATGTAATCAGGTAAATGCAAATTAAATTTTCCAATATTCAATAATTTACGCATATGATTTTTGGATTTTGAGTGCCGCGGAATGTTATTAAGTTTAAAATTACTTTTACAAATTGTACAATATGCTTTTCCATTGCATTTCCGTAACCATTTATTGTGCTCGGTTTTTGTTCTGTTACTGCTGTTGTGGATGTCAGCCATACCAGGACTATTTCGTAACTAAAAAAAAAATTATTACAATATAATCTAATATAATATGTAATACTTGTACATACTGTTAAAATAATTGCAAACGAGCGTCATCTTTTAGTTAAGTACGTCCATGCATTTCACAAAATACATATCTAACTACAATAACTTGAATAAAACATCTCTGAGAGAGTCATTGCATGCCCATGATGCATCACACAACATTACGAAAAATTATAAGGTAATATGGAAAATATAAGACGTACCGTAAGCCCACCCACCACGACAAGGTAGAGACGCATAGGGAGGGGAAAAATAGTGTCACATGCTTTGTCCACAATATCACAGTAGGGAGGAAGGAAAAGGACACAATTATAAAAACATTAATTTAAAATTCCATGTACTTGGGGAGAAATCAAAAAGAATGACTAAAAGTAATATCTTGAATTCATAAAGAGTTCATAAGGTATGAGAAGAAATGAAATGAAATAATATTCAAAAAATTAAGGAATGCAAAAATATAAGAAGTAATGAACATATAGAAACAGTATTTATACATATATAAGATTCTAAGAAGAGTTTACGAATTTTACTTAAATAATATATTAAAGACATTTTATTGAAGAAACTTTTAAGATAAACAAAATTCAAAAACAATAAATCAAACAAAATTAAACATTATAAAGATAAAAAACTTGTCCCTAAGTGATTAAGCATGTCACACCTTTGAAAAGAGGAAAAAATCGGTTGAGAAATATTAAATGAATAGATATCAAGCAAGAATGAAAAAAAGATAACGTTTAGATAGAAAGCGAAACGATTGCAAATATAAACCACAAACACAAATTTAATTCCAAAATATTATTAAAAATTTGAATAAAAACGAAACTAATGGCTACGAATATAAATTATTACTTGACATTGATGTAAAATGATTTGGGCCAATCGAAATTGTAGAACTAGTTTCTCCGCGGGCTTTAAAAGCTGTTTTAATCACGGCAATGGAATTTATAGAATCATGACTAAGTTTACTTCTTTTACAGGTTTTGACATCGGTCAGAATAGAGAAAATTCTTTCTGCTTCTGCATTTGAGTGAGGAAGACTCCTTACAACATTCACGAGTTGTTTCAAGACTGGGAACAGAAGATTGTCATTTTTATCCCTCGCAGAATTAATTTGGACCTATATGTCATCAAAGCACAGCTGTGACAATTTCTGACATTGCACTTTGTCGAAAGTATAATACAACTTCTTCCATTCTTCTTTTAATTTTAAGTGGTCAAAAGATCCTAATTTTTGTGCAACGTAAATTAAATTATTCAAGGCATAGTCTCTATCACTATCAAAAAGTGCTAATTTAAAATCAAAAACTTGCAAACTGCCTAAAAATGTATCTTTTAAAGGGAAACGTTTTATTATCTCTGTAATGGCTCTAATGTAAAAAGCTGAGCAAAATTTTTTAATTTCAAGAAACGTTTCCTGGGGCAAAGTATTATCATCGACATGATCCCTCAAATAATATTCACACTCAAAACCTAGGTAAATGTCCTTCAAGTCTAACAATTTATTACCGGAAAAAAATTATTTTGAAACATCGAGTCGTTTATTGTTGAATATTCTGGTTTTAAAATATGTCGGCACAAATCTTGAAACAAAAGTCTAGATTTAGAATATAATAAATGAACGGCTGTCCTGCGGGTTTGAAAAAATGCGTTGAAGGAATTGAAATAATTTAAAATATATTTAAGAAACAAAAGATAAGCTAGTGTTTCTATTTTTTTTATATCACGAAGTAGATTATGAGCCGTATCGTTTTTTGGATTTTCAGATACTTCCGAAATTAAAAAAAAATTTAACGAATCCCAACATTCCAGAATGCGTGCTACGCAAGCGTGCATGGCTAGCCAACGCGTATCGCACAATTTAAAAATTTTTTTTTACTTATTATTAACAAATTCTTGAACATTAGCAAAATTCGCCGACCGTTTGGCGCTACTATTAATATAAACTGTTAAATTTCGAATAAATTTTTCAATATACGTTGGGATTTCTGAACATGCTTTACTAGATACTACATACTAATGCCGCGGAATGGCAAATACAATTGACTGTTATTAATGAAGGACACTTCGTTTTAAGTTTTGAACAAAATGAGGAAAAGCGCCCGATCATCACTGATGCATTGTCACATGTGAGTCTAATTACATTCTGCACAGGAATTTGCTTTTTGTGCAATGCTTTCTGAAATGTTGAAAATAAACCTTCTGCAGAGCAATCTATGGCGTCTAATTTTAATAATTCTTATAATTCTGTACAAGCTGCAGAAGTTTCTGAATTTACGTATTTAATTAAAAAAGTGAGCCATTTTACGTTAGAAATATCTGTGCTTTCGTCAACAAATATAGAAAATTTATGATGTCGAGCACTTTCAATAATTCTATTTACTTCTACTTTAGAAAGCACGTTTGTAATAATTTTGTTGCATTTTACGCGGCTCAAGGTTAATTTACTGGCTATATATGAATCTGGAAATGTAACCTTCAGAAGGCCAATTAAATAAGCACTAATGTGAAATGGAATATTGTGCTCGACAAAAAAAGCGCACAAAGCAATTTCAGCAATCTGAATCTTCTCGTTAATATTTTCGGGACTATCACTCACATCAAAATCATCAAAAGCAGCACTGTTACGTTCGGATAATTTAGAAACGTTCTCGGCGTGTGATTTTGTACCAAAATGATTTTTTATTTTTGATAACCCGCTATTAATCATATAATTTTGACAACACGCGGAACAATGAAATTTGGAATCGTCGTTAAAAACGCGTTGTAGCCAAGGTTTAAAATCATCGCGCTCTAACCATTGTCGAAGAAAAGTTCTTGGACTAAATTTGCGTTTCTTTGGACGAGAATCCATGACAAAAACCAGAAAAACAGACAGAGGAAAAAGATAAATAAAAAAAAGAAGAGGAAAGTATATAAATTAATGAAAAAAAAAATACTTACCTGTTAAATTGATGCCTTCAAAAGATGGACGATCACCAGTTGAAATATTAAATATTTATAACTACCCACACGCACTGCACACAGCAGTACAGCACCTCGAATGACGGTTACTCTACGTTAGCGTATGTCCGTTACGGTATCCCGCCAAAAAAGCGCGCGTATTGTACTACCCAAGAATATTATTCTATAGAGCGGAGATATCACAAGCTGAGATTCCTTACTCCACCGCAGGCGGCGATGCAGTCGGAAATCTTCACATCTTGCACCTCTGGCGCACACCTTCAGCCAACACATGTATCGTTCTTCGTTCGTCGTCCGCCATTGTACGTACATATATATATACTATTTTGAATTTTATATCCTAAGTCAGGCCTGGGATTTAAGTGAACGCGGCGGCCGATTTTCAGAGTCAACGGCTCTTTTCCCCCACCGCACGTCTTGACCCCCGCGGCGGCCTAGGAGCTTCGAGCGCTTCAGGCCCGTACCATATGAACCACGCGTAGCTCGGTTGATATGAGCTACGCGCGGTTCATATGGTACGGGCCTGAAGCGCTCGAAGCTCCTACGCCGCCGCGGGGGTCAAGACGTGCGGTGGGGGAAAAGAGGCGTTGACTCTGAAAATCGGCCGCCGCGTTCACTTAAATCCCAGGCCTGTCCTAAGTGCTAAGTGTCAAATAAAGTAAGTTGTCCGAATTTGAAATGACACGAGTTTTTACACTAAATAAGAGACTGATTTATTGTCTCAATTAATAAGGTAAGTCGCCAAAATTTTTAATAGGTTTCTTATGTAGAGTCGCAGACTTGGAAGTTGTCCGGAGATGGTTCGACTGAGAAGCATCTCCTTTCACACAAGTTTCTGGATATTTGTACCATGCATGTACAAAATAATATATATATATTATAACAAATTGCATTGCTTTTAAATTGCTAGATATTTTTATACCAGCAAATTAGAGTTTTTATGCAACGTTTATATTATATATTATAGAAATGAAGGGGACGCACAGGACTTTGATAAAAATGAAAGGGACGCACAGGTTTGGAAGTTGTCCGGAGAAGATTAAATAAATAGAAAGACAAAGCATCTTGCTTCGCACATGCTTCTGGAAAGTCAAATAAGGTAAATCGACAAAATTATAAACATACTAAACTAATTTTATTCCAAAACCAATAAATTGTGTGTTGAAAATATTGGACCTCTTCGTTCATCCTCGTTGAATTATTACCACAGCATTTAAATTTCCAGCAACAAGACTTTCTGCCATACGCTCTCATTTCCTTTGAACACATTTTATAATCTATACTTACTTTAACAAAATGTCACTCTATTTCTATATAGTTGCTACGCTATTTGATGAGAGGATATTAAACAGTGGCCAGCAGTGCGAGTAAAATAGCTATGTTTATTAGAATATAAGTAAACATGAGTGGACCACTCGAAACATTAAGATAATGTTAATACTGAATAAAAAAAGATTAATATTCGTGTCGCCTTGAACGGACGATGCAGCACACACAGGCACACATAACCAACAGGGAGGAAGAACTAGTAACAGCGAGCGACTTACACTCATGCGCATGCGCACCATACCTCCCAGCATACATGGGGATGAGATTGCATATTTCAACACTCCGCCTCAAGCTCACGCGCCATGCAGCATAAAAAAAACGAACAATACATTTCATTCACTCATTCATGCCTAACTCCTTTCGGAACTTTATAAACTTATCCCTTGCTAAGGCTTTGGTCAAAATATCCGCCGTCTGATCTTCCGTAGACACATACTTAACTTCTATCTTCTTATTACTATAGAGATCTTTGATAAAACTATACTTAATGTCTACGTGTCTTAACCGCTTGTTGTCCTGTTTGGACAATGACGCAATACAAGATTGGTTATCCTCGTACATCCTTAAAGGCATATTTGTTTCTATCCCGAATATATTCAAGAGTGGTTCCAACCATAAATATTTCATAGCACAGGTAGCGAGTGATATATACTCCGCCTCGGAGGATAATGCCACACAATTTTGCTTCTTGGTCGTCCAACAAATAGTGTTTCCGTACAGTTTATATAAATGGCCTGATGTGGATTTTCTATCTTCGGAATTCGCCCAATCCGCATCAGCATACGCGGATAACGGAGACCCTGCATTTCCTTCCGATTTGGTGTATAATAAACCGTAATTCAAGGTACCCTTGAGATAGCGCAATACTCTTCTCAAACCCTTCCAATGAGATTCTTTGGGATCAGACTGAAAACGACTAAAAAAATTTACAGTATAACATAGATCGGGTCTAGTGGTTTGCGTCGCATATAGCAGGCACCCAATCAATTCCCTGTAAGGTATCTTTTCACCTAAAGCTAAGTCTTCTGATCTCTTCGTGGGATTGACCTCCATAGGTGTACTTATCGGTTTACAATCAGACATATTAAACCTTTTGATTAATCTCTCAAAATATGAATATTGACTTAAAAACATACCTCTATCAGTTCTGGTTATCTTAATCCCAAGAAATGAACGCAGTTCTCCTAAATCTTTCATCTTAAATCTACTTTTCAAAAAACTTTTAACTTCTTGCATCTTAACAGTATCATTTCCTGCCAAGATGATGTCGTCCACATACAGTAATATATACATTTTTATATTTCCACATTTAAGAACATAAAGACATTGGTCTGCGATCGCAGGTATAAAACCTAAACTCTTAATGAATTTATCGAATGTCAAATTCCAAGCACGAGAGGCTTGTTTTAAACCGTATAAAGACTTATTTAACTTGGCCACTTTACCTGATTCGTTTGCAAAACCCTTGGGAATTGTTATATAGACATCCTCATGTAGATTTCCATGAAGAAAAGCGTTCTTAACATCTAATTGACAAGTCATTAGGTCCTTGTGATTTATGACCACCAACAGAATTCTCAATGTCGTCAAATTTGCAACTGGTGCGTATGTTTCGCAATAATCAAAACCATTTTTCTGTACACATCCTTTAACCACTAATCTTGCCTTAAAGGTATCGACATTGTTGATTTCGTTGTGTTTCACCTTAAAAACCCATTTTGTGTCTATTGCCCTTCCTTTTTCAGGTAGATTACACAACGACCATGTGTCATTTTCGATTATCGCGTTGACCTCTTCTTGAACAGCCTGAAGCCACTCATATTTGTCATCTCTTGAAAAAATGTCCTCATATGTGTCCGGAACATCGTCCACGTATGTTTCCGCATTGAAGGCCAATGCCGCGTAGTCACGCATCCAGACTGGTTCTTTTCTTGTACGCGTGCTTCTGCGTGTCTCATCTTCTCCTGATCCGGGAGGTTCAGCGAATTCTTCTGCCGATTCGTAGTTCTCCAATGAGGTCACATCTTCTTCCCGTGTGTCATCCGGTGTTTCCTCGAATTGTGGATGTATTCCTGGTAGCCATTGATCTTCGGGTGATGTTTCAAATTGGGTTTCATCGAATCTCACATCTTTCCCGAGAAGTATACGTTTAGTTTCCGGACACCAAAGCCGGTATCCATTAACGCAATATCCAACCATGATACATTTTATAACTCTTGAGTCGAATTTTCCAGCAACCAGTTCCTTGGGTAAATGAAGGTATGCAAGACAACCGAAAATTTTTAATTTTTGCAGCTTCGGCTTCTCTCCATACCACAGGGTTGCCGGTAAGTTGTCCTTTATTGCGGTAGTTGGCATTCTGTTAATCAGGTACACAGCAGTCAAAACAGCTTCTGACCAAAATTCCTTTTTTAGTTTACTATTTAGCAACAAACATCTGGCCTTTTCACAAATGTTTCGGTTCATGCGTTCAGCCACGCCATTTTGTTGTGGCGTATACCTTATAGTGAGTTCGAACTGAATTCCCTTTTCCTTAAAGAAATCTTTTATCTCGTTGGATAAATATTCTCTACCGTTATCACAACGAAATCTACTAAGCCTACAATTAAAATGCGCTGTGGCCATAGCCTCGTATATTTTGAAGTATTCAAAAACATCCGATTTGTTTTCCATTGGGTAGACAGCGGTAAAATGCGTGTAATCGTCTATAAATGAAACTATGTACCTCTTCCCATCATATGAAATTGGATGGATAGGTCCCATTACATCACTGTGTACGAGCTGCAAGGGACGTGTGGCTCGAGTACGGCGCTGATTGTGTGACAATTTTGTTTGTTTGCCTTCCACACATATGCTGCAAATTTCCGAGGATTGCCTTCCGTCGTTGATTTTCATTCCTTCAACGTATCGTGGTAACGTCCTCAAGGCTTCATAGTTGAGGTGTCCTAACCTCTTGTGCCAAACGTCTATTCCCTCGCACAGGAGCGCCGTCGCTGAGTTCCAGTGAAACTTTAAATCATACAATTCCATTTCATTTAATTCCGCAACCGCAATTATTTTATTATTCCTTTCGATAGTTCCTTTACCGTTCTCGAAAATCACACGGTACCCGTTCCTCTCTAGCTTACGCACTGAGAGAAGGTTACGTGTTAAACCAGGAACTCTCAAGACATTCTGAACTTTAATTCTAATTTCTTCTTCGTTCACTAGACTTATAACGTTAATCTCACCAAATTCCTTGGCGAGCAGGATTGCATCTGATTTTGTTGCTTTAATTCTAATTGGTTTCTTTAGAACTTTAATATTTTCTAACCTTTCTTTGTCGTTTACCAGATGCTCGGTTGCTCCAGAGTCCAATAGCCAGTCCGTTGTAGTTTCATTTATCGCTGAGAAGCAAAAACCAGATGCATTTTCCACTGTCATTGCACTCGAAGTAGATGCAATTTGATTCCCTGAATTCTTGGAATTGTTCTGGTTAGCTTCAGTTTGTCTCTTCCTACAATCGGCACGCTTGTGACCTTGTTCACCACAGTGGTGACATTTGAAAGCAAATTTCTTTTCTCCGCCTGAAACAAACTTCTTTTTCGTTTCATTTTTCTTGTAGCCTGCCTTGTTCGATTGCGCGTTGAATGCGTTGAATTTATCTGAGTCTACTTGTTTTCTCTTGTTCACGTCCACTCGTTTGGTTTCTTGATCGAGAAGTCTATTCTTTACAAAAGTAATAGTTAAATCTTCCATCGCAGAGGGTCTCAATCGCGGTTACGACTCCTTCATATTCCTGAGGCATTGTAAGCAATAAATGACATACTACGTCCACTTCTTCCACTGTTGCACCAGTTGATTTGAGGTCTCGAATTAATTTATCGAACATCAAAAAATGACTAGCAAGTGTATCCTTATTTGAATTATATTTCAGTAATAACAGCTTCTTTCGCAGGAGCAATTGGTTTGCTATGCTCTTTCTTTCAAAAGTGCTACATAAGGACTTCCACATATCAAACGCACTTACTTGGTCCTTTACATATTCCAAGTGACTGTCCGCTATTCGTTGAATGATCTGGGAGCGACATTTTTTGTCACGCTTACATAGTTCCTTCAATCGTCTTTCCTTTTCGGCCAGTTCAGCAGATGTGTCCTTTTCCAAAAATGTAATCATTTCCGAGTAAACTCTTTCCGTGAAGTCCATCAATTCCAATTCGCTTAACAACGTTTCCATTCTGAATTTCCAATTTCCGAAATTCGTTCCGTCGAACAAAGGAACACGATATTTAGGTTCCGTTTCTTCCAACATTTTTATCGCACCTCTGACTGTCTAGTCACTTAAGAAGAATGTCTGGGTTATCAAAAACCACTCGCCACGTGCTGAACTTTAGGTTAACTGGGCCCATAACCTGATGAGAGGATATTAAACAGTGGCCAGCAGTGCGAGTAAAATAGCTATATTTATTAGAATATAAGTAAACATGAGTGGACCACTCGAAACATTAAGATAATGTTAATACTGAATAAAAAAAGATTAATATTCGTGTCGCCTTGAACGGACGATGCAGCACAGACAGGCACACATAACCAACAGGGAGGAAGAACTAGTAACAGCGAGCGACTTACACTCATGCGCATGCGCACCATACCTCCCAGCATACATGGGGATCAGATTGCATATTTCAACACTATTCATTATTAATTTTACTAGTTTTCCATTAACAATATTTCAATTCACCAATAAATATTATTTTTTATACTATACTAAACCAACACCAATAAAAATATTGAATCTCTTCATTCATTTTCGCTAAATTACCATTAACATTTCTTAAATTTCTGCCACAAGACTTTCTATCGCAGATCTTCCCAAGTAGGGGAAATCTGCTTCTGAAACACATGTTTCGGTTCTCCTTCCAACGCTGTGCCTGCGGATAAGGTGGGACGATTTCTACTGTCCTCTCTCTCTGCTTCCTAGCGGCGTTACTGTCTCCTCTGAGAGAGGGAGTGTTGGAGGGAGAACCAAAACATGTGTTTCAGAAGCAGATTTCCCCTACTTGGGAAGGCCTGGATTCTATCGTATGCTCTCATCTCCTTTGTACACATTATGTAGTCTCTATCTACACTTACTATAGCAAAAGGCCACTATTTCTATATAATTTCTATAAAAGTAAGTTCTACGTTAAGTTGTATATACCCATAAAAAACTTCAAAGAAGTAAAAAAATACGCCAAGTACATGAAAAATCAAATAAATCACAACAAAATAGAAGACAATAATAATCACATAAAGTAGAATCTAGAATTTATCCTTAATTCTGTCGCGTGATAATTCGTAATTTATAATATTAAAAATTATCTAAAGTCAGTCCCTACGCAAATTATCTTTGTAAAAAGAAGTGAGATCCCCATAAAAAACTTCAAAAAAGTAAAAAAATACGCCAAGTACATGAAAAATCAAATAAATCACAAAAAATAGAAGACAATAATAATCACAAAAAAAAAAAATAGAAAAAGTATACAATACAAAAAAAGATGTGAAATCAAAATGAGCTGCCAGTACATAAAGGTGCTTTCCAACTGCGCTTAAGATGACACAACTACATACACACAGCTCAAATGCTGTGTTCATACATTCCATTACAATGTATTACATAATATTAAGCAGATATATTTTTATACAAATAAATATTTTAATACGAATAAATATTTTATTCAAAATACTTGGCGCTGCGCCCCAAATTGGTGTTGCTAAACTCAATAAATATGTATAAATTGCATTAATCCTTTTCTTTCTTTCTTGTACGTGCGTGCGTGCGTGTGTGTGTGTGCGTGCGTGCGTGTGCATATGCTACGTATGATATTAGAATTAAATATATGTAGAATAAATCTGACTGCGTTTCTAATATGTGTATGTATATGTATTTTATATTGTAATGGAGTTGTTGTAAATTATTAATAAATACTAAGGCTATTAATATTTTTTCGGTTGCGCAGCGCCAAGTATTTTGAATAAAATATTTATTCGTATTAAAATATTTATTTGTATAAAAATATATCTGCTTAATATTATGTAATACATTGTAATGGAATGTATGAACACAGCATTTGAGCTGTGTGTATGTAGTTGTGTCATCTTAAGCGCAGTTGGAAAGCACCTTTATGTACTGGCAGCTCATTTTGATTTCACATCTTTTTTTGTATTGTATACTTTTTCTATTTTTTTTTTGTGATTATTATTGTCTTCTATTTTTTGTGATTTATTTGATTTTTCATGTACTTGGCGTATTTTTTTACTTTTTTTAAGTTTTTTATGGGTTTCCTATACCTAAACGTCGCCGCCAGGGCCCTACGCGGCGCCGCGCTGGCTCTTTTCGAGCACTTGAAAAGGTCTATTGTCGTTTGAGGTCTCGAGGACCGTCGTCGACACCGAATTTTATGGCTTTCGACCCACCTCCTTTCGACCTGGTTTGAATACCATCAAGAAGAAATGAGAAATGTCCATGATTTTCGCATTTCTCATCAGATCTTTGCGAAAACGACGCCAATCGATTCCGTATGTTTCGCCGATGATACTAACACCAAGAACGACATAATTCGGAGCATAATGAAGGAAACTGGATGAAAACTTAATTTATATGATTTCTCGCTAGCTTCGTAAAAAATAGTCCGATATACATGAAATTTGGTACGATTTTCATCGGGAAAATATAAGGAATTCATGGGTGTCACTTCCATATCTATACGATAAAGAATAATTAAATATTTTATTTCTGAAACAGGCATGAATCCTTGGCCGACCCCAGCGAATCGAGGTCAGCGACCCACAATTGAGGGTGAAATATTCATTTCAGCGTATTAAGAAATTCTCTATTGTTTATCGTATCGATAAGGGAGTGACAGCAATAGATCCCTTATGTTTTTCTGATGAAAATCATACCAAGTGTCATGTAAATCGGACTACTTTTACAGAAGCAATACAAATCATAAAAAGAGTAGGCATTTTTTTACCTTATTGCTTGTATAAAAGTATGAAAAAAAAAATGAAATTACCGATCGTAAACAAGGAATGAATTCTCGCTTGGTTCTTAGCTCGATTTTGTCTCAACGCACAAATGACGTCAATCCCAAGAATAGAGAAAAAATTCATCATGCTATTTTTTCCAATCAAGATGTCGAATCGTATGGAGCTACGTTATAACAAAAGGTTTTTGTTTTTTTTTTGCAAAGATGCCTATAACAGTATGTAGTACTAGATCTCAAGAAGTCGATGAAAAGTTTAAAACATCTTCGTGTGTATTGCAATGAGAATATTTTTTGAGCGTACAATCTTTTCTATAGGGGAGACCGGGGCCTGTTTATTAATTTTTTACATTTCAAATTTTTATAAATAGACCATTAGTATTTTGTTGACTTGCTGTATACCAAAAGTTTACAAATTTCATTAGGTATACAGGCTTAAATTTTAAAATCGTTTTAATTGATTCTAAGTTGTAGTTTTTATTGTATTCAGAGTAGTGAGACGAATAAGTCAACAAACCCCGGCTGCGGGGTTAGTTAAAAAATATATATTTATATATTTAACAAATTGTTTTATTTTTATTGGAATGATGCTGTCATTTTTTTTATATAACGTCAAACCTTCGTATGAGTTGTATATTAACAATCTTTTATGAACTTCCTTAATAATATTCGGCATTTTCAGTACGAAAAATGGGATGTTGCATTTTTTCCCTATTTCTTGGGATTCAGCTCCACTGTACGATATAGAATGCAGGTAATTACTTCATCATTAGCAAATATTTCCAAATACAAGGACAAATATATATTAATTATACAATAGAAAAGGCTTGGAAGTTCCCGGAAAGTAACTAAACAGACAATACTAATATTTCTTCAATGAGTTTGTTATGGAAAAAGAACTATATGGAACTAATTATTCGCTATTACTTTGCAGTATCGATAGGTACTACTCATTTTGGTCCCCAAAAAAATATTTTCCTTTTATATCACCGAAATTTAAACGACTCGATTTAAAATTCTGCACAAAAAAAACTTTGACACATGTTTACACATACAGCAGAAGTAGCTCTGCCATGATATTTTTACGTTTTTAAGACCTTATATTATTAGGTTACAAAAATATATAAAACCATCATTCCATAACTTTGAAATTCTGACTTGTTTCCTTATTTCTGGGGATTCTGGTCCATTGTGGCGATGGGCCGCGGGGCGGCCAGCCGCGCAGCACTGCTTCTGGAGCAGTGTAGCGACTGGCAGCCGCGGGCCGTCGAGCGGCTAGTAGATTCTGCCAAAATGGCGGAAAACAGACACTCGTCCCATTGTGTTGCTTCTCCAGTAGCCTAGGCTACTCCTGGAGCAGACTTGCATACACTATAGCAATCTGCCGCAGCCGCGCGCGGTCGAAGTCGCAGATAGGAGAACAGATGAATGCTTTCCCATTGTAGCAGTGTACCGTGGCGCACCGCGGTCGCGCGCCGCCGCGGCGAACCGCGCTTAGGAAATGCCACCTTAAGGATGTATCGGACGTACAATATCAGACAAAAGTATATGAAATTTGAAATACTTGAATATCTACGTCTTATGCATAGTAAATCTAGATGTAAGGAACTCGAACGACAGTTGGAGTCTTATTTTTACTCCTAGAAAGATATTTTGCACTTTACAAATGCTTTTTCAAGCATTATTTGCGGTTTTCTTCATTTACGAGCCTAAACTTTTGGCAGTGAAAATGCACTGAATTCAACTGTGTAACGCCAAATTTTTTCCAAACTAAAAACATTATTTAGCAGTGTTGATAAACAAATGTGACTTTTATAACGTCAAAAAAGGTAAGTATGTATTATGTGAACAATAATTTTGTATATTATTTATTATAAACATTGTTTTGCGAGTCCTTTGAAATAGAAGTAAACGTGACAACACTGTATGATTTGTATTCACGTGTCGTAGGTTGGCAGCTTTGCACACTACCA
Organism: Andrena minutula; assembly: GCA_929113495.1. Classification (NCBI taxonomy): domain Eukaryota; kingdom Metazoa; phylum Arthropoda; class Insecta; order Hymenoptera; family Andrenidae; genus Andrena; species Andrena minutula. The sequence continues at coordinate 23,029,711 of OV815993.1, forward strand.
ACGCTTGCGAGCCGAGGTTTGAGGTTAGTTTGCGTTGGTTTGCGTTAGTTGAGCATCGAGTCAATCAGTTCCATTGCTCACAATGCCAAAAGTTAAAATTTATCGATGGAAAGGAAAAATAGTTGCAGAAAGTGTTTATAAACAACGGCTTGCTCAACAAAAAAATGGACAGGCGAGAAAAGTTTCCACTGAACCAAGGGAAACTGATGTAATAAGAATGGAAAATGTGGAAGAAAATAATGTCCTCGATGGCCGACGCATTGTAGATTTGTATATTTTGGGGCAGCAGTTATGGTGTACATGTTGTGCTGAAGCTCTATCACTGCAACACGTAGAGAGTGAAGTACGAAGAGGTTTGGCTTCGCAACTTTTAATAAGATGCCACAAGTGCCTCATTCTAAATACAGTTTGCACTGGCAAACAACAATCCACCACCGACAAGCGCAGAGGTCATTTCGATATTAATTCGAAAGTAGCATTAGGTAATATTTTATGATAGATTATTATGCTTGTATTGTTATTAATCGTGTAATTATTATTTCTTCTTTGTATATATTGAATTGTTCGCTCTACAGGTGTTCTACACTCTGGATTAGGATGGACCCACTTAAAGAAACTCTTAACATGTATGAACGTGCCATGCCCAGATTTTAAGACGTTCAAAAAATATGAGCAAGAAGTGGGGCTCGCTGCAGAGGCAGTTGCAAAAGAAAGCTGCGTAGAAGCCACTGCGTTGGAAACAAGATTAACTGTAGAAGAAATTCAGAAGAGCGAAAAGCAATTGTAAATAAGTATTTTAACTATTTAACTATTTAACTATTTTATGTACCATTTCTTTTGTAATTGTAATTGTAATTATATTTTTGAATTATAAAGGCAGGATCTCCGCCTTAATTGTAAATATCTAATCATTCAATTCATGTTTGCTTTTTGAAAACATATTTACAAATTAGATTTAGAATTTATTGTATACAGATTTCGAATATATTGTAACTTATAAAAACTGAGAACAATAATATAAAAATAAACCTATGTATATTTGCCCATCCTTTTAGACCTGACAAATTCCAGTCCAATGTTAATCATTCTGAACCTACTTCTGCCGATTCCGAATGCAACAAAGAACCTCCCGTTACATTCAATGACGTTATCCGCATTGTAGTGTCCTACGATATGGGATGGAGTACTCGAGGTGCGGGTAGAAATTATGATAGTTTGAATGGCTTCGGAGCCATTGTTGGTAACCATAGCGGTATGGTGTTAGATTATGCAACCTGTAATCGGATGTGTAAAAAATGTGATGGAACAAATCAAACTCCTCCAGATCACGATTGTCGGAAAAATTTTGATGGTTCAGCAAAAGCCATGGAGCCTCACGTCGCCAAAAAACTTATTGTGGACAGCAGTATTCTTAAGGCCTCAAATGCTGAAGTAGGTATACTTATTGGAGATGACGATAGTACGACGAATGCAGTTTGCCAAGCTGCCAGCAAACATCCAATCATAAAGCAATCGGATATGAATCACACATCAGGCGGTGTAAAAAAAAAAATTATATGGGATACAAAAAAACCATAAAGAGCTTTCTAAAAATTGTATTACATATCTCCACCGATGCTTCACATACGCTATGTGCCAGAATAAAGGAGATTCCAAAGCGATGGCTGATGCAGTCCGTAATATACCATACCATGCCACAAACGATCATAGTAGATGTGGCTCCTGGTGTGGCTTCATTGAAGACAGTCAAAATTATGATCACCGTATCATTCCAGGGGGAATTAAAGATCCGGAATTGTTTGAGGCACTACGAGACATTTTCGACAAATTAGCTAATAATGCCGAAAAATATTCGGCGGGTGCATCCAGTAATGCAAATGAAAGTTTAAATGCAACCATGGCTAGTAAAGCACCAAAGTCACGTTGCTATAGCAAAACTGCGTCCGCCGACTTTCGATTTGCATGCGCAGTTGGACAAAAAAATATCGGAGAAGGTTACACACAAGCAATACTACGTAAGCTTTCCAAATCACCAGGCAAACACCATTCGCGACATGTTGAAGCGTCGCAGAAAACGCTACAGAGAAGGCGGCAACGGATGAAGTCATCCGTGTATAAAAAACAGCGTATGTTATTGAAAAAGCGGCGGGCTGCTTTACGCCATAGAAAGGAGACTGTTGAAGGCGTAACATACAAAAGCAATGTTGATCTGCTCAATGAGCTGGCAGAGGAGGACCAGTCCGATGTGGAGGAAGAACAAACTGAAGTCGCAATTGTTTTAGTCGACTTGGAGACATCCGGGTTTGAAATGGATTGTGATATTTTGCAAATTGGTGCAAAATATGGGAACAAATCCTTCGACATTTATGTCAATCCCATTAAAGATATATCTGTAAGTGCCAGTCAGGCAAACAATTTGACAAGCTGCTACGGTGACCTGATGCATAATGGTCGAGAAGTACAATCTGTACCAATAAGAGCTGCGTTGGCAAGTTTCCACCAGTGGCTAGCATCGCTGGGAAAAAAATGCTGTATCGCCACCCACAATCTAACATTTGATGGTCCCAGATTAATGAAAAAAATTGTACTATGTTCACTCGAAAACGAATTTTCTGAAGTAATTTTTGGTTTTGTAGACACACTACCTGTAATCAGAAATATTACTGGCCGAAAACAAAAAGGAGAAAACTCAATCACCGGACTAGCAAATGCATTGAGTATTTCTGTTATTGGCGCTCATAATGCAGCACAAGATTGTGTCATACTTCACAAAATTTTAAAGAAGTTAAAAATAACTCCTCAAAAATTATTAATGAGCACAAATAAATACACTGAACAAACTGCTATATGGCATAGCAATGAAAAAATCAATACAATTGTGTCAACGATGACAGCCATGAAAACTCTGGGTCCTTCCGTAAAAAAGAAGTTGGCATTAGCGGGAGTTGATATGAAAACGTTAAAAGAAACGTATGGATTGTATGGAGATGACAGGCTTCGGGAATTTATAAAAAATCAATTAAAAAAAGTTAACGAAACTGTTACGAAACAGTCAATAAATAAAATTATTGATTTTTTACGCCATGCAAAAATATGATATTTAATATATTTTATTCGTTGTTATCCTTACTTTATGCAAAATATATAAAATTATGTTAACTGTGACAAATTATTGCTTGTTTTTGCGTATTTTTAACTGCTATTTCATATTCATAATCCCGTCCCGCTATTTCTCATTTCCCCTTTCTATCTCTGCATGAGTGCAGCGAAGACAAAAAGTAAGCTAGAAGATTAGATTAGAACAGTGTTTCTAGGTTAGATAGACTTGTAGCGACATCTACAAGTTTGCTTCGCTTGGTCAGCTGATTGCGACGTTGCCGTGGTTTCACAAGCCATCGAGATACATATCGTGCGGACCACACAATTTTCTCAAGTTATAATTTATTTCTTTAAAACGGTTTAGTGAAAACAATTGAAACTTGGCAGATATTTCCGTCTATCTATATACTGCATGTACAAAAAAATTGAAAGCATTGGCATTATTTCTTCAACATTTTTTCAGATGGTTTATCCGTCAAGATCGTCTCTTTCCATAAGAGTACGTGTAAAATCAGTGAAAATTAAAATCGTTATAACTCAGTAACCGTTTAGTGAATCCGTCTAAAATTTTTACAGTACATCAGGAAGATTAAAAAGAACAATCTCACAAATTTTCATCAACTTGGCATTATTTTGAAGATAGGTCCAATACATCCTTAAGGCGACTGGACACTATTCCGCGCGGCCACTGGCGCGAATGAGAAAACCCAATGAGCGAGCGAGAAGAAACGAAAGAGCCTAACGCGTCGTAGAAACGGGCTGCTAACGAGTAGATACTGTATTCTGGATACTATCATTTAATGCTACCGATGGGTATTGCTAGGGTGACTTTTATTTTCGATTTTTGTGTTTTCCTCGGGACACACTCCAGATTAGTTCCAAAAAATTAAAATAATAAAATAATAATAATAATAAGTATTATTATAAATAACAAATAGTTTTTCGGACTATTTTCGATAACTCTTCGTCGCGCGAGGAAAAGTAATAGAACATAAAAGATGCTCCTTGTCCGGATTTAGAACTTTTTTTTGACATATTTTTTTATACTTGGAGAATATTATATAAAATCGACTTCGCAAGCTGTTAAAGATATAGACTCTTTACTGTGGTTTGCAAAAATGTTGCCGGCAGAAACTTGGTGGTCCGATCGAGTGTATCCTCATTGGCCCACTTTCTCTGACACTGTGGTAGATGTAAAGCACACGTATTGTCGCTATTGGCCGACGCGTCACGTCAACGAATCGGTCAGCAGCACCGCAGGACGAAGAGAGCGAGCGGGGGCATTGGGGAGTCCGCGGCAGAGAGTGGGGCGGCGCGAGCGAGGTAGTCCCCTTGCCCCGCTCCGCATACGACTGCCAACAATTTTGCAAACCACAGTAGTTTTATTTTTTTTTGCAAATTTCGTTCCCACAATTTCAGGAAACATTCATGACATATCAAACACTGAAAATAAAAAATAACAATTTTATCTCTTGCATATTTCGGTATATGCACCCCCTTAAATGTTTAAAAAATTGTCCTCGAAAATAAAAATTCCATTTTTATGTTCACCTTCATAAATTTATTTTATATATATATACACATAAAAATTGCTTATTTATCGTGCAGCCAGCACGGTTAGTTGTCTTTCAGCTGTTGAAATAATTCTCTTCGTCTGCATCGGTAACTGAAAAATAGGACACATTTACTAATTATTTATAAATCATCACACGTGCTCAAGATCATTGAATAAATAATTGCGTATGCAAAACCCTACCTGCAAATTTGTGCGTACATAGTCTGACGTAGATCACACAGCATCATCTCCTGCTTCGATTATCTGTAAACATATAAATTCCACATTTTAGTTATTTTAGTTATAACTTAACGTAGAACTTATTATATATAGAAATAGAGTGGCATTTTGCTGCAGTAAGTGTAGAGACTACAAAATATGTCCGAAGGAAATGAGAGCGTATGGCAGAAAGTCTTGTTGCTGGAAATTTAAATGCTAATGGTAATAATTCAGCGAAAATGAATGAAGAGATCCAATATTTTCAACGCACAATTTATTGGTTTTGGAATAAAATTAGTTTAGTATGTTAATGGGAAACTAAAAAATTAATGAATTAATGAATGGGTGGCAACTACTGTGGATTTTATTAAAGTATTACGAATGTCTTTCACAAAAGATTGAAAAGCATCAAGGGAGATGTGTTTTCAACGTACTTTCTTCACTAATAATGTGACTTAACTTGTGCGAAACAAGATGCTCCGTCTATCTATTTAATCTTCTCCGGACATCCTCCAAGCCTGTGCATTCCCTTCATTTCTGTCCATCCAAGCCTGTGCGTCCCCTTCAATTCTATATCCAAGCCTGTGCGTCCCTTACATTTTTTCCAAGTCCTCTGCGTCTTCTTCATTTCTAAATATAATATACAGTGGACGAAATTTCTATAAGAACACTACTATTTTTAATAAAAAATGTCAAGTAATGTGTTAATACAATTAATGGAAGATTAGGAAATAGCGACGGAAGGATACAAAATAAGAAAAGGTCTTAAGAATTAAAAAAATCTTTGTATTTTTGTTATAAACTTAAATATAATACTTTAAAGTACAGAAGACTAACGAAATTTCCATAAGAACAGTGTATTAAAAACAAAACATTAGTACAAAAAACATAAAAAAGTATAATATTAGCAAGATATACTTCCACCATTATGCTGAATTACTTGAAATATTCTGTTAGGCATACTACAAATCAATTTTTGTAACGTTGTAATATGGATTTTACTCCACTCAACTCTGATTGCCTTTTCGAGCTCCTTAAAATTATTATATTGCTTCCCATTTTTATATACGGCTCTTGATAGGATTTCCCATAAGTTTTCTATTGGATTTAAGTCCGGGGAACGAGCGGGCCAGTTCAAAAGTGGCAAATCTTTTTGCCGGAACCATTCGCGTGACTTTTCAGAAGTATGAATTGCTGCATTATCTTGTTGATAAACAACATTTTCTTCGTGAGTGTCTTCAATAAATGGAATCAAACAATCTTCTAATAAATCTATGTGTTTTTCTGAATTCATTCTTGTAGAAATTTTACAAAGTGGCGTCTTAAAGGAGTAACTGAATGCAGCCCACACCATCAAAGTTCCTCCGCCGAAATTTCTACTCATAGCAACAGATTTATCTGTGCGTAAGTTGTGCCAATAATATTTATACCCATCAGGTCCGTCTAAATTAAACTTTTTTTAGTCACAAAATATTTTATCTTTCCACTCTTCGCTCCAACTCATATGGTTTCGTGCGAATTCTAATCTTGCGCGTTTATGCTCCTGCGTAAGAGGTGGCTTCAACGACCTTTTCGTCCACTTCAACCTGTTATCTTGCTGCAATATTTGTTGCACACGTCGCGTGGTCACTGGCAATTCCAAAATTTTTGTTACTTCACTAGCAGTTTTATTTTGGGTCGATATTTCTTTAAATATTCGCGAACGATCACGCCTTCTTAATTTTGTATTTCCCCCTGTATAATGATTTTTACCGTAGTTTTTGCGTAATTGTAAAAAATGGTATATACAAGTAGTGGATCTACTAATTTTTTTAGCGATCTCTCGAAGAGACAATCCTGCATCGCGGTATGCTTCTATTTTTGCTTGTTCTTCTGAACTTAAAACTTTTCCTCGTGGCATTTTCATTGAACAGAAATTATTTAATTTATTACTGTATATATTTAACAAATACAATATTATATACTGATAACACTAACTATTTCAAATGTTTCTCGTGGAAATGGTGAAAGAGAACTAAATCAATGTGACCGTTCTTATTGAAATTTCGCACTGACCTCGGTCAGTGAGTGACTGTTGTTTACATAACGCTAGAAAACTCGCGACTTTGTTTACATAAATCGTTCCATAATAAAGGCAGTGCAGTGTTCGTAAAGTTCCAGATGTACAACTCGTAAAAATTTATGGAATACATTACTTTTTGTGTGTAAATTAGAGTGTTCTTATAGAAATTTCGTCCACTGTATATAAGCTTTACATAAAATCTCTAAATTGCTGGTATAAAAATATCTAGCAATTTAAATGCAATGCAATTTGTTACAATATATATTATTTTGTGCGAAAGAAGATGCTTCTATGTCGAAGCTTCTCCGGACAACTTCCAAGTCTGCGACTCTACATACTAAATCGGTTTAAAAAATTTTGGCGACTTACCTTGTTAATTAAGACAATAATTCAGTCTCCTATTTGGTGTAAAAACTCGTGACATCTCAAAATTTCGGACAACTTACTACATTTGACATTTAGCACTTGGTTGGTTATAGTATATCTCTGTCTAGCTGTCACATCACAAAATATTTGGTTACACGATTGGCGAACCCACATCCAATGAACGAAGTGCCTGAGAGACATTTCCTCAGCCCCTCTTGCCTAGAAGTGTAGGACGATGACGATGAAGATCTTAATTTTACGAACATGAAAATCGGCAAATTGCCACTTTACAATGAAATATCTCAGCTCATAAGACACGTAGGAACAAAACGAAGACACTTTTCTTATGTAAATCATACCCAGGCTATCCACTAACACCATTCAAAATCGAATCGCATCAGCCGTTATTGAGATTCGGAAATCTCAGGGTTCAGAATAGCGAGTCGTGGCGTAATAGAGACACGGCAGTGCTCGCGCTGCGCATATATATATATCTATATACTTGGCGCGAGACACTACCGTGTCTCTTGATTGGTGGCCCCGAAAGGGGCTGCGCGTACAACCAGAACATCACGTAATACCCTTCGGCTGAGTACATTTCTGGGACGACATTACTAGCTGACTGACAGGATTTTTCCCCATGCAACTTCCTCTACACCCAAGTAGTTTCTCTCGTTCCATTATGAGTTTACTTCCACCAGGACAAGAGGCTTTAAGTAAAAAGAAGCCAGCACATTTTCGAAACACACGTGTTTTGCAGAAGTGCAACGAACGAACCATCCTACACTTTCAAAAAAGCCCGCGCTCCGTTCTTTTACTGCCAATGTACCCATTGCTTAGAGATAGACTGTAGCGACTCGACACACACGCGAAAGTCGATTTTCCTCTTGGGGTTGTAAGGCCCAAGAAACTTCGTGGTACGCGGTGCGGGAAGCTTATCACTCGCCAAATTAATATTGAGTGACTAATTTGTTTTATGCAATGAAACGAATACTTGTTGGTCCGTATGATGACCAGACAAGAACACGAATGATTTGAATGATAGTCTTAGTCACGAATGCTTGACCAGATATGTCATTCAAGTCCGAACGATGACTTGAAATAGAGCCGTTTGTTCGATAATCTTAGTCACGAATGCTTGACTAGATATATCATTCAAGTCCGAACGATGACTTGAAATAGCCGTTTGTTCGATAATCTTAGTCACGAATGCTTGACTAATACACTATTCGACTATATCGTAGATGATAGCGATGTAAGCCTTTTATGCAATGAAACGAATACTTGTTGGTCCGTATGATGACCAGACAAGAATACGAATGATTTGAATGATAGTCTTAGTCACGAATGCTTGACCAGATATGTCATTCAAGTCCGAACGATGACTTGAAATAGAGCCGTTTGTTCGATAATCTTAGTCACGAATGCTTGACTAGATATATCATTTAAGTCCGAACGATGACTTGAAATAGCCGTTTGTTCGATAATCTTAGTCACGAATGCTTGACTAATACACTATTCGACTATATCGTAGATGATAGCGATGTAAGCCTTTCACAAGAGATGAATGCGTTTTCTCGAGAGACGTTTGAATTCTGACTCGTCTAGCCCTTTCGACCACGAAAGTAGACGAGTCATCCGAATTTCGGGAGGAGTCAAATTAACCGATTGGCTAGTCCTTCCTTGAGAGGAGGAACCTCCCTTCCGTGACTTTGGTGCTGGAGGAGGAAGTTTCTCCTTCTTAGTGACGTAGCAAGGAAAAACCAGACATCTGGTTAACAAACCTAGCTAGGTTGTTCGATCGGAACGTTTAGCCCGGGTCACGATTTATGGCTATATTGCTCGTGCGTCAGCGGTGGACGACGGTAACCGTGTACCGGTCCGAGGTAACCGTGTACCCTCGCTGACAGAGCAATTTAACGGATTATCTCAGGGCAAAGCCGTCAAAATACCAGAAAAAGACGGCACGATGTCGATTGCCTCTTAGTCATCTGGCAAGCAAATGGTTCCCAACGAACGTTTCAAGAACTCAATTGGCCACCGTAAAAGACGTTGAATTTTCGCCTCGCCCTGAGCCCGCTTTCGTCCTTCAAGACGAAACATAGACAGCAGACACCACGTGTTTCGATTCGAAAGGGTCCGAAGAGACGAGAAACAGAAAGTCCTCGAATTGTTATAAAGAAGAAAAGGCATACCATTCCTGTTTCCGTTTCCCGATGCCCTGAGTTCACGTTTGCTACGAGGCGGAACCAGTTAAGTATACAGGGTGTCCCATTTAAGACTGGACAGCGGGATATCTCCTAACGTATTGGAGATAAAAAAATGAAAAAAATATGGCATCGCATGGTTCGAAGGGGCTGATCTATTAGCGCGAACGAATTTTTTTTTCGATTATTATTTTAAAAGATACGATGGTCAAGTTCGGTTTTTCAAATGGAACTATTTTTTTTGAACACCTGAGTTGATAGTGCGTTCCAAGACAAATTCAATGAGCATTAATGTATACACTTGATTTCCACTGGTTTTTGAGATATTGCGCTTGCAAATTCACTGATTTTCCCTGGAAAAAAGCCTGCTGAAATAGCAAGGACCGGTGACGATCATATTGGCGCCACGGGTGGCACTGCCCGTTGAAAATGATACTTACCTGCCAAAGGTCGATGCCGAGACTGGCAGGCCCAAAGGCTGGACAATTCTTTTCCGCCAGAAATGCTACTTAGGTAGGTACATCTGCGGTATCGAGAAGCGCACCGTTACTTTTATTTCGCACTTGCTTCTACGCTTGGATGGCCGGTTCATTTTGGAGGGATGCAAGCTCGATTGGTTAGGTTAGGAGGTGTGAAAGTTGCTAGACTAAATTTCAACTATAGGGAGCAGATTGTATTAGAACCAATCGGATTTGCATCCTGCACAAACGGCTGCTCTCTTCAAGAGGCCCTCTTCACAGCAATAGCTCCTCCCCAATGCCCACCTTCTATCGCATGGAATACGTCAACGCATGCTTTTCTTTTAATATTGAAGCTCGTGTTTATACTCGAGAGGACCACGCGTCGACAGCGGGCTACCCCTTTTCTTTCTGTGTCTCTCCACGAGGAGTATCGACGGTGGATTGTAGGAGCGTAGATGTTGGGATGCCAGTTATTGAATTCAGAAGCCGATTATTACAAACCACATGTGCTATAATAAATGATCGAACTTGCGCCCCACTTCGCGCAGACCGATTACAGGGTGATGACTTGGTACGCCTAATCCGCCTCGCAACCGTGACGAGGTCAAGCCAAAAGGTATGAATCCTGGGCCCTTTTTCCGAAGAAAGCCATAAAATTCGATGGGCACTGCGGGGTGTTGTCGTGCCAGCCACGGGATGAAACGCAGAATTACCCTGTTTCTGTTTCAGAAATAAAATAATTCTTTATTCTTTATCGTATGGATATGGAAGTGTCGCCGATGAATTCCTTGTGGTTTTCCGATGAAAATCATACGAAATATCATGCAAATCGGACTACTTTTACATAAGGAATACAAATAGCTTGTGTCAAAGTAGTCCGATTTGCATGATATTTCGTATGATTTTCATCGGAAAACCACAAGGAATTCATCGGCGACACTTCCATATCCATACGATAAAGAATAAAGAATTATTTTATTTCTGAAACAGAAACAGGGTAATTCTGCGTTTCATCCCGTGGCTGGCACGACAACACCCCGCAGTGCCCATCGAATTTTATGGCTTTCTTCGGAAAAAGGGCCCAGGATTCATACCTTTTGGCTTGACCTCGTCACGGTTGCGAGGCGGATTAGGCGTACCAAGTCATCACCCTGTAATCGGTCTGCGCGAAGTGGGGCGCAAGTTCGATCATTTATTATAGCACATGTGGTTTGTAATAATCGGCTTCTGAATTCAATAACTGGCATCCCAACATCTACGCTCCTACAATCCACCGTCGATACTCCTCGTGGAGAGACACAGAAAGAAAAGGGGTAGCCCGCTGTCGACGCGTGGTCCTCTCGAGTATAAACACGAGCTTCAATATTAAAAGAAAAGCATGCGTTGACGTATTCCATGCGATAGAAGGTGGGCATTGGGGAGGAGCTATTGCTGTGAAGAGGGCCTCTTGAAGAGAGCAGCCGTTTGTGCGGGATGCAAATCCGTTTGGTTCTAATACAATCTGCTCCCTATAGTTGAAATTTAGTCTAGCAACTTTCACACCTCCTAACCTAACCAATCGCGCTTGCATCCCTCCAAAATGAACCGGCCATCCAAGCGTAGAAGCAAGTGCGAAATAAAAGTAACGGTGCGCTTCTCGATACCGCAGATGTACCTACCTAAGTAGCATTTCTGGCGGAAAAGAATTGTCCAGCCTTTGGGCCTGCCAGTCTCGGCATCGACCTTTGGCAGGTAAGTATCATTTTCAACGGGCAGTGCCACCCGTGGCGCCAATATGATCGTCACCGGTCCTTGCTATTTCAGCAGGCTTTTTTCCAGGGAAAATCAGTGAATTTGCAAGCGCAATATCTCAAAAACCAGTGGAAATCAAGTGTATACATTAATGCTCATTGAATTTGTCTTGGAACGCACTATCAACTCAGGTGTTCAAAAAAAATAGTTCCATTTGAAAAACCGAACTTGACCATCGTATCTTTTAAAATAATAATCGAAAAAAAAAATCGTTCGCGCTAATAGATCAGCCCCTTCGAACCATGCGATGCCATATTTTTTTCATTTTTTTATCTCCAATACGTTAGGAGATATCCCGCTGTCCAGTCTTAGATGGGACACCCTGTATAATACTAGTACACACTTGCGTGGTGGAGGCGTCCTAGTGGCTGTCAAGAACGCGCTTCCCTGCACGCTCCTTCAAACGGCGACAACCAACGTTGAACACTTATTTGTTAAAATCGGCCTGTTGTCATCGAATCTTATTGTTGGTGCTACTTACATCCCTCCTTCCTCGAGTGCCTCCATATACCGGGATCATAGCTACACGGTGGATGACATCATTGCTAAAAATCCAAGCAGTTCACTTTTACTCTTCGGGGATTACAACCTTCCTCACTGTGAATGGTACCTCGACTCCTCCAGCATCATCGAGTCATCTATAGCTAGTAGTGCACCTCTTAAGGCAGGCCTGCACAGGGAGCCTTTTTCAGCGCCTGGCGGCAGGCAACCAGCCGTACGCCGTTACTATGGATAGAATCGGTGAGGAGAATTGCAGTAGTGTAGGTTGGGGCTCGTAGGCGCGTAGCGTAAGTATATATAGCTGGGCCCCAGTGACCCCACCGAATTATATTGCGGGACCTGCTCTGCACTGGGGCCCCACAGGGAACCCAGCCATATATACTTACGCTACGCACCTACGAGCCCCAACCTTCACTACTGCAGTTCTCCTCACCCATTCTACTCTTAGTAACGGCGTACGGCTGGTTGCCTGCCGCCAGGCGCTGAAAAAGGCTCCCTGTGCAGGCCTGTCTTAAGGAATCTGAGGTCGCTGCGTACTTAACTGAGCTCCTAAACTTTCATAGTCTGCGCCAATGTAATCGAGTCACTAATTTTCTTAATGCTCGGCTTGATTTGTGTTTCAGCAACATAACGAACTTGAGTATAGTCAAGTCGGTGGACGCGCTTCTTCCGATTGACACCTATCACCCCGCTTTATTTACTCAAGTTGTTCCACATGTCCTTATCCCGGAACCCACCCTTAACCCACTATGGTTAATATTTAACAAGTCACTATCTACTGGTCACTTTCCGGTCCCCTGGAAACGCAGTTTAGTAACTCCGATCTACAAATCCGGCGACAATTCCAACGTAACCATTTTTTTTTTTTTTTTTTTTTTTTTTTTTTTACGTGCAGGAAATCCGGAACGGATACCCCGAGCTTCGGGGGAAGCTCAGGGTTATGTTGGGCTCCAACCAACTAAAACCTGCACGGTAACCACCTGGAGCGAGGGGATCAGGCAAGGAAGATGGCCGTTCTTGCGCGAGATCAAACCAGCGATACGTTCGCTAGGCCATCCTCCAAGACCCCAGATCCCCAACGCTCGTTTGTCAGGAGTTGACACTTTCCCAAGGGGGAGAGAAGCTCCCCGGGAGAATCCCCGCTATCGCCGGGGCAGCGCTGCGGGTTACGCGCCAACGCTGCCCCTCGTCCCCGGCTGTACTAACCAGGCTCAACAAGCCCCCGCTTGTTGAGCCCCCCCACAGCCTACCGGTGCCGCTAGCCGCCTGAGGCGGACTCGGGAAGGAACGGGCCCGGTGTACCCGGTCCACACAACCCCCCCACGGTGACCGACCAACTATCCCCCGTGATGTCCTCCACGCCCCGGGAGGCATTGCACGCGGAGGAGGCTTTCAATGTATAAGAGAGGGAGGACCACCTCTTAGCCCCTACTCAACGCGCCCTCCCGTTGCGTCTGCGCCAACACCGACGGCTCACCAGAGCTTCGCGCCCTTCTTAACGAAGGACACGCCGGTGTCGCGCTGCGCCGTCTGTCTCGCCGCTACCGCGCTCGCCACTTCCCGCTCCTCCTTGGCCTTGGCGCGCGTAGCGAATGCCGCGAACTCCTTACGCAGCTGCCGCCAGTAGCCGTTACGTTTGGCCACATCTCGCGCTTTTGGGGGCCGCAGGTCCGTCCGCACACGCGGGGACACAGGGCCCGCCTCGGAGACCACCACCCCCGTGCCCTTGAAATGCTCCTCCATGGCCTTGGCCAGGAGCACTGCCCTACTTCGGCCGCCGGGAGTCGGGCACCGAAAGACGGCGCACCTAGTCCAGGCGCCAGAGTATTCCACGCGGCCGGGCCACTTCACGGGCCGCTGGTCGCACAGTTCGTCCCAATACCGGTCCACGAACCGGACGAACGCTCCGTCGCCGTTCTGACCGTCTCCTTTAACTTCCCCCCTCATAAGCCAGACCTGGCCCGAATCCGTCGTGAATTCGTCGTTCGGATACACGCGGTCGTCCTCGTCGAAAGGACGACCGGTATCCGGGTCCAGGTCTTCCTCCCGGATAACCCCGTGAGGGTCAACCTCCGAAATTTTCTTGCCGATACCGGCCTCTTCGTCTTCATCGCCGGAGGACACGTCGTCCCAAACAATCCCGGTCGTGTCCAGGACCTCCGTCCCGCAGTCTGCGCACGCAGGATCCGCAGGGGGACCATCGGCGGAGACGCCTTTTGTCTCCCTGGTGTCGATCCATTCCCCTAGGGAAACCTGACAATCCGATCGGGGGGCGGACGACACCCCCGGCCTCGATCCCGAGGCCGCAACCGGGGGTACCGGTTCCGGCGAGATGATTACAACGCCCCCGTCCGAGGACAGCGGGGACAACGACTGGGGGGCGGGAGCCTCAACGGCCGCCGTCTCCGACCCAGCCGATGGATCCACCGGCGCAGCCCGAATCTCCGCGACCACCGGCATTTCTTCCTCCACCGGTTCGTCGTCCTTCTCCGGGCGCGAGACCGCGGTCCGACGCCCATCCGCGGTCCTGGACCGCTTACGAGGGGATCTCGGCGGGGAGTTAGAGGAGGAGGAGCACTCCCCCTCCGTCTCGTGGCGCAGCCTCCGCTTGCCCAGGCCTGCAACGGAGGTGCCTGCTACATCCCGTGACGGCCCCGCTACCGGGACCGCCGCATTCCAACGTAACCAACTATAGGCCTATCTCTGTATTCAACGTCATGGCAAAAATTTTTGAAAATATTATTACCGTCAAGTTATCTTCTTTGGTGTCTTCAGTTATAGCCGATGAACAGTATGGCTTCATTGCGGGAAGATCAACTGTCACCAATCTGGCATTATTCTGTAGTTTTGTAGCATCATCTTTAGATAGGGGTTACCAAGTGGATGCGGTATACACTGATTTTAGTAAAGCGTTCGATACGGTTGACCACAATATACTATTCTCCAAACTGTCTTCCATTGGTTTTCGTGGTACCATGCTTAGCTGGCTTAAGAGTTACTTGTCGGATCGATCTCAAATTGTAAGAGTCAAAGATACATATTCCGAACCTGTTTTCGTCACATCTGGTGTCCCGCAAGGCTCGCATCTTGGCCCATTATTGTTTACCCTCTTCATTAACGACATAGCCCATGTGTTCAACAATAGCAAGTTTTTACTGTTTGCCGATGACCTAAAGATCTTCAAAATCATATCTTCCGAATCTGATGCGCTGGGCTTGCAATCCGATCTGAGCATGGTACAAGACTGGTGCCGTCGTAATAATCTCCGTATCAATGCAGATAAATGTCATGTAATACATTTTTCACGTGTTAAGTGTGCTTCTACCTTCAATTACTCCATTAACGATACTCTTCTTCCGCCAGTTAATGCCGTTCGCGACCTCGGTGTTATCATAGACTCGAGCTTGACTTACTCTCAACACGTGGACCACATTTTCCGCTCTGCTACGAAGAAGTTGGATTTCCTACAGAGATTTTCTGCTAATTTCTCTAATCCTTATACGCTCAGAACGCTGTATTTCTCTCTCGTATTACCACTTCTTGAATATGCATCGGTTATATGGTCCCCGAGCCTTGTTAAGCACAGGACGCTGCTTGAAAGGGTGCAGCATAAATTTCTCCGTTTTGCAGCATTCAAAACTGGTTGTGCTATGTCCTACACTAATCATGACTATACCCAAATAATGGACAGACTTAAAATGGACTCGCTCCACAAAAGAAGGCTAATGGTAGATCTTACTTTCTTATTCAAAATTCTTAACGGTCATATTTGCTGCCCCGAGATCCTCAGCAAATTGTGTCTGAATGCGCCGGAACGAATGTTAAGATCTTTTCCCTTGTTCAAGCCCGCGCTCCTAACAACTAGTGTAAGACATGCCGATCCCATTAATAGGATATCCAACCTGGCAAACAAGCATAGCCTCGAACTAAATTTCTTTAACAATGCACTAGCACCCTTTCTAACAGCGGTGCGCAAAATTTCTCCTAATCCACAGTAGTATGTATTTGTTTCGTAACCTTGTAAATTTCTATCTGTGATTACCTCACACAATCTTCTCTTACTTATTGTATAATTGCTTACTAATGGCTAGTTCCGTTTAAATAAATAATAATAATAATAATAATAATAAAACTGAAGTAAATCGTTCTCTACCAGCTTGATTAATTTTGGAGAACTAGATATTAAAGAGTATTATCCAACATCAATACGCCTCGCGAAGAGACACAGGAAGAGAAGGGGTAGTCCACTGACTGTGCGTAGTCCCGCCTGCTTCGTCCTACCTTCAAATTACAGACGGATCCCTTATCTTTCGTGTCTAAACACGCGCTCGAATTTCAAAACAAAAGCTATCTTACGCGTCGACATATTCCGTGCGAGAGATGGTAGGCCTTGGGGAGGAGATATTGCTGTGAAGAGGGCCTCTTCAGGACAGTGGCCATTTGGGAGGGATGCAGACCTGATTAGTTAGTTTGATGCCAAGGGAAGTTGCTTGGGGAAAAATCCTGTCAGTCAGCTAGTAATGTCGTCCCAGAAATGTACTCAGCCGAAGGGTATTACGTGATGTTCTGGTTGTACGCGCAGCCCCTTTCGGGGCCACCAATTTGTATAACGTAGGAACAACACGTTCCGTGAAAAATAAATTAAATGATCAGTGTTAGTATCAGTGCAGTGAAGTGAATATTCGGTACATCAACCCGGACGCACTTGACTTTGCGACCCTTACCTTCGGGTGGTGTCCCGCGAATACCTGCGATCAGCTGAGCACGGGGCGCTACCCTACCATAAATGAGGATCGGTACAGTGACCCAGTGACACAGGTTTCCGAAAACGAAGGAAAGGAATGTCCGAATGGGTGAGTTTTATTTAATTTATTAGTGACTATAAGGTGTAGAAATAAATTCTTTTCGATTTTAGGGTACAATAACAGTTCGATTTCAAAAATATGAAAACAACTAAATCATCGAAATAATTTCCATTATTGTTAATTACTTTTTGCCATTTTTCTGGCAGCTTATGAATACCACCGCGATAGAAATTCAGTAGCTTTGTACTGGTTATGTAAATCCAGTCAGAAAGAATTTATTCATACACCTAATATTATTTTTTAAATTTAGTTGTGATGGCCGTTATTAAACTACGGATTTTTACCTCTGTGACGCCCCACGATTTTTCGCGCGCACTTATTTCAACTCTTTTATAGATCTATCTACAAATCCGCTCAAATCTTCCCCAAACCTCAATTCTTACCCCTTTACCAACGACCTCGGCCGCCTTGGCGATGTACCTTAGCGGTCCCCATCTCAAGACGGTCAATCATT
The DNA here is from genome assembly GCA_929113495.1 of Andrena minutula. Classification (NCBI taxonomy): domain Eukaryota; kingdom Metazoa; phylum Arthropoda; class Insecta; order Hymenoptera; family Andrenidae; genus Andrena; species Andrena minutula. The sequence goes on from OV815993.1 coordinate 23,047,291, forward strand.
AAATCTCCTTCCCTTATTCGCCCAACGCGGCACAAATTCCTCTCTTACGTCAAATCTAAACAAGTCCCTCGCCCCACAAATATCTTAAATCGAGACCACGTCTCACACCCTCTCAATGACCAAAGCAGTCAAACCCACCGACGTCCCTTTCCTATTAAAACACCCAAAATCCATTCGAGGAGTTGAGCAATTCAAAATCACATGTATAAAAACCCTAGTAGAAAAACTGCGAGTCCCAATATAGATCAACCTTTGCTCCCTGCAGAAACCCCAAAAGTAATCATGACACATGTTTATAATTAGCCCAAGGTGCATACTGCGCACCCCCCTTCATACCGTAAAATATTATATAAGCAGGGCAAAGTCCATACCGCGCCTACATCCCATAACCCCTTGCAAAATCATATAAATACAAGGGCCCGGAGACAGAAGTCCTCTTTCGCCGAAATACCAGGATCGAAGGGACACGCTCTCTTTCGCCGAAATACCAGGATCGAAGGGACACGCTCTCTTTCGACGAATATCCTTCTTCGAAAGGAAACTAGCTTTCAACGAAAACCATTTAAGGTCTCGTCAATCCAAGTGTTATTTAAACTAAATTCAATCATCATCAACCATCAAGCAGCGTAAGAGATTATAATTACTATTAATACCACGGTATATCACCATCATCCATACCAATTATTCACATTCTTATTGTTTCATATTGCAACGCTTATTGCGCTTATATTATTGTGTATTGCTATTTGCATTGCTTATTAACGCCTATTGCGTAAATCATCCTAGCTTATTAATATATATATCTTGTATTTCATGTTCATATTCATAACTTATAACCATTATATACATGCTATGTTCATCGCTAATCCATTATTATAAACCGTAACGATCTGCACAACAATAGTGCATTACATATTATCAAAAGCTATAAAGTGAATAAACAGTTTTACTTTAAATCAGTTACGAATTATTGTGTCAATCCTTCGGCTACGAAGATCCCTAAATCCAAACAGGCTGCCGGAACAGCTGATTACGGGCAACGACCGCAGAAAGCGTCACGGTGTTTACTAACTTACTTTCGTATAGGTTTCGCTTAACCATATGACTAGTCGAATTTCGCGAAGTATTACATGTGTCTTTTACAATAATGCAGCGGTAAATCCGATTACCTAAGCAAACCAAAACAAGTGCTCTAACGGGTGTCTCCCCAATACAAACCAGTTCATTAAACCTTCCCTGGTCGATTAGTGTGCAGAATTAAACATTACTCGCCTGCCGTTCGAAACGATTAGTGTGCAGAATTTCACATTTCTCGCCTGACGTTCGAAATGGTTAGTGTGCAGAATTAAACATTTCTCGCCTGACCTTCCCTAAATCTTCAATCCCCTGAATCTAACATTCTCCCGGCCGTTCGAAGCGATTAGCGTGCAGAATTTCACATTTCTCGCCTGACAATCGAAAAGGCTGGTTCCCAGAATTACATCGTTAAATGCCTGATTTCCTCGCCTCCCGGTGCGCTGAACTATAGATTCGCGCCTGGATTTTATGTAAATAACCACCATGTCATTTGTCCCCCTAAATCCTTAACCCGGGACGTGACACCCCAATAACGAATTACGATCACATGTTGTACATTTTCTGTTACATTACCTTTTCGTTTATGCCTTATTTAAAAACGAAATTTACGTACTTCTTGTCACTTCAAATGATTCTTATTTAAAATTCTGCTTTAAAAAAAAAGCTGACTTACTTATTCGTACCTTCGTAGTACAAGCGCGTAGCCAACGCTACCGCGAGAGCTCGAGCAGAAGGCGCGCGCTCTGATTGGTCGGGGTTTTTTGTTAATATCTCCTGAACGAAGCTTCGGACAATATTTTCGCTAAGGAAAAAGTTGTTTCAAATCACCCCCTGAATTACCCCTTCCAAGGAACTCCGACATTTTTGGGACACTCTGTAGCATAAGCGTGATAATGTCATGCGGGCGTGGCGCGCCGAACGGCGGGAGTTGGTTAGTCTTCTCGTAAGTGATGTTTCAGAAAAATTATATTGGTTCGCGTACACCATTAAACAATGTTTTAGACGATTCATGTGTTTGTTACAGCACGAACGTGAAAACCAAATGGCCGATTGGAGCGTCGAATATCTCGGAACGGTCGTGCGCCTTGTAAGTGATATTTCGCAATAATTGTATTGATACACATACATTAATCGACGTTGTTTTAGTCGATTCGCACGTTTGTTTCAGCATCGAGAAGACATCGAAGCGCACGCACGGGATGGGGACATCGACGTTATAATCCAGCTACTAGTAAGTCATGTTTCGTAAAAATTATATTGGTGCGCGCACATCATTCGACGATGTTTTAATCGAGTCATGTGTTTTGTTTCAGCGGTGCGAATACCCGACGAGGCGTGATGGACGGATCTGCCGCGAGTTGCGGCAAAATATTCAACAGGCTAGGCGTACGTGGCGGGATGATACCTTCAACATCGACTTTCTATCGTACGAGGGAGACTTTTGGGAGTTGCCTCGCCTATTTAAGGAGTGAGTATAACTGAATTTTAATTGTTTGGTGTACCGCGCGCTATTACCAACGTTTTATACAATAATAATTTGGTGTTTTTTTTTCCTGTGTGTGTTACAGGACATAACAACCCCCCCCCCCCTGGAATTTTTTCTAATGATGTCACCGTTAATTATAATTTAACATTAAATATTATTTATTTTAATCGGTATATCATTAAAGTAATTCTTGTAGATCGGAATAATTCCTTTTATGCAATAGATAGAGGTTGAATAGTAAAATTATGGCCCTGTGACGTCCCACAAAATTTCGCGCGCAGTTAAAATAACATTCACTCATAAACCATTCTACAACTCCACTTAAATCTCCCCACACCTCAATTCTTACCCCTTTTCCATGACCTCGACCGCCTTGGCGATGTACCTTAGCGGTCCCCATCTCAAGACGGTCAATCAGTGAATCTTCCCCACCTATTCGCCCAACGCGGCACAAACTCTTCCCTCCTATCGAATCTAAACAAGTCCCTCGCCCCTTATATCTCTTAAATCGAGACCACGTCTCAAGCCCACTAAATGACCAAAGAAGTCAAATCTATTATCACCCCTTTCCTATCAAAAACACCCAAAATCCATTCGAGGAGTTGAGCATTTCCAAATCACATGTATAAAAACCCCAGAAGGATAATCGCGAGGATTATTTGGCGTACGTGTCGAAAATGCGAGTCCAAATATAGACCAACCTTTGGTCCTTATAAAAACCCCGGAAATGTTACTGCGACGCATATGCGTAAATATGTCAAGGTGCGTACTGCGCACCCCCCTTCAAGCCGAAAAGATTGTAATTAGTATAAATACGAGGAACCGCGAGAGCTCGTTCTCGTTCTACGGAAATCAGTCATTGAATCTCGTTCTACGGAAATCAGTCATTGAATCTCGTTCTACGGAAATCTATCAAAGTTATATAACGCATAAATTCAAGAATTTGTCACCGCTTAAAACTTAAATTCAGTGTTCAACGGCAACTACCGTAAGAATATATATTACCATTTCAAATACTGCATATCATCTCCATTCATATTATTTTGTATTACTATTCTAATTGCTTTCATATTATTTTATATTTCTACGCGTATTGCGTTCACCTATTATTTTGTATTGCTATTCTAATTGCTTTCATATTATATTGTCTTGTTACGCTTGTTGCTTTATTATATTGTATTATTAACGCTCATTGCAATCATATTTCATGTTCTTATCAATGCTTACTGCTTATATCATTCTATCTTAAAACATATACTGTATGTCACGCTCATAATCACATTTTATATATTGATAACCATCTCTATAAATGTTCTTTGTCAATGTTTAATGTCTAAACGCATTCTATGTTCAACAAAGCACTTTCATAAACAGTGCGAACAAGCCCTGGTTAAAACTAATAAACCGCTTTGCTTAAAAGACGTTTCGAGTCATTGTGTTAATCCTTCGGCTGCGAAGATCCCTAAATCCACACGAGCTGCCGCAACAGCTGATTCCGGGCAACGACCGCGGGAAGTATTACTGTGTTTACAAACTTACTTTTGCATAGCTCGCATACAACCATATGACTAACAGATTTCGCGGAATCATTACGAGTATCTTTTACCTCAATGCAACGGTAAATGCGATTATCAGGCCAAATCACAACAAGTGCTCTAACGGGTGTCCCCACGGAAAGTACCATATTAAACCTTCCCTGGTCGATTAGAGTGTAGGATTACAGATCATCGCCTAAAATACATCTCCGATTAGAGTGTAGGATTACAGATCCTCGCCTACAATCCTTCTTATCCTCAGTGTGCAGGATTCCAGATCCTCGCCTGAGTCCCTTCTGCCCTCAGTGTGTAGGATTCAAGATCCTCGCCTGAGATCCCTCTTACCCTCAGTGTGCAGGATTCAAGATCCTCGCCTGAGTCCCTTCTGCCCTCAGTGTGTAGGATTCAAGATCCTCGCCTGAGATCCTTCTTACCCTCAGTGTGCAGGATTCAAGATCCTCGCCTGAGTCCCTTCTGCCCTCAGCGTGCAGGATTCAAGATCCTCGCCTGAGATCCTTCTTACCCTCAGTGTGTAGGATTCAAGATCCTCGCCTGAGTCCCTTTTGCCCTCAGCGTGCAGGATTCAAGATCCTCGCCTGAGCATCATTTATATACCCCATGTCATTGTCCCCAAAGACCTCCACCCGGGACGTGACAGCCCATTTTTTAGTATGATTTCGCCATCACTTCCTACTAACGTCGTCGCGTTTTGACGCTCAAACGTCACTTTCATTTTACAATATTACTTTTAAGTACTAGGTACATATGAGTACATATATTTGTTTTATGTAAATTAGAATCTCCGTTTAATAATAACATTTTTATACATTTTTTTATACGCCATGTTTGAATTACATAAAATAAATAAAGTGTCAGTAATTGGGACACTGGCAGTAATTGAGACATCTACCCTAATCTTCTCGACCAGATAGACCTCCAGATTCACGATCGAATGCAGTTCGTATTCGTAGAATCCACCCAAGATCGGCTCTCCCGCGGAATCGCACAGAATGTGTCATCGGACACGTGCGTTGTACGGTTACGATTTCAAACACCTCGGTCGACCAGTTCGAAGTGTACCCCTTCTCAAAGAGAGTCTTGAACTTGCTAACGCGTACCTTAACACCGACGTTGAATTTCGTGCGTCGTCGAACACCTTTCGATACAGAGAGGGATAGGGGCTCATTCGTGGAGAACGACATACGCGTCGCGGGGGGCCCGTCACTGATTCGTTACGCACGAGACAGAGGTCGCCCACCTGCACGTTTGGGTGGCCAGTTACCCATTTGTGTCGCCCTTGCAGCGTTTGCAAATATTCTGCGGCTCAGCGTCGCCAGTAGTGGTCTCTCATCTGCTGAACCAACTGCCAGCGCGTTAGTCGATTACTTGGTTCAGAGGCTAGAGACGGCTCGGGCCCGGCTATCAAAGGAGAGCCTACAAGAAAGTGCGCAGGAGTTAGAAAATTAAAATCGTCAGGCTCGTCACTCAACGGGAAGAGTGGCCTAGAATTGAGGCAAGCTTCGATTTGTGTCAATAACGTAGACATCTCCTCGAACGTCATCGGGGTATCACCGATGACTCTACGCAAGTGAAATTTCATGGATTTAACTTCGGCCTCCCAGATTCCGCCGAAGTGAGGAGCGGCTGGAGGATTGAAGATCCACGTAGTACCCATACCAGCTAGCAGGGGCGCCAATAGGGCCCTTTACACAGTCGTTACGGCGCGCGTTCCGGCGCGTAACACGCCGCGCGACACGCCAAAGTAGGTGAACGCTGGAGCGACGCTCCTTCGTGCACGCCAGAAGGTTATACTCGCCACTACTTAGAGACAGCGAGTTCGGCCTCATATTTCTACGTCGACTCCATCCACATGTTTTTTCCACGATCCACCGCAGTGGTGTATTGTGTACTACCTGTTCGATGTAAATCATCGATCTGCGAAACGATCGGCAAGACACGATCGCGATATACGTTCGCGAAAGTATACAAATTCCTCGATATGCCTGGCTTATAGAGGATATCGTAAATGCTGTTACTGTAGGGTACACTGAAACATCTGTTTTTAGGAAGCTATATTTGGTTGACCTGAAGGTGCTATAAATTCTAGAAATGGTTTACAACTCAGTTATAACGACTGTAAAATTTTACAAGGGTACTTTAAAAAATGTCCAAATGTTTCCCCGACAATGCGATGGCAAATAAAACTGCAGTTAACACATTCCCTGTTGTGACGATCATAATTATTACTATCAACGGCAATAATTACCATGTCACTGCTTGTTTTAATATAAAAACTAATATTAATAGACAATAAATACACATAGGTATGCATGTGATGTTATATGTAAGATAAATGATGAATAGGTGTAATGTGCAAGATGTTTTGAAGAAAGGGGGTAGTCTTCTGATGGCGCGTAATGCAGGTCATATTTTTCACCCACGCTCCTGCGTGGCGCGTCAGAAAGCAGCACACTCCTGTCCGCGCGCCAGAAAACACCACGCTCCTGCCCGCGCTCCAACCTACACTCCAGAAGAGTTTACGTAAGAGACAGAAAAGGTAGTTAGAAAAGGAAAAAACGTCACTTGAAACCAGGCTCGTCGCGCGCCTCAGGATTTCCGACAGTGCAGAAATCCTGAGGCGCGCGACGAGCCTGGCAGCCAAGACTCCAGAGGCAACGCCGTCGATAAGCCGTGCCTCGATGGGTTTCAAGGACTTGGACCCTCGTGACCAGGGGGGGCGTAAAATGTTGCCCCCTAAGACGTGGCGAATAGAAAATTCTACATTTCGCAACGGATCTTGAAGAAAGTGACGTGGATCGTTTCCTTATTTTTTCCCGATGAAAATGGTCCAAAAACGACACAAATCGGATTGTAATTAAGAAATTTTCATAATAAATTGATTTCCATAACTTCGTTAAAAATAGTCCGATTTACATGAAATTTGGTATAATTTTCATTTGAAAAACATGAGAAATACATCGGTATCACTTCCGTATCGATACGAGACAGAATAAAGTATACAGTTTTTCTGAAACAGGTATGAATCCTTAGCCGGCCGCAGCGAATCGAGGCCGGCGACCCACACTGGAGGGTGAAATATTCATTACAGCGTATTAAGAAATTCTTTATTCTTTATCGTATCGATATGAAAGTAACACTAATGGATTCCTGGCGTTCTCCCAATTAAAATTATCACAAATATCATGCAAATCGGACTACTCTTACTCAAACAATACAAATTATAAAAGGAGTAGGCATTTCTTAAACGCACTCTCTTATCCTATCGATATGGACGTGACAAATGGATTCCTGGCTCACACTGGCCCACCCTGCCTCACTCAGTCGAGGGTCGTTCGAATATGAAAGGTCAATTTCGGATCAATTTTTTTGTAATTAACATGAATACGACATATTTGTTTGCATGGTTACATACTTTGTCCATTAGCTATCAGAATAGAGTGATGGATACACAAACATACAATTTTCATTGTTATTGTTAATTGTTATTGTTAATTGTTATTGTTAATTGTTATTGTTAATTGTTATTGTTAATTGTTATTGTTAATTGTTATTGTTAATTGTTATTGTTAATTGTTATTGTTAATTGTTATTGTTAATTGTTATTGTTAATTGTTATTGTTAATTGTTATTGTTAATTGTTATTGTTAATTGTTATTGTTAATTGTTATTGTTAATTGTTATTGTTAATTGTTATTGTTAATTGTTATTGTTAATTGTTATTGTTAATTGTTATTGTTAATTGTTATTGTTAATTGTTATTGTTAATTGTTATTGTTAATTGTTATTGTTAATTGTTATTGTTAATTGTTATTGTTAATTGTTATTGTTAATTGTTATTGTTAATTGTTATTGTTAATTGTTATTGTTAATTGTTATTGTTAATTGTTATTGTTAATTGTTATTGTTAATTGTTATTGTTAATTGTTATTGTTAATTGTTATTGTTAATTGTTATTGTTAATTGTTATTGTTAATTGTTATTGTTAATTGTTATTGTTAATTGTTATTGTTAATTGTTATTGTTAATTGTTATTGTTAATTGTTAATTGTTATTGTTAATTGTTATTGTTATTGTTAATTGTTATTGTTAATTGTTAATTGTTATTGTTAATTGTTATTGTTAATTGTTATTGTTAATTGTTATTGTTAATTGTTATTGTTAATTGTTATTGTTAATTGTTATTGTTAATTGTTATTGTTAATTGTTATTGTTAATTGTTATTGTTAATTGTTATTGTTAATTGTTATTGTTAATTGTTATTGTTAATTGTTATTGTTAATTGTTATTGTTAATTGTTATTGTTAATTGTTATTGTTAATTGTTATTGTTAATTGTTATTGTTAATTGTTATTGTTAATTGTTATTGTTAATTGTTATTGTTAATTGTTATTGTTAATTGTTATTGTTAATTGTTATTGTTAATTGTTATTGTTAATTGTTATTGTTAATTGTTATTGTTAATTGTTATTGTTAATTGTTATTGTTAATTGTTATTGTTAATTGTTATTGTTAATTGTTATTGTTAATTGTTATTGTTAATTGTTATTGTTAATTGTTATTGTTAATTGTTAATTGTTAATTGTTATTGTTAATTGTTATTGTTAATTGTTATTGTTATTGTTAATTGTTATTGTTAATTGTTATTGTTAATTGTTATTGTTAATTGTTATTGTTAATTGTTATTGTTAATTGTTATTGTTAATTGTTATTGTTAATTGTTATTGTTAATTGTTATTGTTAATTGTTATTGTTAATTGTTATTGTTAATTGTTATTGTTAATTGTTATTGTTAATTGTTATTGTTAATTGTTATTGTTATTGTTAATTGTTATTGTTAATTGTTATTGTTAATTGTTATTGTTATTGTTAATTGTTATTGTTAATTGTTATTGTTAATTGTTATTGTTAATTGTTATTGTTAATTGTTATTGTTAATTGTTATTGTTAATTGTTATTGTTAATTGTTATTGTTAATTGTTATTGTTAATTGTTATTGTTAATTGTTATTGTTAATTGTTATTGTTAATTGTTATTGTTAATTGTTATTGTTAATTGTTATTGTTAATTGTTATTGTTAATTGTTATTGTTAATTGTTATTGTTAATTGTTATTGTTAATTGTTATTGTTAATTGTTATTGTTAATTGTTATTGTTAATTGTTATTGTTAATTGTTATTGTTAATTGTTATTGTTAATTGTTATTGTTAATTGTTATTGTTAATTGTTATTGTTAATTGTTATTGTTAATTGTTATTGTTAATTGTTATTGTTAATTGTTATTGTTAATTGTTATTGTTAATTGTTATTGTTAATTGTTATTGTTAATTGTTATTGTTAATTGTTATTGTTAATTGTTATTGTTAATTGTTATTGTTAATTGTTATTGTTAATTGTTATTGTTAATTGTTATTGTTAATTGTTATTGTTAATTGTTATTGTTAATTGTTATTGTTAATTGTTATTGTTAATTGTTATTGTTAATTGTTATTGTTAATTGTTATTGTTAATTGTTATTGTTAATTGTTATTGTTAATTGTTATTGTTAATTGTTATTGTTAATTGTTATTGTTAATTGTTATTGTTAATTGTTATTGTTAATTGTTATTGTTAATTGTTATTGTTAATTGTTATTGTTAATTGTTATTGTTAATTGTTATTGTTAATTGTTATTGTTAATTGTTATTGTTAATTGTTATTGTTAATTGTTATTGTTAATTGTTATTGTTAATTGTTATTGTTAATTGTTATTGTTAATTGTTATTGTTAATTGTTATTGTTAATTGTTATTGTTAATTGTTATTGTTAATTGTTATTGTTAATTGTTATTGTTAATTGTTATATGTGGATAACCTACATTAAGTTGGGTTAGGTGTGTGATTTCCTTACACCGAACCACATCAAGTTTAAGAAGCCTGTGCGAAGAACGCGGTTTACGAAAGGCTGTGAGCAAAAGTGTTATCATGTTTGCGGTGAATAACAACCGGTGACCGGAACATAGCTGCTGTTGTTGTCGCTGCTGTTGCTGTTCATTTAACAGTAGCAGACCGAAGAAAAGGCAGAAGAAGAAACCGCCCGTTTTGGTGAAAAAATACCGCGGAAATTACAACGATCAGCCCCTTCTTCGAGAACTGAGAGAAAATTATCCAGAGGATTACCGGAATTATTTGAGGATGGATTCTAAAACGTTTGAGGATTTACTCGGTTTAGTCCAAAATAGAATTAAGAAAATGGACACCATTATGAGACAAAGCATCACCGCAGAGCAACGTCTTATCGCCACATTGAGATTTTTGGCAACTGGGCGTAGTTATGAAGATTTAAAATTTACAACAGGAATATCAGCTCCTTCGCTATCCAAAATAATTCCTGAGACGTGCAAAGCACTGTATGATGCCCTACGGACAGAGTTCTTAAAGGTAAGGGTTACAAATTAACAATACGTGTGGAATAACAATGATACTTTATTAATTAAATTATATATGTAGGTATCGTTATTAGGCGGGAAAGGCCAAGCCACGATCGCGAATTCATATGAAAATATGTGTATTTTACTTATTTACACAATTTTCAGACCCTCCGTTTGAATAGTTGCTGTGCGGCGTGCAAGATAGCGGCTGTTCTGTTAAGGATGTATTGGACGTACAATATCAGACAAAAGTTGAAATACTTGAATAGCTCCGTCTTACGCATAGTAAATCTAGATGTAAGGAATTCGAACGACAGTTGGAGTCTTATTTTTAATCCTGGGAAGGTATTTTTCACTTTACAAATGCTTTCTCAAGCATTATTTGCTAAACTTTTGGCAGTGAAAATTCCCAGAATTCACAATTTTCTCAAGTTATAATTTATTTCTTTAAAACGGTGTAGAGAAAACAATTGAAACTCGGCAGATATTTTCATCTACCCATATACTGCATGTACAGGGTGTTAAGAAAGTAATGTTCACCGCTTGGAGGGGTGAATCTACACCCCCGGATCGGTGGAGATTTGCGAAAAAAATTTGCTGCAAAATTGTTTATAACATTGAGAATCAATGTTAAATTTTTTTTTTACATCAGCATATTCTGCTCGGCATAAGGAGAAAAAGTTTGAGAGGAGCCATATGTCGCAAATGAACCGTTTCGTGGGGAAAAATTGTTAAAGATTTCGCAACGATTTGAATGTATAGAGTTGCACGTAAATGCTTGGGCCCACCACCACCACTTTGCCGTTTGCCAGTATTTACTACCTGAAGGGTAGTGACCCGGGGTAGGTAGCTCCTGGGCTCTACGCAGACACAACACGGCGTTTAAAGGGACAGAAGACCGTGCAAGGTGCATTGACCCGGCTGGGCCTGAATTAAGTGGTGTTTTCCCAACAGAAATTCGGAGTTGGCAGTAACCAGTTAGAATTTTTACTTGTCTTTTGATTTTTTTTTTTTTTTTTTATTATTATAGAGGGGGAAAATGCATTACGCATACCCAGGCAGGGTTGTCTGGATTATGTGGGACTCGCCGCTGCCAACGGGATACCCACTAAAAACCCCCTCTTTCTTGGCCTACTTCGTATGACTCCCTATGCTACGGTCGGGACTTCACCTATCTTTTGCCTACGGACATTTGAACGGATAGGGCACAACAATAGATTCTGCTGATTGACAGGAGGGAAAGTTTAAATGATAACATATGTGGCAAACGCACCATTTTGTAGGAAAAAATTGACAAAGTTGATTTGTGAAGGTTAGACGATATTAACTTAGTAACTTACCAACGTTCTCGATGGTTTATCTCCTGCGTCTTCTTCTCACCCACAGGACACTCCCATCGTTGTTGATGGCGCGTAGCATCCGCGCCTCTCCGGTGGCTTCGATGTGACCACCGTCATTATCGAGATACTGTTGCAGTCTTGACTGCATGTTTCGGCGAACTTTTTCAAAAATGTCCGGCGAATTCTGTATTGTTCGGAACGCTTCTTCTATTCGCTGTTTCAACTGTTCCCGCGATTCAATTTGTCTCCCCGATCATTGTCTTTCACGGCTCCCCACATAAAGAAATCCAGGGGATTGAGATCGGGCGAACGTGGTGGCCACAGATGAGGTGCAGAGTCGCGTGCTATCCACCGTGTGCCAAACATTCGCGGTAAGAAATCCCTGACGGGCAGGGTGAAATGTGCTGGCGCACCATCATGCATGAAATACAGCGACCGGCGTCTGTTTGGTGGAACTACTTGGCGAAGTTGGCCTAACAAATCTCGTCGCAAAAAGCGCAAATATGTTGCACCGTTTAATCTGGGCAAATAAACAGGGCCAACGATTTGATCTCCCACAATACCTGCCCACACATTTACTGAAAACCGTCCCTGGTTAAACCGTTGGACGGTTGCGTGGGGATTCGCATAGGCCCACACTCGTGTATTTTGCCTGTTTTGTAGAGTGGCGCTGGAAAAACTGCTTTCATCCGTGAACAGCACATTTTCTAGGAAGCGGGGATTCTGTTCTAATTTCCGCAGCATCCAACGACAGAAGGTACGCCGAGCAGCGTAATCGCCAGGACGGAGTGCTTGGACCCTTTGAATTTTGAACGGTCGTAGACCTTCTTCCCGGATGATGCGTCGCACCGTCACGTGCGAAATATCTACGCGACGAGCAATAACCCGGAGGCCCATTAGTGGGAATGCACGCGCTAATGCGATCACGCGTTCTTCCGTTCTCCATGGTACGCGGGGTCTACCTGGTCTCGGGTGATTATTGACTCCCGCATTGAACTCTGCTACATTTAGCTCCGAAAAACGGTGGTCGAGACGTTGAAATTCCCGTCGGTACGGGACTCGTGTTTCCCGGCCACTGTCCACCATCCATTGTTTATAAATTTCCCGGGCTAAAGAATAGTCCCTGTTTGCTTCGTCAATGGCACGAAGCATTTGGCGAACGTTTCCCCCATCATTGCGACCTCTGCCTCTTAAACGTCGCTCCATGACACTCGGGGACCACTTATAATCACTAACTATTAACTAATAACTAATAAAGAATAACTATACTAATCACTAAACTACACTACTACACTATGCAATAGCTGTTCCGTGTGGGTCCAATACACGCAACCACAACACGCGATGCGACGCGAAACCCGGTGTCTCAGCAATGAAGACTCTGTTTAACTGATGTTCGCTCCTTAGGAGGCGACGAAAATCCAACTGGTGGCATTTCCTTGGTGTAGGAAGGACCTTGAGCTTTGGAAATTCCTCGGTGGAGAGGGGAGCCCCCTCCTTCTTGAAGAACTAAACGAAGAAAATGCAAACATCTGGTTCCCAAAAACTAACAGGCAATTTGTTTTGCCTGAGTGTCTCGTCTGGGATCGCGGTTTATGGACCGTATTGTTCTGCGAGTATGCGCTGGAAAACGGTGCGCGCGGGACCCAGGTCATCTTATACAGCCCACGGGGCAATATAAGGATTAACTCAGGCCGAGGAATGTCTAATAATGGTCAATTCAGATAAGCGATGCGGCATCGTTGCGATTTCGAATCGGTACATATATATATATGTATGCAGAGACATATGTATATATATATATTACATGTGACTTAGTTTTTCGCGGCAGTATTGTTATATCGCTTCGTCTGAATTGATCCTTAGCCCTGTTTCACACATTCACGGCACGGCGCCGTTTATACGACAAAAGGAACGAAGATCGTATGGAGACCTTTCACACTTGTCGTCGCCGCAATGACGGGAAATTTCTATAAGATCGTCACATTTTTTGCCATGAACACGGTGCCGTGCCGTGAGTGTGTGAAACGGGGCTAAAAGTAGGATCTCCTAGCAGTGTGCCGGTGTAATGGAGAAGCATGCATCTGTTTCTCCTACGCGTCTGACGCGCGTCTGCCTCAGCAGCAGCTTAGGCTACTCTAGACTAGGGTGGACCTTAGCTACTCTTGACGAAAATTTTTTTGTGAAATTTTTTTGGTCCCGTACGCCAGAAATGTGACACTTGGTGGGAAAATGATCTAAAAAAAATTTCAGCCCGATTGGACCACGGGAAAAGGACGCGCAACGAATTTGAAAATTTTGAACTTTTGAAACCTTGACATAAATATACATTATTATATATCGTTGAATTTGTATTTTTTTTCTGTTTAAGAATATATACACAGCATATATGATTGTTAACAAGAAAAACGTCCGTGACCTTGAAAACTCGAAAGAGTGACCTTGAAAAAAAAAAATTTCCTTCCATTATATTCGCCTCTTTATATGCTACAATTTTTGTCTGGCAGAGGAGGACCAGTCCGATGTGGAGGAAGAACAAACTGAAGTCGCAATTGTTTTAGTCGACTTGGAGACATCCGGGTTTGAAATGGATTGTGATATTTTGCAAATTGGTGCAAAATATGGGAACAAATCCTTCGACATTTATGTCAATCCCATTAAAGATATATCTGTAAGTGCCAGTCAGGCAAACAATTTGACAAGCTGCTACGGTGACCTGATGCATAATGGTCGAGAAGTACAATCTGTACCAATAAGAGCTGCGTTGGCAAGTTTCCACCAGTGGCTAGCATCGCTGGGAAAAAAATGCTGTATCGCCACCCACAATCTAACATTTGATGGTCCCAGATTAATGAAAAAAATTGTACTATGTTCACTCGAAAACGAATTTTCTGAAGTAATTTTTGGTTTTGTAGACACACTACCTGTAATCAGAAATATTACTGGCCGAAAACAAAAAGGAGAAAACTCAATCACCGGACTAGCAAATGCATTGAGTATTTCTGTTATTGGCGCTCATAATGCAGCACAAGATTGTGTCATACTTCACAAAATTTTAAAGAAGTTAAAAATAACTCCACAAAAATTATTAATGAGCACAAATAAATACACTGAACAAACTGCTATATGGCATAGCAATGAAAAAATCAATACAATTGTGTCAACGATGACAGCCATGAAAACTCTGGGTCCTTCCGTAAAAAAGAAGTTGGCATTAGCGGGAGTTGATATGAAAACGTTAAAAGAAACGTATGGATTGTATGGAGATGACAGGCTTCGGGAATTTATAAAAAATCAATTAAAAAAAGTTAACGAAACTGTTACGAAACAGTCAATAAATAAAATTATTGATTTTTTACGCCATGCAAAAATATGATATTTAATATATTTTATTCGTTGTTATCCTTACTTTATGCAAAATATATAAAATTATGTTAACTGTGACAAATTATTGCTTGTTTTTGCGTATTTTTAACTGCTATTTCATATTCATAATCCCGTCCCGCTATTTCTCATTTCCCCTTTCTATCTCTGCATGAGTGCAGCGAAGACAAAAAGTAAGCTAGAAGATTAGATTAGAACAGTGTTTCTAGGTTAGATAGACTTGTAGCGACATCTACAAGTTTGCTTCGCTTGGTCAGCTGATTGCGACGTTGCCGTGGTTTCACAAGCCATCGAGATACATATCGTGCGGACCACACAATTTTCTCAAGTTATAATTTATTTCTTTAAAACGGTTTAGTGAAAACAATTGAAACTTGGCAGATATTTCCGTCTATCTATATACTGCATGTACAAAAAAATTGAAAGCATTGGCATTATTTCTTCAACATTTTTTCAGATGGTTTATCCGTCAAGATCGTCTCTTTCCATAAGAGTACGTGTAAAATCAGTGAAAATTAAAATCGTTATAACTCAGTAACCGTTTAGTGAATCCGTCTAAAATTTTTACAGTACATCAGGAAGATTAAAAAGAACAATCTCACAAATTTTCATCAACTTGGCATTATTTTGAAGATAGGTCCAATACATCCTTAAGGCGACTGGACACTATTCCGCGCGGCCACTGGCGCGAATGAGAAAACCCAATGAGCGAGCGAGAAGAAACGAAAGAGCCTAACGCGTCGTAGAAACGGGCTGCTAACGAGTAGATACTGTATTCTGGATACTATCATTTAATGCTACCGATGGGTATTGCTAGGGTGACTTTTATTTTCGATTTTTGTGTTTTCCTCGGGACACACTCCAGATTAGTTCCAAAAAATTAAAATAATAAAATAATAATAATAATAAGTATTATTATAAATAACAAATAGTTTTTCGGACTATTTTCGATAACTCTTCGTCGCGCGAGGAAAAGTAATAGAACATAAAAGATGCTCCTTGTCCGGATTTAGAACTTTTTTTTGACATATTTTTTTATACTTGGAGAATATTATATAAAATCGACTTCGCAAGCTGTTAAAGATATAGACTCTTTACTGTGGTTTGCAAAAATGTTGCCGGCAGAAACTTGGTGGTCCGATCGAGTGTATCCTCATTGGCCCACTTTCTCTGACACTGTGGTAGATGTAAAGCACACGTATTGTCGCTATTGGCCGACGCGTCACGTCAACGAATCGGTCAGCAGCACCGCAGGACGAAGAGAGCGAGCGGGGGAATTGGGGAGTCCGCGGCAGAGAGTGGGGCGGCGCGAGCGAGGTAGTCCCCTTGCCCCGCTCCGCATACGACTGCCAACAATTTTGCAAACCACAGTAGTTTTATTTTTTTTTGCAAATTTCGTTCCCACAATTTCAGGAAACATTCATGACATATCAAACACTGAAAATAAAAAATAACAATTTTATCTCTTGCATATTTCGGTATATGCACCCCCTTAAATGTTTAAAAAATTGTCCTCGAAAATAAAAATTCCATTTTTATGTTCACCTTCATAAATTTATTTTATATATATATACACATAAAAATTGCTTATTTATCGTGCAGCCAGCACGGTTAGTTGTCTTTCAGCTGTTGAAATAATTCTCTTCGTCTGCATCGGTAACTGAAAAATAGGACACATTTACTAATTATTTATAAATCATCACACGTGCTCAAGATCATTGAATAAATAATTGCGTATGCAAAACCCTACCTGCAAATTTGTGCGTACATAGTCTGACGTAGATCACACAGCATCATCTCCTGCTTCGATTATCTGTAAACATATAAATTCCACATTTTAGTTATTTTAGTTATAACTTAACGTAGAACTTATTATATATAGAAATAGAGTGGCATTTTGCTGCAGTAAGTGTAGAGACTACAAAATATGTCCGAAGGAAATGAGAGCGTATGGCAGAAAGTCTTGTTGCTGGAAATTTAAATGCTAATGGTAATAATTCAGCGAAAATGAATGAAGAGATCCAATATTTTCAACGCACAATTTATTGGTTTTGGAATAAAATTAGTTTAGTATGTTAATGGGAAACTAAAAAATTAATGAATTAATGAATGGGTGGCAACTACTGTGGATTTTATTAAAGTATTACGAATGTCTTTCACAAAAGATTGAAAAGCATCAAGGGAGATGTGTTTTCAACGTACTTTCTTCACTAATAATGTGACTTAACTTGTGCGAAACAAGATGCTCCGTCTATCTATTTAATCTTCTCCGGACATCCTCCAAGCCTGTGCATTCCCTTCATTTCTGTCCATCCAAGCCTGTGCGTCCCCTTCAATTCTATATCCAAGCCTGTGCGTCCCTTACATTTTTTCCAAGTCCTCTGCGTCTTCTTCATTTCTAAATATAATATACAGTGGACGAAATTTCTATAAGAACACTACTATTTTTAATAAAAAATGTCAAGTAATGTGTTAATACAATTAATGGAAGATTAGGAAATAGTGACGGAAGGATACAAAATAAGAAAAGGTCTTAAGAATTAAAAAAATCTTTGTATTTTTGTTATAAACTTAAATATAATACTTTAAAGTACAGAAGACTAACGAAATTTCCATAAGAACAGTGTATTAAAAACAAAACATTAGTACAAAAAACATAAAAAAGTATAATATTAGCAAGATATACTTCCACCATTATGCTGAATTACTTGAAATATTCTGTTAGGCATACTACAAATCAATTTTTGTAACGTTGTAATATGGATTTTACTCCACTCAACTCTGATTGCCTTTTCGAGCTCCTTAAAATTATTATATTGCTTCCCATTTTTATATACGGCTCTTGATAGGATTTCCCATAAGTTTTCTATTGGATTTAAGTCCGGGGAACGAGCGGGCCAGTTCAAAAGTGGCAAATCTTTTTGCCGGAACCATTCGCGTGACTTTTCAGAAGTATGAATTGCTGCATTATCTTGTTGATAAACAACATTTTCTTCGTGAGTGTCTTCAATAAATGGAATCAAACAATCTTCTAATAAATCTATGTGTTTTTCTGAATTCATTCTTGTAGAAATTTTACAAAGTGGCGTCTTAAAGGAGTAACTGAATGCAGCCCACACCATCAAAGTTCCTCCGCCGAAATTTCTACTCATAGCAACAGATTTATCTGTGCGTAAGTTGTGCCAATAATATTTATACCCATCAGGTCCGTCTAAATTAAACTTTTTTTAGTCACAAAATATTTTATCTTTCCACTCTTCGCTCCAACTCATATGGTTTCGTGCGAATTCTAATCTTGCGCGTTTATGCTCCTGCGTAAGAGGTGGCTTCAACGACCTTTTCGTCCACTTCAACCTGTTATCTTGCTGCAATATTTGTTGCACACGTCGCGTGGTCACTGGCAATTCCAAAATTTTTGTTACTTCACTAGCAGTTTTATTTTGGGTCGATATTTCTTTAAATATTCGCGAACGATCACGCCTTCTTAATTTTGTATTTCCCCCTGTATAATGATTTTTACCGTAGTTTTTGCGTAATTGTAAAAAATGGTATATACAAGTAGTGGATCTACTAATTTTTTTAGCGATCTCTCGAAGAGACAATCCTGCATCGCGGTATGCTTCTATTTTTGCTTGTTCTTCTGAACTTAAAACTTTTCCTCGTGGCATTTTCATTGAACAGAAATTATTTAATTTATTACTGTATATATTTAACAAATACAATATTATATACTGATAACACTAACTATTTCAAATGTTTCTCGTGGAAATGGTGAAAGAGAACTAAATCAATGTGACCGTTCTTATTGAAATTTCGCACTGACCTCGGTCAGTGAGTGACTGTTGTTTACATAACGCTAGAAAACTCGCGACTTTGTTTACATAAATCGTTCCATAATAAAGGCAGTGCAGTGTTCGTAAAGTTCCAGATGTACAACTCGTAAAAATTTATGGAATACATTACTTTTTGTGTGTAAATTAGAGTGTTCTTATAGAAATTTCGTCCACTGTATATAAGCTTTACATAAAATCTCTAAATTGCTGGTATAAAAATATCTAGCAATTTAAATGCAATGCAATTTGTTACAATATATATTATTTTGTGCGAAAGAAGATGCTTCTATGTCGAAGCTTCTCCGGACAACTTCCAAGTCTGCGACTCTACATACTAAATCGGTTTAAAAAATTTTGGCGACTTACCTTGTTAATTAAGACAATAATTCAGTCTCCTATTTGGTGTAAAAACTCGTGACATCTCAAAATTTCGGACAACTTACTACATTTGACATTTAGCACTTGGTTGGTTATAGTATATCTCTGTCTAGCTGTCACATCACAAAATATTTGGTTACACGATTGGCGAACCCACATCCAATGAACGAAGTGCCTGAGAGACATTTCCTCAGCCCCTCTTGCCTAGAAGTGTAGGACGATGACGATGAAGATCT
Organism: Andrena minutula; assembly: GCA_929113495.1. NCBI lineage: Eukaryota > Metazoa > Arthropoda > Insecta > Hymenoptera > Andrenidae > Andrena > Andrena minutula. The sequence goes on from OV815993.1 coordinate 23,066,987, forward strand.
TAATTTTACGAACATGAAAATCGGCAAATTGCCACTTTACAATGAAATATCTCAGCTCATAAGACACGTAGGAACAAAACGAAGACACTTTTCTTATGTAAATCATACCCAGGCTATCCACTAACACCATTCAAAATCGAATCGCATCAGCCGTTATTGAGATTCGGAAATCTCAGGGTTCAGAATAGCGAGTCGTGGCGTAATAGAGACACGGCAGTGCTCGCGCTGCGCATATATATATATCTATATACTTGGCGCGAGACACTACCGTGTCTCTTGATTGGTGGCCCCGAAAGGGGCTGCGCGTACAACCAGAACATCACGTAATACCCTTCGGCTGAGTACATTTCTGGGACGACATTACTAGCTGACTGACAGGATTTTTCCCCATGCAACTTCCTCTACACCCAAGTAGTTTCTCTCGTTCCATTATGAGTTTACTTCCACCAGGACAAGAGGCTTTAAGTAAAAAGAAGCCAGCACATTTTCGAAACACACGTGTTTTGCAGAAGTGCAACGAACGAACCATCCTACACTTTCAAAAAAGCCCGCGCTCCGTTCTTTTACTGCCAATGTACCCATTGCTTAGAGATAGACTGTAGCGACTCGACACACACGCGAAAGTCGATTTTCCTCTTGGGGTTGTAAGGCCCAAGAAACTTCGTGGTACGCGGTGCGGGAAGCTTATCACTCGCCAAATTAATATTGAGTGACTAATTTGTTTTATGCAATGAAACGAATACTTGTTGGTCCGTATGATGACCAGACAAGAACACGAATGATTTGAATGATAGTCTTAGTCACGAATGCTTGACCAGATATGTCATTCAAGTCCGAACGATGACTTGAAATAGAGCCGTTTGTTCGATAATCTTAGTCACGAATGCTTGACTAGATATATCATTCAAGTCCGAACGATGACTTGAAATAGCCGTTTGTTCGATAATCTTAGTCACGAATGCTTGACTAATACACTATTCGACTATATCGTAGATGATAGCGATGTAAGCCTTTTATGCAATGAAACGAATACTTGTTGGTCCGTATGATGACCAGACAAGAATACGAATGATTTGAATGATAGTCTTAGTCACGAATGCTTGACCAGATATGTCATTCAAGTCCGAACGATGACTTGAAATAGAGCCGTTTGTTCGATAATCTTAGTCACGAATGCTTGACTAGATATATCATTTAAGTCCGAACGATGACTTGAAATAGCCGTTTGTTCGATAATCTTAGTCACGAATGCTTGACTAATACACTATTCGACTATATCGTAGATGATAGCGATGTAAGCCTTTCACAAGAGATGAATGCGTTTTCTCGAGAGACGTTTGAATTCTGACTCGTCTAGCCCTTTCGACCACGAAAGTAGACGAGTCATCCGAATTTCGGGAGGAGTCAAATTAACCGATTGGCTAGTCCTTCCTTGAGAGGAGGAACCTCCCTTCCGTGACTTTGGTGCTGGAGGAGGAAGTTTCTCCTTCTTAGTGACGTAGCAAGGAAAAACCAGACATCTGGTTAACAAACCTAGCTAGGTTGTTCGATCGGAACGTTTAGCCCGGGTCACGATTTATGGCTATATTGCTCGTGCGTCAGCGGTGGACGACGGTAACCGTGTACCGGTCCGAGGTAACCGTGTACCCTCGCTGACAGAGCAATTTAACGGATTATCTCAGGGCAAAGCCGTCAAAATACCAGAAAAAGACGGCACGATGTCGATTGCCTCTTAGTCATCTGGCAAGCAAATGGTTCCCAACGAACGTTTCAAGAACTCAATTGGCCACCGTAAAAGACGTTGAATTTTCGCCTCGCCCTGAGCCCGCTTTCGTCCTTCAAGACGAAACATAGACAGCAGACACCACGTGTTTCGATTCGAAAGGGTCCGAAGAGACGAGAAACAGAAAGTCCTCGAATTGTTATAAAGAAGAAAAGGCATACCATTCCTGTTTCCGTTTCCCGATGCCCTGAGTTCACGTTTGCTACGAGGCGGAACCAGTTAAGTATACAGGGTGTCCCATTTAAGACTGGACAGCGGGATATCTCCTAACGTATTGGAGATAAAAAAATGAAAAAAATATGGCATCGCATGGTTCGAAGGGGCTGATCTATTAGCGCGAACGAATTTTTTTTTCGATTATTATTTTAAAAGATACGATGGTCAAGTTCGGTTTTTCAAATGGAACTATTTTTTTTGAACACCTGAGTTGATAGTGCGTTCCAAGACAAATTCAATGAGCATTAATGTATACACTTGATTTCCACTGGTTTTTGAGATATTGCGCTTGCAAATTCACTGATTTTCCCTGGAAAAAAGCCTGCTGAAATAGCAAGGACCGGTGACGATCATATTGGCGCCACGGGTGGCACTGCCCGTTGAAAATGATACTTACCTGCCAAAGGTCGATGCCGAGACTGGCAGGCCCAAAGGCTGGACAATTCTTTTCCGCCAGAAATGCTACTTAGGTAGGTACATCTGCGGTATCGAGAAGCGCACCGTTACTTTTATTTCGCACTTGCTTCTACGCTTGGATGGCCGGTTCATTTTGGAGGGATGCAAGCTCGATTGGTTAGGTTAGGAGGTGTGAAAGTTGCTAGACTAAATTTCAACTATAGGGAGCAGATTGTATTAGAACCAATCGGATTTGCATCCTGCACAAACGGCTGCTCTCTTCAAGAGGCCCTCTTCACAGCAATAGCTCCTCCCCAATGCCCACCTTCTATCGCATGGAATACGTCAACGCATGCTTTTCTTTTAATATTGAAGCTCGTGTTTATACTCGAGAGGACCACGCGTCGACAGCGGGCTACCCCTTTTCTTTCTGTGTCTCTCCACGAGGAGTATCGACGGTGGATTGTAGGAGCGTAGATGTTGGGATGCCAGTTATTGAATTCAGAAGCCGATTATTACAAACCACATGTGCTATAATAAATGATCGAACTTGCGCCCCACTTCGCGCAGACCGATTACAGGGTGATGACTTGGTACGCCTAATCCGCCTCGCAACCGTGACGAGGTCAAGCCAAAAGGTATGAATCCTGGGCCCTTTTTCCGAAGAAAGCCATAAAATTCGATGGGCACTGCGGGGTGTTGTCGTGCCAGCCACGGGATGAAACGCAGAATTACCCTGTTTCTGTTTCAGAAATAAAATAATTCTTTATTCTTTATCGTATGGATATGGAAGTGTCGCCGATGAATTCCTTGTGGTTTTCCGATGAAAATCATGCCAAATGTCGTGTAAATCGGACTACTTTTACATAAGGAATACAAATAGCTTGTGTCAAAGTAGTCCGATTTGCATGATATTTCGTATGATTTTCATCGGAAAACCACAAGGAATTCATCGGCGACACTTCCATATCCATACGATAAAGAATAAAAAATTATTTTATTTCTGAAACAGAAACAGGGTAATTCTGCGTTTCATCCCGTGGCTGGCACGACAACACCCCGCAGTGCCCATCGAATTTTATGGCTTTCTTCGGAAAAAGGGCCCAGGATTCATACCTTTTGGCTTGACCTCGTCACGGTTGCGAGGCGGATTAGGCGTACCAAGTCATCACCCTGTAATCGGTCTGCGCGAAGTGGGGCGCAAGTTCGATCATTTATTATAGCACATGTGGTTTGTAATAATCGGCTTCTGAATTCAATAACTGGCATCCCAACATCTACGCTCCTACAATCCACCGTCGATACTCCTCGTGGAGAGACACAGAAAGAAAAGGGGTAGCCCGCTGTCGACGCGTGGTCCTCTCGAGTATAAACACGAGCTTCAATATTAAAAGAAAAGCATGCGTTGACGTATTCCATGCGATAGAAGGTGGGCATTGGGGAGGAGCTATTGCTGTGAAGAGGGCCTCTTGAAGAGAGCAGCCGTTTGTGCGGGATGCAAATCCGTTTGGTTCTAATACAATCTGCTCCCTATAGTTGAAATTTAGTCTAGCAACTTTCACACCTCCTAACCTAACCAATCGCGCTTGCATCCCTCCAAAATGAACCGGCCATCCAAGCGTAGAAGCAAGTGCGAAATAAAAGTAACGGTGCGCTTCTCGATACCGCAGATGTACCTACCTAAGTAGCATTTCTGGCGGAAAAGAATTGTCCAGCCTTTGGGCCTGCCAGTCTCGGCATCGACCTTTGGCAGGTAAGTATCATTTTCAACGGGCAGTGCCACCCGTGGCGCCAATATGATCGTCACCGGTCCTTGCTATTTCAGCAGGCTTTTTTCCAGGGAAAATCAGTGAATTTGCAAGCGCAATATCTCAAAAACCAGTGGAAATCAAGTGTATACATTAATGCTCATTGAATTTGTCTTGGAACGCACTATCAACTCAGGTGTTCAAAAAAAATAGTTCCATTTGAAAAACCGAACTTGACCATCGTATCTTTTAAAATAATAATCGAAAAAAAAATTCGTTCGCGCTAATAGATCAGCCCCTTCGAACCATGCGATGCCATATTTTTTTCATTTTTTTATCTCCAATACGTTAGGAGATATCCCGCTGTCCAGTCTTAGATGGGACACCCTGTATAATACTAGTACACACTTGCGTGGTGGAGGCGTCCTAGTGGCTGTCAAGAACGCGCTTCCCTGCACGCTCCTTCAAACGGCGACAACCAACGTTGAACACTTATTTGTTAAAATCGGCCTGTTGTCATCGAATCTTATTGTTGGTGCTACTTACATCCCTCCTTCCTCGAGTGCCTCCATATACCGGGATCATAGCTACACGGTGGATGACATCATTGCTAAAAATCCAAGCAGTTCACTTTTACTCTTCGGGGATTACAACCTTCCTCACTGTGAATGGTACCTCGACTCCTCCAGCATCATCGAGTCATCTATAGCTAGTAGTGCACCTCTTAAGGCAGGCCTGCACAGGGAGCCTTTTTCAGCGCCTGGCGGCAGGCAACCAGCCGTACGCCGTTACTATGGATAGAATCGGTGAGGAGAATTGCAGTAGTGTAGGTTGGGGCTCGTAGGCGCGTAGCGTAAGTATATATAGCTGGGCCCCAGTGACCCCACCGAATTATATTGCGGGACCTGCTCTGCACTGGGGCCCCACAGGGAACCCAGCCATATATACTTACGCTACGCACCTACGAGCCCCAACCTTCACTACTGCAGTTCTCCTCACCCATTCTACTCTTAGTAACGGCGTACGGCTGGTTGCCTGCCGCCAGGCGCTGAAAAGGCTCCCTGTGCAGGCCTGTCTTAAGGAATCTGAGGTCGCTGCGTACTTAACTGAGCTCCTAAACTTTCATAGTCTGCGCCAATGTAATCGAGTCACTAATTTTCTTAATGCTCGGCTTGATTTGTGTTTCAGCAACATAACGAACTTGAGTATAGTCAAGTCGGTGGACGCGCTTCTTCCGATTGACACCTATCACCCCGCTTTATTTACTCAAGTTGTTCCACATGTCCTTATCCCGGAACCCACCCTTAACCCACTATGGTTAATATTTAACAAGTCACTATCTACTGGTCACTTTCCGGTCCCCTGGAAACGCAGTTTAGTAACTCCGATCTACAAATCCGGCGACAATTCCAACGTAACCATTTTTTTTTTTTTTTTTTTTTTTTTTTTTACGTGCAGGAAATCCGGAACGGATACCCCGAGCTTCGGGGGAAGCTCAGGGTTATGTTGGGCTCCAACCAACTAAAACCTGCACGGTAACCACCTGGAGCGAGGGGATCAGGCAAGGAAGATGGCCGTTCTTGCGCGAGATCAAACCAGCGATACGTTCGCTAGGCCATCCTCCAAGACCCCAGATCCCCAACGCTCGTTTGTCAGGAGTTGACACTTTCCCAAGGGGGAGAGAAGCTCCCCGGGAGAATCCCCGCTATCGCCGGGGCAGCGCTGCGGGTTACGCGCCAACGCTGCCCCTCGTCCCCGGCTGTACTAACCAGGCTCAACAAGCCCCCGCTTGTTGAGCCCCCCCACAGCCTACCGGTGCCGCTAGCCGCCTGAGGCGGACTCGGGAAGGAACGGGCCCGGTGTACCCGGTCCACACAACCCCCCCACGGTGACCGACCAACTATCCCCCGTGATGTCCTCCACGCCCCGGGAGGCATTGCACGCGGAGGAGGCTTTCAATGTATAAGAGAGGGAGGACCACCTCTTAGCCCCTACTCAACGCGCCCTCCCGTTGCGTCTGCGCCAACACCGACGGCTCACCAGAGCTTCGCGCCCTTCTTAACGAAGGACACGCCGGTGTCGCGCTGCGCCGTCTGTCTCGCCGCTACCGCGCTCGCCACTTCCCGCTCCTCCTTGGCCTTGGCGCGCGTAGCGAATGCCGCGAACTCCTTACGCAGCTGCCGCCAGTAGCCGTTACGTTTGGCCACATCTCGCGCTTTTGGGGGCCGCAGGTCCGTCCGCACACGCGGGGACACAGGGCCCGCCTCGGAGACCACCACCCCCGTGCCCTTGAAATGCTCCTCCATGGCCTTGGCCAGGAGCACTGCCCTACTTCGGCCGCCGGGAGTCGGGCACCGAAAGACGGCGCACCTAGTCCAGGCGCCAGAGTATTCCACGCGGCCGGGCCACTTCACGGGCCGCTGGTCGCACAGTTCGTCCCAATACCGGTCCACGAACCGGACGAACGCTCCGTCGCCGTTCTGACCGTCTCCTTTAACTTCCCCCCTCATAAGCCAGACCTGGCCCGAATCCGTCGTGAATTCGTCGTTCGGATACACGCGGTCGTCCTCGTCGAAAGGACGACCGGTATCCGGGTCCAGGTCTTCCTCCCGGATAACCCCGTGAGGGTCAACCTCCGAAATTTTCTTGCCGATACCGGCCTCTTCGTCTTCATCGCCGGAGGACACGTCGTCCCAAACAATCCCGGTCGTGTCCAGGACCTCCGTCCCGCAGTCTGCGCACGCAGGATCCGCAGGGGGACCATCGGCGGAGACGCCTTTTGTCTCCCTGGTGTCGATCCATTCCCCTAGGGAAACCTGACAATCCGATCGGGGGGCGGACGACACCCCCGGCCTCGATCCCGAGGCCGCAACCGGGGGTACCGGTTCCGGCGAGATGATTACAACGCCCCCGTCCGAGGACAGCGGGGACAACGACTGGGGGGCGGGAGCCTCAACGGCCGCCGTCTCCGACCCAGCCGATGGATCCACCGGCGCAGCCCGAATCTCCGCGACCACCGGCATTTCTTCCTCCACCGGTTCGTCGTCCTTCTCCGGGCGCGAGACCGCGGTCCGACGCCCATCCGCGGTCCTGGACCGCTTACGAGGGGATCTCGGCGGGGAGTTAGAGGAGGAGGAGCACTCCCCCTCCGTCTCGTGGCGCAGCCTCCGCTTGCCCAGGCCTGCAACGGAGGTGCCTGCTACATCCCGTGACGGCCCCGCTACCGGGACCGCCGCATTCCAACGTAACCAACTATAGGCCTATCTCTGTATTCAACGTCATGGCAAAAATTTTTGAAAATATTATTACCGTCAAGTTATCTTCTTTGGTGTCTTCAGTTATAGCCGATGAACAGTATGGCTTCATTGCGGGAAGATCAACTGTCACCAATCTGGCATTATTCTGTAGTTTTGTAGCATCATCTTTAGATAGGGGTTACCAAGTGGATGCGGTATACACTGATTTTAGTAAAGCGTTCGATACGGTTGACCACAATATACTATTCTCCAAACTGTCTTCCATTGGTTTTCGTGGTACCATGCTTAGCTGGCTTAAGAGTTACTTGTCGGATCGATCTCAAATTGTAAGAGTCAAAGATACATATTCCGAACCTGTTTTCGTCACATCTGGTGTCCCGCAAGGCTCGCATCTTGGCCCATTATTGTTTACCCTCTTCATTAACGACATAGCCCATGTGTTCAACAATAGCAAGTTTTTACTGTTTGCCGATGACCTAAAGATCTTCAAAATCATATCTTCCGAATCTGATGCGCTGGGCTTGCAATCCGATCTGAGCATGGTACAAGACTGGTGCCGTCGTAATAATCTCCGTATCAATGCAGATAAATGTCATGTAATACATTTTTCACGTGTTAAGTGTGCTTCTACCTTCAATTACTCCATTAACGATACTCTTCTTCCGCCAGTTAATGCCGTTCGCGACCTCGGTGTTATCATAGACTCGAGCTTGACTTACTCTCAACACGTGGACCACATTTTCCGCTCTGCTACGAAGAAGTTGGATTTCCTACAGAGATTTTCTGCTAATTTCTCTAATCCTTATACGCTCAGAACGCTGTATTTCTCTCTCGTATTACCACTTCTTGAATATGCATCGGTTATATGGTCCCCGAGCCTTGTTAAGCACAGGACGCTGCTTGAAAGGGTGCAGCATAAATTTCTCCGTTTTGCAGCATTCAAAACTGGTTGTGCTATGTCCTACACTAATCATGACTATACCCAAATAATGGACAGACTTAAAATGGACTCGCTCCACAAAAGAAGGCTAATGGTAGATCTTACTTTCTTATTCAAAATTCTTAACGGTCATATTTGCTGCCCCGAGATCCTCAGCAAATTGTGTCTGAATGCGCCGGAACGAATGTTAAGATCTTTTCCCTTGTTCAAGCCCGCGCTCCTAACAACTAGTGTAAGACATGCCGATCCCATTAATAGGATATCCAACCTGGCAAACAAGCATAGCCTCGAACTAAATTTCTTTAACAATGCACTAGCACCCTTTCTAACAGCGGTGCGCAAAATTTCTCCTAATCCACAGTAGTATGTATTTGTTTCGTAACCTTGTAAATTTCTATCTGTGATTACCTCACACAATCTTCTCTTACTTATTGTATAATTGCTTACTAATGGCTAGTTCCGTTTAAATAAATAATAATAATAATAATAATAATAAAACTGAAGTAAATCGTTCTCTACCAGCTTGATTAATTTTGGAGAACTAGATATTAAAGAGTATTATCCAACATCAATACGCCTCGCGAAGAGACACAGGAAGAGAAGGGGTAGTCCACTGACTGTGCGTAGTCCCGCCTGCTTCGTCCTACCTTCAAATTACAGACGGATCCCTTATCTTTCGTGTCTAAACACGCGCTCGAATTTCAAAACAAAAGCTATCTTACGCGTCGACATATTCCGTGCGAGAGATGGTAGGCCTTGGGGAGGAGATATTGCTGTGAAGAGGGCCTCTTCAGGACAGTGGCCATTTGGGAGGGATGCAGACCTGATTAGTTAGTTTGATGCCAAGGGAAGTTGCTTGGGGAAAAATCCTGTCAGTCAGCTAGTAATGTCGTCCCAGAAATGTACTCAGCCGAAGGGTATTACGTGATGTTCTGGTTGTACGCGCAGCTCCTTTCGGGGCCACCAATTTGTATAACGTAGGAACAACACGTTCCGTGAAAAATAAATTAAATGATCAGTGTTAGTATCAGTGCAGTGAAGTGAATATTCGGTACATCAACCCGGACGCACTTGACTTTGCGACCCTTACCTTCGGGTGGTGTCCCGCGAATACCTGCGATCAGCTGAGCACGGGGCGCTACCCTACCATAAATGAGGATCGGTACAGTGACCCAGTGACACAGGTTTCCGAAAACGAAGGAAAGGAATGTCCGAATGGGTGAGTTTTATTTAATTTATTAGTGACTATAAGGTGTAGAAATAAATTCTTTTCGATTTTAGGGTACAATAACAGTTCGATTTCAAAAATATGAAAACAACTAAATCATCGAAATAATTTCCATTATTGTTAATTACTTTTTGCCATTTTTCTGGCAGCTTATGAATACCACCGCGATAGAAATTCAGTAGCTTTGTACTGGTTATGTAAATCCAGTCAGAAAGAATTTATTCATACACCTAATATTATTTTTTAAATTTAGTTGTGATGGCCGTTATTAAACTACGGATTTTTACCTCTGTGACGCCCCACGATTTTTCGCGCGCACTTATTTCAACTCTTTTATAGATCTATCTACAAATCCGCTCAAATCTTCCCCAAACCTCAATTCTTACCCCTTTACCAACGACCTCGGCCGCCTTGGCGATGTACCTTAGCGGTCCCCATCTCAAGACGGTCAATCATTAAATCTCCTTCCCTTATTCGCCCAACGCGGCACAAATTCCTCTCTTACGTCAAATCTAAACAAGTCCCTCGCCCCACAAATATCTTAAATCGAGACCACGTCTCACACCCTCTCAATGACCAAAGCAGTCAAACCCACCGACGTCCCTTTCCTATTAAAACACCCAAAATCCATTCGAGGAGTTGAGCAATTCAAAATCACATGTATAAAAACCCTAGTAGAAAAACTGCGAGTCCCAATATAGATCAACCTTTGCTCCCTGCAGAAACCCCAAAAGTAATCATGACACATGTTTATAATTAGCCCAAGGTGCATACTGCGCACCCCCCTTCATACCGTAAAATATTATATAAGCAGGGCAAAGTCCATACCGCGCCTACATCCCATAACCCCTTGCAAAATCATATAAATACAAGGGCCCGGAGACAGAAGTCCTCTTTCGCCGAAATACCAGGATCGAAGGGACACGCTCTCTTTCGCCGAAATACCAGGATCGAAGGGACACGCTCTCTTTCGACGAATATCCTTCTTCGAAAGGAAACTAGCTTTCAACGAAAACCATTTAAGGTCTCGTCAATCCAAGTGTTATTTAAACTAAATTCAATCATCATCAACCATCAAGCAGCGTAAGAGATTATAATTACTATTAATACCACGGTATATCACCATCATCCATACCAATTATTCACATTCTTATTGTTTCATATTGCAACGCTTATTGCGCTTATATTATTGTGTATTGCTATTTGCATTGCTTATTAACGCCTATTGCGTAAATCATCCTAGCTTATTAATATATATATCTTGTATTTCATGTTCATATTCATAACTTATAACCATTATATACATGCTATGTTCATCGCTAATCCATTATTATAAACCGTAACGATCTGCACAACAATAGTGCATTACATATTATCAAAAGCTATAAAGTGAATAAACAGTTTTACTTTAAATCAGTTACGAATTATTGTGTCAATCCTTCGGCTACGAAGATCCCTAAATCCAAACAGGCTGCCGGAACAGCTGATTACGGGCAACGACCGCAGAAAGCGTCACGGTGTTTACTAACTTACTTTCGTATAGGTTTCGCTTAACCATATGACTAGTCGAATTTCGCGAAGTATTACATGTGTCTTTTACAATAATGCAGCGGTAAATCCGATTACCTAAGCAAACCAAAACAAGTGCTCTAACGGGTGTCTCCCCAATACAAACCAGTTCATTAAACCTTCCCTGGTCGATTAGTGTGCAGAATTAAACATTACTCGCCTGCCGTTCGAAACGATTAGTGTGCAGAATTTCACATTTCTCGCCTGACGTTCGAAATGGTTAGTGTGCAGAATTAAACATTTCTCGCCTGACCTTCCCTAAATCTTCAATCCCCTGAATCTAACATTCTCCCGGCCGTTCGAAGCGATTAGCGTGCAGAATTTCACATTTCTCGCCTGACAATCGAAAAGGCTGGTTCCCAGAATTACATCGTTAAATGCCTGATTTCCTCGCCTCCCGGTGCGCTGAACTATAGATTCGCGCCTGGATTTTATGTAAATAACCACCATGTCATTTGTCCCCCTAAATCCTTAACCCGGGACGTGACACCCCAATAACGAATTACGATCACATGTTGTACATTTTCTGTTACATTACCTTTTCGTTTATGCCTTATTTAAAAACGAAATTTACGTACTTCTTGTCACTTCAAATGATTCTTATTTAAAATTCTGCTTTAAAAAAAAAGCTGACTTACTTATTCGTACCTTCGTAGTACAAGCGCGTAGCCAACGCTACCGCGAGAGCTCGAGCAGAAGGCGCGCGCTCTGATTGGTCGGGGTTTTTTGTTAATATCTCCTGAACGAAGCTTCGGACAATATTTTCGCTAAGGAAAAAGTTGTTTCAAATCACCCCCTGAATTACCCCTTCCAAGGAACTCCGACATTTTTGGGACACTCTGTAGCATAAGCGTGATAATGTCATGCGGGCGTGGCGCGCCGAACGGCGGGAGTTGGTTAGTCTTCTCGTAAGTGATGTTTCAGAAAAATTATATTGGTTCGCGTACACCATTAAACAATGTTTTAGACGATTCATGTGTTTGTTACAGCACGAACGTGAAAACCAAATGGCCGATTGGAGCGTCGAATATCTCGGAACGGTCGTGCGCCTTGTAAGTGATATTTCGCAATAATTGTATTGATACAGATACATTAATCGACGTTGTTTTAGTCGATTCGCACGTTTGTTTCAGCATCGAGAAGACATCGAAGCGCACGCACGGGATGGGGACATCGACGTTATAATCCAGCTACTAGTAAGTCATGTTTCGTAAAAATTATATTGGTGCGCGCACATCATTCGACGATGTTTTAATCGAGTCATGTGTTTTGTTTCAGCGGTGCGAATACCCGACGAGGCGTGATGGACGGATCTGCCGCGAGTTGCGGCAAAATATTCAACAGGCTAGGCGTACGTGGCGGGATGATACCTTCAACATCGACTTTCTATCGTACGAGGGAGACTTTTGGGAGTTGCCTCGCCTATTTAAGGAGTGAGTATAACTGAATTTTAATTGTTTGGTGTACCGCGCGCTATTACCAACGTTTTATACAATAATAATTTGGTGTTTTTTTTTCCTGTGTGTGTTACAGGACATAACAACCCCCCCCCCCCCTGGAATTTTTTCTAATGATGTCACCGTTAATTATAATTTAACATTAAATATTATTTATTTTAATCGGTATATCATTAAAGTAATTCTTGTAGATCGGAATAATTCCTTTTATGCAATAGATAGAGGTTGAATAGTAAAATTATGGCCCTGTGACGTCCCACAAAATTTCGCGCGCAGTTAAAATAACATTCACTCATAAACCATTCTACAACTCCACTTAAATCTCCCCACACCTCAATTCTTACCCCTTTTCCATGACCTCGACCGCCTTGGCGATGTACCTTAGCGGTCCCCATCTCAAGACGGTCAATCAGTGAATCTTCCCCACCTATTCGCCCAACGCGGCACAAACTCTTCCCTCCTATCGAATCTAAACAAGTCCCTCGCCCCTTATATCTCTTAAATCGAGACCACGTCTCAAGCCCACTAAATGACCAAAGAAGTCAAATCTATTATCACCCCTTTCCTATCAAAAACACCCAAAATCCATTCGAGGAGTTGAGCATTTCCAAATCACATGTATAAAAACCCCAGAAGGATAATCGCGAGGATTATTTGGCGTACGTGTCGAAAATGCGAGTCCAAATATAGACCAACCTTTGGTCCTTATAAAAACCCCGGAAATGTTACTGCGACGCATATGCGTAAATATGTCAAGGTGCGTACTGCGCACCCCCCTTCAAGCCGAAAAGATTGTAATTAGTATAAATACGAGGAACCGCGAGAGCTCGTTCTCGTTCTACGGAAATCAGTCATTGAATCTCGTTCTACGGAAATCAGTCATTGAATCTCGTTCTACGGAAATCTATCAAAGTTATATAACGCATAAATTCAAGAATTTGTCACCGCTTAAAACTTAAATTCAGTGTTCAACGGCAACTACCGTAAGAATATATATTACCATTTCAAATACTGCATATCATCTCCATTCATATTATTTTGTATTACTATTCTAATTGCTTTCATATTATTTTATATTTCTACGCGTATTGCGTTCACCTATTATTTTGTATTGCTATTCTAATTGCTTTCATATTATATTGTCTTGTTACGCTTGTTGCTTTATTATATTGTATTATTAACGCTCATTGCAATCATATTTCATGTTCTTATCAATGCTTACTGCTTATATCATTCTATCTTAAAACATATACTGTATGTCACGCTCATAATCACATTTTATATATTGATAACCATCTCTATAAATGTTCTTTGTCAATGTTTAATGTCTAAACGCATTCTATGTTCAACAAAGCACTTTCATAAACAGTGCGAACAAGCCCTGGTTAAAACTAATAAACCGCTTTGCTTAAAAGACGTTTCGAGTCATTGTGTTAATCCTTCGGCTGCGAAGATCCCTAAATCCACACGAGCTGCCGCAACAGCTGATTCCGGGCAACGACCGCGGGAAGTATTACTGTGTTTACAAACTTACTTTTGCATAGCTCGCATACAACCATATGACTAACAGATTTCGCGGAATCATTACGAGTATCTTTTACCTCAATGCAACGGTAAATGCGATTATCAGGCCAAATCACAACAAGTGCTCTAACGGGTGTCCCCACGGAAAGTACCATATTAAACCTTCCCTGGTCGATTAGAGTGTAGGATTACAGATCATCGCCTAAAATACATCTCCGATTAGAGTGTAGGATTACAGATCCTCGCCTACAATCCTTCTTATCCTCAGTGTGCAGGATTCCAGATCCTCGCCTGAGTCCCTTCTGCCCTCAGTGTGTAGGATTCAAGATCCTCGCCTGAGATCCCTCTTACCCTCAGTGTGCAGGATTCAAGATCCTCGCCTGAGTCCCTTCTGCCCTCAGTGTGTAGGATTCAAGATCCTCGCCTGAGATCCTTCTTACCCTCAGTGTGCAGGATTCAAGATCCTCGCCTGAGTCCCTTCTGCCCTCAGCGTGCAGGATTCAAGATCCTCGCCTGAGATCCTTCTTACCCTCAGTGTGTAGGATTCAAGATCCTCGCCTGAGTCCCTTTTGCCCTCAGCGTGCAGGATTCAAGATCCTCGCCTGAGCATCATTTATATACCCCATGTCATTGTCCCCAAAGACCTCCACCCGGGACGTGACAGCCCATTTTTTAGTATGATTTCGCCATCACTTCCTACTAACGTCGTCGCGTTTTGACGCTCAAACGTCACTTTCATTTTACAATATTACTTTTAAGTACTAGGTACATATGAGTACATATATTTGTTTTATGTAAATTAGAATCTCCGTTTAATAATAACATTTTTATACATTTTTTTATACGCCATGTTTGAATTACATAAAATAAATAAAGTGTCAGTAATTGGGACACTGGCAGTAATTGAGACATCTACCCTAATCTTCTCGACCAGATAGACCTCCAGATTCACGATCGAATGCAGTTCGTATTCGTAGAATCCACCCAAGATCGGCTCTCCCGCGGAATCGCACAGAATGTGTCATCGGACACGTGCGTTGTACGGTTACGATTTCAAACACCTCGGTCGACCAGTTCGAAGTGTACCCCTTCTCAAAGAGAGTCTTGAACTTGCTAACGCGTACCTTAACACCGACGTTGAATTTCGTGCGTCGTCGAACACCTTTCGATACAGAGAGGGATAGGGGCTCATTCGTGGAGAACGACATACGCGTCGCGGGGGGCCCGTCACTGATTCGTTACGCACGAGACAGAGGTCGCCCACCTGCACGTTTGGGTGGCCAGTTACCCATTTGTGTCGCCCTTGCAGCGTTTGCAAATATTCTGCGGCTCAGCGTCGCCAGTAGTGGTCTCTCATCTGCTGAACCAACTGCCAGCGCGTTAGTCGATTACTTGGTTCAGAGGCTAGAGACGGCTCGGGCCCGGCTATCAAAGGAGAGCCTACAAGAAAGTGCGCAGGAGTTAGAAAATTAAAATCGTCAGGCTCGTCACTCAACGGGAAGAGTGGCCTAGAATTGAGGCAAGCTTCGAT
Organism: Andrena minutula; assembly: GCA_929113495.1. NCBI lineage: Eukaryota > Metazoa > Arthropoda > Insecta > Hymenoptera > Andrenidae > Andrena > Andrena minutula. Next base: position 23,082,636 of record OV815993.1, read on the forward strand.
TTGTGTCAATAACGTAGACATCTCCTCGAACGTCATCGGGGTATCACCGATGACTCTACGCAAGTGAAATTTCATGGATTTAACTTCGGCCTCCCAGATTCCGCCGAAGTGAGGAGCGGCTGGAGGATTGAAGATCCACGTAGTACCCATACCAGCTAGCAGGGGCGCCAATAGGGCCCTTTACACAGTCGTTACGGCGCGCGTTCCGGCGCGTAACACGCCGCGCGACACGCCAAAGTAGGTGAACGCTGGAGCGACGCTCCTTCGTGCACGCCAGAAGGTTATACTCGCCACTACTTAGAGACAGCGAGTTCGGCCTCATATTTCTACGTCGACTCCATCCACATGTTTTTTCCACGATCCACCGCAGTGGTGTATTGTGTACTACCTGTTCGATGTAAATCATCGATCTGCGAAACGATCGGCAAGACACGATCGCGATATACGTTCGCGAAAGTATACAAATTCCTCGATATGCCTGGCTTATAGAGGATATCGTAAATGCTGTTACTGTAGGGTACACTGAAACATCTGTTTTTAGGAAGCTATATTTGGTTGACCTGAAGGTGCTATAAATTCTAGAAATGGTTTACAACTCAGTTATAACGACTGTAAAATTTTACAAGGGTACTTTAAAAAATGTCCAAATGTTTCCCCGACAATGCGATGGCAAATAAAACTGCAGTTAACACATTCCCTGTTGTGACGATCATAATTATTACTATCAACGGCAATAATTACCATGTCACTGCTTGTTTTAATATAAAAACTAATATTAATAGACAATAAATACACATAGGTATGCATGTGATGTTATATGTAAGATAAATGATGAATAGGTGTAATGTGCAAGATGTTTTGAAGAAAGGGGGTAGTCTTCTGATGGCGCGTAATGCAGGTCATATTTTTCACCCACGCTCCTGCGTGGCGCGTCAGAAAGCAGCACACTCCTGTCCGCGCGCCAGAAAACACCACGCTCCTGCCCGCGCTCCAACCTACACTCCAGAAGAGTTTACGTAAGAGACAGAAAAGGTAGTTAGAAAAGGAAAAAACGTCACTTGAAACCAGGCTCGTCGCGCGCCTCAGGATTTCCGACAGTGCAGAAATCCTGAGGCGCGCGACGAGCCTGGCAGCCAAGACTCCAGAGGCAACGCCGTCGATAAGCCGTGCCTCGATGGGTTTCAAGGACTTGGACCCTCGTGACCAGGGGGGGCGTAAAATGTTGCCCCCTAAGACGTGGCGAATAGAAAATTCTACATTTCGCAACGGATCTTGAAGAAAGTGACGTGGATCGTTTCCTTATTTTTTCCCGATGAAAATGGTCCAAAAACGACACAAATCGGATTGTAATTAAGAAATTTTCATAATAAATTGATTTCCATAACTTCGTTAAAAATAGTCCGATTTACATGAAATTTGGTATAATTTTCATTTGAAAAACATGAGAAATACATCGGTATCACTTCCGTATCGATACGAGACAGAATAAAGTATACAGTTTTTCTGAAACAGGTATGAATCCTTAGCCGGCCGCAGCGAATCGAGGCCGGCGACCCACACTGGAGGGTGAAATATTCATTACAGCGTATTAAGAAATTCTTTATTCTTTATCGTATCGATATGAAAGTAACACTAATGGATTCCTGGCGTTCTCCCAATTAAAATTATCACAAATATCATGCAAATCGGACTACTCTTACTCAAACAATACAAATTATAAAAGGAGTAGGCATTTCTTAAACGCACTCTCTTATCCTATCGATATGGACGTGACAAATGGATTCCTGGCTCACACTGGCCCACCCTGCCTCACTCAGTCGAGGGTCGTTCGAATATGAAAGGTCAATTTCGGATCAATTTTTTTGTAATTAACATGAATACGACATATTTGTTTGCATGGTTACATACTTTGTCCATTAGCTATCAGAATAGAGTGATGGATACACAAACATACAATTTTCATTGTTATTGTTAATTGTTATTGTTAATTGTTATTGTTAATTGTTATTGTTAATTGTTATTGTTAATTGTTATTGTTAATTGTTATTGTTAATTGTTATTGTTAATTGTTATTGTTAATTGTTATTGTTAATTGTTATTGTTAATTGTTATTGTTAATTGTTATTGTTAATTGTTATTGTTAATTGTTATTGTTAATTGTTATTGTTAATTGTTATTGTTAATTGTTATTGTTAATTGTTATTGTTAATTGTTATTGTTAATTGTTATTGTTAATTGTTATTGTTAATTGTTATTGTTAATTGTTATTGTTAATTGTTATTGTTAATTGTTATTGTTAATTGTTATTGTTAATTGTTATTGTTAATTGTTATTGTTAATTGTTATTGTTAATTGTTATTGTTAATTGTTATTGTTAATTGTTATTGTTAATTGTTATTGTTAATTGTTATTGTTATTGTTAATTGTTATTGTTAATTGTTATTGTTAATTGTTATTGTTAATTGTTATTGTTAATTGTTATTGTTAATTGTTATTGTTAATTGTTATTGTTAATTGTTATTGTTAATTGTTATATGTGGATAACCTACATTAAGTTGGGTTAGGTGTGTGATTTCCTTACACCGAACCACATCAAGTTTAAGAAGCCTGTGCGAAGAACGCGGTTTACGAAAGGCTGTGAGCAAAAGTGTTATCATGTTTGCGGTGAATAACAACCGGTGACCGGAACATAGCTGCTGTTGTTGTCGCTGCTGTTGCTGTTCATTTAACAGTAGCAGACCGAAGAAAAGGCAGAAGAAGAAACCGCCCGTTTTGGTGAAAAAATACCGCGGAAATTACAACGATCAGCCCCTTCTTCGAGAACTGAGAGAAAATTATCCAGAGGATTACCGGAATTATTTGAGGATGGATTCTAAAACGTTTGAGGATTTACTCGGTTTAGTCCAAAATAGAATTAAGAAAATGGACACCATTATGAGACAAAGCATCACCGCAGAGCAACGTCTTATCGCCACATTGAGATTTTTGGCAACTGGGCGTAGTTATGAAGATTTAAAATTTACAACAGGAATATCAGCTCCTTCGCTATCCAAAATAATTCCTGAGACGTGCAAAGCATTGTATGATGCCCTACGGACAGAGTTCTTAAAGGTAAGGGTTACAAATTAACAATACGTGTGGAATAACAATGATACTTTATTAATTAAATTATATATGTAGGTATCGTTATTAGGCGGGAAAGGCCAAGCCACGATCGCGAATTCATATGAAAATATGTGTATTTTACTTATTTACACAATTTTCAGACCCTCCGTTTGAATAGTTGCTGTGCGGCGTGCAAGATAGCGGCTGTTCTGTTAAGGATGTATTGGACGTACAATATCAGACAAAAGTTGAAATACTTGAATAGCTCCGTCTTACGCATAGTAAATCTAGATGTAAGGAATTCGAACGACAGTTGGAGTCTTATTTTTAATCCTGGGAAGGTATTTTTCACTTTACAAATGCTTTCTCAAGCATTATTTGCTAAACTTTTGGCAGTGAAAATTCCCAGAATTCACAATTTTCTCAAGTTATAATTTATTTCTTTAAAACGGTGTAGAGAAAACAATTGAAACTCGGCAGATATTTTCATCTACCCATATACTGCATGTACAGGGTGTTAAGAAAGTAATGTTCACCGCTTGGAGGGGTGAATCTACACCCCCGGATCGGTGGAGATTTGCGAAAAAAATTTGCTGCAAAATTGTTTATAACATTGAGAATCAATGTTAAATTTTTTTTTTACATCAGCATATTCTGCTCGGCATAAGGAGAAAAAGTTTGAGAGGAGCCATATGTCGCAAATGAACCGTTTCGTGGGGAAAAATTGTTAAAGATTTCGCAACGATTTGAATGTATAGAGTTGCACGTAAATGCTTGGGCCCACCACCACCACTTTGCCGTTTGCCAGTATTTACTACCTGAAGGGTAGTGACCCGGGGTAGGTAGCTCCTGGGCTCTACGCAGACACAACACGGCGTTTAAAGGGACAGAAGACCGTGCAAGGTGCATTGACCCGGCTGGGCCTGAATTAAGTGGTGTTTTCCCAACAGAAATTCGGAGTTGGCAGTAACCAGTTAGAATTTTTACTTGTCTTTTGATTTTTTTTTTTTTTTTTTATTATTATAGAGGGGGAAAATGCATTACGCATACCCAGGCAGGGTTGTCTGGATTATGTGGGACTCGCCGCTGCCAACGGGATACCCACTAAAAACCCCCTCTTTCTTGGCCTACTTCGTATGACTCCCTATGCTACGGTCGGGACTTCACCTATCTTTTGCCTACGGACATTTGAACGGATAGGGCACAACAATAGATTCTGCTGATTGACAGGAGGGAAAGTTTAAATGATAACATATGTGGCAAACGCACCATTTTGTAGGAAAAAATTGACAAAGTTGATTTGTGAAGGTTAGACGATATTAACTTAGTAACTTACCAACGTTCTCGATGGTTTATCTCCTGCGTCTTCTTCTCACCCACAGGACACTCCCATCGTTGTTGATGGCGCGTAGCATCCGCGCCTCTCCGGTGGCTTCGATGTGACCACCGTCATTATCGAGATACTGTTGCAGTCTTGACTGCATGTTTCGGCGAACTTTTTCAAAAATGTCCGGCGAATTCTGTATTGTTCGGAACGCTTCTTCTATTCGCTGTTTCAACTGTTCCCGCGATTCAATTTGTCTCCCCGATCATTGTCTTTCACGGCTCCCCACATAAAGAAATCCAGGGGATTGAGATCGGGCGAACGTGGTGGCCACAGATGAGGTGCAGAGTCGCGTGCTATCCACCGTGTGCCAAACATTCGCGGTAAGAAATCCCTGACGGGCAGGGTGAAATGTGCTGGCGCACCATCATGCATGAAATACAGCGACCGGCGTCTGTTTGGTGGAACTACTTGGCGAAGTTGGCCTAACAAATCTCGTCGCAAAAAGCGCAAATATGTTGCACCGTTTAATCTGGGCAAATAAACAGGGCCAACGATTTGATCTCCCACAATACCTGCCCACACATTTACTGAAAACCGTCCCTGGTTAAACCGTTGGACGGTTGCGTGGGGATTCGCATAGGCCCACACTCGTGTATTTTGCCTGTTTTGTAGAGTGGCGCTGGAAAAACTGCTTTCATCCGTGAACAGCACATTTTCTAGGAAGCGGGGATTCTGTTCTAATTTCCGCAGCATCCAACGACAGAAGGTACGCCGAGCAGCGTAATCGCCAGGACGGAGTGCTTGGACCCTTTGAATTTTGAACGGTCGTAGACCTTCTTCCCGGATGATGCGTCGCACCGTCACGTGCGAAATATCTACGCGACGAGCAATAACCCGGAGGCCCATTAGTGGGAATGCACGCGCTAATGCGATCACGCGTTCTTCCGTTCTCCATGGTACGCGGGGTCTACCTGGTCTCGGGTGATTATTGACTCCCGCATTGAACTCTGCTACATTTAGCTCCGAAAAACGGTGGTCGAGACGTTGAAATTCCCGTCGGTACGGGACTCGTGTTTCCCGGCCACTGTCCACCATCCATTGTTTATAAATTTCCCGGGCTAAAGAATAGTCCCTGTTTGCTTCGTCAATGGCACGAAGCATTTGGCGAACGTTTCCCCCATCATTGCGACCTCTGCCTCTTAAACGTCGCTCCATGACACTCGGGGACCACTTATAATCACTAACTATTAACTAATAACTAATAAAGAATAACTATACTAATCACTAAACTACACTACTACACTATGCAATAGCTGTTCCGTGTGGGTCCAATACACGCAACCACAACACGCGATGCGACGCGAAACCCGGTGTCTCAGCAATGAAGACTCTGTTTAACTGATGTTCGCTCCTTAGGAGGCGACGAAAATCCAACTGGTGGCATTTCCTTGGTGTAGGAAGGACCTTGAGCTTTGGAAATTCCTCGGTGGAGAGGGGAGCCCCCTCCTTCTTGAAGAACTAAACGAAGAAAATGCAAACATCTGGTTCCCAAAAACTAACAGGCAATTTGTTTTGCCTGAGTGTCTCGTCTGGGATCGCGGTTTATGGACCGTATTGTTCTGCGAGTATGCGCTGGAAAACGGTGCGCGCGGGACCCAGGTCATCTTATACAGCCCACGGGGCAATATAAGGATTAACTCAGGCCGAGGAATGTCTAATAATGGTCAATTCAGATAAGCGATGCGGCGTCGTTGCGATTTCGAATCGGTACATATATATATATGTATGCAGAGACATATGTATATATATATATTACATGTGACTTAGTTTTTCGCGGCAGTATTGTTATATCGCTTCGTCTGAATTGATCCTTAGCCCTGTTTCACACATTCACGGCACGGCGCCGTTTATACGACAAAAGGAACGAAGATCGTATGGAGACCTTTCACACTTGTCGTCGCCGCAATGACGGGAAATTTCTATAAGATCGTCACATTTTTTGCCATGAACACGGTGCCGTGCCGTGAGTGTGTGAAACGGGGCTAAAAGTAGGATCTCCTAGCAGTGTGCCGGTGTAATGGAGAAGCATGCATCTGTTTCTCCTACGCGTCTGACGCGCGTCTGCCTCAGCAGCAGCTTAGGCTACTCTAGACTAGGGTGGACCTTAGCTACTCTTGACGAAAATTTTTTTGTGAAATTTTTTTGGTCCCGTACGCCAGAAATGTGACACTTGGTGGGAAAATGATCTAAAAAAAATTTCAGCCCGATTGGACCACGGGAAAAGGACGCGCAACGAATTTGAAAATTTTGAACTTTTGAAACCTTGACATAAATATACATTATTATATATCGTTGAATTTGTATTTTTTTTCTGTTTAAGAATATATACACAGCATATATGATTGTTAACAAGAAAAACGTCCGTGACCTTGAAAACTCGAAAGAGTGACCTTGAAAAAAAAAAATTTCCTTCCATTATATTCGCCTCTTTATATGCTACAATTTTTGTCTGAAGAGTTTCTTCGGATATCCATAAACGATGGAGATATTAAACATTTTCATTTAACGGCCCATACAGCTTGTAGAAAAAAGGTATACAATGGTATATACAGGTTCATTTTAAATTTCATGTGAAATAGTTGCATTTTTGACAATAGTACAGTTTTTTAAATATTTAATTCGTACATGTATGGAATTGCGAGTTTTGAAAGTCTTCGAAATGCAGCTACAGCTGACTCAGGTAACCAGTTTGTACCCCTCAGAAACCGTTAGAATTCTACCTGCGCAGGAAGGGGTGGGACAGAAGGTCCGAAAACTCATAGTTTGACCATTATGATCTGAGCGTTCAGCGAGGTAACAGTGAAATATCGCAGTGAAAGTGAAAGTGAAATGGAAGGTACAAGGAAAAAATTATATTTACTCGATCATGACGAAAGTCAAATTATCGGTGCAAAATTGCCATCCAACGGGCAAGTCTTAAGAGTCCTATTTCACAATCTACGTAATGTGAAATTAAATCTTAAGTCTAGTGCTTCTTTAGTTATTAGGGAAGTTCAAATATTTTGGGACAAAGCACGAATTCCAACAAAAAGACCACAACATTGCATTGACAAGCTAGACTTAGCTTAGACTTTGCATAAAAGTTGCAAACGTAGTACTGAAACCCACAAAAATCGGGAGAAGGAGTTTGTAGACAAGCTAGGTGACCTTTTTGATATTGCACCCGCCGATGTGTTGGAAACTATTAAAATAGAGGAAGACAAACTTTTTCTATTAAGTCAACGAAAAAAAGGACGTCGTGGTTCCATGATTGGAATCGATAATAGATTGTACCGGAAAGAACAGAAAAAAGCGTTTCGGAAGAAGCAAGAAGAATCGAGACAGGCGCAGTGTGAAGTAGAAGCTATGCAAGGTAAGTATTCTTTTTGCAATTCATTTTTAAAACTCAAAATATTGATCGTTATCTTAGATATATAATATAAGATATATTGGTCTTTACTGACACTTGTATATCGTTTAATTCAAGACGGAACAATAGACATAGTAGCATCGTCCAACGAAGAAGATAGTCACCTATCAAGTGAGGGTGAAAATATTGAGTTTGTTATTCCCGAGGATGAAGCTAGTCCAAGCAACCCTAAAAAAAGACGTGCTCAAATTGATATAATTACGCCAAAACTTATTGCAACCCTTGACAAATGCAAAGTAAGCGATCGTGATGCTGTTCGCATAATAACAGCAACAGCTCAAGCTCTTGGTCATGACCTAGACGACTTAATTATTAATCGAACGTCTATACGGCGTCATCGCACAGATCTTCGAGCACAACTTGCCGATAAGTATCGTGTAGCGTTCAAAGATTGTGAGCTTGGTGCTATTACACTACATTGGGACGGAAAGCTGTTGCCAGCTTTAATAGGCAATGAGAAAATGGAGATGTTTACCTGTATTAATAACTTGCAGAGGTATTGAGCAGTTGCTTGGAATCCCTGCAATTCTATCGGGTACTGGGGACAAACAAGCTTCTGCGGTATACGATTTAGTGCAGAAATGGGATTTAGATGACAAAGTGCAAGCACTTTGCTGTGACACAACGTCATCGAACATGGGACGTTTCCAAGGGGCATGTATCCTTCTCGAACAAAAATTTCAAAGAGATTTGCTATATTTTCCTTGCCGGCATCACATATATGAAATTATTTTACGTAGTGTTTTTGATGTGAAATTAGGGAAATCATCGGGTCCAAATATTCCACTTTTTAAGCAGTTTCAGCAGGCTTGGCCCGAGATCAATAAATCGAATTTTGTGGCAGGAATTGAAGACGAGTACGTCCACCAATCTACAATTGCAAATATTACAGAAGTGCTGGAGTTTGCAATGCAAACATTGAAAAACATTAAACAACCACGAGAAGATTATAAAGAATTCTTGGAGCTTACAGTTCTTTTCTTAGGCGGAACTCCTAGACAAAATTATACATTTCGAGTTCCAGGAGCTTTTCATCACGCTCGATGGATGGCCAAGGCGATATATTGTATAAAAATATATTTATTTCGAAAAGAATTTAGCTTGACTAGCGAAAAGGCCACTGGAATTCGGGACATTTGTAGTTTCCTCGCCAATTTGTATTTAAAAGCATGGATACAAGCTCCAGTGGCAACAGAAGCCCCGCGACAAGATTTGGAATTTGTAAATAATTTATCCGCTTATCGTCAAATTGACGATACAATAAGCCGCACTGCAATAAGCAAAATGATCAATCATTTGTGGTATTTGGCACCAGAAACTGCCGCATTATCATTTTTCGATAGTGCCATTGGGAATGACACTAAAGTAAAAATGATAGAGGCAACAAATGCCAGTGTAGACAGTGACGACAACGAATGCCTTAAAAAATATAAAATTCTTCCAAAGGATGTGGAACAATTGATCAACAAAAATATGGAACATTTTATATCTCCTGATTCCAAAAGATTCTTTGAAAGGTTTTTAATATCTACCACATTTTTTGAAAAAGACCCTTCTACATGGGATGATGACGAGGCTTTCCAAATTGGGCGAAACATCGTGAATGGATTAAAAGTGGTAAATGACACCGCTGAGCGTGGCGTTAATCTTATGGAAGAATATAACAAAATATTATCTAAAAATGAAGAGGAGAAACAATTTATACTGCAGAATGTGATGGAATATAGAAAGCAGTATCCTGACGTCACAAAGAAGAATTTATCGAAGGATTTTTAAAGCATTTTTAACATACATAAACGAACCCCTAATAAATACCTCCGTGGCTACTTGAATTTTTAAGACGCATTTAAGACTGTGTTTGTTAACACAGTCGCGTCTAGGGTAAGATCTGCTCGGTCTTATCGAACGTCCACGAGCAGGTCTGGGACGAAACGCTTAGGGTATCCATAATTTAGAAACTTACATGATAGGTTAAATGCAAGGTGAGCGTATTCAGACGTTGTATCGGGAATTGAGACAGGTTCTGCTAGGTCCTACTGACGAGTCCACTAGCAGATCTGGGACGCAATACTTTGATAACATTTCTATTCGTAATTTACATAATAACTATAGTAACTTATTTTCAGTCTTAGAACTGATTTTCTTCTGTATAATGGAGCGATATAATGAAAATCAAAAATGTTTAATATCTGCATCGATTATGGATATACGAAGAAACTCTTCAGACAAAAGTTGTAGCATATAAAGAGGCGAATATAATGGAAGGAAAATTTTTTTTTCAAGGTCACTCTTTCGAGTTTTCAAGGTCACGGACGTTTTTCTTGTTAACAATCATATATGCTGTGTATATATTCTTAAACAGAAAAAAAATACAAATTCAACGATATATAATAATGTATATTTATGTCAAGGTTTCAAAAGTTCAAAATTTTCAAATTCGTTGCGCGTCCTTTTCCCGTGGTCCAATCGGGCTGAAATTTTTTTTAGATCATTTTCCCACCAAGTGTCACATTTCTGGCGTACGGGACCAAAAAAATTTCACAAAAAAATTTTCGTCAAGAGTAGCTAAGGTCCACCCTAGTCTAGAGTAGCCTAAAGGTGGCCGTTCCAATAAGCGGCTACAGCCGCCAGCGACTGCGACCGGCGGCTACAGCCGCTGTCGCGATGACTGGTACAATGGAAAGCATTCATCCCAACTCCTATGGGCGGCTGCGACTGCTGCGGCCGCGCCAGGATTGCTATAGCCTATGCGCGTTTGGTTCATGAGCAGCCTAGGCTACTCGAGACACTACACAATGCCACGAGTGTCTGTGTTCCGTCGTAACAGCAGAATCGCCACGTCGCGCAGCGGCTGTCGCTCTACTGCTCCAGAAGCAGTATCGCGACTGTAGCCGCTCTGCGACTCTAGCCGCTCTGCGATCCATCTCACATTCGGACAGATTATCCAGAAATAAGGAAAGAAGTCAGAATTCATAACTTATGGAATTGTTTTTTTTTTATATATATATATATATATCTTGTAAACTAATAATATGAGCTCTTGTAAAAAAATGTAAAAATATCATGACGGCTACATCTGATCTGCGTGTAAACACATGTCAAATTTGTTGTTTTATGCAAAAATTTAAATAGTTTCTTTCAAAGTTTGTTAAAGTAAAGTTAAAGGGGTAAAAAATAATTAGTATCGATTCTGCAAAATAATAGCAAATAATTCGTTATATATATTTATTTTTTTATAAGAAACTCATTGAAAAAATATCAGTAATTTTCGACTTTTTAGTTATCTTCCGCGAACATGTATAATCAACATATATTTGTCCTTGCAACTGCGAAAACAAGATTTGACAATATTTGCTAATAATGGAGTAATCACTTGTATTCTATATCGTACAATGGGCCTGAATCCCAATAAATATGGGAAAATGCAATATTCCATTTTTCGCGTTTAAAATGCTGAATATTATTAAGCAAGTTCATAAAAATTTGAATTAATATACAACTCATAAAAAGGTTTGAGGTTATTTAAAAAAATAACGTCAACAATTTCAATAAAACTAAAAAAATTTGATAAATACATACTATGGAAAGTGCATAAATATCTGCAAACCTGTATCCATGTTATTGTGGTACCAATGTAAAAATAGGTATTGTTCACAAAGTGTTAATACATTCTTACGAAATTGTACAATATTTGGGCAACCTTCCAATAGTGTATTCCAATAGGCTCTACTAATCATATAAAATAGGCATTATTAGGTCGGTGCATACGTTCGTTCGCTTTATTGATAGAAAGTGTTTATTACAAATATAAATATATTTCATACTTTTCAAGGCTGGCGTTCCAATGTGCGGCCGGCGACGGTCCCACTAGTGCAAGGGAGAAACAGATACATACTTCTCCCTTGCACTAGTGGGACCGTCGCCGGCCGCACATTGGAACGCCAGCCTTGAACCGAAAACATTTTTCTTCAATATTTATATTTTTTGCCCACTTTTCTGGTACCTAGATGAAGTGGTAAATTTGCCAAGTATAACAAACCGTGTATCAATATATTGATACAAAGTGTTTTTTAAAAATATAAATATATTTCCAATTATAACAAACCATGTTTTGGAAACATATTCATTTCTTTTAATTTGTGTTTTACTGCGGTACGTCAATGAATACATTTAAAATTATTTTAACATCAGATACTTCAAATGATACATTCTGGTATTGTTATTCAATTCGGCTTTTTATGTAGTATACAAATATATGGAAATTTTTCAAAGGATTGCTTCTTTGAATGAAGAGAGAGTTTAGATACAGCAAGCGGTCTGACGCCGTATTGCCAAAGAATAGAAACTCTCTTATATTTGTAAAAAACAATTTGTATCATTAAAGCGAACGAACGTATGCGCCGACCTGATGATCACTTATCTCTCGAGTATAAACACGCGTTGCAATATCAAATACAGAAGCACGCGCTGACGTATTGGGTACTAGAAAAGGTCTGCCATAAGGTGCGTATCGACTTTGCGAGGATTATTTTTTGCCACAATTTGAATTCCGATATTTTAAAAGAAACACCCAAATGTCATTGACTTCTTCAATCCGGTAGATAAACAGAACACGATGTACATATAAGAAAAATGGCTAGTCTTTCACTATCTTCGACGGTCCTCGAGACCTCATACAACAATAGACCTTCTTTTCAAGTGCTCGAAAAGGGCCTGTGCGACGCGTCGTTGCACTGGTGGGGGCCATGGCGTCGACGCTTAGGTATAGGAAATACCATTTGCGACGACGCCAGTTGGAGTCGCTGGCGGCTGTAGCCGCCGGTCGCAGTCGCTGGCGGCTGTAGCCGCTTATTGGAACGGCCACCTTAAGCTGCTGCTGAGGCAGACGCGCGTCAGACGCGTAGGAGAAACAGATGCATGCTTCTCCATTACACCGGCACACTGCTAGGAGATCCTACTTTTAGCCCCGTTTCACACACTCACGGCACGGCACCGTGTTCATGGCAAAAAATGTGACGATCTTATAGAAATTTCCCGTCATTGCGGCGACGACAAGTGTGAAAGGTCTCCATACGATCTTCGTTCCTTTTGTCGTATAAACGGCGCCGTGCCGTGAATGTGTGAAACAGGGCTAAGGATCAATTCAGACGAAGCGATATAACAATACTGCCGCGAAAAACTAAGTCACATGTAATATATATATATACATATGTCTCTGCATACATATATATATATGTACCGATTCGAAATCGCAACGACGCCGCATCGCTTATCTGAATTGACCATTATTAGACATTCCTCGGCCTGAGTTAATCCTTATATTGCCCCGTGGGCTGTATAAGATGACCTGGGTCCCGCGCACACCGTTTTCCAGCGCATACTCGCAGAACAATACGGTCCATAAACCGCGATCCCAGACGAGACACTCAGGCAAAACAAATTGCCTGTTAGTTTTTGGGAACCAGATGTTTGCATTTTCTTCGTTTAGTTCTTCAAGAAGGAGGGGGCTCCCCTCTCCACCGAGGAATTTCCAAAGCTCAAGGTCCTTCCTACACCAAGGAAATGCCACCAGTTGGATTTTCGTCGCCTCCTAAGGAGCGAACATCAGTTAAACAGAGTCTTCATTGCTGAGACACCGGGTTTCGCGTCGCATCGCGTGTTGTGGTTGCGTGTATTGGACCCACACGGAACAGCTATTGCATAGTGTAGTAGTGTAGTTTAGTGATTAGTATAGTTATTCTTTATTAGTTATTAGTTAATAGTTAGTGATTATAAGTGGTCCCCGAGTGTCATGGAGCGACGTTTAAGAGGCAGAGGTCGCAATGATGGGGGAAACGTTCGCCAAATGCTTCGTGCCATTGACGAAGCAAACAGGGACTATTCTTTAGCCCGGGAAATTTATAAACAATGGATGGTGGACAGTGGCCGGGAAACACGAGTCCCGTACCGACGGGAATTTCAACGTCTCGACCACCGTTTTTCGGAGCTAAATGTAGCAGAGTTCAATGCGGGAGTCAATAATCACCCGAGACCAGGTAGACCCCGCGTACCATGGAGAACGGAAGAACGCGTGATCGCATTAGCGCGTGCATTCCCACTAATGGGCCTCCGGGTTATTGCTCGTCGCGTAGATATTTCGCACGTGACGGTGCGACGCATCATCCGGGAAGAAGGTCTACGACCGTTCAAAATTCAAAGGGTCCAAGCACTCCGTCCTGGCGATTACGCTGCTCGGCGTACCTTCTGTCGTTGGATGCTGCGGAAATTAGAACAGAATCCCCGCTTCCTAGAAAATGTGCTGTTCACGGATGAAAGCAGTTTTTCCAGCGCCACTCTACAAAACAGGCAAAATACACGAGTGTGGGCCTATGCGAATCCCCACGCAACCGTCCAACGGTTTAACCAGGGACGGTTTTCAGTAAATGTGTGGGCAGGTATTGTGGGAGATCAAATCGTTGGCCCTGTTTATTTGCCCAGATTAAACGGTGCAACATATTTGCGCTTTTTGCGACGAGATTTGTTAGGCCAACTTCGCCAAGTAGTTCCACCAAACAGACGCCGGTCGCTGTATTTCATGCATGATGGTGCGCCAGCACATTTCACCCTGCCCGTCAGGGATTTCTTACCGCGAATGTTTGGCACACGGTGGATAGCACGCGACTCTGCACCTCATCTGTGGCCACCACGTTCGCCCGATCTCAATCCCCTGGATTTCTTTATGTGGGGAGCCGTGAAAGACAATGATCGGGGAGACAAATTGAATCGCGGGAACAGTTGAAACAGCGAATAGAAGAAGCGTTCCGAACAATACAGAATTCGCCGGACATTTTTGAAAAAGTTCGCCGAAACATGCAGTCAAGACTGCAACAGTATCTCGATAATGACGGTGGTCACATCGAAGCCACCGGAGAGGCGCGGATGCTACGCGCCATCAACAACGATGGGAGTGTCCTGTGGGTGAGAAGAAGACGCAGGAGATAAACCATCGAGAACGTTGGTAAGTTACTAAGTTAATATCGTCTAACCTTCACAAATCAACTTTGTCAATTTTTTCCTACAAAATGGTGCGTTTGCCACATATGTTATCATTTAAACTTTCCCTCCTGTCAATCAGCAGAATCTATTGTTGTGCCCTATCCGTTCAAATGTCCGTAGGCAAAAGATAGGTGAAGTCCCGACCGTAGCATAGGGAGTCATACGAAGTAGGCCAAGAAAGAGGGGGTTTTTAGTGGGTATCCCGTTGGCAGCGGCGAGTCCCACATAATCCAGACAACCCTGCCTGGGTATGCGTAATGCATTTTCCCCCTCTATAATAATAAAAAAAAAAAAAAATCAAAAAATAAGTAAAAATTCTAACTGGTTACTGCCAACTCCGAATTTCTGTTGGGAAAACACCACTTAATTCAGGCCCAGCCGGGTCAATGCACCTTGCACGGTCTTCTGTCCCTTTAAACGCCGTGTTGTGTCTGCGTAGAGCCCAGGAGCTACCTACCCCGGGTCACTACCCTTCAGGTAGTAAATACTGGCAAACGGCAAAGTGGTGGTGGTGGGCCCAAGCATCTACGTGCAACTCTATACATTCAAATCGTTGCGAAATCTTTAACAATTTTTCCCCACGAAACGGTTCATTTGCGACATATGGCTCCTCTCAAACTTTTTCTCCTTACGCCGAGCAGAATATGCTGATGTAAAAAAAAATTTAACATTGATTTTCAATGTTATAAACAATTTTGCAGCAAATTTTTTTCGTAAATCTCCACCGATCCGGGGGTGTAGATTCACCCCTCCAAGCGGTGAACATTACTTTCTTAACACCCTGTACAAAAAAATTTAAAACATTGGTAACATTTCTTCAACATTTTTTCAGATGATTTATTCGTCAAGATCGTCTCTTTCCATAAGAGTACGTGTAAAATCAGTGAAAATTAAAATCGTTATAACTCAGTAACCGTTTAGTGAATTCGTTTAAAATTTTTGGAGCACATCTCACGAATTGTCATCAACTTGGAACTATTTTGAAAATATGTCCAATACATCCTTAATCTGAAACAAAATATCAAACAGGGTTTTGTACCATAGGCAATTGTGCAAGTAATGAAAGTCGAGTGGGAGGATAAAAACCGCAAAATTCACAAAATAACGGCAATTTTTCCCGCGCTTCGAGGTTCATTATTGCTTGCGCAATTGCCTAAGGCACAAAACTCTTTTTGCTGTTTTCTTTCAGATTAACAGAACACCCGCTATCTTGCACGCCACACAGCAACTATTCAAACGGAGGGTCTGAAAATTGTGTAAATAAGTAAAATACACATGATAATATGAGCCTAGAAGTGTAATGAGCAATAAAAATACATGGATCCATGCAGTAACTCACTCAAATTAACGAGAAATATAAACAGAATTATAAAATAAAAAGAAAATATCCATTTTCTTTCATTATTGTAGCAGAAAATCGTGGTATAAAATAGATGGTCACTAAAGGGGACATCAGGTCCAATATAATTTTCACCATAATCTTTGTGTAAATAGTCGAATATCACTCTAAAACTAATTTGATTAAGAAACTAGAGACTTCAACAAATACAATGATCCATATTTTACTCAAATATTATCGTATATTAGTAAAAAAATTACTATTTTGAACCAGTCACACTCTTAAACGATCGTTAATGGGGACATTTAAATAAAACGCTAGACCAATCAATTAATTATAAATTATGTACACTATTATACAGCTTACATTCCTTGTCGCATATGTCCGTGTGCGGTTTCAATTGTTTCAATAATCCTTGTCTTAAAACCGCTGCAATTATGCTGTCTGCATAAATTGCCTACTCCGGATCCATTCGGGCTAATTGTTTCCCCACTTTTATTCCGGACGCTTCATGCTCGCTTATCTCTACTCTATTGGTGGTGGGCTTATTTAATGCGACAGCGTAAGTTTTTAGTGCTTCGATCACGCTGTCGTCAGTTCGTTTCCTTTTGGTGAAGCGATTCATTTCGCCAGCGGGTCGTTTACTCGTGCTTCCACACGGCTGCACTTCTTCGTCCTTCAAACAAAAAACACAAATAATTTAATAAAATAAGAAATAGCAAAAAATTTAAAAAAAAAATATTCGCTGTCAACACTATCTCTGTCCGCGCTACCTATTTAATTTTGTATTTTTGTATTGTATTTTGTTTTGTCATAGTTCCCGAATACCAAGGACGAGTGGAGAAAAGTAGCGGAAGGATTTCATAACAAATGGGATTTCATCAACTGCGGAGGTGCTATGGATGGAAAACACATCCGAATTGTTCAACCATCGGGCTCCGGGGCTTTTTATTATAATTATAAGAATTACTATAGCATTGTGCTAATGGCTTTAGTTGATTCGAATTGCGAATTTATTTTTGTCGACGTCGGCAAAAATGGAAGGTTATCGGATGGCGGTGTTCTCGAACACACGGAATTTATGAGCCGTATGCACAAAGGGAATTGGCCGTATGCACAAAGGGAATTGGATCACGATAAAAGAATATATAATTATAGATTATCGCGAGCTAGGAACGTAGTCGAAAATACATTCGGGATATTATCCGTGCGATTTCAAGTTTTCCATACGGCAATAAATATGAAGGTGGAAAATATATCTTATGTTGTATTAGCTACTTGCGTTCTCCATAATTTCTTACGGAGACGGAGTGCAGCATATTTAACGCACAACAGGAGTATGCAGGAGGGGAATTTTCAAAACAATGTATTAGAGATGGATAATTTGCAACCCGTTAATCATCATAGGAATATAAATAACTCTGCAAAACAAAATAGGGACCGTTACAAAGATTATTTTGTAGGAGAAGCAAGTGTTCCGTGGTAGGAAGATATGTTGAATGTGTATAGAGCGTAAGTGTTTGATGTATTAAGGGGTTAGGCCATCTTGGATGAAGCAAAATTGCAGTCATTTTCGGCATTTTTTTTTAAGATAATGAAATAGACAGAAAATTTAATATGAAGCCTGTAATTATACAACTGCCATGATATGCAAGATCTTGAGGAGCGACACCTTCCACGGTGTTCAATCTGACGGCTATACCATTTGACATAGAACAAAAAACCAAAAAGATTTATTTTCTGCATGCCCAAAAACAGAGAAGTACGTAGGGAAATCCAGAAACATTAATTTGTTACGAAATGGTGAACATGGGGAGAAAACATTGAATTTTTTTTATAAAAGAGTCCATTACAAAGAATATGTTTAAGATATCGCAAAACAGCGACGTACTTTTCTAGTTTTAGGCATGCAAGAACTAAAAGTTTTTTGTTTTTGTTCTAAATCAAACGGTATAGCCGTGATAATGAACATTGTGGAAAACGTCGATCCTCAAGATCTTGCATATCTTGGCTCTGCCGTCGCTATTTTGTAGGAAAAAAAATCTGATTATTTCCGGCGAGAGTTTTACAATAACAGGCTTCATATTGAATTTTCTATTTAATCCATTAACTTCCTAAAAAGAAATGCCGAAAATGGCTGCAATCTTAAGGGGTCATGCCAACCTGTGAGGTCTATACTTTTACTATGAACAGTTGCCTTTTTATTTGAAATTAATTATAATATTTTAATATTCTAACTAAATTTGGTCGAAATTTTTGGTTCTGATGAACCAGGTCAAAGCTACAGTCGCGGTCACCATAAAGTGCTGAAATAAAAAAAATGCCGAGAGATCGTCTATAATTCAATTATTTATTTATATATGGCATTGCAAAAAAATAAAACAACATTAAAATATATATTCTTTCGAATACACAACCGTTTATTTGAAAAAGTCTTAAAGTTTTTTTAAGAAAATAATCCAAAATAATTGTTTGTTTAGACCTCACAGGTAGGCATGAACCCTTAATAGACTGTGCCATACAGTGTATTATGTGTACCATGTGTCTTAAGGTCGAGTTTCCTAGCCGCGATCGGCGACTGCGGATACGAAACTCGACCTTAACATGGAGACGTTTCTAGGTTCTACGCCTCCGATTGCTTTGGCTTTTGGATGTGTTTTAGAGGAGCCAAAAATAAGAAATATGTACGTGTTTTTCTTATATCGGCTCCGATTAAATATAATACGAGGGCCCCGGCGTGTGCATCCCTGCTGTACAGAGTGTTAAAAAAGTAATGGTCACTGGTTTGGGGCGTGAATGTGCATCTCTGGACCAGTGGAGATTTGTTAAAATGAAATTGCTACAAAATTGTTTATAACATTGAACATAATGTTTGAACGATTCGATTGCATAGACTTGCACGTATACGCATGGACCTATCAGTACTTTGCCAATTTTTAACAAATCTCCACTGGACCAGAGGTTCACATTCACGGCCCAAACCAGTGACCATTACTTTTTGATGCATTATAACGCACATGCGTTAATATTATTGTTTCAATACGATTTAATTGAATTATTTTCTAATCCTTTTCCAAAAATTCATGAAGTAATTCAATTGTAATTCTGCACATCTCTGTGCAATTGTAATACCTACATACTTAGTTATCATAATAAATCCTTTTTTTTTTGCCTGTGTCCGTTATACATTTCTTGTTTACCTTCAGTAGTACATTGAAATAATATTTCCACGTACAAGTTGAAGCCACAAAGGCTCCCTAAGAATAAAAGTTTGCAGTGACAGCATTTTATAAAAATGTTCGATTTCTGCTAGACATTTAGCTTGTTTCGTTGTGTAGAATTAATTTTTTACAAGATACAAACTAGTCCCTGGTTCCAGCCATAGCGACAACCATAATAAAGAAAATAAATTTTAATTTTGTCATTTTAAATGACTATAGTGCAATTTTTAAACATATTTTAGAAAGGACATGCTTCACCGAAATGTTAATTAAAATGAAAAAAGCAAACGATGCGTCTTAAAGAGGAAAGACTGATCTTTCTATTGCTTTATTGCTGAATGTCCTACAATGATTTCCTGCCTTTGTAGGTGCAATTAAAGCGAAAGGGACGTTTTTTGTTTAAAACTTGAATAACTCAGGCAGAAAAAAACGTACTTACAACCACCAATGAATACTGATTTTACACAGAAAAATCGTCGCTTATTTTTATTAAGAGTGTAGTAATAAAATAAATGAATAATAAGTCACAAATAAACTTACTTCATTGCGAGGCTGCGTCTCAGTGTCGACCATGTCATGAACTGAATCTTCAACCTCGGGTTGAATTTGTTGGGGTTCGTCTCCCATCGCTTCCACCTCGTTCAGGAGAGTTGTCTCCTCTTCGATGTTGGAGGTGCTGGCACTTGGAGTGTCTTGGTCTTTGGTAAATAATAATAAATTATAATACCAAAGTGTTGGCACGTAAACATCGTCAGCCCCGTTGCCAGACCGTCTGGATGCCACTACTTTGTTAAATTCCTTCCGGAATGACCCACGGAGGAGTTGAAGTTTTTTATTTACAAAATCCTTGTTTGCTTCTGTGTAACGTTCCGCTACGAACCGCCCTACATTTTTTCAATACTTGCTATACTAATTATTAATTTCACCATTTATTCTATTCCTTATATTAACTAGCATTAACCCTTTCGCTACGGCAGTGTGCTCCGCCGGAGTGACACCGCTGAACGGGCCACCGTGCCGCCGGAGTAGCGGCACTGTACGGAGCACTGCGCCGCAAAAGTGTACATGTTGCGCGTAGATAAACTGGTGTTTCTTGCCCCGATTGCTCCCAAACAATGTATGTTTATATTTGACTTGTTTAAAACAAATATAAACAAACCAGAGAATGAGACAAGTATGATCGCTGTGCAGTATGCGTAAAAATAAAAACATCGCGGGTCTCATGGTCAAGTGGTATCACGATGTCGTCTATAGGCGACGCTCGTACACACAGGTCGTCGCGCGGATGTCGTCTATAGGCGACGCTCGTACACACAGGTCGTCGCGCGGATGTCGTCTATAGGCGACGCTCGTAGCGAAAGGGTTAAGAATACTGTAAACATTCGCGAGCGACCTCCCATACCGCGGAAAAACAACGAATCTAGTAACGCGCAACGCATGCGCATACCAGCATATTCAAACAAGCAGACTCAGTGCCGCACGTGAGACAAGGACGCATGCGCACACCGTACGGCAAACCGGACGCCGAATAAACCAAGCGTAGTCCGCGAGTGGCGCGAACCGGATGCTAATTATCATTGGCGCGCAATATTCGCACAGCCAGCGATTGGCGGGCTGAGTACGCCAAACTAGTATAAATACCGGGTCGCCGGCAGCAGCAAGCAGACTTGGTTCTACCCGGGATCGACGCCACTACGGACTGGGAGAGTTACAAGATACACACACATCGTCACCGTATTAAAGACACTCTCCCAACCACCTCGGACATCGACACTGCTATCAAGGAACTTACCTCCTTCTTGCATGCCTGCCGGCGAAAATTTACTATTATTTCAACGTCCGCTAACAAGGAGGCGCACCTCCTTTCCGATCCCTCGTTGAAGTCTCTAATCCGTCACCGTAGAGCTCTGCGACGCAGTGGACAACACTATAGAACCCACTTTATCGCCCCTGCGATCCGTGATATTACGAATGCCATACGCAAACAAATATCACTGCTTCGTTCACGACACTGGGTCCGCACTCTGAGATCTTTCGCTAACCCTGATCCTACATTCTGGGCGACGTACAAGAAGATCACCAGCACCAAAAATTCCTGGACGCTACCTCCGCTTCGTGCAGGGACGGCCACAGTAGTCACGGATGACGGCAAGGCAGACCTACTGGTCTGTACCTTCTCAAAAATTCATGAAGATGCGGGGTTACTACCTTCAACCAATAGTGCTCCTGTTGCAGCCTTCATTTCCACATTGAGCACTACTCCTTACGATGGAGTGCCCGGCGTTCCAGTCTCTCCTGATCAAATTCATTGCTTCGTCAAACACATGGCCTTGAGAAAGGCTCCAGGGGGTGACGGCGTCTCAGTGACAATGCTACGACACTCCTCGCATAAAGTCTTTTGCCAACTGTACTACATCTACAGATCGGCAACCTCTTTGGGTTATTTTCCTCTTGCCTTTAAAATATATAAGGTCATACCTATCTTAAAACCTGGCAAGCCGCGCGAACTTCCTAGTAGCTACCGGCCTATTAGCTTCTTACCCATCCTTGGCAAACTGTTTGAGAAGTGCATTCACGCTCACTTAACTCAATTCCTAGCAAACAATAATATAATTATTGATCAACAGTTCGGCTTTCGCGAGGGTCATTCTACTATCCAGCAAATCCTACGCATCTCACAACATATTACTCACCAATTAAATACCAATCGAGGAACTGCCATGGTTCTCCTCGATTTATCTAAGGCTTTCGATACTGTCTGGCACGATGCCCTTTTATATAAGCTCGGCCTGATTGGTTTCTCACCGGGCCTTATCAAACTTATCGCATCATACCTGACGGACCGTCGGATGTTCGTTTCCTACAAAGGAGTCAAATCTAACATTCACGACGTGCTGGCTGGAGTGCCTCAGGGCTCTATCCTTGGCCCTACGCTCTTCAATATATATATAAACGACTTACCTAAACGCACCGACTGCGAGCTCGCTCTCTACGCAGACGACACTGCAATATTCACATCGTCATGGCTCCTTTCTCCCATGGTCCTCCGCCTCCAGATTTATCTGGACCTCGTTCTACAATTTTTTTCCGCATGGAAATTACAAATAAACCCCGCAAAAACTGAGGCCATCATATTCTCCCTCAGACCCACCTTTTTAACTTCCATGGACAAACACAGAATAACTATATCCAACATTGCTGTCCCTTGGAGCCAGCAGGTCAGATATTTGGGAATTCTTTTACACCAAAAAATGGCCTGGAATGTTGCCATCGCCGACCGTATCAACAAGTCTCTAAAAGTTGCCGCAGTCCTTTATCCGCACATCTGCCAAAAGTCTCCTCTTAACCTACAATTACGTATCTGCATCTATAAGACTTGCATTCGGCCGGTTCTCACATACGGCTCCCAAGCCTGGTGGAACACCACCAAAACTAACCGGGTCAAATTACAACGTTTCTAAAATAAGATACTTAAAATCATTACCGGGTCTCCCGTACTTTACTCTACCGAGGCACTGCACTCCGACACAGATGTCCCTTATATTCATGATTTTATCCACCGACTCATCGATAACTACAATGTTACCGACCACGTCAACCCACTGGTCCGTCTTACCGGCCTATATGATATCAACAGAATCCCATATAGGATAAAAGTACCTTTTCCTCTTTCTAGTTAATAATGTAAATACTATACCAACTCGTACCTTATTTACCATTCCCTTCACCATCTACAAAACCTTCCTTCAGACCTACCTTAGTCACGGTCTATGCTTTATATGCGCTTTGCACAACTTTTCTGTTTTTCTTTTCGTGTTTTCTCGTTCTTGTGTTGTCCTGTATCGTTCCTTAACTATGTGTTTGCAGGTTCCTTACCCTACCAGGCCTTGCGGTTTTTTGAAAATTTTCCGCAACGACAACTTCTAGTGCACAAGCACCTCACACTACAGTTCGGTAGCGCCATCTACATTCGTCGGCCGGTAACTGGGCCACTGCTCAGAGGGACGGCCCAAAGGGTGGGAAACCACTCCCCCCTACTCAATATTAAAAAAAAAAAAAAAAAAAAAGCAGCAAGCAGACTTGGTTCTTCACTACGACAGTCCGCGCCGAACATTCACTGGGGACGCACCTAAATCTACCGCAAATAGTTTATCTCTTCCGATACCACGGCCTGGCGGCTATAGTAGCTTGTGTAGTGTTCAACACCTTGTGCTTAGCCAAGCATCGACTCGATTATTGGCTCATATAGAGTCTTTCATACGGCTAATCAGTCTCCGCTGGAAAACTCCATCTGTACTAAAGAACTGGAGGATATTTCCTCTTCACCCTCCAACTGGGTAAATCCCAGGGTCCCCCTGGACCACGCATGTGAAGATGGGACTTCACTAGATGCCCTTATCACCAAGAAGATGGTGAGTAATTCAATTTTTTCTGATCAAAAAAGTGTCTGCAACACTACTACCGGAAAGAGGCGTGCCGGTTCCGCCTTAGATAAATCTATTGGATCTGTCTCTTCTGAAAACTCCGATTTATCCCATAACCCACTAAAAAATCCTGATAGGGCCAGTGCCGAGAAAATTCAGGGGAAAAAAAAGTCCAAAAGAGAGTCCAAATGCGACAGAAAATCCTTCGGGAAGAGCTAAAAAAAAATACGATTCCTTTCTCTATCGAAAACCGACCTACGATTAATGTCTCTCTTCCACTAATCCATTCTCCCGTAGAAGAGATTAACTCAAACATTCCAGTGTCCAACCGATTTTCGGCACTTGCTGCCTTTAAACCGTCCTGTGACGCCTCGTCAACCTCTAACGGCCTGCCGAAAAAAACCTCGCCGGAAGTAAACAAGGCTCCACAAAGTGTTTCTATACCGTCTACTGAGCGACTGAGCTCACCCAGCCGATCCGTAAATAATATTCCCAATCGCTCTGTTAAGCCACCTCCGTTGTATATTTCAAATTTCGAACAGAACATTGCTAAATTCGAGAGGGATCTTGTCTCTGACTTTGGTAAAACATTTCAAATCAAATACTTGGGCAACAAAGTCCGCCTTCAGTTTGAAGAAGTCGAAGTATTTAAAAAATTCAAACAAGCCCTAACTTTAGGTAATAATATACTTTATTATTTCCCCGTGAGGTTTACAATTCTTATTCCCTACTCTTACATTTAACCTTACATCTATACGCCTTAATTACTACCCTCCTCAGTCTCGCCCGCACGCTTGCTCCCCCGCTCGCCCGCTCGCTCGCCCGCTCGCTCTCCCGCTCGCCTCCCCTCTCTCCCGCTCTCCCCACCCCGCCACGCACGCCCCTCCTTCCCCCACCATCCCTAACCTCTGACCCCCGCTTCCGCTCGCTTCCAGCCTCTCACAATCCTTGTTCTTCCATTCTTCCATTGTCACCCCTCTCTTTTCTTCTATCCTCCTTATCCATTCCTCTCCACTTCCCTCATCACACAATACCTCCCTTACCACATCCTGCCATCCCCTTTCCTTCCCTCATTCCGAGCACACCTCCCACACGTGCTCCCACGTCTCCTCCCCCCATCCACACACCCTACACTTCCTCTCCTCCTTCTCCCTCCAATACCTCCCTCCCCTCATCTCATTCCCCAACCTATACCTTGCCATTCTTCTCTACCTATTCTCCTCCCACCCCTTCTTCAAATATCCTGGCACCCCCACTCCCTTTATCCTTCCGTACCACCCATTATATTTTGATTTACTTATCTTTTCCCATCTATCTACCTCCTCTAACCTCCTTCCCCTGCACACTAGCTCCTCCCCCCTCAATTCTCCCCTCCCCCTGACCTTTTCCACTCCCTCCACCGTCCATCCTCTCTCCTCAAAAAATCCCTTTCTTTCCTCCTCCCATCCTCCCATCCCCCCAACACCTTTCCCCTTCTTGCCCTACCTTTTAGCTTCTCCCAACATTCCCTCGCCAACTCCCCCCCTGCCCCTCCTCTAACTTCCTCTCATATGTCCACGCCCTCATCCCCGCCCTTCCCTTCATCATACCCCTCTGTAACTCCTCCCTCACCATATAACCCGGGGTACACCAATCCACCCCCAGCACCCATCTCAAATACCTCTCCTGCAACCTCTCCACCCCTTTCCTCTCTTTCCATTCCCATATCTCCACCCCATACCCCATCGTGGCCCACACCAGTCTATCAAATAGCCATACCCTTTTCCCCCAATCCTTCCCAAACTTCTTCTTCCCAATACCCCATACCTGCCCCATCACCGCCGCTGCTTTCTTCACCCTATCCCTCACCTGTGCCTCCTGCCCCCCATTCGCCATCATTGTATACCCCAAGTACGTGAACTCTTTCACCTCCTCCACCTCCTTTCCCTTCCATCTCCATACCACCTTTTTCCACCTCCCTCCCCCCTTCCTACATCGCATCATCTTTGACTTACCCACATTAAGTTGCAGGCCCTTCCCATCCATATACCTCTCCAGCCTCGCCATCATCCCCTTCATCCCCTCTTCATCCTCTGCCACCACCGCCACATCATCAGCATACGCAAGGGTGTAAACCTTTTTACCCCCTAACCTCACCCCTCCCCATCCACCCTTTTCCATTTCCTCATCCAAATCCGCCAGGAGCAACGTAAACAGGCTAGGGCTCAGTGGGCAGCCCTGCCTTACTCCTCTAGCTGTCCAAAAAGCCCCCCCCCCCCCATCTCGTCCCCTACCTTTACCCTACATACCGTTTCCTTCAGTACCTCCTCACATCTCTCCACTAGCCCCTCCCTCACACCTCTCCTCCTCATTGCCCTTATTAACACCTCCCTGTCCACCGAGTTTTGACCTTTGGGCCGCCTTCAGGTCAAGGAAGAATATGACCATCCTTCTTTCTTTCCTAGTCACCTGCCTGTTGATCAGAAAATTCAACACATAGATGTTGTCTATGCAACCCCTTCCTCTCCTAAAGCCGGCCTGACTCGGTGGCAGCAACTTCTTCCCCTCAACCTCCTCTCTTAACCTTTCCGCCAACATAGACGCGTACACTTTGTACGTCGTCTGCGTCAGCGTCACCCCCCTGTAGTCTTCTACCCTCTTTCCAGCCCCTCTCTTAACCACCGGTACCACTACCCCTTCCCTCCATTCCTCCACCCATCCTTCCCCCTTCCACACCCTGTTACAAATATCCCATAGCCACTCCTCCACCTCTACCCCACCATACTTCCACACCTCATTTGCTATCCCATCACCCCCCCCCCCTGCCTTTCTATCCTTCAGATTCCTTATCACCCTCCTCACTTCCTCCTTACTTAACTCACCCTCCTCATCCTCCTCCCTCCTTCTTTCTCCCCCTTTTCTCACCCTCCACTCTACTCCTCCTAGTAGCCCTCTAAAATAGTCCTCCCATTCCTCCATTCTAATCCCCTCCTCCACCCTCCTTCTTCTCCCCCTCTCACTATTTACTACTCTCCATACCTGCCCCTCTGTCTTCACCCCCTCTATCTCCTTCTCCCACCTTTCTACCTCCTTCCTCTTATTCCCCTCACACATAATCTTATAGTCCCTTTTCTTTTTCCTATATTCTTTCCCGTCTCCTCCCTCCCTTCTCCATCTCCTCAACTCCCTTCTTACCTTCCTTTTCTCCTCCTTACATTCTTTATCCCACCAACCTCGCCGTCCCACCCTCTCCCCTCCTTGCCCCACCTTCTTTATCACCTCTTTTATCCTGTCCCTCAACTCCCTCCATTCTTCCTGTATTCCTCCCCCCCCTCCCTCCCTCTTACCAAATGCCCTTATGAATTCCTCTCTTCCCTTTTCCGTCCAGTTTCCCCTTGCTACCCCTCTTCCCTCCCCCGTCCCCCCCCCATACTAACCCCCCCTACTCTCCCCCCTCAACCAAACCACCACTGGGTGATGGTCTGACTCCACCCTTTCCGCCACCTCCATTCTCACCACTCTCTCCCTCGTACCCTCGTTTCCTAACACGTAGTCTATCACTGTATTCCCTCTTCCTCCCGTGTATGTCCATTCCCCCTCTTCATCCCCTTCTACGTTTCCATTCAATATCCCCCACCCCCTCTCCTCCATAAAGCTACATAGCCTCCTCCCCTCATTATTCATCTCTCTGTCCTTCGATCTCCTACTTTCCCGTCCCATCTCTTCCTCATCCCCCCCCCCAAATCTCCCCCCTTCACCCCCCGTCCTTGCGTTAAAATCTCCCCCTATCACTACTCTCACTCCCTCCTCTCACCCCTCCATCCATTCCTCTAATTCCTCCAGTTTCCTCTGCAGATCCTTATTCACATACACCCCCACCACCACCCACCACTCCCCACCCATCCTCACCCTCTTCACCATTATGCCCTCCTTCTCCCCCCTTCCCCTTCCCTTGTTTCCAACTCCTTCCTGACCCCCATTATCATTCCCCCCTTGCCCTTCCTTTCTTATTCTCCCTTCTTGCCCACTGCTTCTCCCACACATACCCTCTTGGCAACTTAACCCTCACCCTTTCCCAGTCTCTTTCCTCTATCCACGTCTCACACAGTACCATTACTTCCCACTCCTCCAAACCCTTCCAGAACTCTATGTCCTTATTTTTCACCCCTGCCACGTTCCAAAAAGCCACCTTATAACTTCCTTTCCCCACTATATCCTCTCCATCCCTCAACCTCCCCCCCCCTCCTTCCCCCCCCCCTTCTCGTTTCCCTGATCCTCCATCCATTTCTCTCCTATTTCATCCCACCTCCTCATCCTCCCATTCACCCACATTTTCATATACCCCACCTGTACATTCATCCCCTTCCTTCTCTCCTCCTCTGCCTCTCTTTCTATTTTCCACTTCCCTCTTCTCTCCTCCTCCGTGAGGTCATCCTCAATCCTCTCCTTCCCGACCTTCAACTTTTTCCTTGCCTCCATAACTTTCCTTTTTTCCTCCTTTCCCGCCAATTTCACTAGTACCATTCCTCTGCCATCCCCTCCCACTTTTCCTATCCTTGTCACCTCCTTCATACCCACCCCCTCTAGCCCCATCCTCTCCCAGAGCTTCTTCACCCCCTCCTCCACCTCCCCTCCTTCCCATCCCAATCTCCTTATTATTACATTGTTCCTCCTTCCCTCTCTATCCTTCCTATCCTGCATTACCTCTAGCCTTCTCAGCCTTATTTTCCATTCCTCCACCTGTCCTTCTTCCACCCCTTCCTTACTCGGCCCTCCTCCTTTCTCCCAGCTCTCCACCTTCTCTATCACTTCCAACATCCTTCTGTCCCTTCCCTCCAACTTTTCCAACTTTTCCTCCATACCTTCTCTCCTCGCCTTCTCTTCCCTCATCCACTCTTCCCACTTCCTCCTTTCCCCTCTCCATTCCTCCTCCATCCTTCTTCTTTCCTCCCTATCCTTCCTCATCTCCTCCTTCATCTCCCGTATCTCCCTTATTAACTCTATCACCACTCCCTCTATTCCCCCTCCCCCGGCTCCTCTCCGTCTTCTCTCCCTTTTACTGGTGACCTTCCTGTTTTACCACTCTTTTTAAACCCTCTCCATTCCTCTCTTTCTGAATTCCCCACCTCCTCCTCTCTTCCTCTCTTTTTTCCCATCCCACTCTCCAAGCTCCCTATACTGCTCCTCACACTACTTCCACTGTCCTTCCTATTCCTTTCCTTTATCTCTTCCCTTCCCTTGACCTTCCCCCCTTCCTCCCCTCTCCCCCTGACTGCCCTTCTCCCCCAGACCCCCCAGCCCCAATCCCACCTAAATTCCCTTTCAGCATTCTCCACTACCCTTTTCCCTCTTTTAAAAATTCCCGCCTTCTCTGCCGACACCTCTACCTCCTTTCCTCTCCGACAGATGTCACTCTTTGCACTTATCCTTGCTCTTTCCCGCCACACTTCCCTCACCACTATCACCTAACCTCCAAACCTTCCCTTCTCCCTTCTATATCTTTGCCACTGTTACTCCTAGCCCTTTCCCTCTTATCCCTATCCTTTCCACCCCTCTCCCTTCACCTCTACACTTGCACTCCACTCCCCTTTTCACCTTCTCTCCACTCTTTCTCTCTCTCACACACGCTACTCGCTTCCAGCACACCTTTCACTCCTCGCGACCGGAAACGGAGTTCGCCCTAACTTTAGGTAAAATCCCTTATTTTACTTTCTCACTCAATTCTGAGCGAGGCCTGGCCATGGTCCTAAAGGGCCTCCCTGAAACTTCCCCTGATGAACTTATTGAGGAGCTAAAAAGCAAAGGCCTATGCCCATCCTCTTGCATCCCGATGATGGGAAATGGGAAACAAAAAAATCCGTATTACGTCAATTATAGGATAAACTTCCCTCCAGGAACCACCCCTTCCGAGGTTACAAAGACAAACGTTATTTTTAGCACAAAAATTTATTGGGAAAAATATTTCTCCAAAGAAATTACACTCAATGCTTTTGTTGTCAATCCTACGGTCATTCGGCCTCAAATTGTGGTCTCCCGCCAAAATGTGTTAAATGCGCAGGCATGCATCGTACTGCGGATTGTCAAAAAGAAAGGGAGGCACCCCCAAAATGTGTAAATTGCTCAGGGCAGCACACGGCAAACTTTGACCAGTGCCCGGCTCTCCTCAAATACCTTGAAAAAAGAAACCAAAAACCAGAAACGGGATCTCGCTTCATACACAACCAAACAAAATTCCGAACAATACGTACTCTGCAGTTCCTCCCGCCATCCCCCATCCCTCCTCCGCCTTATCCCCCCCCCCCTTCCTATCCTATGCCGAGGCGGTAGCTCGTGGCTCTCGGAAAGCCAATGTCTCCCCCCCTCCTCTCGATGACTGTAGGACCTCTGCCCCTCCCGAGGCAGCCTGGAGACAATCAAACGGAGTTAATTCCATGATTGATTTGGTAGGAGCAATCCAAGAACTAAACACTATTATCGACATAAACCTAATGCTCTCCTTAACGAGATCGTTAATAGAAAAACTCAAACCCTGCCGTACGCTGGCCGACAAATTCCAGGTATTCTGCTCGATCCTTGGTTGCCTGGACTAGACCGATGCCCCTACTAAAAATTTTATTATGGAATGCGTCCTCGCTTCTACGAAAGCGAAATGAGTTGATCCTAGCAGTCGCCGAGCTGCAGCCCGGTATTATCCTAATAACGGAGACTTGGTTTACGCATCAGGTAAATTTCTCGTTGCCGGATTACACGATAATCCGCGCGGACCGCCAGGTCAAAAGCGGGGGAGTTGCAATTTGCATTCATTCCTCAATCCATTTTGCAAATCATATACCTGTCGTCTCTATTCAGCACGACGCGTGCTTCATTAAGCTCACCGCGCCTAAAATTATCATTGGAGTCGTCTATGCACCCCCAGAGTCTATTAAAGACTCGGGTCTGTTTGACTCCCTCATAAGGCTGGGGTCCCCATTCCTAATTGGGGGTGACTGGAACGCCAAACATAAATCATGGAATAATTACACGGACAATAAAGCGGGCAAACTACTGTACACACACGTTAACAAATATCCGTACAGGATTATAACCCCGGATGAGTTCACCCATCAAGTGGGCCAATGTAGACCATCTGTCATTGACTTCTTCATAACCGACTTTCATGCTGACTTCACTTGTAACGTCACGGACCATTTTAACACTCCGCACCGTCCAGTCGTTCTGTCGGTCACAAAAAACGATGGCCCCTACAGCCTTAAAAACTGTCATGGATTGGGAAAAATATCAGGTTTTTTCCTCCCAATTCAAAATTACAAGGAATTTCTCCTCCAACGCCGATATCGACTCCTGCATCAGTAAGCTATCGTCTTTTCTACATGCTTGCCGCAAACGAGCAGCTCGTCCTGATGACTCTCATCTTAAAAAAAATGAGCACCTACTCACGGACGCCACTATCAAGTCCTTAGTTCGCTATAGACGAGCCCTTCGACGTAGAGGACAGCTCCTCGGATCGCAGATGGTCGCAGAGAAAACAAGGGACATTACGGCAACGATTCGCAAAAGAATTTCATACCTCCGGTACATGGAGTGGGACAGGATATTCAGGGCTTTCAAAACTCCTGACCCCACTTTCTGGGGTACTTTCCGTAAAATATCCTGTACTGCTGAAACAAGGTCTTTTCCACCACTCCACAGAGGTCAGATACCCATCACCAAGGACGAAGAAAAAGGTGAGCTTCTCGCGTCCACTTTTGCGAATATCCACTCTGAAGCTGCCAGACTCTCCTCCGGGAATGAACAAATAGTCAACGACTACAAAAACTCAATGGAGACAAACTCCAACAGTACGACACC
The DNA here is from genome assembly GCA_929113495.1 of Andrena minutula. Classification (NCBI taxonomy): domain Eukaryota; kingdom Metazoa; phylum Arthropoda; class Insecta; order Hymenoptera; family Andrenidae; genus Andrena; species Andrena minutula. The sequence goes on from OV815993.1 coordinate 23,114,383, forward strand.
GGCCATTCCAGTCACCCCTAAGTTAATTTTTCAAGCAATCCAAAAGATGGCCCCCAAAAAAGCACCAGGGAGCGATGGGGTGTCGGTTCCAATGTTGAAGTTCGCATCGCGTAAAATAATATGTCAAATTCACTACATTTTTACTGCCGCGATAGCCTTGGGATATTTCCCCGACTCCTGGAAGGTTTCAAGGGTCGTTCCAATACCTAAACCTGGAAAACCGCGCGGGTTGCCGTCTAGTTACAGGCCCATCAGCCTACTATCCATAATAGGCAAACTTTTTGAAAAAATCATTTACGAATTTTTATCTAACCATCTAGCATCAAATAACATAATAACCGACCGGCAGTTCGGCTTCCGTGCTGGACACTCTACCATACAACAAACGATTCGCATAACTCAGAATATAGCGCACGAACTAAATGTCAAAAGAGCCGTTGGAATGATTCTGCTGGATTTTATCCAAGGCTTTTGACTCAGTATGGCACGACGCAATTCTATACAAACTAAATTCCATCGGAATGGATCCTGGCTTCATCAGGATCATAGCGTCTTACCTGACTAACAGGAAATTATATGTACGCATTTGTGGTACAAATTCCATGTTACACCGGGTGGAGGCCGGCGTGCCGCAGGGATCTATTCTTGGTCCAGTTCTATTTAATCTGTTTATTAACGATCTCCCTACCTCCAGAGGATGTGAGTTCGCTTTGTACGCGGATGACACTGCGCTGTATTCCTCCTCATGGAAACTCTCGACTCTGGTATTGAGACTTCAAACATACCTCGACGAAGTCGTAAAGTTCTTTAGTTCTTGGAAGCTAAGTATAAATCCGGACAAAACGGAGGCCATCATTTTTTCCCGAAACCCCCTAATAATTGCCAACAGGCAAAATCACAACATTTTTATCAATAACTGTGCAGTGCCCTGGGCCAATGAAGTTAAATACTTAGGGCTGATGTTGCATCATAAACTGCTATGGGACACGGCTATAGATGATCGCATTAATAAAACCACCAAGGTCATTGGACGACTGTACCGGCATATCTGTCAAATATCCCCTCTTAGTCTGCAATTAAGGATACACATCTACAAATCGTGCATCAGACCTGTCCTCACATACGGGGCACAGGTCTGGTCAACCACCTCCAAAGCAAACCTAAATAAGATCCAGGTAACTCAAAACAAAATTTTAAAAATAATCACGCATTTTCCAATTAGATACCCCACCAGGGCACTGCACAAAGATACTAATGTCCCACTTATAAGTGATTTCATTACCAAAATGAATGAAAACTACCTGGTATCTGACCACCCTAACCCTCTGGTTCGCGTCACTGGCACCTATGACTTAAATAAAATCCCCTACAAGGTTAAAATCCCTTTTCTAATGCAATTCTAACCTCACTGAATAAAATCCCAGGGATCCAGCTTTCCCTCTTTTCCCCTTCACCCCCATTAATAAACATATGTTTCAGCAACAAAACTGTTGGTTGCCTCCGAAACCCTTATCAGGTGATACAAGGATTCTTCCTAACGAAGAAGAACACATATTTGACGATCAAACTGACAGACAGCCTATGCATGCTGCTTATTGCATATCTGTCACGCATGCGCTTACAAATTCCACCGTCTATCTTCTATTCCGCCATCTCTAGCTCTTATGCCTCTTGATTTGACACCGGACATACACCAATACCAATCTTCGACAATGTAAATTTCATACCATTAACAATTTTTTCTCAACGTTTCTATAGGTAAGGCGGTTTTTTGAAAATTTTCCGCAAGAAAATCATTTTGCCCAGGCACTCTTACCTGCAGGCGGTAATACCAAAGTACATCATGCTGACCGGTAACTAGGCTCTAGCTTAGAGGGACGGCCAAAAACCGGGGAAAGTAAAGGGCAATTTTTAAAACTCCCCCCCCCCCCCCCTCTGATACTTAGTAGACAAACACAAAAAAAAGCAGCAAGCAGACTTGGTTCTACTACCGAACCACCAAGCAGTAGGCCGCTTTAACTAGCCCCTCAGTCTTGCAACGAGTATTGTTTAACTTCCTCCTTTCCGAGGCCGCTTTCGCTAGCCCCTCAACCTCCTCTCCGAGGCCGCTTTAACTAGCCCCTCAATCCTTCGAGGCCGCTTTAACTAGCCCCTCAATCCTTCGAGGCCGCTTTCGCTAGCCCCTCAAAATCCTTCGAGGCCGCTTTCGCTAGCCCCTCAAATATCCTTCACGTGTTACTTTCGCTAAAGCCTTCTCATTCTAAAGCGTGGGCCAGCTATTAGGCACCAGAAGAATCTACAAATCTGAGGGAAGAAATCCTCTCACTATATCATCGACTTAGCGTCGTAATCAAACTCACTAAATCGACAAATAGTCGCTCTCTGTATCATCGACATAGCGTCGTAATCAAATTCAATTACTAAATCGACAAATAGTTACTCTCTGTATTACCGACACAGCGTCGTATCTATAAATCTATATTGATAATTACCGACCTAGGGTTAAGTCCTAAATAATAAGCGAGCAATACGTCGTTACGTATTTTATACTAAGTAATTATAATAGTTCATACGACTTCGTGTCGCAACTTATTTTTGAATAAACCTTGTTATTATTTACTAAAGAAGGACTCTTGTATCTTGAAATTCATTTCTTAATCGCACGTCACCCGAACCTATCCCACAAATTCACGGGTAACCGCTCTATTCGTGAATCTCCTGTAAGGAACGGCAACGTCTCGTTCGAGAACGTTACATCCGGAAATATTGTTTGGCAATATTTAATTAGTTCATCGTAACACTTGTTGCGTAAATTACGATTTTGGTTCTCCCCAGTTTTCACTTTCCATAAAGCAGTGTTAATATAAAGTATTTTGGATAATCAGTACTAGTTTAGGATCGGTTTACACGCCACTGGTTTAATAAGCGAACAATAGGGTTGTAATAGCGAACTCCACGAACGTTTTAATTTTGATGATTATAACCAATTTAGTCAAGTGTTTAGCTTATAATTTAAATTGTACAAGAGTCACACAATTACACAGTCAATTTGAACGATACACAAGCAATATTAATTTACACGTAACAATGGTCTTTAAACAAAGAATTCGAAGCAATTCAAATAAATGCGCAAGCAATGTGCGTACCAAAGAATTAGTATAAACGCAAGCAATGTGCGTTTGACAAGAATTAGTATAAAACGCAAGCAATGTGCGTTTACCAAGAATTAGTATGAAACGCAAGCAATGTACGTTTTCCCAGAATTAATATAAAGCGCAAGCAATGTGCGCAAGCCAATAATTATAAAGCGTATTTACCCAAGGTGATGTCAGGAGCGAGTGGCCGATTCCCAGAAAACGACCGTGATTTCTAGGAATGCCAGCCTTCCCCTTCCATAGATCGCGAGTCAGTGGAAGGGGACGCGATTCGCGCTCCACGCGAGTGAGCAGGCCTGTGCCACCAAACTTAAGTCTAACTAATTGTCGATAGATGTCCTTAGTTGGACACTTTCCGCGTACAGCAGGCATTGTTCTATACAGAGTGTTAATATAAAGTATTTCGGATAATCAGTCCTCGCGTACGATCGGTTTTCACACCACTGGTTTAATAAGAGAACAATAGGTTGTACTAGCGTACTCCACGAACGTTTTAATTTTGTTAGGATTATAACCAATTTAGTCAATCGTTTAACTTATAATTTAAATGTTACAATAGTCACACAATTATACAGTCATTAGTACTCAATTTAAACGATACACAAATAATATTAATTAAATTATAACAATTGTTTTGACTTCCGTTTCCGGTCGCGTGCGAGAGAGGAGTGTGTGAAAGCGGTGCGATCAGTGGAAAGAGGAAAGAGGAGTGAAAGTGTTAGGCGGTGATTAGGGAGTGAGTGGGGAGAAACGTGTGGAGTAGGCGAAGGGAAGAGGGCAAAGGGTTAAGTAAGGGAAGTGGTGTAGTGAAGGGAATAAGGTGAGAAGGAAGGCATTTGGAGGTTAGGGCGGCAGGACAGGTGGTAAAGTGGCGGGAAGGAAGAGAAGCAGAAGACAGGTAGCGGGATCTAGGGGAAAAAGGAGGAGTTAGGACGACTGACGGGAAGGCGGGAAATTTAAACAGGAGAGAAAGGAAAGAGTACGAAAAGAGAGATAAGGAGATAAATAGCAATAGGTTTATAGGAAGGAAGGGAAAAGGGGGAGAGAATTAAAAGGAAGGAAGGGAAAAAGGTAAATGGAAGTAGGAAAGGAAAAGGAGGGATGGGAGGGAGGAAAGGGGGTAGGAAAAGAGAATGAAAGGTCGCAAAAAGGGGGGAGGGTAAGGAAGGATAGTATAAGTAGTGTAGGGAGTGCGGGAAGCTTGGATAGCATCTGGGGCAAAAAGAGGAAGGACAGGGAGGATGAAGAGGGGGAGGGGGGGGGGGAACGAAAAGGAAGGGAAGGGTTATAAAAGGAGTGGGTTGACGCAGAGATCGCCGGTGAGAAGGGGTGAGGGGAGAAGTGTTGAGAGAGAGGAGGAGGTGGGAGGGATGGAAAGAATGTTAAAGGAATTGATGATGGAGATGAGAGAGTTGAAGGAGGAAGTGAGGGCAGATAGAAAGGAGAGAAGAAGGATGGAGGAGGAAATGAGGAAAGAGAGGGAGGAGAGAAAGAGGGTAGAGGATGAATGGAGAGAGGAGAGGAGGAGGTGGGAAAAGGAGATGAGGGAAGAGAGGGCAAGGAGAGAAAAGATGGAGGAAAGGATGGATAGGTGGGAGAGTAGAGATAAGAAGATGGACGAGGTGTTCGACAAGGTATTGGGATGGGAAAAGGAAAAAATGAAAAAGGGGGATAAGGTAGAGGAAGGAGAAGGGGTAGGGGAGGAATGGAGATGTAGGGTTAGACGAATGGAAATAAGACAAGATAAAAAGGAAAGGGAGGGGAGAAGGAATAATGTTGTTGTGAGGGGGGTAGGGGTGGAGGGGAAGGAAGTGAAGGAGGAAATAAGGAAACTGTGGGAAAGGATAGGGGTGGAAGAGACGGGAATAAAGGAGGTTATGAAGATAGGAAAAACGGGAAAGGAAGGGGGGGGAATGGTGTTGGTAAAGCTGGGGTGTAGGGAGGATAAGCGGAAAGTGATGGAGGCTAAGAAAAAACTTAGGGGAAGGAGGGAGAGAATAGAGGATGATCTTACGGAGGAGGAAAGGAGGGTAAGATGGAATATAGAAAGAGAGGCGGAAAGGGAAAGGGAGAGGGGAAGAAAAGTGCAAGTGGGGTACATGAAGATGTGGGTGGACGGGAAGGTAAGAAGATGGGACGAGTTGGGGGAAAAATGGTATGAGGAACAGGGAAACGAGTGAAGAGGGTAGAGGGGTGGGAGGATGTAAGGAGTAGGGAGAAAGGGAAGGAAGATAATAGTTTCAAAGTGGCGTTCTGGAATGTGGCAGGAATGAGAAGGAAAGATGACGAGTTTTGGAAAGGATTGGAAGAATGGGACGTGATGATTCTCAGCGAAACGTGGCTGGAGGAGAGGGAGTGGGTGTGGGTGGAGAAAAAGTTGCCCAAGGGTTATATATGGGAAAGGCAGTGGGCGAGGAGGGAGAGTAAGAAGGGAAGAGCGATGGGAGGTATGTTGATGGGGGTGAGAAGGGGTATAGAAATGGGGGAGGGGGGTAGAGATGAAAAGGAGGGTTTGATGATGAAGAAAGTGAGGATGGGGGGGGAGTGGTGGAAGATAGTGGGGGTATATATAAACAAGGATCTGCAAAGGAAGATGGAGGAATTAGGGGAATGGACGGAGGAAAGGGAGAAGGGAGTAAGGGTTATAATAGGGGGGGACTTTAATGCGAGGACAGGTGAGGAGGGGGGAGAGGTGTGGGAGGAGGAAGTAGAAGGAGAAGGGAGAATGGGAAGCAGAAGATCGAAGGATAAGGAGGTGAATGGAGAAGGAAGGAGGCTATGCCGATATTTGGAAGAAAGGGGATGGGGTATAATGAATGGAAATACGGTGGGGGATGAGGAAGGGGAGTGGACGTTTACGGGGGGAAGGGGGAATTCGGTAATAGATTATGTGATAGGGAATGAGGACACAAGGGAGAGAGTGGAAAGGCTGGAAGTAGGGGAGAGAGTGGACTCGGATCACCACCCGGTGGTAGTATGGATGAAAGGAGGAGGGAGGGAGGAGGGAGGTAGTGGGAAAAAGGGTAAGGGGAGGAAGGGGGAGAGAAAAAATTGGTCAGAAGAAGGTAGAAGGGAGTTTATGAAGGTTTTTGGGAAAAGGGAGGTGGGGGAGAGGGGAGTTGATGAGGATTGGAGAGAGCTAAGGGGAAGGATAAAGGAGGCAGTAGATAAGATGGGGAAGGGGGAAAAGAAAGGGGGATGGTGGGATTTGGAATGCAAAGAGGAAAAGAGTAAGGTGAGGAGAGAGCTAAGGAAGTGGAGAAGGGAAGGAGGGGATGGGGGAGTGTACAGGTTGAGGAAGAGGGAGTATGGGAAGATGTGCGAGGAGAAAAAGAAAAGGGAAAGGGAGAGGTGGGAAAAGGAAGTGGAGGGGGTGAGAACGGAGGGTCAGGTATGGAAAGTAGTGAACAGAGGACGGAAGACTAGAAGGAGGATAAAGGAGGGGATAGAAATAAGGGAATGGGATGAGTATTTTAGGGGGTTGTTGGGAGGGGTAGAGTGGAGGGTAAGGAGGGGAGGAGAGAGAAGGAGAGAAGAGGACGGGGAGGGGGAGTTAGGAAGAGAAGAAATAAAAAGAGTGGTGAGGAACTTAAAAGATGGGAAGGCCGGGGGTGGAGATGAGATAACAAATGAGGTGTGGAAATATGGGGGTGATGAAGTGGAGGAATGGTTATGGAAAATTTGTAATAGGGTATGGAGGGGGGATGGGTGGCCGGAGGGGTGGAGGGAAGGAGTGGTGGTTCCGGTACTAAAGAAAGGGGCAGGAGAGAAACCGGAGGATTATAGGGGAATAACGTTAACGCAGACTGCATATAAAGTGTATGCATCTGTGTTGGCGGAAAGACTAAGAGTGGAGGTAGAGGGGAAGGGAATGCTGCCACCGAGTCAAACGGGGTTTAGGAGGGGGGTGGGGTGCATTGATAACATCTATGTTCTAAACTATTTAGTGAACAGGCAAGTGGTGAGGAAGGGGAAGAAGATGGTGGTGCTATTTGTAGATATGAAGGCCGCGTTTGACTCGGTGGACAGGGGGGTACTGATGAAAGCGTTGAGGGAGAGGGGAGTAAGGGAAGGGCTAGTGGAGAGGTGCGGGGAGGTCCTACAGGAGACGGTATGTAGGGTAAGGGTGGGGGATGAAGAGGGGGAGAGATTTTGGACCGCAAGGGGGGTCAGGCAGGGGTGTCCTATGAGCCCATGCCTGTTTACCCTGCTGTTGGCGGATATTGACGAGGAACTGGGAAGAGGGGGATGGGGTGGGGTAAAGGTGGGGGATAGGAAGGTTTACACGCTAGCATATGCAGATGATATAGCTATGCTAGCGGAGGACGAAGAGGGGATGAGGGGAATGATAGCGAAATTAGAAAGGTACGTGGACAAGAAGGGTTTGCAAGTGAATGTAGGGAAGACGAAGGTAATGAGGTGTAGAAGGGGGGGGGGGGGGAGGTGGAAGAAAATGACATGGAGATGGAAGGGGAAAGAGTTGGAAGAAGTGAGGAGTTATAGGTATCTGGGGTATACGGTGATGGGGAATGGGGGTCAGGAGAAACAGGTGGAGGAGAGAGTGAGGAAGGGGGCAGCGGTAATGGGGAAGGTGTGGGGATTGGGAAAAAGATTATTTGGAAAAGATTGGGGCAGAAGGATCTGGTTATTCGATAAGTTGGTGTGGGCGGTGGTGGGATATGGGGTGGAGGTGTGGGGGTGGAGGGAGAGGGGGAAGGTGGAGGCGCTACAGGATAGGTTTCTGAAATGGGTGCTAGGGGTAGAAAGGAACACGCCGGGATACTTGGTCAGGGAGGAGTTGCAAAGGGGATTGATGAGGGGTAGGGCGGGGATGAGGGCATGGGGGTATGAGAGGAAATTGGAAGAGGGGCAAGGTGGGGAACTGGCGAGGATGTGTTGGGAGGAGATGAAGGGGAGGTTTAAGAGGGGAAAGGTGTTGGAGGGATGGGAAAAGGAAAGGGAATGGTTTTTTGAGGAAAGGGGGTGGACAGTAGAGGAGGTAGAAAGGGGGAGGGAAAGGGGGGAGGTAAGAGGGGAGGAGATAATGGACAGGGAAAGAAAGTTACAGGAGGAGGAGAGATGGAGGAGGATAGGGGAATCCACTTATAATAAGTGGTATGGGAGAATAAAGGGGCCGGGGGTGCCAGCGTACCTAAAGAAGGGATGGGGGGAGAATAGGTGGCAAAGGGTGGCCAGGTTCAGGTTAGGAAATGGAATGAGAGAAAGAAGGTATTGGGAGGGGGAGGAGGAAAGGAGATGCAGGGTGTGTGGTTGGGAGGAGGAGTCGTGGGAGCACGTCTGGGAGGTTTGTATGGGATGGGGAGGGGAGAGGGGTTGGCAAGAGATGGTGGAGGTAGTGTTAGGGGAGGAAGGGGAGGGAGAGGAATGGATGAGGATTATAGAGGAAAAGAGAGAGGGGTGTGTGGGAAAAGAGGGAAGAGCGGTGGTATGAATGAGGAAATGAGAGTGAAAGAGCGGCGAGTGGAAGCGGAGGTCCAGGAGGGGGAGCGGACGGGAGAGCGAGAGAGAGAACAGAGAGAGCGATAGTAGTTAAGGATTAGGATAAGGTAGATTTAAGTTGTTGTTATGTAAAGAAGATTATAACCCTTAGGGGAATAATAAAGTTAATATATCATATAACAATTGTTTTGAGCAAAGAATTCGAAACACTTCAATAAATGCGCAAGCAATTTATGTAGCCAAGAATTAGAATAAACGCAAGCAATGTGCGTTTGCCACGAATTAGACTAAACGTAAGCAATGTACGTTTGCCAAGAATTAGTTTAAAGCAACCAATGTGCAACAGCCAATTAGTATTAAGCGCAAGCAATGTGCGCAAGCCAATAATTATAAGCGTAATTACCCAATGTGATGTCAGGAGCGAGTGGCCGATTCCCAGAAATCGCACGTGATTTCTAGGAATCGCCAGCCTTCCCCTTCCATGGATCGCGCGTCGATGGAAGGGGACGCGATCCGCGCTCCACATGAGTGAGCAGGCCATTGTCACTTGTCTTATCAACGTCGATCACCCATAGGTGTCGCTAACTGTCTCTTTTCTTGAACATTCTCCCCGGCATTCAGCACTCGATGAATCTGAATACAGATCTGGATCGATGCATGGATCGATAGACCTTAACAGTAGGGCGACGGTGGCGCTGCTCGACTCATGTGGAGGCGTCAGACAACTCTAATGGTATTAATGATCGCGATCTAAAGCAGTGGTTTCGTGAAGTGAAGTTGTTTGTTCGGTGATCTGTGCAAATGGCAAGAAAACTAATTTAGTGACAGGCCTTACGAATTAGGAACGAGCAGTTTTCACGGTAACTACACGTGTTAAACCATCGCTGCCCGGATGCAGGTGAGTATTTCCCCCAAGTGGCCATCGTGCAGGTGAAGTTAATTCCGATTTAATGATGCACAGATCACCGACGCGAGGTTGTGGATGCGGACGGATCCACTTGTTGCGGGCTTGGAGCGACTGCAAGTATTCGGAGGCCCAGCGTTTCCAGAATTGCAGTCGCATCTGTTGCAGAAGATGCCAGCGTGAAAGTCGAGAAGCGGGGATGTCCTCGGTGACGGGATCGGGCAGACTCAGCAGTGCGTCATCGCCTGTAGTGGGCGAGAGTTGAGGCAGGCCTCCATCTGATGTAGCAGCGTCGACATCTCCTCGAAGGTGAGGTTTTGGTCGCCTATCACCCGCCTTAGGTGATATTTAGAAGACTTGACTGCAGCTACCCAGAGTCCTCCGAAGTGAGGAGCAGCAGGAGGATTGAATCGCCATTCGATGCCCTCCTTCAGCAACGTGGAGTGAATGCGGTCGTGTCCGGTGTTGCGATGCGCCAGCATCTCCTTCAGCTCGCGGGCAGCGCCCACGAAGTTAGTTCCTCTGTCGCTCTGGATGACTGCACAGCGACCTCGCCGTGAAGTGAATCGGCGTAGCGCTGCGATGAAGGCCTCTGTACTACAATCAGAGACAAGTTCAAGATGGACAGCTCGCATGCCCAAGCAGACGAACAACGCCACATAGCCTTTATGTGTGCGTCGACCCCTTCCCCTGGACTCTAGCAGCGATACAGGGCCGGCATAGTCAATTCCCACATGGAGGAATGGTCGGACTGGAGTTACTCGCGTAGCAGGCAAGTCCCCCATTAGCTGCTGTCCCGTTGAAGCTCGCCAACGTATGCACGTAGGGCAGCGTTGTAGGACAGCCTTCACCTTTTGACGCCCCTGCAGTAGCCAGTATTTCTGCCGTAACGTGGCCAAAGTTAGTTGTGTCCCTCCATGTAAAGTCCGGTGGTGAGCATCGACCACCAGTAACTCTGTCAGCTGATTATTCGGTGGTAGCAATATCTGATGTTGCGCATCTTGTGGTAGATTCGAATGTCGAAGACGTCCGCCAACTCGTAGAAGACCTTGGCTGTCGAGATAAGAATGAAGAGGCAGTAGCTTACTGCGACTCGGTAGCTGACGTCCCAACTTCAGTTGCTGGATCTCGACGATGAACTCCTGGCGTAGCACGATGAGGAGCCAGTGACATCGAGCAGCTTCTATTTCGGTTGGTAGTAGACGACAACCTCTCGTACTAATATTTGGCCTGGGCAGCCATCGTAGACACCAGGCGGTAACTCTAAGAAGTAAATGTATGGATGAATATTGCGCCAATAACTCCCCTCCCGTTGCAGGTTCACCGGTGGTCACATGGGCAGTGACCCTCCTTTTCAGATCCGTTTGGTGGGATAGTGGCTCAGTCCCGGCGTCCCAGCAGGACGTAGTGGTCAGCCAAGACGGTCCAATCCACCAGAGTGAGAAGTCCGGTAGTTGATTCGGGAATAAACCTCGGGAAGCGCAGTCAGCGGGATTATCTTGACTGGTGACGTGATGACATCGTGCTTCGGGTACAGTACGTTGAATTTCTGACACTCTATTTGCCACATAGGTTTTCCATTGAGAAGGGTGGCCTTGTATCCAGGCCAGAGTGATGGTCGAATCACTCCATAGATGTATGGCGGTTTCTGTCAAATTCAAGCTTTCGCATGTGAAAGCAACTAGCTTGGACAGTAGGACTGCAGCGCACAGTTCAAGTTTGGGTAACGTGATCTGTTTCAAGGGTGCCACCTTGGTTTTGGCCGTGATTAACTGCACGCGAGAGAGGCCTTCGTCGTCTGTGATGCGTAGATACACCACCGCTGCATAGGCCCGTTCTGACGCGTCGGCAAACCCGTGTAGTTCACGACGTTGTGATTTTGGTTTGGTGCCCAGCCAACGAGGAACAGCGAGACGATTCAGTTCTGGAAGTTCGTCCAGGAATTGTGTCCAGTGGTTGGCAGCAGTCGACGGCAACGGTGTGTCCCAATCTAATTGTAATAACCATAGTGATTGCATGAAAATCTTAGCATTAATTGTGACTGGGGACACCAGTCCTAATGGATCAAAGATCCTAGCAATAGTTGATAGAACGGAGTGTTATGCTGTTGTCCCTGACGGGAGGCTGCACTTTGACTCTGAAGCAATCGTCGGCCAGACTCCAATGGACACCTAATGCAGAGTGTGTCTCGCCTATCTGCCATTTGCATTCCGGAATGGCATCTTCGGTTGGTACGTTCTCCATCAGTTCCTGTTGATTGGAAGCCCATTTTCTTAGATTAAAGCCGCCCGCTTTGCAGAGTTGGCGGAGCTCGGCTTGTAATTCCATGGCGTCCTCCATGGAATCGGTTCCTGTTACGACGTCGTCCATATAAACATCTCGTCCGAGAATAGCAGCTGCTCGGGGGAACCGGTCCTTTTCGTCTGAAGCTAATTGGCGAAGCGTACGAATGGCAAGGTAGGGTGCACAAGCTAAACCGTAAGTGACTGTATTCAATTGATAGTCACACACATCGCTTCCCTCATTTTCACGCCACAATACCAGCTGATAGCAACGGTCAGCTGGGTGGAGTAGAATCTGTCTATACATCTTTTCTATGTCCGCAGTAAGGCAGACACGGTGAAGGCGCCATCGTAGCAATAGTCGATGGAGATTCGGTAGGAGATTAGGCCCTACCATCAGTGTATCATTAAGTGACCGGCCTGTCGTCGTAGCATAGGACCCGTTGAAGACGACTCGTAACCGGGTAGTAGTGCTGTTTTCCTTCAGTACCCCGTGATGGGGCAGATAGTAGTAGTTCCCTGAGAAATTACTCTCTACTTTAGTCATGTGTGTGAGTTGCAAGTACTCACCCATAAAAGTGTGATAAGCTTCAGCGAAAACCGGTTCCTTTTTTAACTTGTTTCCATCCTCTGGAGCATGCGTCGGGCGCCATGACGCGACTCTCCAAGGTCAGCGACTTCGCGAAATGGCAACCGTACCATATAACGTCCAGAGGGCAGTCTTTGGTGAGTAGCGGTGAAATGATCTTCGCATTGTTGTTCCTCAAGGGTATAGGCAGTTGATACCTTGAGTTCCTCCTGTTCCAAGAACCGCCTCACCATCGTAAGAAGCTCCTCTTCAACTGAGCATTGCAGTGATGTTGGATTTTGGTGATCCAATGTAGTGGCACCAGTGCCCGGTGTAGCAGGTCCAGACACAATCCAGCCCAACGTGGTATTCTGCGCGACTGGTTCTCCCGTGCGACCTCTGACTATTCCATCAAGTATGACGAGTGCAAATGCGTCAGCACCCAATAGAACCTCAATAGGACTATCGGCTTCGAATTTAGGATCAGCCAATGTGAGGTCCTTCAAATGAGGCCATTTTCCTGGTGCGTGTTTGATGCGTGGCTTGTAGGACGTGATACGAGGTAACACCAGTGCAGCTATAATGTAACGATCTTTATCATTGTAATGGGAAGTAAACTCTATTTGTATTTTACCGCGAATTCTTTCGGGACGTTGATTGCCCACACCGACTAGACTAATGTTTGCAGCTTTCCTTGGGAGTCGCAGCTGCTGAGCCAGAGCCTCTGTAATAATGGACACCTCGCTACCTTGATCCACGAGAGCTCGCACTGTCCTTGAACTTCCATCGGCCTGAAACACCTTTATCCGTGCGGTGGCCAATAGTACTGCAGGTATCGAGCTCGATGCGTAGTTATTTGTCGCAATGATAGCACTAGGGTTTGCATCTGACCTATCTTCATGTATTGTCGTATGATGTTTTCCGTTACAGCGTTGACATCGACGTTCAGAGGTACAGTCTTTCACGTGATGTCGACTTAGACAATTGAAGCACAGGTTCGCGGCTTGTAACGAGGCCCGGCGCTTGGGGATTGACTTTGATTTATACAATCGACAATAAAGAATAAAATGGTTGGCCTTGCAGAGACTGCATGGTGCTAGTGGTGGTTTATCTTGGCTCAGCTGATGAACCTTGTTTGTTCTCGGGTTTGACGCCTGTTTCGCGTTTTTGCCCTCGGGCCCCTTGCGCTGCGCTTCCAAAGCCTCAAGCATATTAACTCTGCCTTCCAGGAATTGTTGAAGTTCAGCAAAGGTAGGAGGCTTCTTAGACTTCGCAATGAGTGTTTCCCAATCGCGACGAGATGATGGATCTATTCTTTCTACGATCAAATGAATTAACCAGTCGCCGCTGGCATCGAAAGGTCGTTTGATGGCAGCAAGGGCCTTAACGGAATCACATACTGTATAAAATAATCATTTAAGCTCTGTTCCTGACTCACGCGTAATAGTGGGTAAATTAAATATGGTATTCATTTGAGCCTTGACCATTAATCGTGGATTATCGTATCGTTCTTGCAGTAGCTCCCACGCCGCTTTGTAATTCTCTTCTCCTTCAGGCACGTTGTGAAGAAGTAGAGCGGCGTCGCCCTTGAGCGAACCCCGTAAATAATGGAGCCGTTCGGCATCCGTTAATGTTGCGTCACGGGCCACCAACGAACTGAATAGCCCTTTGAAAGAGGGCCACTCCTTGTGACTTCCATCGAAGGTGGGTAAGGGTATCTTAGGCAGTGAAGACGAAGGACGAGCGGCCACAGGATTGGAATGGTCGGTCGATCGTTCGCTGGTTTTGTCCTGTCTTCTTTCCGCTTTAAGAATTTCTTCTAGTTTGTCCATTACCAGGACGTCTTGGGTGAGGAACACTTCTTCCGTTCTGGATGGCTCGTCCTTTCCCCAATACTCATGGTCTTTAATGGTAGGCCAGATGGTAGGATCGGAAGAGAGTTCAAGTAATTTGTCATGTTGTTCCTCAAACTTTTCCCAATTTTTCCGAAGCGCGTTTAATCGCGAGGTAACGTTAGTTTTAGTATAATTGTTCGCACCGACCTTTTTTAAATTATCATACGCGTTCTTTATACGAGTGTGAAGGTCGAGTTGACTTTTTAGTAAATGAGCCATTGTTTTAGGTGGCGGATACGAACGACGGTTGGAAGCGATAACAACGTTCGAATGGAGGTCACGAACGACGATTGCGCGACACAAAGCAACGTTCGAGTGGAGGTCACGAACGACGGTTGCGCGACACAAAACAACGTTCGAGTGGAGGTCACGCGCGACGGTTGGCCGCACTACCGAACGTTAACGAACTGTCTCAAAGGCACTGATTCTTCGGCTCGAAGGACCAAAAATAATGTTAATATAAAGTATTTCGGATAATCAGTCCTCGCGTACGATCGGTTTTCACACCACTGGTTTAATAAGCGAACAATAGGTTGTACTAGCGAACTCCACGAACGTTTTAATTTTGTTAGGATTATAACCAATTTAGTCAATCGTTTAACTTATAATTTAAATGTTACAATAGTCACACAATTATACAGTCATTAGTACTCAATTTAAACGATACACAAATAATATTAATTAAATTATAACAATTGTTTTGAGCAAAGAATTCGAAACACTTCAATAAATGCGCAAGCAATTTATGTAGCCAAGAATTAGAATAAACGCAAGCAATGTGCGTTTGCCACGAATTAGACTAAACGTAAGCAATGTACGTTTGCCAAGAATTAGTTTAAAGCAACCAATGTGCAACAGCCAATTAGTATTAAGCGCAAGCAATGTGCGCAAGCCAATAATTATAAGCGTAATTACCCAATGTGATGTCAGGAGCGAGTGGCCGATTCCCAGAAATCGCACGTGATTTCTAGGAATCGCCAGCCTTCCCCTTCCATGGATCGCGCGTCGATGGAAGGGGACGCGATCCGTGCTCCACATCAGAGATGGGCAAATTTTTTATTTAAATAAAAAATTGGGTTCGAATAAAAGTAGAAAATTTATTCGAAACTTAGCAAATAAAAATTCCCAGAGTTATTTATTATTTGAAGCGCCATAAATAATATTTTCAATCGACGGGAATTCATCCGTAGGTCCATAAATAAAATTTTCAGCGACGAGAATTCATCCGTAGGCCCATAAATAAAATTCTCAACGGACGGGAATTCATCCGTCGCTTTGGCCAATTTTCTCACTTTCATTTGTATTTATTTAAATAGCTCTAGGCGTGGCTTCGGAGGCCCTCGGGCCTCAAGCGCCTTTGATCGAAGCCGCCGGGTCCTCGAGGCGAGCGACATTGTATAGTTCACCCGTCTAATCTGCAGCGCGGAGTTGCTCGGTGACGAGTCGTCGATTGTACAGAAACTAAATTTCTTTATTTTTCATCGTATTAATATGAAAGGGACACCAATGGATTCCTTGCATTCTCCCGATTAAATGGATAAAAAAATATTTAAATCGGGCCAGTTTTAACGAAACGGGCTTTCAATCCTGCAAATTAATTTTATGCGCAATATCGTCCCACGTCTTAACACGGTCAGGTACGCGTCTCTACACTTTCAACTGCAATATTGACAATACCGTCGATTCTACGGCCTAGAATAGTAGCTCCGTATTACGATGTTCTTAACCAGAGTTTCGCATCGATAACAACTACTTAGTTACAATTAATGAATTGTGTATGATTTTAATGACGCATAATTTAATTGCATGTTAGAAACTGAATTACTAATTGTAACTAAAAAAAAATACTTTACGACGTATAACACGAATTTCACGAATTAAGGGCGTCTGCACATGGCGACTTTTTGCAGCGATACAGTGCCAGCGATTGTATCGATGCAAACGCAAGTGTGCAAAGGTAGACGGACAGCAACTGCATCGCGTTCGCATCGCGAGTGTATCGCGACTGTATCGCTGCAAAAAGTCGCCGTGTGCATGCGTCCTAAGACAGTTTCAATTTCATCGAATGAGATTGATCGCATTATTTGTGCGTATGGGGTATGTAGGCAAATAGGCAAAGAGAGGGAGAGGGGGGAGAGAGAGAGGACAAGGAGAATCGGCAAAAGGAATTTACCGATTGTGCCAAGAAGTAATTACATGCAGAGTACCACGAGTTCCATTATACATCTTTAATATTTTTCTTCAACCATTTTACATAGAGAAAGATGACAACAGACGATTCGTACATTCTTTTCAGTTAATATTATGATTATTAGATCGGTGCAGACGTTCATTCGTTTTATGGATACAAAGTGTTTATTAAATTGTCACGTCCCGGGTTAAGGATTTAATGGGACAAATGACAAAGGGGTTTTTACATAAATTCCAGGCGCGAATCTATAGTTCAGCGCACCGGGAGGCGAGGAAATCAGGTATTTGACGACGTAATTCTGTACACCAGCCTTTTCGATTGTCAGGCGAGAAATGTGAAATTCTGCACGCTAATCGTCTCGAACGGCCGGGAGAATGTTAGATTCAGGGGATTGAAGATTTAGGGAAGGTCAGGCGAGCAATGTTCAATTCTGCACACTAACCATTTCGAACGTCAGGCGAGAAATGTGAAATTCTGCACACTAATCGTTTCGAATGGCAGGCGAGTAATGTTTAATTCTGCACACTGAGGATTTAGGTAGAAGGCGGGAGAGAAATGCGAAATTCTACGCACTAACGGATTTGGGACTGACAGGCGAGAAATGTTTAATTCTGCACACTAACCGTTTTTTGAACGTCAGGCGAGTAATGTTTAATTCTGCACACTAATCGACCAGGGAAGGTTTAAATGAACTGGTTTGTATTGGGGAGACACCCGTTAGAGCACTTGTTTTGGTTTGCTTAGGTAATCGGATTTACCGCTGCATTATTGTAAAAGACACATGTAATACTTCGCGAGATTCGACTAGTCATACGGTTAAGCGAAACCTATGCGTAAGTAAGTTTAGTAAACACCGTGACGCTTTCTGCGGTCGTTGCCCGGAATCAGCTGTTCCGGCAGCCTGTTTGGATTTCGGGATCTTCGTAGCCGAAGGATTGACACAAATAATTCGTAACAGATTTAAAGTAAAACTGTTTATTCACTTTATAAGTTTTGATAATATATAATGCACTATCGTTGTGCAGATAGTTACGTTTTATAATAATGGGTTGGCGATGAACATAGCATGTATATAATGGTTATAAGTTATGAATATGAACATGAAATACAAGATATATATATTAATAAGCTAGAATGATTTACGCAATAGGCGTTAATAAGCAATGCAAACAGCAATACACGATAATATGAGCGCAATAAGCTTTGCAATACGAAATAATGTGAATAGCAATACAAGATAATATAAGCGCAATAAGCGTTGCAATATGAAACAATATGAAACAATAAGAATGTGAATAATTGTTATAGATGATGGTGATATACCGTGGTATTAATAGTAATTATAATCTCTTACGATACTTGATGATTGATGGTGATTGAGTTTATTTTAAATGACACTTTGATCGACGAGACCTTAAATGGTTTCGTGTGGATTTCTTCCATTCGAACAAGGATATTCGTCGAAAGAGAGCGTGTCCCTTCGATCCTGGTATTTCGGCGAAAGAGAGCGTGTCCCTTCGATCCTGGTATTTCGGCGAAAGAGGACTTCTGTCTCCGGGCCCTTGTATTTATATGATTTTGCAAGGGGTTGTGGGGTGTACGCGCGGTATGGACTTTGCCCTGCTTATATAATATTTTACAGTATGAAGGGGGGTGCGCAGTATGCACCTTGACCTAATTAGGAACATGCGTCGCAGTAACTTTTGGGGTTTTTTGTAGGGACCAAAGGTTGATCTATATTTGGATTCGCATTTATGCTTCCGGGGTTTTTATACATAGGATTTTGAATTGCTCAACTCCTCGAATGGATTTTGGGTGTTTTAATAGGAAAGGGACGTCGATGGGTTTGACTGCTTTGGTCATTGAGAGGGTGTGAGACGTGGTCTCGATTTAAGATATTTGTGGGGCGAGGGACTTGTTTAGATTTGACGTAAGAGAGGAATTTGTGCCGCGTTGGGCGAATAAGGGAAGAAGATTTAATGATTGACCGTCTTGAGATGGGGACCGCTAAGGTACATCGCCAAGGCGGCCAAGGTCGTTGGTAAAGGGGTAAGAATTGAGGTTTGTGGAAGATTTGAGCGTATTTGTAGATAGATTTATAAATGAGTTGAAATAACCGCGCGCGAAAAATCTTGGGGCGTCACAATATATATAAATATATTTCATACTTTTGAAACGAAAACATTTTCCTTGAATATTTATAATTTTTGTCACTTGTCTGGTAAAAGTTCAACTAAATGAACTGGTAAATTTGCCAATTATAACAAAACGTGTTTTGGAAACACATTCATTCCTTTATGTTTGTGTTTAAATACGGTACGTCAACGTTATGTATTGGTGAGCAATTTTCTGGACAGCACTTCCAATACATTTAAAATAATTTTAACATCAGATACTTCAAATGATACATTCTGTTATTGTTTTTTTTTAACCATTAGTATCATAGTGTAACTCCCGTGTTACACGAATTGAATAAATTATATACTTTGAATAATATATATTTTCATGAACTTTAAAGCGTTACTTTACTATTACCATATGTAACAAGTGTCCTTAGGGCAGAAATACATCCGCAGAAATTCTACTGTTATACACTGTCTCATATTATCGATTACAACTCTTAATTTCGCCAGGACCACTGAAAATACCACGTAAATGCTAATTTCTCTCTCAATTATTTCGGATTTCCCTTATGTATAAATTTGATGTTGGACATAATAATGTATGTAATACAGTAAAAGTTGGATAACTGCACGAAATTCGGGACCGGAGGCATGCAGTTATCCAGCAGAGGTAAATATTCTCGACCTCCAAAATTTCGAGCCGTGCTCGGAGTTTGTTTACGTTTTTTGTCGAGCGTAGAGAAGGACAGCGAGAGAAAGGGCAAGAGGGAAGACACTCGAGCTGAACAAAACAAACGCGTCGATGACACATTTACTAATGCAACAAGAAAATTTTCCTATTTTTGATTTCTGGTTAACGCAACTTTTGCCAATGTATTTGTGAGGTTCCCGCATTTAAAAAAAGACCAAAAATGATATAATTCGGATCATTTTTGCATATTTAATGAGTGATAATAATGTTGGATGCCGGGTGAGAAATGAAGTAAATATTATCCAAATTATGTCGTGTTTTGTCTTATTTTAATCAGAAAAACCTCAGAAATACGTTAGTAAAAGTTTCGTTACAAAAAGATCAATAATAAAAAAGTTTTCTTCTTGCATTAGTATTGGCTCACGGATATTCGAGCTCGGATCAGGTAACACTACTCGACGCTCGCGACGGTCCAGCTTCATGGTGCGCTAGAGGAGTCCCCTCCCCCGGTGGTGGGGATGACTACCGCGCACTTACGCTGTAGATCGTTCTGTGCAGTCATCCAACTTTTACTGTACTAATCTATAAGAATACGCTATTGCTATTAACTCAATTTCGAAAAGATTGTGGGTTAGTCCGTTGTTTGCTCTCACTACCTCAATTAACGATATTAGGCACAAAATTAATTTGCAGGATTGAAAGCCCGTTTCGTTAAAACTGGCCCGATTTAAATATTTTTTTATCCATTTAATCGAGAGAATGCAAGGAATGCATTGGTGTCCCTTTCATATTGATACGATAAAAAATAAAGAAATTCAGTTTCTGTACATTCGATGACTCGTCACCGAGCAACTCCGCGCTGCAGATTAGACGGGTGAACTATACAATGTCGCTCGCCTCGAGGACCCGGCGGCTTCGATCAAAGGCGCTTGAGGCCCGAGGGCCTCCGAAGCCTAGCCTAGAGCTATTTAAATAAATACAAATGAAAGTGAGAAAATTGGCCAAAGCGACGGATGAATTCCCGTCCGTTGAGAATTTTATTTATGGGCCTACGGATGAATTCTCGTCGCTGAAAATTTTATTTATGGACCTACGGATGAATTCCCGTCGATTGAAAATATTATTTATGGCGCTTCAAATAATAAATAACTCTGGGAATTTTTATTTATGATACATACAGATAAAGTCTCCTTTATTTAAAAAGTTATTTAAATAATTTTTTATTTAAATAATGCCCATCTCTGCTCCACATGAGTGAGCAGGCCATTGTCACTTGTCTTATCAACGTCGATCACCCATAGGTGTCGCTAACTGTCTCTTTTCTTGAACACAGAGCAATGAGCTCTGTCACCGCTTTTACACTCCATTTTTTGTCGTCTGAAGACATCACGCAGAAAGTCAGTAACGTATCGGAAATATGGAAACACGGATTGACACTTCGACTGTTTGGTCGATTCTGGCTTTGCTCCGCGTTTTCACTTAAAACGTAAGCACTGATTCCTCCCTCCATAGGTCAACTTCCGAGTGGAGGTGGTTATGGCAAAATATAATTGGTCAGGGTGTGACAAAAGGGGCTGATTTGAGCCCAGGCGGAAATGCAAAACGGTTTCGTCCTTCTTCCCGAACGGCGGTCGGTTCGTAAAAATCAAGGGTTGTAAATATGTCTTTAGTTTACGTTTGGCGGCCAGATGCGCAAATTCCGCGAGGTATTTCCTTATTTGACCATTGTCCTGGGATTCTGAAGGTTTAGTCCAACAATAAAGACGTCGTGGGCTGAAGCCCATCAGTGACAGCATTGCGAAGAGTCCCAAGAGTATGGCAATTAGAATTGCCAAGTGTTCGCCATGCGCAAGATATAAACTTAAATATGTCGAGTCTTAAGAGTCATGCTTAAAAAAATGAATATGTAGGTGTAGGGGCGGGGTAATTAGAATATCTTGTGTATTGGGGCCCAATACATACCCATACAACAGGAAGTTCGCGCGGGATTCTGCATGCGCCGTCCTCCCTTCAAAATTACAGACGGATCCCTTATCGCTCGAGTATATACACGCGCCAGAATATAAAAACAGAAGGACGCGCGACGATTAGGTTCAAGAAAAGGTTCGCCATAGGGAGGAGATATTACTATGAAATGGTGGAAACTTCGCGTCTGCATCCTTGCAGGTACGATTGATCATAAAATAATCTCCCTCCTGCGGCTTATCTTCTCTCGCAGCGCATACGTGGAGCTAGTTTTTGTTTTGATATTCCAACGCGTGCTTATACTCGAGCGATAAGGGATCTGTCTTTAATCTGGAGGCAGGACGCCGCAGGCGGAACCACGCGCGGTCAGCTGACTACCTCTTTTCTTCCTGTGTCTTGTCTCCGCGAGGCGTATTCATTAGTGATGGGCGTGATACCAGTCTTTTCTCATGAGTTTTAAGCAGTTCGATATCCAAAGCACTCGCTAGCTTCGTTAAAAATAGTCCGATTTATATGAAATTTGGTATAATTTTCATTTAAAAAACGTAAAGAATCCATCGGTATCACTTCCATAATGATACGATAAAGAATAAAGAATACAGTTTTTCTGAAACAGGTATGAATCCTTGGCCGACCGCAGCGAATCGAGGTCGTTGACCCACAGTGGAGGGTGAAATATTCATTACAGCGTATTAAGAAATTCTTTATTCTTTATCGTATCGATATGAAAGTAACACTAATGGATTCCTGGCGTTCTCCCAATTAAAATTATCACAAATATCATGCAAATCGGACTACTCTTACTCAAACAATACAAATTATAAAAGGAGTAGGCATTTCTTAAACGCACTCTCTTATCCTATCGATATGGACGTGACAAATGGATTCCTGGCGTTCTCCCAATTAAAATTATCCAAAATGTTGTGCAAATCGGTGTACTTTTACACAAGAAATACAAATCATAAAAGGAGTAGGCATTCCGTTGTCCAAACGATGACCAGAACGAACAAAGAACCTTGCTGATTGGCCAAATTTTCCTTGGAGAGTGACCTTCTCTCTGTGAGTTCGGCGGTGTAGGAGGAACCCCCCTCCCCCTCTTCGCAATGTAGAGGGTGAAAATTAGACATCTGCTTACCAAAACTAACCAGATGGATCGCCCAGAGTCTCGACACGGTCGCGGTTTACAACCGTGTTGTCCCGCGGGCCAGCGGTGGAACCCGCCGATGGAGCAATATACTCATTTAACTCGGAGCGAAGAAAGTCTTAATCCTGGAAAAGGGCACAATGTCGATTGCCCCTTTTCGACATCTGGCAGGCAAATGCTTCCCGACGAAACCTTCTGAATGAATGAATTTTTTCATATACTTTTTAAATAGGTACAACATTAGTCCACTAGTACGTTTATTACGGTTACTTTCCTTATATTTACTCTCTTTTTATTAGGTTCTTTGCTCGTTCTGGTCATCGTTCGGCCTGTGCGAACGATGACCAGAAGTATGAAAGTATGAAAGTTGTATGTTTGTGTATCCATCACTCTATTCTGATAGCTAATGGACAAAGTATGTAACCATGCAAACAAATATGTCGTATTCATGTTAATTACAAAAAAATTGATCTGAAATTGACCTTTCATATTCGAACGACCCTCGACTGAGTGAGGCAGGGTGAGCCAGTGTGAGCCAGGAATCCATTTGTCACGTCCATATCGATAGGATAAGAGAGTGCGTTTAAGAAATGCCTACTCCTTTTATAATTTGTATTGTTTGAGTAAGAGTAGTCCGATTTGCATGATATTTGTGATAATTTTAATTGGGAGAACGCCAGGAATCCATTAGTGTTACTTTCATATCGATACGATAAAGAATAAAGAATTTCTTAATACGCTGTAATGAATATTTCACCCTCCACTGTGGGTCGCCGGCCTCGATTCGCTGCGGCCGGCTAAGGATTCATACCTGTTTCAGAAAAACCGTATACTTTATTCTGTCTCGTATCGATACGGAAGTGATACCGATGTATTTCTCATGTTTTTCAAATGAAAATTATACCAAATTTCATGTAAATCGGACTATTTTTAACGAAGTTATGGAAATCAATTTATTATGAAAATTTCTTAATTACAATCCGATTTGTGTCGTTTTTGGACCATTTTCATCGGGAAAAAATAAGGAAACGATCCACGTCACTTTCTTCAAGATCCGTTGCGAAATGTAGAATTTTCTATTCGCCACGTCTTAGGGGGCAACATTTTACGCCCCCCCTGGTCACGAGGGTCCAAGTCCTTGAAACCCATCGAGGCACGGCTTATCGACGGCGTTGCCTCTGGAGTCTTGGCTGCCAGGCTCGTCGCGCGCCTCAGGATTTCTGCACTGTCGGAAATCCTGAGGCGCGCGACGAGCCTGGTTTCAAGTGACGTTTTTTCCTTTTCTAACTACCTTTTCTGTCTCTTACGTAAACTCTTCTGGAGTGTAGGTTGGAGCGCGGGCAGGAGCGTGGTGCTTTCTGGCGCGCGGACAGGAGTGTGCTGCTTTCTGACGCGCCACGCAGGAGCGTGGGTGAAAAATATGACCTGCATTACGCGCCATCAGAAGACTACCCGCTTTCTTCAAAACATCTTGCACATTACACCTATTCAACATTTATCTTACATATAACATCACATGCATATCTATGTGTATTTATTGTCTATTAATATTAGTTTTTATATTAAAACAAGCAGTGACATGGTAATTATTGCCGTTGATAGTAATAATTATGATCGTCACAACAGGGAATGTGTTAACTGCAGTTTTATTTGCCATCGCATTGTCGGGGAAACATTTGGACATTTTTTAAAGTACCCTTGTAAAATTTTACAGTCGTTATAACTGAGTCGTAAACCATTTCTAGAATTTATAGCACCTTCAGGTCAACCAAATATAGCTTCCTAAAAACAGATGTTTCAGTGTACCCTACAGTAACAGCATTTACGATATCCTCTATAAGCCTGGCATATCGAGGAATTTGTATACTTTTCGCGAACGTATATCGCGATCGTGTCTTGCCGATCGTTTCGCAGATCGATGATTTACATAGAACAGGTAGTACACAATACACCACTGCGGTGGATCGTGGAAAAAACATGTGGATGGAGTCGACGTAGAAATATGAGGCCGAACTAGCTGTCTCTAAGTAGTGACGAGTATAACCTTCTGGCGTGCACGAAGGAGCGTCGCTCCAGCGTTCACCTACTTTGGCGTGTCGCGCGGCGTGTGACGCGCCGGAACGACCGTGTGAAGGGCCCTAATTCACCCAGTTCGGAGGTAGCAGCGGAGAACCACTGCCGAAGCTCCTTGTCGGCGCCTACAAAGTTCGTTCCGCAGTCGCTACGCATGGACGCGCAATGTCCGCGACGGGAAACAAATCGCCATAACGCGGATAAGAAAGCGGCAGTAGTATAGTCCGACACGAGTTCTAAGTGTATCGCTCTAGTAGATAGACATATAAATACGGCTACGTAAGATTTTCGCGTACGGTGACCTCGTCCCGGAGAAGTCTTCGTAAGAAAAGGACCGGCATAGTCGACTCCCTAGTTAAGGAAAGGTCGCGCGGCAGTCACGCGGGATAGTATCAATCGGATTGTAAATTCCCCATTTGTTGTTGTGAAGCTTTGGCTCGCCATCGCCAGCAAGTTACACAAGAGTGTATGTATGTACGGACAACGCGACGTCCTCGAAGAATCCAATAATTTTGCCGCAGCATACTTAAGGTAAGTTGCGTACCGCCATGAAGCACTTTCTCATGGTGGTCCCGTACAATTAAAATAGTAAAATGTCCTTTCTCAGGTAGGATTATCGGATGCCTTTCGTCGAAGTCTAGCGTGGAGTGTTTTAGTCGACCGCCGACTCGAAGGATGCCTTCAGCATCCACGAAAGGAACGAGACGGGCATCTCGGCCTCGGGAGATTGAAGCAGAATTTTCTAGCTTCGAGATTTCGCGAGCAAAGGTTTGACGCTGCACAACTCTGATTAAGGTGAGTCTGGCTAGCTCCAATTCGGGAACGGTCAGGTAATCGCATGGAATTTCGAGCGAAGTCTGTGGTCGAAGCTTCGAAGTGAAGCGAATGCACCACGCAGTGATGCGATTCAGCCTTTTAAACTAGGAATATTTGATTATGACTTCCCACTTCGGGGGTTCATCGTCTAGTTTGGTCGCGTGATGAACAGATTTCGTGCGTGTTTCCTCTGTTTTGTTGAACTCGATCACTCGGTTAAACTCAAAGTCATTCTGACTTTGCTTCAAGAAGCAAGGTCCCTGCCACCAGAGTGTATGGTTTATCAGAAGGTTCCCCGGAATACCTCGCGACGCGCAATCCGCGGGATTTTCCTTTGTCCGAATGTGATGCCACCTCGCATTTGGTATTGTAGTCTGTATTTCAGAAACGCGGTTAGCGACAAATGTCGTCCAGTGAGATGGCTGCTTCTGCAGCCAGCTCAAAACGGTCGTAGAATCCGACCATAAATTTATCTCGCTCCGAGGCATATTTAGATCTTGTACTACGCGTATTGTCAGCCGAGCAAGCAGTGTGGCGGCGCACAACTCGAGCCGTGGCAAAGATATTTGTTTAAGTGGAGCGACTCGTGTTTTGGCTACGACCAGATTAATACGAGGGGGCTCATCGTCGAACAAGGAACGGAGATAAATTACAGCGGTGTACGCCTTTATCGACGCGTCGGCGAAGCCGTGCAATTCATAGAACCCGGATTCCGTTCTAACGGCAAGCCATCGAGGTATCCTCAACCATGAGAGAGCGCCCAATCCGTCGTAATAACGCTCCCAGGCTTCGGTAAGATTTAACGGGAGAGGCTCATCACATCCCAGTTTTATAAGCCAGAGAAATTGCACGAAAATTTTCGCGGCGATTATTACCGGAGCTAGAAATCCTAACGGGTCGTACAGACTCGCGGTTTCCCTGAAGACAATACGCTTTGTAAGAGCGTTGTCTCGCCTTTTAGGCGCAGCGGAGAACAAGAAACAATCCGAAGTGGTTTGCCACTTCAAGCCCAGCAAGGAGAAAGTGCCCTCGAAATTGCAAGAAAGTTCCGGAGTGACTGCCACATAATCGTGCGGCAGCGTTTCGAGAAGCTCGGGCGCGTTCGACGCCCATTTTCGGAGTTTGAAACCGCCCGCCTTGAGCAAAGAAAGTAGCTCCTTTTGAAGGTGGAGCGCCGCTGAAACAGTATCAGCTCCCGAGATAACGTCGTCCATGTAGACGTCGTTAAGCAAGCACGGCGCGGCAGAAGGGTACCTGTCAACTTCGTCCGCGCTCAATTGTTTTAGAGTACGAATGGCCAAGTAGTAGAGCTGTTCGAGTACTCGGAACAAGCGAGCCGGGATATACTCGGTTCGAATAACCGATCCGAGCCGAGCGCTCGAAAAAAGCGAGTGGCTCGAATGAATCGGGCGGCTCGATCAAAAATCGAGCTCATTTGCCACTCGTCAGGAACGTCAGGTTATAAATTTGGAGTAGATTGCACAATGAAGGTAGCGATTGACGAACGAAACAATTGTTTCCAGCCGCTCGCTTTAATCGAGCGCTCGGCTCGGTTCGGAAACCGAGTCCCGGCTCGACTCGAATTTCGAGCTACTCGAATATTCGAGTACTCGAACAGCTCTACCAAATAGGGCGCACACGCCATCCCGTATGTGACAGTGAGCAGTCGATACGCCTGCACAGGGTCCGACTCGTTCTTCCGCCAAAGAATGCGTTGGAAATCGCAATCGTCCGTATGCACGCGTATCTGGCGGTACATCTTTTCTATGTCCGCTGAGAATACTACGGAGTGAAGCCTCTATCGTAATAAGATATCGAATATCTCCGGAAGCAAGTTAGGACCTTTGTTTACAAGGTCATTGAGAGAGAGAGACCAGAGGTCATTTTGCATGACGCGTTGAAAGCTACCCGAAGTTTCGTAGTAGTGCTCGAAGCGCGAATCACCCCATGGTGAGGCAAATAATAGTGACTCGGAATATCACGAGAATCTCCCGTCGCTAGGTTCATATGGTCAAGTGACTCATATTCATCCATAAATTGGCGGTACGCCGTTTCCAGTTCGGAAGATTTTCGGAATCGCCTTTCGAGATTTTTCAAGAGGACCTCGGAAGTCGCGCGAGATAAACCGAGGCTAGATTTTGAACACGAGAACGGTAGTCTTACGACATACCTGCCACTGTCATCCCGAGAATGCGTCTGCGCGAAGTGCTCCTCGCATGCCCTTTCATCATCATTTAACGAAGTAAATGGTGTCGATACCTCTTCAATTGCCCAGAACCGTTGCAAAATTTCCGAGATAAAGACATCCGTCGAACACTGAAGTGTTATCGCGGTTTTCGCGCTAGAGAGATTTCCCCGATCGGCGATCGGACCAGTAAGGATCCAACCTAGAGTTGTAGCTTGCGCTACGGGCGTGCGAGGAGGGCCATGTATTAACCCTTCAAGTATGATCTGCGAGTAGACCTCTGCCCCCAAAAGTAATTCGACTTTCCTGCAGGATTGAAATTCTGGGTCAGCAAGTTCGAGATCCGTCAAGTGCGGCATAGAAGTAGACAATTGAGCGGGACTGTGTTGATAGGAAGATAGTCGAGGAAGAACCAGTGCTTGAACAGCGAGATTCACTGATTCGTTTTTGCGACGAGACACCGTTATAGTTACCGAGCCCTTCGAGTACGTCTTGTTCCTCGCTACGCCTATTACCGGAATATTTGTTTGAATCCTGGGAAGCCTTATCAATTGAGCGATACTCTCACCAATCAAGGACACCTCGGAGCACGGGTCGATCAGCGCCCTGACAGTTGTTTTTTCCCCCGTCACGGACGCCACACGAACCAAGGCCGTAGCAAGAAGCATTGTAGCGCCCATCTTTTGAGTCGGAGCGCAGTGAGTCGTTGGAGTGGCCGAGTTCAGTGAAGGAGAAGCACCCCGGTTAGTTGATCCCGTTTGTCGAGTTACCTGCGAATTAGTGCCAGGAGCAGAATCTTGTTCGAAGGGAATGTGAATTGTGGTATGGTGCTTACCCAGACAGAGTTGGCATCGCTCGTTGGATTTGCATCCGCGAAACCGTGCAGCTCGCAGACTGCGATGGACGAGTGGTGGCCACACCACCGCGGAATGCGCAACGACTCCAGGAGGGGGAGGGACGAGAGGTGGTCCTGCCATCCCCGCAGCGCGTCCGGCGAGAGCGGAGCATCCCAGTCCGAGCCTTGCACCCACAAGTCCTGCAACAAAATTTTTGCGACCACCACCGCGGGCGATATCCAACCGAGCGGGTCATACAGTCGCGCCGACACCGACAGGATGGTGCGCTTCGTCGTCGCGGGGGCGGAAGGGGGGCCAATCACGTACCGGAAGCAGTCTGTTTGGGGGATCCAGTGAATCCCCAGCAGCGAGTGTAAGTCCGAGCCTTCCGGGGCCCAGGGAACCGGCGATTCGGACGTGGCCGGCATCGCTCTGTCCGGCAGCAGGGACTGGTGATTGGCCGCCCATTTCCGTAACGCGAACCCCCCCCCCCCCCCCCCCCCCCCCGCGCTAGCAACGCGCAGAGCTCGTCACGATCCGCGAGCGCCGACGAGATCTCGTCCGCTCCGAATAGGACGTCATCGACGTAGAATTGGCTCTCGAGGATCCGTCGCCCTCGCGGGTATCGCCCCCCCTTCATCGATTGCCAGCTGCTGGAGGACCCGCATGGCTAGATAGGGCGCGGAGGCGGTGCCGTAAGTGACGGTCCGGAGTCGAAACGTGGTGGGCGCGTCCTCGGGACGACGGTGCCACAGTATGCACTGCAGGTTCGTGTCGCTCGGGTGCACGAGTATTTGCCGATACATCTTCTCGATGTCGGCCTTGAGGGCGAAGCGAGGAAGGCGCCACTGGAGAAGCACGGCCATAATGTCGCGCTGCAATTTTGGGCCTGTCAACATATGATCGTTGAGGGAGGACCCGTTCGACGTCGGGCTCGACGCGTTGAACACGACGCGCAGTTTGGCGTCCGCGCCGGGGACCTGCTTTATGACGGCGTGATGGGGCAAATATAACAGCCGTGGAGACGCGTCGGCCCACTGAGATACGGCGACCTCCTCCATATGCCCGAGCGCCTCATATTCGGCCAGGAATGCGCGGTATGACTTCTCCAGCGTCGCGTTCCCCGCAAGACGCCGGTCAAGCGAGCGTAAGAGGGCGGTCGCGCGCGACCGTGAGTCGCCAACATCGAGCGGATGTCCGGTTTTCAGCGGGAGTCGCACGACGTACCGACCATCCGCCCGCCGGGAATGCGTGCTCTTAAAGTGGTGCTCGCAGCGCGCGTCGTCTGGGGAGAGGGTCGCGGGCGCGATGACCTCTTCAATCTCCCAGAATTTCTGCAGCAACGTGTGCACATCGTCCTCCGGAGCCACGGGCTGGGCCGCGACATGATGCAGCGCGCCGCCGGCGGGGGAACGGCCGGTCGGACCGGAGACGATCCAGCCGAAGATCGTCTGTTGAGCGATCAAAGCCGACGGGGTGCCGCGCCGCAGTCCGGGGAGCAATAGGGCTCCGAAATAATCGGCGCCGACGATCAGATCAATCGGGCGGCGGGCCGACGGGTCTGGATCGGCGAAGTCCAGGCCGGCGAAGTCCTTCCGCTGGGTGGTAGGGGTCCACTCGGGAACGTAGGATGAGACCCTCGATACGACATGGGCGGTGATGGTGGTAGCCGCCGGGGAAGCTCCAGTAGGCGGCGATAACGTCAGCCTCACCGTCGCCTGCGAGGCCCCCAACATGCCGTCCCGAGCGCCGACAAAGTTGATGGCTTTGGCTTCCCGTGGTAATCGTAGCGTCTGGACCACGGACTCCGACACGAGCGACACCTGCGCTCCCTGGTCCAGCAAAGCCCGAATGGTCAGCAGATCTCCGCCCGATGACCGAACGCCGACAATCGCGGTGGCCAACAACACTGGCGCTCCATCCTCGGTCACGGGCGCCGCTATGGAGTTGATAACGGGCGCAGGTGGCTGTTCGCTGCCCGACGGGCCCGTGGAGACCGCGTTGGCAACGCTTGCCGGTTCGGAGTCCGGTGGATGGAGCAGCGAGTGATGCCGCCGGCCGCATCGCGAACACGTGGTGGTGACAGGGCAGGACGGGGCCATATGGCCGAGCGCGAGGCAATTAAAACAGACGCGCTTGTCTGCGGCAACTTCGCGACGGTGTTCGAGGCGGAGGGCCTTAAATGCCACACACCTGTATAACGCGTGTCGCGCCCGACACACAGGGCAGTGAGTTGACGCCCCGGAGACAGAATGTTCGGGCGCAGGGCTCGTGGTGCACACCCGAGCGACGGAACCGTGCGATGAGGTTGCATTTTTGGCGGAATCGGGCGCGACGGCTTGCTTCGCGAGTCGCGCGGCATCCAGCGAATGGATACGTGCCTTCAGGAAACGATCGAGCTCCGCGTACGTGGGGGGGGGGGGGGGGGGTCGGTGCTGACGCCAAGAGAGAGCTCCCACTCCTCCATGAGCTCCGGATCTAGCTTCATCGTCGTCAGAGCGACGATGATGTCATCCCAATGCTCGGTGGGGCGCCTTAGGTTCGCGAGGAGGGAGAGCGCTCGGTTGGTGGGGGCACGCAACCGCCTCAGCTCCTCGGCCGACGCCGCTACCATCGGCGGCAAAGTGAGGAGGCTACGCAGATGTGCCGAGACTATCGCCCGTTTATTTTCGAATTCTTGGGTCAACAGTGCCCATGCGCTGCTGAAATTGGCCTCAGTAATGGTAATATGGGCGATCGTCTCGGCCGCCTGCCCCTCCACCGCCGACTGCAAATACTGCAGCCGCGTCGTGTCGCTGAGGGTCGCATTGCCGATGACCAACGACGTGAACAAATCGCGGAAACTCGGCCACTCCGTGTACTCACCCGAAAATTTCGGCAAGGCGATGGGTGGAAGGCGCGCGAGGCCTCGGCTGAATCCTTCATATGTCCCTGCCGACGATCCTGACGTAGCCGGCGACTGGAAGGATTTTATGACCTCCCGGAGAAAGTCCCGGGCAACCCAGTACTGTTCCTCGGCCGCAACGAATTCCTCCTGCGCGACGAACGAGCACGTTGTCTTCTCGTCGTCCGAAAGCATGAGCTCTAGCTCCAAGTTGAGCGCCTCGCACCGGGTCCAGGTCTCGTTCAATTTGGCCAATCGATCTTCGGCATTTTCCTCCGTGAACTTGGCCTTCCCCATCTTCTTGAAATTGGCAATGAGGCGAGTCGACCCCTGAAGGAGCAGTTGAATCTCCTTCACCAGTGGTAGCCATTTTGGAGGCGCCGTCGGGGGGTCCTCGTTGTCTCCATCACAGTGCATTGGAGCCATCCTTCAAGACGCTCCGGCTCGAAGGACCAAATGTTTAAACAATGCCTTGGGAAGGCGGGGTGGATCGCCACTGGTCAGGCCAGGGAAGAGATGCTCTCCAACGGAGTTGTCCACCAGTGAGGAGACGACACGTTTATTTTCAACCACGTGGGCGTCGTTTACAGAAACGGACGATCACTCCACGTAACGAACACACGAACAAAACACGACTTACAAAACACGACAGGACAATAATCAAGCGACTTGGTCGCTGGTATACCAAGCGCAGGGCGCTGTGGCTCGAAGGGTCGTTTCGGCTTCTCGATCGGGGATCGCTGGGCGACAAGATCTTTTGGCCGTTAAAGGCTCGTATAGACTGGGCGATAATCGCCGGCGACTTTGTCGCCGGAGTCGCTGGCGAGTCGGTGGGATAACCGACTTGTCTCCAGCGACTTGTCTCCGGCGACTTTTATTCGGCGACTTGTGTCCGACAAGTTGTGTCTGGTGACTCGTCCTTTAAAGGTTAAGAGATACGAATATACCTGGGAAAGTCGCCGGATACAAGTTGCCGGCGACTTGCAACAATCGCTGTGGGATACAGCAACTCGACCCTTGCCTTAAACGGCCTTCTAGAAATGACTGTTGGCCACATGTTCCCGAAAAACTGTATTCAAGTGGTCGGTGAGCAACATCGCCCGAGTGTCTAGTGCCTGTATTCTGTTTCCCGTTCCGAATGGGAAACATCACCGACTCTGTGGCAACACACCACACATATATATGTATATAGGGTAAGTCGGGGAGAGATGGCCCACTTTTTTAAAAAATCAGCACACCGTAAATTTAGTGGTTTTATAAAGGACAAAAATATATTTGCAAAAGGAGCGTGATCGAGCCATCTCACCCGGAATTACTCTACATCATATAGTAGATGTATACGTTAAAAATTTACTATACGATGTACTTCAATACTTTACAGTTAATTATCAATTTCTTCATTTTTTCTTCAACACGCCCCGTATTGTTCTTAATCCGTACAATTTCACTAAC
This sequence comes from Andrena minutula, assembly GCA_929113495.1. Lineage (NCBI taxonomy): Eukaryota > Metazoa > Arthropoda > Insecta > Hymenoptera > Andrenidae > Andrena > Andrena minutula. The sequence continues at coordinate 23,147,007 of OV815993.1, forward strand.
TTTTTTCTCGATGTAATGCATCGCAACTACGCATCGATGTTTTCTTTAACATCGAATGTTAAATTTAGAATAATACTCATTTATTATCATTACAATACCAGTATTTTATTTAAATGTCCCAGGGTTCTTTCTGTAGGCATAGTAACAGTAATAGTTTGCTCAATCGTTTAACCTCCAGCAAAGAAATGGATTGGACGGTAAACGATTCAACAATCTATTACTTTTACTACGTCTACAAAAGGAACGCTGGGACATTTAAATAAAATACTGTTATAGAAATGATAATAAATAGATTTGATTCTGAATTGTTCCTTCCATATTATTTTTGCTACAATATCAAACATATCGAATAAAGAGTGACCCGAAAGTGAGGCCTTTTTCAGTCTTTTTTATTTTCGAACTGAATTTTGTGCCAAATGATAACTTATGATGAGACATAAATCACAACAAATTTTCAAATTGAGGTAACAATTAGTTTGTGATATATGGGAGGTGAAAGAAGTGAAAATTCATTAACGCGTCAGCCCATACGCTTCGATGTATGGACTTTTATGTCATTCCGATAATTTAGATAATTACTTCCATGGATTTTGCTGACTGCTAACAACGAATTTGAACTTAGTGAGTCAGCGGTTGACAACGCTACCTGCGCCACAGACCTGGTATAGAATCTATACCTGGTTCTATACCCTAGGTTCTATACCTGGTCTGTGCCTGCGCGTCCGAAGTCACCATGTATACCACCCATTATCGACATCTGGTAGACAAATGTTTCCCAACGAACACTTCGAGAACAAGCTATTGCCTAGTCGTAAAGAAATGAAGAAATTTCGCTTCAAAATTACTAAATTGCCAGCTGTAAAATATAACTGAATTCGGACGCACAGGTAGCGTTGTCAACCGCTGACTCACGGGACAATACGGTCATAAACGGTACGCTTCTCGATACCGCTGATGTACGTAGCATTTGTGACGGTAATAATTATCCAGCCTTTGAGGCTGCAACTGCTGGCGTAAACCATTGGTAGGTATCTGTTTCAAGAGGCAGTGGCTACTGCGAGCCACCTGTGGCGCAAACACGACCTCGCCCGGTGTTTTCTATTCGAGCAGTTTTCTTCCAGTGGAAATCAGTAAATTTGCAAGCGCAATATCTCGAAAATCAGTTAAAATGAAGTGTACACATTATAGGTTATTGAATTTGTTTAGAAACTTATTATCAAGTGATCTCTAAAAGGAAAATAGTTCCATTTAAAAACCCGAACTTGACCATCCTATCTGTTAAAATAATAATCGAAGAAAAGTATCGTATGCGCTAATAATTTTATCCCCCCCCCCCCCCCCCCGAAGCATAATCTATAAATTCTTAAAGACTGCGAAGGTACGATCTTAATTGCCCTTTGAAAAATCTGGGAACCAGATATTTTAGCTATTGACGGATCCATGGCTACTAAATAGAGTTTGGAATGGATGCCGAAGGGTCTTGGTCATAAGGTGGGGGACACAAGTTGCCGAGTCGCCAGACACAAGTCGCTGGATACCAGCCGCTCGGTAAAAGTCGCTGGAGACAAGCCGATGCATCCCAGCGAGTCGCCAGGCGACCCGCTGGGGTCGCTGGCGACAAAGTTGCCGGCGATTATCGCCCAGTCTATACGAGCCTTAAAAGTACGTGCGTGCGAGAGCGTGTTGTTGTGACAAGGTGTTCTTGGAATCAACTGCCGAATTCCTGGAAGCGCGCACCGCTCGAATCCATGCAAAAACGTGTGACGTAGGCCAACCGTCTTACCGGACGGTGTGTCATCGTGTTTACATGCTCTCGCACGCACGTTCAATTTCGCCGATCAGCTGTTGCGCTGACTTCGGCTGCAACAGAGTCCCAGATGCTCCAAGGCGATTCCTTCTGCAGATCCACTTTCTTATCCAAGTTGACCGTTTCCTTTTCATCATTTTTTTTAATATTTTCAATAATTCATTATTAATTTGGTTTTTTATTATGCACAAGCCAGCAAATACCACCTCCTTTGACGCCAGTTTAGATATATTAATTACCTGCTTCACTCTACAGCTTCAAGCTTCAAGTACTCTTGAAAGTAACTTGAAGGCAGCTGACACACTATCTGAACACCAACTTGAACTCAGTATACTTGAATTCAAGCGACTTGAAGCCAGTAAACTTGACTAATGTGAACGAGGCATTACTGTTGACATTCTAGCAACTGGCGCATACATCGCATCATACTGATTGGTTTGTTGAACTTGAAATCCCTTTGCTACTAATCGTGCTTTTTTTTCGTGCCATCTTCTTTAACTTTAAAAACCCATTTTGTCTCTATCGCTTTTTGATCTTTCGGTAGTTCAGCTTCTTCCCAGGTTTTTAATTTCTTCAATGCGTCTAATTCTTTATTTATTGCCTCTTGCCACTCTTTGTCTTTAATTGCTTCTTTATATTGTAACGACTCGTCTGACTGTGTAATCATACAGTATGCAATATAGGTTTCATACTCTTCTAGATGTTTTGGTTTGTTTATTTGTCGTCCAAATCTTGTGTATTTCTCCTTTTTATTTATCTCTTCTTTGTGCTCTTCCTGACTGTTGTCTTCTACCTTTTCTTCTTCTTCATTTTTCTTTTCTAGATTTTTATTTTCAGGTTTGGACTCGTCCTGTTCTCGATCACTACATATTGATTTATTTTCGTTCGCTTCTGTCTCTATTTCGTCTTCGACATATTTGTATTTGCTTTCGTCAAATGTCACATCCCTCGATTCTTCTATTTCATTTTCTTGAGGGTTCCATAGACGATATCCTCTTTTGGTGTATCCCACAAACCTCATCGGTCTTGACTTGGGTTGTAGCTTATTTGTCCTTACTAGATCAACCATCCATGCCTTACTCCCAAATACTCTCAATTTTGATAGATCATTCTGTCCGTGCCACATTTCTGCCGGGTTTTTACCCTTCAGACAGGTAGTAGGTGAACGATTTAATTCATACGCTGATGCTCTCAAGGCCTCACCCCACAAGTGCTTTGGTAGATTGGTTTCTGAGAATTTTGTTCTCACTTTGTCCATTAGTGTCCGATTCATTCGCTCCGACTTCCCATTCTGTTGCGGACTATATGGCATCGTATATTCCATTTGTATTCCTTTATGCCTGCAAAAATCTTTGAATGCATTTGACGTAAATTCTCCACCATTGTCCATCCTTATTCTGGCTGTCTTTAAATTGAATAGAGCCTTCAGTTCTTTTACGTACGTTATTAAGTTTTCTTCTGCCTCGTTTTTTCGTTTCAGCAAGTACACTACGGTAAAGTGTGAGTAGTCATCAATGATGACTTGGAAATATCTGAATTCTTCTGTCGTTTCCGGTGTTAATGGCCCGCACACGTCGGTGTGGATCAGCTCTCCAATCCTGCTTGTTCTTTTTATATTTTCCTTGAAAGGTAATCTGCAAGCTTTCCCTTCGATGCATTTCTCACATTTTTCTTTGCTGTATGGTAACCCCAACATCTTCATATTCCACCTATTCAGGTGTCCCAGCCTTTGGTGCCACACTTCCGCGCTCAGCACTTTATGCAAGCTCTCGGTTACTAATTCTAACCTTAAAGTGTACAGCTTGTTTGTCAGTTGCGCATGCATTGTAAAACCTTTATTACACAACTCCATTCCATTTACATCTATCTTTATTTTAAAACCTTTATTTACTATCTTTGACAGTGACAGCAAATTGAATCTCAAATCCTCAACAATTAGAGCATCTATAATTATTTCTCTATCTTTCATTTTTGTGATTAGCTGTCCCTTTTTATGTGCCGTCATTATCTTACTATTTGCGACTATTATGTTTATCGGTTTTGATAGTTCTTCTATTTTTATCATATATGATGACAATTCTTTTCTTACCAAATGTTCGGTAGCACCGGTGTCTAGGATGAAAGTTTCTAGCGTCATCTCTGTGTCGACCACCAAGGCTACAAACGAAAGCAGCTGATCAGATTGAGCCGTAGTAGAAGGGGATCCTCTTCCTCTATTTACTCCTCTTCCTTGAGCATTTGTGTGTCCTCGTCCTCGAAAACGACTGCGAGACTGCCCTCGTCCTCGTCCACGTTGACTGTTCTGCGTACAGTCGTATGCTATATGGCCAGGTTTTTGGCACTTATAGCATATTATCGACTTGAACGCAACTTCACTTTGTCGTTGATTATTCTCGCTGGTTTTGTTACCTAATTTCAATTCCTCGTCCAATAGACGAGACCTTACAAAGTCCAACGTGCAGTCTTCTTGTATTGTTTCGATTGCCGTTATTACTGTGTCATACTTGCTATCCAGTCCTACCAGTAGATAACATACTTTGTCTACGTCCTCAATCTTGACCCCAGTGGACTCTAGTTCTCGCACTAGATTATCAAATTTTAAGAAATATTCTTCTAGTGTCTCTGAATCTTTGGATTTTAACATTAGCAACTTGCGTCTCAGGTGCAATTTTGATACCACACTTTTTCTCTGAAATAGATTTTTTAATGTGTCTATCATCTCCTTTGCTGTTTTTGCGTCTTTTACCAAGTTTGTCTGTTACGCATTGTACTATAATAGATTTCGCTTTTGCGTCGTTTAGTTGGAATGTTTGAAGTTCGTCCCCACTCAATCCAGCTTGGGTATTTATTATATTCTTTTTTAGTTGTTTTTCATCTAACAGGCATTCCACCCTGAATAACCAATTTCCAAAATTATCAGCCTTCAGTTGTGGATAATCTCCCCCCAACATTTTCGTCATGATATTCAGGCCTCTTTATCTTTTCTCACCACGTGGCCTGGGCCCATAACCTGTTTATTAGGGAGGTTGTAGGGATCACAGGATCGTCTTCAATGACAGAACTTCCTTACTTAGATTCAACTCTCAGACATTTACCAAAACAATAATTCAGTCTTTTAATACTTTTAGATGTTAATACAAACATAATGATAAACAATTTTATATACGACAAACTTGAACCGAACCACTTGACGCCATTACTTTGTTCGTTCTAAAACCGCTTGTTCTTTTTAATGCTTCTCGCTCTCGCCAGAGGGATCCATCCATGTTGTTTTCTAGGCCGGTATTCATAATCGCTACTTATTCTTAAGCAAATGCTTAAGCATGCGTCATCCTCTACTAACCTAGTAGCTAGTAAAGGATGCCGAATGCTTAAGCATTTGCTTAAGAATAAGTAGCGACTATGAATACCGGCCTAACACCTCTCACTCTGTACTATATGTGTTATGTATGTATGTGTGTGCGCAGATAACTTCACTCACATGCACTATACATTCATAGCCTTTTGTAAGACAGAGATAGGTTCGACCGTTATCTTCCCTCTTTCTCGGACCGGCCGCCATTGCTTTGGTCCCTCTCCAGGTATTCTTATAGCTCAATGCGCAGGACCGATGGGAAGTTCGCGGCGTGCGTATTTGATATTTTGGGGCTGAAGATTGTGGCGACACCTGCGTACTCTAGCGGTACTACATTGTAATCTTCTCGAACGAGACAATCTGCATAACTACGTTCGATCTCCCAATTAAATATGTGGTATTTATTTTTCTTTCTTTGCCATTAAGATTCTAATCATCAGCCCCTTGAGTAGTTTCATAGGCTTAGTGATGCGTGTAAATGACGGACCATAAATTACAGATTATGTTTCTATTACGCTTACGTTATTTAACAATTGGAGTACCAATTATGGACACAGAAAATGCAAATATTTTGCAGTATTGAATAAAGTACATAGACTTCTATATTTACTATTGACTGTCAGTTTGCTCCGTTACATTTCAAACTTAGAGATTTTTTATCCCAAGCATTAGTAATAAATTAATTAAGTTCCTTATTTATCATGCAACTTGGATAATGTATCAGCAATTCAGTACTCACCATAGCATATATTCGAATTCACACTAGTTTTGCAACTCCTGCAGCGACGGTAATGCAAAAACAACCTAAAATCTTTTTTGCACGTTTCAAGTGATGAGAAACATAGAAATACTACGTTTCGTTTCCTCCGTTCTGTTTTCCCTAAAATCATTTCTGTGCTAAATTCAAAACGACCCAATCGTCAAAGTAATGTTCAAGGATAAATTACTAACCAGTGCTTATCATGGGTAGATTTTTAAAAAAGATTTAAGAACCGGAAGCATTATCACATACTAGATGGTTTTCAATAACTTCAAACGCATATAGAAATATTGGACCAAAATGCCGAGGTATTTTCGCATGTACGAATGGATTCTGAAATATTAGTAACTGGTCATAAAAAGATTTCTAAATTCACATAACCGAATGGTTTGAATACATAAAGATCCCAGAATATTTGAAATAGGCCCACCGTAATTGAACTACATGCTTTCGCGGGAAGGTAACACGAATCATATATATATATATATATATATATATTCACTAATTTTTTATTTCAATAGATCTGATATGTTCTTGACATTATCTTTGCTTGTGTGTATGGCAGCTATAATTACAGGTTATTTACTAAACAACGGTCTTCTGAATGTATGTTTGAACAATGCCTGCGTGTGTGCGCTATGCAATTTAAATAAATTAAAAATCAACCACATCCTCGGCGTTTTGACTTATTAGTGTGAAGTACGAGACTGCAGTTTTCATGACCTGCAAAAGATGAATTTAATGAGTTAGATATCTGGTAGGAATGCGAAGTAGTAAAAAATTGAATAATTATTATACTAAAGCGACGACAAATTACGGTTCTTCTAATAAGCAATTATATACAATGTAGTGATATGAAAATCAATTTCGATTGAAAGTTTCTTATAACACAAATCAGTATTTTTAGAACAAAAAATCGTACATTAATATTCAGTGAATCGAGAAATGAACAGTGAACAGCAAGTACAAATTACACGAATCAATTAATGTAGGAAAATAAAAAATAAAAATAAAAAACAATTTTCTAAAAGAAGATTGTTGACCAAGAATGATCAATACTAATACTGTTTACCATAGTGAATGTCTCCAGAGATGCGACGAAAAATCCGCGGGCTGATAGACAACATGGTGTCCTGGACCTCATTATCACAAAAATCAAGTCTTTTCGCATCATCTTTCCATGTTTATTCATTTGCAGACGAAACCACGGCGCGGCGTATATTGCTGAGGCTATCTTCGAACTTTCTCGCATTAAGCAATCGCAACTGTAGGAAAACATGAACAGTTGCGATATGCAGCACGCTGTATGAAATACAAAAATAAGGCGCGTGGCAAAGGATGCACCCGCCTAGAAGACAAAATGTGTTGCCAGTTCATTGTAATTATGTACGACATATTCTAATATTTCGTTGGAAAATTATTGAATTCTAATCAACAAATTTAGTTAAGAAAACTAAGCGACTGGTTGAACAGAATTATTTTATCCGACCAACATTTGTATAACATGTACTGACCATCAGAACCTGATAGCCGTCGAGGCAAATCAACAGGCTAAACATGAGAACTTGCCCCAGTACGATTAGATTGAATACCTCTTCAAGTTTGCCGCAATACGCAATCAAAATTTGATGCTCTTTAATGTATCCTTTAAATGCAGCGTAATATTTATCTGCGCAATACGGATAACATGTATACGGCTTTTCTTTATCCTTTGCATTGTTCATGTGCGTCAGCCTGTACTGTAGTATACGAAACTGCCCGGCGGCGTGCAGATTCATAATGCATAGAAAATTGTCGAAGCAAAAGTAGCAGATACCGATTTGGTACAACGATAACACCTGTTCCAATGTAAAGTCCGAACTTCCATTATTTTTATAATTCAGTTCTGGAGAATTCGATTGGCGTAAGCCAAATTTTTATATTTTCTACATAAGTACTGTTTATCGCAATTGATGTATTAATTGCCACAAAACAAGACACAATTAATTGAAGACCTTGCGGCAAGAGGGGTGTAGCTCCACCTGTACCAACTTCGAGTATATTAGAAAAAATTGTTTATAAAATTATTGCTTTGACTTGACATTAAAAAGAGATATATTTTCACACAATACGTAGTAGTTATCGAGTTGATATGTTTTTATTTCTATTTTTGACGAATTTTTCAAATCTGGAGCTGCCCAAAATAAAAATATTGCGCAAAACAGTAATGGGTACAAATAAAAGATTCGCATCAAACGTGCACCAATGTTTTTTTAATAAAAATACCCGTCGTAACTCAAAACTGGCAAAAATAGAGTTGCGACTCTCTTCCTGCAAGGTCGTTAATTGACATACATCACTCCTATTCTTCATAATTCGGTAATGCCATCAGAGGCGGATCCAGGAGCCTTTCTTGGGGGGGGGGGGGGGGGGGCGAAACGAAACGTGTAAAAGTACATACCTACATTTTTTAATTTTCTTTTACGAGATTTAAAATTTGCTTGTAATTTATATTTTAATACAGGGTGTAAACAGTATACGTAGCAATATTTTAGGGGGTGGTAGGGGAGGTCCAATGGAACATAAAAGTCCTATGACATAATGTCCGATCTGTCTCCATTTTACAGTAATAATGCCTCAAAGTTAACATGTCTATATGCTAAACTAATAATCGCAAGATTCCATAATTTTGCACATACATTGGAGACCACCAGTAGAGTAAAATGGTCTGAATACATTTTGTTGTATCTCGTATAGTTTCGCTGTTATAAAGGTTTAAACATCGGAGATGTTTGTGGAAAAGATCGTCGCTACACGCACACAGATGAGCCGTAGCACAAAGACCGCCCGTTGTGAGCTGTTCAAGATGACCCAGTAAGCAAGTAACTACGGGCCCCTTACAGTAGCGGTCCCATTGAGGATCTGTTTGGAGTAGCGGAGGCACTTAGGGTCGTCAGCTAGAAAATAAGAAACAAGTGAACGAAAACTCTACACGTGTTCTTAGGCCAGGCGTGCAGTGGTGGCAATTTGTTGCATGACAGTTTTGATGCTTATGAAAAATGCATTGATTTACATGGAAGTAAATTCCTTTGACGACGTGACTGCAAAACGTGTTGTTTTTTTTTCAGAAAGTGATAAAACTGTTTCTTTCCTTTTAGTGTGACTAAACTGTCACGCAACAAGCTGCTGTCAATGCGTGGCTACTCTGACCTGAATGTGTAGTAAAGAAATACACATTTCGCTACCTACATTTATTTACAGAAGATGCTCGAAATGGTTGCCGTTTGCATCCAGACACGCCTGACACCGACGTAACCAATTGTCGCGAACGCGGGCAAATATTCCAGGCTGCTCGCGTATAACGTTACCAGCATGAAATACTCTACCTTGCAATTCCTCTAAGGTTTCAAATTCGATGTCCGTGTATACTAATGACTTCATGTGGCCCCATACGTAAAAATCCATTGGATTTAAATCTGGGCTTCTTGGCGGCCACGCAACCGTACCATTCCGTGCAATTATTCGGTTCCCCCATATTCGTTCCATAGCTGGTATAGCTCTTCTCATATGGGCTGGGGCGCCGTCGTGAAGAAGCCACATATTTCTTCGGGTGGCCAGGCAAATATCTTCTAACAGAAGTGGCAAATCCCGTCGAAGAAATCTAGCATATTTTGCGCTATCTAGACGCGCCGGCAAAATATGCGGTCCGGAATACGGCAACGCGTGCTTTTCTTTTGAAAATCGAACGCGTGTTTATACTCGAGAGATAAGGGATCTGTCTTGCATTTGACTGTAGGGTGAAGCAGGCGGGACTACGCGCAGTCAGCGGACTACCCCTTCTCTTCCTGTGTCTCTTCGCGAGGCGTATTGATGTTGAATAATACTCTTTAATTTCTAGTTCTCCAAAATTAATCAGGCTGGTAGAGAACGATTTACTACAGTTTTGGGTAATTTATGGCTTAACTGGTTCCGCCTCGTAGCAAACGTGAACTCAGGGCATCGGGAAACGGAAACAGGATTGGTATGCCTTTTCTCCTTTTGTAACAATTCGAGGACTTTTCTGTTTCTCGTCTCTTCGGACCCTTTCGAACCGAAACACGTGGTGTCTGCTGTCTATCTCTAAGCAATGGGTACATTGGCAGTAAAAGAAGGGAGCGCGGGTTTTTGTGAAAGTGTAGGATGGTTCGTTCGTTGCACTTCTGCAACGCACATGTGCCTCGAAAATGTGCTTGCTTCTTTTTACCTAAAGCATCTTGTCCTGGTGGGAGTTAACTCATAATGGAACGAGAAAAACTACTTGGAGTAGAGGAACTTGCTTGGAAAAATCCTGTCAGTTTGCAATCGCGTCAGAGAAGTGATTTCTACACAAGTGTATTACGCGTTGTTCCGAGCATAAACCTAGAACAACGGAGACGCAATTACTGCTGTACGAGCATTTGGGCAGCTATATCCGCAGCACCGGACGCCAAGTGAAAATTCATTTTCACCAATTTTTATAAGGTACGAACGCGTTCCATGAAAAATAAATTAAGTGATCAGTGTTAGTAAGAGTGCAGTGAAGTGAATATTCGTTATCTACATTAACCCAATCGCACTTGACGTTGCGATCCTTTTACTTTGGTTAGTGTCGCGTACCTGGGACCAGCTGTGCACTGGACGCATCCGTCGCTGACCAGCATCAGTTCAGTGACCTAGTGACGCAGGTTTTCAAGCTGCAGGTTAATTTCCGAAAGAGTGAGTTTTAGTTACTTTATTGGTGATTATTAGTTATTAAATTTAACGCAGGCTATGGCTTATTTCCGGCGATATTTATCTAAATTTCCATACCTAAATTTTGTCTTCGGGGGTTTTAAACAGACTTATTCATCATCAGCAACAATGTTGGCCGTTATTAAACTACGGATTCTTATCACAATAACGAACTACGATCACGTTTTGTTTATTTCCTGTTACATTACTTTTTCATTTAAGCGATATTTGAAAACGAAATCTACGTATTTCTTGTCCTCTCACTTCAAATAATTATTATTTTCGATTCTGTTTTAAAAAAAATGTGTATTCACTTTTTTACGTTTGACATGATTTGCCTCGATTTATCTTTTACTCGTAATTCACTTTAAATGACAACCAAACGATGACGAAAGGTATCGATTGCCGTCGTTTTCGCAGAGATCTGATGAGAAATGCGGAGCTGAAAGAGTTTGGTTCTTAATAGGTATTCAAACCCCTTCAAGGGTCGGAAGCCATAAACTTGCGGTGAAGCATCATGGTGTGTTGTCTTCGCTACGGGATATGATGCGGCATCTCCTTGAGTCGAGTCGCTGGAGGATCACTCTTAAAAGTCTTTCCTTCCGAAAAACACACCACTTTGGGAATTACATGAAAGATCAGAAGTCAACACCCTGTTTCAATGTGTTGGTCTCACCAATATGCGCGAGCTACTACCCGTTTCAAACGCATGGTGCAAACTTTAGGGCATTATTACTGCAAAATGGAGACAGATCGGACATTACGTCATAGGACTTTTATGTTCCATTGGACCTCCCCTACCACCCCCTAAAATATTGCTACGTATACTGTTTACACCCTGTATATCTATCTGATACTGTAGCCTGAATAATTAAATACACATTAATTATTTATACATCACAAGAAATCAGAATAATTGCAGTACTTACCTGTTATTGAATAATTTATTACTCTTAGGGGGGGGGGGGGGCGATCGCCCCCATCGCCCCCCTCTGGATCCGCCACTGAATGCCATTCGAAATGTAGGAAATTTGTAAACTCTAGGTAGGTATCAGTCTACACATTTTTTTCAGCTCGGCTTAATAAATTCTTTCTACGAATTTCACGCATTTAATAATGTTCTGAAACGCGTTACTTTTCCGCACGAATCTTTAAAACGGTACAAAAAGTATTTATACCTGTACAACGGAGATTATCTCAAAATACGGCGTGATAGCAACCGGCAGGTTCCACCACAATCTGAAGGGAAGTACTCTGTCTTCCTCGTTTTTCCCAATATTTGCTACAACATCAAGAATACTCCATTTCATTCGGTGTACGAAATGTACACAGTACGATGTTCTTAAGGGTCAGTGTGAAACTTGTGAGATATGAGTTTCGACGTTATAAAATTCCAAAGAAAACTGTGACTACAAAAGGCAACGTCAGTTTACAGTAATAACTTAAGGGGGTATAACCGTTCGACAGTGTCAAAAACGGATTTTTTATTATTGACATATTTTCATAGATTCATGTTTTTGGAATATTATAAATCAAGTCCGATGTAAAAATTTGAAATATTGACTAAGTTATAGGCATTTGAGTGGAACAACCCAGGTAACACGGGGCAACTCGGCCGATCGCAGCGGAACTATATTTTTCATTATGGTGGCCCTAAAAACTTGCACTACGTTCAACCGATTCACTTCCAATTTTGCACGCAGAATCGTAATAAGATTCTACATCGATCTACGACGTTCTTTTTATTCCAATTCCCCGTTTATAAAATGTAACACATTTTCCATACGTTCAAACGGGTATACCCCCTTAATGAAACTGCAAAACAAGTAGTCGCATTGATATAGTATGTACCTATAAAGTGTATAATTTATTTTACTAAGGGTGTATAATTATGAATTATTTAGTTAGTGCTCCCCAACAAAATGGATTTCTTTTTAAAATCTCAAACTTTCAATTATTTTCAAAATTTCCTGTTGACATGAAGTTACGAACTTACCCACGATCGTTCTTATGACGTAACTAGCAAGGGTTGCTTGAGTAAAGAAACTAAAAAGGCTAATGAAGATAAAGCAAGTACGTTTGCATTCGTTTAAAATAATTTCCTCGCAAACGTCGTAATTGGAGCGCAAAAATTTCCGCTGCAAGTAAACAACTAAAGTAAAAAAAATTTTTCTGTTTAAAAACAGGACAACTATCTTGAATAGAGACATGGATAGGCTTAAAATGTTGCACGCTATGTAAAGACAGTCCTGTGAACACACAAATGTAAAGTACGATTACAATGAGCCGAAAGTTTCACTGCTGTTAACAATTTTTAATAATTCTAAACAAACTCACGGCAATATCGTTTCGGGAGTAATAAAAGTCGGTTGTCTGGCAGTAGACACCGAAAAGGATCAGACTGACAGTGTACACTAACATGATATTTCTGCGTCGTTGCTCCTCCTCGTTAGCAGCCATCCAAAGACCGGAAATCTTCATAAAAATTGACGTGAACGTAATAGTAATGTCGTCATGGGGCGTCAACATGCTATTGAATTTCTGTATGACCGGCTGTATCATGTAAAATCAAATGAAGACTCTAGCACTTTGATCTAGTCCCGTCCCCCTAGTATTTATTGCTAATACATACCCTTCGTAGTTATTCTTATTGCATTCACGACTTCTCCTTTCATAGAGAAGAACGTATTACGTTCGCCGTACATGTGTAATTACTATCCCTCGTGCGGATTACAAAGTATATGTTTGATGAGTTATGCATGACATTGTGAATAGTGCTATGACACCCTCTGTGAAATAGAACAGCGGCTGACAGGTGTGCCTCTGAAGGATGTTTCCAGTAAATTATTTTGATCTCTATTCGATCTTGAACTCGCGAAGAAAGCAGTCGGATGTGTTGTGATACTGGTCCGCCTTCATATGTGTGGCTGTGAATTTGATTATACTCGGGGTCACAGTTTCTTGTGGTCTTAAAACATTGCTGTTCCATGTCTCCCCTTCGTCCTTTTTATTTTTTTCCTACGTAAAATCATTCTGCTAATTTTTTGTAACAAAGTGGTCGACGCCCTTAGCGATGAGGAGATTGGCCGATTATAGCGTGGGAGGGTAACCATCGCCATGCCGCTTGTGTGACTCGGCAATTCGTATTGACCTACGCACACATTCGTAACTCACAACTATGTGAGTATGTACATAAGAATTATAAAAAACTATAGGCATAAATAACTACCACACGGCTACGTCATAGCATTCCCTTTACCTCGCCCGACCCTTCTGCAGTCGTGCAACTCGAACATAGGGAATTAGGGGCGGCACAAGCATAGGGAAGGCGTAATGTAACATCCGAACAATGGAGCCGACCGCGCCGGTACAAACTGTGAAAATGGGTCAGTGGTGTTGACCCTTCTGTGTGAATGGGTCTGTAAGTATCTACGCGTGTCTCCTCTATGTGGGTATGACGCAGCTTTAGACTGTGCGGCCCAAAAGTTGCACCCCTAAAGGTGAAATCAGACAGCACGTAAATTGGCGAGCTTGCTCGGCAAGTCAGCTTGGCGAGCTCGATTCGGCGATCCATGACCGATCAGACGGCGCGTGAATCGGCGAGCTTGCTCGGCTCGTCTAGCTCAGCAAGTCGGCTTGGTGAGCCTGGGCAAGCCGAGCCATGACTGATCAGACGGCGCGTGGATCGGCGATTCACGCGCAAAGATCGCCGATTAACGCGTCGTCTGATTTCACCTTAATATTCAACTGTTCATATCCGGTGAACGACGCCTCGGTTCCTAAAACGGAAAAGGACTTCTCGATGTCTCCTGTTGCTTATTAGGCACACTTAACATTTTTCCAGTCTCTCTAATTCAAGAAAACAACTGTGCACTGTAGAAATACAATAGTTGCACGAGAATCTCGCCGTTACATTGACAGATGTTTGAATAGAATTAAATTCGGAAATGGATACGATATTTTCTTAAATTAGAAAATATAATATACTCCGGTAGTTGTACGTACCACGATACTTGCACGAATCTCAAGCGCAGATTTCTAAGGTCGGTATCATATATATTGGCCGGTGAGTTTCGTGAGGGGTATTCTCCCACCACACCGTTTGTTTGCCTTGGTGCTCCTTTTCTCAACGTTTTCTGATTCGCTCTCGTTCCATTTCGCTTTCGCCTTCGCAGAACAAGAGTGAGCCAGAAGTGGTGGGGATAGTGCCAAGATTCTGACCTGTAGGCCAAACCGAGCTGCCAACGTAGAAATGCACACATCAGAATGGGTGTGCGTTAGCAACGAAAAAAATCAGAAACTTTATTGGTTAGAACATTGATTCATTCTCGATAGCTTCATCTCGTATTGGTCTACGCATAGCTTCGCAACGCACACAACTATTACGTTAAGGATAAATAACAGCCAACCGGCTAGGTTCAGGCGGAGCCGGGCAGCGTTCCCGTTACTCCACCATACTCTGCGACGGCCTCACAACTCCAACTGACAAATCAGCGATCGTCAGATGGTGGTGGCTGATTTCTCCTCGATCGCTGCTCGCGAAACCGAATTCACCGGCCAATATATTTGATACCAACCTTAGTAACTATGGAAGTTATAAAGTACTTGAATTGCGTTGTTAATAAACTTTTTATTCTAAACCATTTATGTTTCGAAAGTGATATGTCTACATATATCCTTGATTTTATTGACTGTATACTTACACTACTATCTTAAATTCTATATAATTTTTTCAATTTACAATTTAAGCTTATAGAATGACTTCAGACTTATTCTCCTTCTTAATAATCATAACAGTATGATTCAAGTTGCTTAAGGGGGCCGTCTCATTTTTGTTATTGTGCGTCTCACCGGGCCTTGAATGTGTGCGGACGGTCACACAAGCTAAGTTAAGCGTGTACGTATACGCGTGTAGTAAACAAACCGTTTCAACCGTCTTTCGTCCTGGAATCGGCGAGAAGGAAGTTTTTGCGGGTACAGTTACCTTCAGTAAACATCTGTGCAGGGTGGTCTGGTGTGTTTGAACGCTAATAAGCACTGTACATTGAAATAATAAAATTTATGAATCGAAAACTTACAGAATGAAGCTTCAAGACTTCTCCGTTGGTGGCGCTAATGGTGTACTGTAGCTACGTAGCACCAGCGTGACGTATAAATTCATTATTATTTCAATATACAGTGCTTATTAGCGTTCAAACGCACCAGACCACCCTGCACAGATGTGTACTGAAGATAACTGTACCCGCAAAAACTTCCTTCTAGCCGAGTCCAGGACGAAAGACGGTTGAAACGGTTTGTTTACTACACGCGTATACGTACACGCTTAACTTAGTTTGTGTGAGCGTCCGCACACATTCAAGGCCCGGTGAGACGGCCCCCTTAAATGTCGAATACGTTTGATCGTAGATATGCCATACGATATGTAAAATATTTTTCTTCATCGATTGTCATACAATGCTGCGTAAAGTATTATTATCAAAATTTTAGTGATAAAAAAGATAACAGAAGCACAAAGTTTTATATCCTAAGTTCCTTTGTATCTAAAAAAGATCATTGAGTGCAGGATTAAAGATGTCTAATTGTAGCTAGTCAAAGTAACACTAGATTGTAACGTTAAAGGATGAATTACTAACCAGTGCTAATGAAAATGTAGAATCCCATGCCCCGTTGCAGAGAGAAATCATCAGGGAAAAGATTGAAGATTAGGGAGCATAGCTATATTAGCCATACATCCGAGAAGTTCGCACGTATTTGGGCACGCATGATGGGACTTTTAAGTATTAATGAATGGTCCTATAAAATTTTCTAAGTTGATACAAGAAATTGCTCTTTATATACGTGCCAAAGAATATTTGCAGTTGGCTCACCGTAATTGAATTAAATGTTTTCTCGGGAAGGTAACATGTGTAATATGAAAAATCGCGAATTCTTTATTATAACAGATCTAATTTTTCTTGACATTATCTTTTCTCGTGTATGTGACAGCTATAATTACGTCTAATTCAGAAAACACCGGCCTTTATCTATGTATTAACAACGCCCACGCGTGGACATTACACAATTGGAACAAAATTAAGAATCGGCAACATCCTCGGTGCTTTGCCTTAATAGGGTGAAGTAGGACACTGCGGTGCTCAAGACCTGCAAGAATCAAAATGAATAAATTCTATATTTAATAGGAATTCAATATATAGATTGTGGGAATGCCTCAATGTAACAGAAGCAGGCAGAAAGTAGTTAACGTTTGCAAAACTAGTACAAGATATTATTCTGCGATCTGCAGAAAAATTAGTTTGATGAAAAGTTGAGTATCTACCATTTTGCTAAGAATCAATAAGATATCGGCATTATAATCATCTTCAAGATGCACTAATGACTGCGATAATCGTCCCATGGACACTTACCACACACTAGGTGTAAAAATATCAATTGAATATCAACTACAAATTACTCCAAACGGGGGATGTAATAGCAAGCTAATGGGCCAAGAGTTCTATCACTACTTACCTTAGTGTATGTCTCCAAAGTCACTGGAAAAAATCCGTAAGCTGTTAAGTAACATGGTGACCTAGATCTCATTGCAACAAGTATCAAATCTTTTTGCAGCATCCTTCCTTCCTTATTCATTGGCAGATGTATCCACGGTGACGAATACATTGCTGTGGCAATATTCGCGCTTTCGTGCATCAAACAGTCGCAACTGTAGGTAAACATGAATAGCTGACATATTGAGGTCAATAAGTGAAACACAAAAATAATACGCCTTGCAAAGTTTGCTTCCGCCTAAAAGTTATAATATATTGCGAATGTAATTTAATAATGTAGGAGCTTATGCCTTTATATAGCAAGTGGAACCAACTTGACACTAAAGGAATGGATTTAACACATTGGAGCAGCTATGTTTGTGTAGCATTAGTTCTGTGTGTACACCAGCTAAATCAATTCACTTAGTCTCTGTTGAATACCTTTACTTTTTTGTGTTACCACTTTGTGGTACTCTGGGTGAGTATGCTTTTTTCTATAAAGAATAACTGCAAATGTTGAGGTCAGATACTGTTGGAAATCTTTCGATTGGCAAGAGAATCATGTTGCAGCGCTGTAATCAGCCAGCTGATCGTGCCACTGGTGGAAACCGCAATAGACAGCATACGTCGCGGACAGAGCCCAAATTTTTATAAACTGAACAAGATTGCGAACAGATCTGAACAACATCTGGATGCTGTAAAAGTCTACAGGCTTACATGCAAATCGATGGTGAACATTGTGAGAGCTTTATCCGAAAGATAAGCAAATGTAAAGTGATTAGAAACGAAAATGTATCGAGTGAACTGGATCACAGGTTTTATACGACTCATTTCGACCAGTTTTCAAAGTTGAATTCATCCCTATAGTAGGTTCCAGTTGATTGTAAAAAAATAGTTAAACTACATTATTCTAATCGAACAACATTTGTAAAATATGAACCAACCATAAGAATCTGATACCCATCGAGGCAAATTATTAGGCTGAACAGTAGAACTTGCCCCAATATCATTGCACTGAATACTTCATTGAGCTTGTCGCAATATACAATCAATGCTTGATGCTCCTTAACGTATCCTTTAAATGCAACGAAATATTTATCTACGCGATACGAAGACGTCATACTCGAACTTTCTTCCTTTTTGTTCATGCGCGCATTGTTCATGTGCGCCAGCCTGTACTGCAGTATACGAAACTGACTAGCCACGTGCAGATTCGTAATACATAGAAAATTGTCGAAGCAACAATAGCAGAGACCAATTTGGTACAACCCTAACACCTGTTCCAATGTAAATTCCGAACTTTGATTATTTTCATAATAATTCAATTCCGAGGAATCAGAGTGGTGTAAGCGAATTTCTTAATGTCTCTACATACTGTTTATCACATCTTATGTATTAATAAGTGAACATTCCTTATGGTATTGAAAAAGATTTAGATAACGATGACCCGCAATGTTAGAGAGATATTTGTTCAGTATTTCATTTTGTCATAAATATTTTTCTTAATAAAGATTAAGGTTAATAGATTACGTGCATCCAAAAATATTATTATTCTCAAAACATCCATGCATTCCTAGATTTGGAGATTTCTTACATATGGGCCTCTAAGGCCCAAAATGTGCAATTTTTATACCTAATTTTAAGTTACAAGTGCACTGTAGGATTAATAAATTGAGTCTAAGAACTTTACGAATTTAATATCGTTCTGAGACGCGTTACTAGGGTAGACGCACCAGTAAATGAACACTTAAGGCTAGTGAATGGACACTTTTATAAAATTATGTTTGCAGCGCGATTGATTCCACGTGTTGCGAAAATTGTTTGGATATGAAGCGAGAAACTAGAAGAAGCCCATAATTAATTAGTTGCTTATTTTAGTAAGTTATTTTACTCGTTTTAGTAAAAAATGTCCATTCACTGGTAGTGTCCATTTACCATTTACATATTACCCTATTCCACACGAATTCTTAAAACAATGTTAATACCTGTAGAACGGTAAAAATCTCAAAGTACGGTGTCACAGTGAGCGGCAGGTCCAACCAAGTTCTGAATAGAAAGATTCTGTCTGACGCGTTTCTTCCAATATTTGCTACAACATCACGAACAATCCATTTCATTCGGTGTGCAAAATGTACGCAGAACGATGTTCTGCAGGGTCAGGGTGAGACTTGTGAGATATGAGTTCGACGGTATAAAAGCCCTAAGAAAATTGTACCTACAAAAGGTAGGCACCGTCAGTTTATAGTAATTGTTTAAAGGGGTAGTGGACTATTTCAGCTTCAGAAAATCGATTACTTTTTTTTACTGATTTTCAAAGTTTTATCCGTTATGAAAATGTTTCTGAAGATTTCATGAAGAAATTCAAATAATTGTCGAAGTTATAGCAGCGAACATAATTGAGTGCACTTAACTTTGAAGCCGATTTTCTCGAAACACCATTTTCCGAAACGGTGTACATCATAACTCTAGAACCAATGAATATTTTCACTTAAAATTTTAACTGGAGCTGTAGAATTCCATTCTCTACTGTGTAGAAATTCTGCATAAATATTGGATGTTTGTAAAACATTTTAAAACTGTAGCCTTTGGGTTGGACAGTAATATAGACAAATTCTGGACAGACAAGATTTATTCGGATTAGGAAGGAATACATGGTTTGGTTGACAGGAAGGGGCTACAAATTTCGGAAATCAGACATTGCGTCCCGATGTGTTTATACAATTTGACTCAATTCTATTGTGCAATGTGCAGATGGCACTTGACTTTATTCTAATGAGGCGTCCAGGAGTTACTCTGTATTCTCCCGTACTCTCCTCTTTATTCTAACGAGATGCTCTGTACTCTCCCGACCGATAGGCGTCAATGTATTATCGCCGAACTCTCCTGCCGGAGTCCCTAAGCTGTCCGAGAGCGGCCGTGTGTCAACCTCGTCCTCTCTCTCGGAACAGCGAAGAAGGAAAATGCAACCAACCAAGTCTGCTTTCTGCACTATATCATGAGTCCTTTTTTACTGTTCCTGGGAGCTGAAGCCCCCTTGCCAACAGTTTTAAGATATATAATTGGGGTTACCTACATGAGGGATTTTATTAAAAATAATAAGAAATGGGAAAAAATTTTCAAAAAACCCAACATAAACAACACATAAAAATGCGAACTTCAGAATCAGACGGGGCGGGACCCAAGTGAGAAGCAGCCCGAAGTGAATCAAGCCACGTAGCTCGGTTAGGCGCGCCTCATGAAACACCATGCAATCTTGAAAACCATATAAGGCAGAAAATACAGTAGGAGAGCTAATCCCGAAAGGAGAGCGGGAACTGGATCTTAATCCTGTATGGAATACGGTTTCTATCATAAGTTCCCGTAAGCCTAATCAGCGGGTTTTTGTGTTCCGCGACCGAGTAGGTAGAGACCAAATCTCTAACATAGTCCAAGAAGGATTTGACATCAGCCTCCTCATTTAAGTCTTCGGTGGGATACAACATAGGCCTCCCAAGAATAATCTTCAAAGCTCGACTCTGCGTGATACAGGCCGCGGCAAGAGTAGTTTTCGCCGCACAAGGCCAAACCTGCGCTCCATACGTTAAAACAGGCCTCAAACAGACCTTGTAGATGGTTAGCCGGAGCTTACGGCAGAGAAAGGAAGACGGACGGAGGTACGGAGTTATAGCCGCCAAGGCCTTTCTCGTCTTTGGACCCTGTCCATGACAGCAGGACCCATTGTTAGGCCCCTGTCAAACATCAGTCCTAGGTATCTAACCTCATTGGACCAACAGATGTCCACCCCGTCAATACTCAACTTCAAGCCACTCGGGGCAGACTTCCAACGGTTAAAAAATATGGCTTGCGTTTTAGCTGGGTTGACCTTTTTTTGGTTAGCTTCCAATCCTTGAAATGACCAATGATTTTGTCCAGGTATGACTGCAGCCTCAACACCAGTGTCTTAACTTGCCAAGAAGAGGCAATAATTTACGTATCGTCAGCATATAATGCCAGTGAAGAGTCGCGAACGATGGGCAAGTCGTTAATGAAAATGTTAAATAACAGGAGGCCAAGTATTAAGCCCTGGGGGACCCCAGCAGACACAGCGTGTCTAGCGGAGCTAACTCCCCCGACTGATACATAGATGAAGCGGTCAGCTAGGGCCCAGGGGAAACCAGCCCCGTCCAATTTGTAGAGAAGCGCCTCGTGCCAGACAGAGTCAAAGGCCCTGGAGAGGTCCAGCAGGACCATGGCTGTAGATTTATTTACATTCAGCTCATGTGCCACCAGCTGAGCCACCCTGACAAGCTGATGAACCGTCGAATGGCCAGGGCGGAAATGACACTGATGATTGAGAAGAAAACCGTTTCCCTCAAGCTCCATCATGAGGACGTGTATGCGTCTCTCAAAGACCTTGCCCATTATTGGGAGAAGGCTAATAGGCCTGTACCCGTCCACGCTAGATCTTGACTTTCCTGGTTTTGGGATCAGAGAGACTCTAGCCACCCTCCACGCCGCAGGAAAATAGAACTGCATAAGCGAGGCCCTGAAGATATAGTAAAGCTGCAACCAGACTTTACTGGAGGCGGACTTCAGCATATTAGCAGAAACCTCGTCGCCGCCAGGCGCCTTCTTCACCTGAAGTCTTCCTATAGCCTCCGTAAC
This sequence comes from Andrena minutula, assembly GCA_929113495.1. Lineage (NCBI taxonomy): Eukaryota > Metazoa > Arthropoda > Insecta > Hymenoptera > Andrenidae > Andrena > Andrena minutula. Next base: position 23,168,825 of record OV815993.1, read on the forward strand.
CTGTACCAGCGTAATATAGCATTCCGTTAAAGGGGAAGGGCAGGCGTACTCGTCCAATCTATGCACAAAATCGTCCACGATCGATGTATGTGAGGACGGGAGCCCCGAGACGCGACTATGGACCTCAGCGAAGGCTCCCGCAAATGCCTCAACCTTCTCACCATTTGCGGTTAACATTGTTCCACCCACGTCAAGTGGCGGAATGACTGTCACAGAACGAGTAAGTTTTTTATAACTGGACCAGAACGTAGGGTCCGCCTTGTCGAGGGACCTCAGGCGATCGCTCCAAACGGTTCTACGCAACATACTGAATCTACAGTTGATTTCTGTGGTAAGGAATTTTGCTATGTGGCAAAAATACTGTAATCCGGTTCGCTGCCAAGCACGTCTAGCCCCGCGCCTTTGCTTGATATAACATGAAAGTTGGGGATCGAGAGAGAAATCTCTGACACTCTTCGACGGGACGTACGAAGAGGATCTCCTCAGGCCTCCCTTCAAGAAAACACTGAGTGTCTGTACACAGCAGTCGATGTCCTGTGGGCCGGAGAAAGAGTCACCAGAAGTCACCAGAAATCCTGCCGTACATCTCCCAGTCAGTGAGTCGCACCCATCCAGGAGGGTGCATAGAGTCCCTGGTGGCCCTCAGAACCACAGGTCTGTGGCGGGTGTTAAAATCGTCTCTGATCTCACAGATAAAGTCCTTGTGAGAGTTTACAACGAATATGTCCAGGACGGATGGTTTACACCCAGGGTTCGCGCAAAAAGTGTAATCATCCGGGTGAACAACCCTATAAGTGCCTCCCAGGGCGTGCTGGTAGAGAGCGTTCCCACTCCTATTATTTGAACAATTATTCCAAGAGCGATGGCGAGTGTTAAAGTCGCCACCCACAACCAAAGGTGCACCAACGCCGGTAATCACATCTCAGTCCGAGGCAGACAGGATGTTTCTAGGGGGGTTGTACACCACTCCAACAAAAAGGGAGGGGTTGGAAATCTTGATGAAGGCTGACTAGTACAAGGTTGCCTGAGAGCATCGAACCAGCGCACACGGGATGGAGTCGTGGATAATAATCGCAGCTCCCCACCCTTTCCCGTGTCCCGGTCGGCACGCACGATGCTGTATCCAGGAATAAAGAAATCGTCTCCAGCGGAGAGCCAAGTTTCCGTGATGAGAGCAATGTGTATCTCTCTGCTCTGCAGGACCAGACGGAGTTAACTAATTTTACTGGCTACCGAGCCAGCGTTCCATAACATAATGTTCGGGAACGGAGCCATTCAATCGAGCGACTGAGCAACTTCGAGGAAGGCAGCAAGTTGCTGCAGGATTAGAGTAGCGTCGCAAAATCTGCCGATTTCCTTGCCAACATTAAGAGTCTCCATAACAGCGTCCACGTCAAAAGGAGCAGCAGGACAAGGCTGCGAACACGGAGCAGCCACTTCAGCAGGGAGTCCCATGTCGCGTCCAGAGATCAGAGCGTCATGATAAGAGGTCCTGGAGTCTCCCTGTACTGTGGGGACCGAAGATCCTATGGCAGCCTTGGAGAATAACGGAGGAAGGTTGTTATTCATGTCGGTGGTGAACAGCGAAGAAGGAAAATGCCTTTGTGGTCCTCTAATTTATACCCAATCGTTGCTATCCGCGGCCGCAGAAATCAACAAACGTGTCGTTAGGCACGAGCCTCGCAAGACGCGGTTCCGCGTCCGCACGTCCCTCCTCTCGAGCGACCTACAAACGTGTCCGCGAAACGTCTCGATGGTTAGCGTTTCTCATTCTTTCTTTTCTGCATGCTACAAAACTGATTAAAAATGATTTTTCCCGAAAAAATGTGCAAAAAAAATTGATTCGTGTGTAACTTCCACAATTTCTGTTCAATTTCATCGGCGAGTTTCCACACTGTAGATATATGTGTAATATAACTTCGACAATTTTATACATTCCGACGATTTTTTTTGTAAATACTCGCAAACATTCTCACAATAGATTGTCAAAAGCACGACTATAACGATTATTTGATATCAAAGTAATTTAGCGTCAAAGGAACTAACGATTTTACGTATCCAATAGTCCACTACCCCTTTAACGTAAACTGCAAAATGAATCGTATTGATATAATATGTACCTACATATGTTACCTATGTATTACTTCCCGCGTTTAAAGGAGGAACGGTCTATTTTATTTTACTAATGGCGTATAGTTGTGAATTATTTAGTTAGTGTGCCTCAGCAGATTGGAAAAAATTTTCTACATTTCCAAAGATTCAATTATTTTCAAAACGTCTTGAATATATATATATACATATACAGGGTGTCCCAGGGAAGAGTGGACAGCGGGATATCACCTAAAGTATTTGGGATAAAAAAATTAAAAAAAATATGGGATTGCATGATTCGAGGGGGCCGATTTATTAGCGCGGACGAATTTCTTTTTTCGATTATTATTGTAAAAGATACGATGGTCAAGTTCGGTTTTTTAAATGGAACTATTTTTTTCTGAAGACCTGAGTTGATAGTGCGTTCCAAGACAAATTCAATGAGCATTAATGTATACACTTGATTTCCACTGGTTTTTGAGATATTGCACTTGCAAATTTACTGATTTTCACTAGAAGAAAACCCGCTGGAATAGCAAGGACGGTCTTGCTGACGCCACGGGTTGCCTTGCCTGTTGAAACCGATACCTACCTGCTAAAGGTCTACGCCAGAAATGGCAGGCCCAAAGGCGGGACAATTCTTTTCCGCCAGAAATGCTACTTAGGTAGGTACATCTGCGGTATCGAGAAGCGCACCGTTACTTTTATTTGGCACTTGCTTCTACGCTCGGATGGCCGGTTCTTTTTGGAGGGATGCAAGCTCGATTGGTTAGGTTAGGAGGTGTGAAAGTTGCTAGACTAAATTTCAACTATAGGGAGCAGATTGTATTAGAACCAATCGGATTTGCATCCCTCACAAACGGCTGCTCTCTTGAAGAGGCCCTTTTCACAGCAATACCTCCTCCCCAATGCCCACCTTCTTTCGCATGGAATACGTCAACGCATGCTTTTGTTTTAATATTGAAGCTCGTGTTTATACTCGAGAAGACCACGCGTCGACAGCGGGCTACCTCTTTTCTTCCTGTGTCTCTCCACGAGGAGTATCGACGGTGGATTGTACGAGCGTAGATAACGGGATGCCAGTTATTGAATTCAGGAGACGATAGAAACACTTTATTACAAAACACACATGTGCTATAATAAATGATCGAACTTGCGCCCCACTTCGCGCAGACCGATTACAGGGTGATTGGCTCGGTACGCCTAATCCGCCTCGCAACCGTGACGAGGTCAAGCCAAAAGGTATGAATCCTGGGTCCTTTTTCCGAAGAAAGCCATACAATTCGATAGGCACACCAGCGGCCTTAGCCGTGATGAAAGCACCGGTTCTCGCTAGATTACCGAAGTTTAAAAGTATTAAAATATGTTTTCGGCGCACAGTTTCGGTCAGTGAAAAGAATAAAAGCTAATTTGCAATTACGAAAGTAACATCTTCCAACGTTTCGGTCAATGTTCAGACCATTATCAAGGAAATTAGAAACTATGTACTGCTTTTGCTATTATGCGGCATGCTATAACAAAGCGTGCGGCATAATAGCAAAAGCAGTACATAGTTTCTAATTTCCTTGATAATGGTCTGAACATTGACCGAAACGTTGGAAGATGTTACTTTCGTAATTGCAAATTAGCTTTTATTCTTTTCACTGACCGAAACTGTGCGCCGAAAACATATTTTAATACTTTTAAAAATCTTACGGTCGAAATTATAATTCTTTAATTACCGAAGTTTAAACATCACGGGGCGGGGTACTGGGGAAGGATGGGTGACCACCTTTCTCCCGGTGCAGCCGCTGCTGCTGGACCCTGAGAGGGGGAGGGACTTCCGGCTCGATCATTAACGAGTACGCACATGAAGTCTAGTAGTGAAATAACTAAGATATAAATATAAAAAATAAATACCAAAAAAAAAAAAAAGAATAAAATACTGTGGTATCAGCGAAAGCTAAATCCAAACAAACATTATCTATCTATCTAATTCGATAGGCACTGGGGAGTGTTGTCGTCCCAGCCACGGGATGAAATGCAGAATTACCCTGTTTCTGTTTCAGAAATAAAATAATTCTTTATTCTTTATCGTATGGATATGGAAGTGTCGCCGATGAATTCCTTGTGGTTTTCCGATGAAATTTATACCAAATATCATGCAAATCGGACTACTTTGAGACAAGCTATTTGTATTCCCTATGTAAAAGTTGTCCGATTTGCACGATATTTGGTATGATTTTCATCGGAAAACCACAAGGAATTCATCGGCGACACTTCCATATCCATACGAAAATGGCTTTCTTCGGAAAAAGGACCCAGGATTCATACCTTTTGGCTTGACCTAGTCACGGTTGCGAGGCGGATTAGGCGTACCGAGCCAATCACCCTGTAATCGGTCTGCGCGAAGTGGGGCGCAAGTTCGATCATTTATTATAGCACATGTGTGTTTTGTAATAAAGTGTTTCTATCGGCTCCTGAATTCAATAACTGGCATCCCGTTATCTACACTCGTACAATCCACCGTCGATACTCCTCGTGGAGAGACACAGGAAGAAAAGAGGTAGCCCGCTGTCGACGCGTGGTCCTCTCGAGTATAAACACGAGCTTCAATATTAAAACAAAAGCATGCGTTGACGTATTCCATGCGAGAGAAGGTGGGCATTGGGGAGGAGGTATTGCTGTGAAGAGGGCCTCTTCAAGAGAGCAGCCGTTTGTGAGGGATGCAAATCCGATTGGTTCTAATACAATCTGCTCCCTATAGTTGAAATTTAGTCTAGCAACTTTCACACCTCCTAACCTAACCAATCGAGCTTGCATCCCTCCAAAAAGAACCGGCCATCCGAGCGTAGAAGCAAGTGCCAAATAAAAGTAACGGTGCGCTTCTCGATACACGCAGATGTACCTACCTAAGTAGCATTTCTGGCGGAAAAGAATTGTCCCGCCTTTGGGCCTGCCATTTCTGGCGTAGACCTTTAGCAGGTAGGTATCGGTTTCAACAGGCAAGGCAACCCGTGGCGTCAGCAAGACCGTCCTTGCTATTCCAGCGGGTTTTCATCTAGTGAAAATCAGTAAATTTGCAAGCGCAATATCTCAAAAACCAGTGGAAATCAAGTGTATACATTAATGCTCATTGAATTTGTCTTGGAACGCACTATCAACTCAGGTCTTCAGAAAATATAGTTCCATTTAAAAAACCGAACTTGACCATCGTATCTTTTACAATAATAATCGAAAAAAGAAATTCGTCCGCGCTAATAAATCGGCCCCCTCGAACCATGCAATCACATATTTTTTTTATTTTTTTATTCCCAATACTTTAGGAGATATCCCGCTGTCCACTCTTTCCTGGGACACCCTGTATATAAACTTACCCACGATCGGTCTTATCACGTAACTAGCAAGGGTTGCTTGAGTAAAGACAGTAAAAATGGTAATGAAGATAAAGCAAGTACGTTTACACTCGTTCATAATAGTTTCCTCGTAAACGTCGTAATTGGAGCGCAAAAATTTCCGCTGCAAGTAAATAACTAACGTAAAAAAGACTTTTCTGTTTAGAAACAGAACAACTATCTTGAATAGGGACATGGATGTGCTTAAAGCGTTGCACGCGACGTAAAGACAGTCCTGTGAACACACAAATGTAAAACCCGAATACAATGAACTGAAAGTATCACTGATGATAGTCACTTTTTTATAAATCCAAACAAACTCACGGCAATATCTTCTAAGGAATGATAAAAATCGGTTGTCTGAAGATAGACACCGAAAAGGATCATACTGATAGTGTAAACTAACGTGATATTCCTGCGCCGTTGCTCATGATAATCAGCAGCCACCCAAACTCCAGACATCTTCATAAAAATGGACGCTATCATAAGTGAAATATCGTCATCAGTCGTCAACATTCTATTGAATTTCTGTTGGACGGGCTGTATCGTGTAAAATCGAACGAAGACCCCTATCTCTTTGATCTAGTTCCGTCCCCTTATTTATCCGTAATACTCTACATAGTTATTCTCATTGCATTCGCGTGTACTTCTTTCATAGAGAAGAACGTATTACGTCCAACATGCAGGTGTAATTACTACCCTTCGTGTGGGTTGTAATGTACATGTCTGATGAAGTATGCATGGCGATATGAATACTGATATGATACCCTCTGTGAAACAGAACAACGGCTGGCAGGTGTGTCCCCTTGTAAAAGGGAAATGTAAAATACAAAGTGTAGAATGTCTCTGAAGAATTTTTTCCTGCAATTTATTTTGGGCTCTATTCCATCACGAACTCCCGAAGAACATTGTCGGATGTGTGGAGATACTTGTTCGCCAACAGATGTGTGTCTGTGAATTTAAAACTTGTGATCTTAATACATTGCTGTTTCAAGTCTCCTGTTCGTTCTTTTTCTGGTATCTTCTATGTAAAATCATCCTGCACTTTTTGTGACAAAGTGGTCGATATGAGGAATTAATGATGAGGAATTCAGATATCATTTATGTAGAGATGTTGGATATGTGTATTATTCTAGAGGTGAGAGCTATTGGCCGTATTGGCCTACGCAGAAATTCGCAACTCATAACTATGTCTGTACTTACAGGGTTACATCCACTTGGTGGTCCGGAAAAAGCATTCAAGTTCAGGATTTTTTATAGGAAATGTATAAGTGAAAATCATGCACAATATTTTTCTATTAAAAGATACATATTTTAACTATATTATTCTAAATTTTCATGAGATATTATTATTAACTAAAGGAGATAGCGGCTTGGATATAAGTCGTGTTTTTTAAGCATTAGCTGGTGGACATTCCCTAGGCCAAACGATGCATATGAAAGCAAAAATTCAAATAGATTTATAAAATATATAACTTTCAGAAGTACCTGACGTTCCTATATTTATAAATATAGCTTTCTATTTAGCAATAATGGGAATACTTGCGAAGGCTTCTTGAAAAAAGAAACATTTTTTCCATCGAAATTCGATATTTCAACTTCAAACGGCCGCCCTATTTTACAATAATACAATATTCAAATTGGGAGAACGTCACATATTTCTGAAAGTTATTTTTTTTTAAATCTATTTGAATTTGTGCTGTCAGAAGCATCGTTTGGCCTAGGGAATGTCCACCAGCTAATGCTTAAAAAAACACGACTCATATCCAAGCCGCTATCTCCTTTAGTTAATAATAATATCTCATGAACATGTAGAATAATATAGTTAAAAAATGTATCTTTTAGTAGAAAAATATAATGAACGATTTTCACTTATACTTTTTCCAAAAAAAATCCCAAAATCGTATGCTTTTCCCGGACCACTAAGTGGATGTAACGCCTTAAGTATTCCCTTTATATTAGAAAACTCCCTAAATTAGAAATTTTTATACACCCGGATAGTTGCATGTACCACGCTACTTGCACGAATTTCAATCGCAGATTTCTAGTAACTATGGAAGTTATACAATACTTTAATTATTGCGTAATTAATAAACCTGTTATTCTTAACCACTTACGGTTCGAAAGTGATATACAGTGGACGCTCGATAATGTGCCGCAGTCGGGGCTCTAGAGGCGGTGTTTTCTCAGAAGCAGCATATTAACGAGAGCCAATGTAACGCGCGCTCTCCCCATAACTCTCCTGTTTTCTTTTCCGTGATGGCTGCCCCCTACCAGAATACTCTTAAGGTGCGTCACACTGATGTGAGAAAAAGAAAAAACACATTCACGTATATGTATTGCTTGCGACTTGCTTGCGAACTCCAGTGTGGAGGCACCATTAAGGGTTAGCATTCATTGGCTCGCTGAGCGTGAGAGAAAGGGAGGTGCACACACGCGTGCGAGTAATGCGTGTGAGCTGGGGCGTTCCTAACGGCACTTTAAACAGCGGCATATTATCGAGCGTCCACTGTATCTGCATATTATATCGTTGATTTGATTGATTGTATATATACTTACACTACTATATTAAATTTTATATAATTTAGTCGATTTATATTTCAAGCTTATAGAATATATTATTACAGCATGATTCAAGTTACTTACATGTCGAACACGCTCGATCCTAGATGCGGCATACAATGTGTAAAATTATTTTCTTCATCGATCGCCATACAATGCTACGTAAAGTATTATTATCCAAATTTTTGTGATAAAAAAAGAAGCACAAGGTTTTATTTCCTAAGTTCCTTTGTATCTAAAAAAGATCTAGCTAGTCAAAGTAACGCTAGATTGTAACGTTAAAAGATGAATTACTAACCAGTGCTAATGAAAGTGTAGAATCCCGCGTCCCGTTGCACAGAAAAAATCATCAGTGGTACTTCTTAGTATGCTTTCTTAGGAAAGATTGAAGATTACAAAGCATAGCCACATTAGCCATACGCCCGAGAAGCTCTCATGTATTTGGGCACGCATGAAAGGACTCTGAAGTATTAATGAACGGTCACATCAATTTTTCGATGTTGGTACAAGAAATCGTTTTGTATACATGACAAAGAATATTTTAAATGGGCCCACCGTAATTGAACTAAACATTTTCTGGGGTATACAACAGGAATTATATGCATATTCACAAATTCTTTATTACAACAGTTCTGATTTTTTCTTGACATTATCTGTTCTTCTGTGTTTGACAGCTATAATTACGGTTTATGTACTAAACAATGGTCTTCTTTTATGTCTTAACAATGGTCTGTCTATGCATTAACGATGCTCACGCGTGTGCATTATACAATTGGAACAAATTAAGAATCAGCCACATCTTCGGTGCTTTGCCTTAATAGGGTGAAGTATGACACTGCAGTACTCAGGACCTGCAAGCATCGAATTTAATAAATTCAACATTTAATAGCAATTTAATATAAGCTATTGAACTCTAGGGATTTTTGCTTCGCGCAAAATTTTTGGAGTGTTCTCTATAAAAGAACAGGCAAAAATTAACATTTGCAAAACTGGTACAAGATATTATTCTACAGAAAAAGTAGTTTATCTGATGAAAACTAGAGTACCATATTGCTAAAAATCAATAAGATATCGTCATCATAATCATCTTCAAGATGCACTAGCGTGATTACTCTAAATTTGATAGACGTCCCATGGACACTCACCACACGTCACGGTGTAAAAATATCAATTGAATATCAACTACAAATTACTCCAAACGGGGGATCTAATAGCAAACTAATGGCCCAGCAAATCTACCACTGATTACTTTAGTGTATGTCTCCAAGGTTACAGGAAAAAATCCGTAAGCTGTAAGGCAGCATGGCGACCTGGATCTCATTGCAACAAGTATTAAATCTTTCTGCAGCATCCTTCCTTCCTTATTCATTGGCAGATGCATCCACGGTGACGAATACATTGCTGTGGCAATATTCGCGCTTTCGTGCATTAAACAGTCGCAACTGTAGGTAAACATGAATAGCTGACTTATTGAGGTCAGTAAGTGAAATATAAAAATAATACGCCTTGCAAAGGTTGCGTCTGCCTAAAAGTCAATATATATTGCGAATGTAATTTAATGATACACGAGATTGTGCCTTAATGTAGCAAGTGGAACCCACTAAGCACTGAAGGAATAGATTGAGTACTCAGGAGCAGCTATGCTTGTGTAGATTTAGTTCGAGATTGTACTCCAGCTAAATCAATTGACTTAATTACTGTTGATTTCTTTTACGTTTTTATATTACCACTTCGTTGTTCTTTGAGTACGCTTTTTTCTTTAAAAAATACTACGTAGTAGAAACTGCGAATGTTAATAGCAGATACTGATTGAAATCTTTCTTGTGATTGACAGCATACGACTCACCTAAAAGTATTCAAGCGACTAGTTCGTCGTTCGTATACGACCGCATTCGGCATTCGAAGTGGATGCGTATTGTGACAATCAGTTCGCAATTCGCATTTCTTTTTTTTTGTTATCTACTATTTTTTACATCGATGCAGCACGCAATGCATATCAGAGGCAGGGGTGGGCAAAAATGAAATAAAAAATTGTTTATACCCTACATTTGTAGCAGAATAAAGTACAAAAAGTTTTAGACCCATATATCGTATACTTTTTTCTAGAAAAAAATCATAAAAGTCACCTAAGTTTTCGCGCGATTTGACAGGGGAGTGCCTTTAAAAGAAGAGAATGAAGAATACTTTACATATTTCTAAATTTGTTGTAGCAAGCGAAAAAATTCCGAGAGTATTGTAGAATAAAAAGCTATAACTAAACGTGCTGTTATGCGATCAAGCGTGATAAATTTGGAAATAAAAAAACTATTCAAATGGACAAGCTGTGAAAACATAAAACTTTAAAAAAGTAAAAAAATACGCCAAGTACATGAAAATCACAAAAAATAGAGGATAATAATAATTACAAAATTAGAAAAAGATGTGAAATCAAAATGAGCTGCCAGTACATAAAGATGCTTTCCAACTGCACTTTAGATGACACAACTACATATGCACAGCTAAAATTCCATTACTCATAATGGCTATTTATACAAAGAAAAAATGTATTAAATAATAATATGCAGATATATTTTTATACAAATAAATATTTTAATACGAATAAATATTTGATTCAAAATACTTGGCGCTGCGCCCCGAATTGGTGTTGCTAAACTCAATAAATATGTATAAAATGCATTAATCCTTTTCTTTCTTTCTTGTACGTGTATGCGTGTGTGCGTGCGTGTGCATATGCTACGTATGGCATTAGAATTAAATATATGTAAAATAAATCTGACTGCGTTTCTAATATGTGTATGTATATGTTTTTTATATTGTAATGGAGTTGTAAATTATTAATACTAAGGTAATTAACATTTTTTCGGTTGCGCAGCGCCAAGTATTTTGAATCAAATATTTATTCGTATTAAAATATTTATTTGTATAAAAATATATCTGCATATTATTATTTAATACATTTTTTCTTTGTATAAATAGCCATTATGAGTAATGGAATTTTAGCTGTGCATATGTAGTTGTGTCATCTAAAGTGCAGTTGGAAAGCATCTTTATGTACTGGCAGCTCATTTTGATTTCACATCTTTTTCTAATTTTGTAATTATTATTATCCTCTATTTTTTGTGATTTTCATGTACTTGGCGTATTTTTTTACTTTTTTAAAGTTTTTGATGGGGATCTCACTTCTTTTTACAAAGATTATTATTATCTTCTATTTTTTGTGATTTATATGATTTCATGTACTTGGCGTATTTTTTTAGTTTTTTGAAGTTTTTTTTATGTTACAACTTAACGTAGAACTTATATAGAAATAGAGTGGCATTTTGCAATAGTAAGTGTAGACTACGGCTGTGTTCCGATTCACGCATTATGCGCATAGACCGCAGAGAAAACCGTTCCGTTTCATTCTATGCGTGCATTGGTTGCGTTGGTGGCGCATACGATTCCCTAGAATTCTCCCACCTCTAGCGCATGAAGCGTGCAGTTCATGCGCGCATGCGTATTTGTCTCTTTACGTACGCTTTAAAAAACATGCACGAAATTATGTGGTCCGCTACTCGAAGTGACAGAAAATATAACCTACATATATGCTACATGACAATAAATGCTTATTGGATATTTCGTTCTTTTACGCTATATTTGTCAACTTTTTATAATTTAACATCCTTCCAAAATATTATTGTTTTCATTGATATGAAAATTCAATGTAGTGTATTACTATATTATTTCAACATGTGTTGTGAGGTAAGACCGGCCAAAATTGAGGGGTAATCGTAGCCAGCTTTTAACATTACTTTTTTCTGGCTTAAATGCAACTGACATAAAAGAATTACGAATAAGGCAGAATGAAGCCGGGAATATTACTTTACACGCTTCCACATAAAAACTCAAAATGAAAAAATTAAATTTTATGGGCATATAATAATATGAAGAATGTTCAGGATGGAATAGCCCTGAAGAATACATTTGTGATTCATGTATATAGTAATTAATTTTAAAACATAAAAATAATATTTTTTTATTAATTTTACAGTTTTCCCACTTCTTTTATAAAGAAAAATCATGGCCAGAATTACCCCACGTTAATTCTGTAATTCCAGTCAAATGGACATTTTTATGTTATTGCTTCCAACTTTGTTACAACGTAAATTTATACTTTCTCGGTTATAAGAATAAAAACTAATTAGACACTTCAAACTAGCAGTTCATATAAAAACCAGAATACAGAAGCACACGTAAAGCGACAAATACGCATGCGCGTAATATGCGCATGGACTGTCCATGCTTTTATTTTCTGCACTTGCTGCACGCATTATGAGCTAGAAGTTGGAGGATTCTAGGGAATTCTACGAAATTGGTACTGCCATCTCTGCACTCGCTGTATGAATTGCAACCAACGTAACAGACTCAATTTCGAAGCGAACAACACATCCCTAGAAGGTTTTAGGCAGGGTCGAAACGAAAGATGAGGAAGGAAGCAAATACGTAGCGCGCATTTCTAATTCTTAAAGGCTTTTACTGCTAAGTTTTTCGAGCGTGCTCTTATAATGCTAACTTTACAGCTATACTCTAAACCAGAAAACGTACGAGAGCCTGCGGTTCTATTCAATAGCCTTCAAAACCTTGAGTTTACCCCGGACGCGGATAATAAATAACTTCATTTTTCCATTACACATCTGTTTACCAAATTACGCTGGGTAAGCAGTAGTTCGTCCTGTAAAACTCATAAAATATGGTCTTCGCTTTCAATAATTATCGCTGTTCAAGAAGAATAGAAAAACTCGGGTTGAGAAAATCCAGCAATAAAGCCATCAAATTTCGTTAGGAGTCGGTCCCCGATCCTTAAGACGAAGTAACCGATGTTGTTAGGAAGCGTGCTTTGACCACCGTCCAAAAGTCTCGAATTAAATTAACCGTAATCCATCCAACTGCATAGCTATTTGTAAGTAAGTTTGAACATTCCCGCGTAACCTCACGAGCATCAGACGCATCGAAACCCGTTCCGTTTCGTTACTGCGGTTCATGCGCTGCTGGAAACGGAACACGGTTCATGCGCGCAGCGTCTGCGCTGCGGTCTATGCGCATAATGCGTGAATCGGAACACAGCCTACAATATGTGTCCGAACGAGGTGAGAGCGTATGGCAGAAAGTCTTGTTGCTGGAAATTTAAATGCTAATGGTAATAATTCAACAAACATAAACAAAGAGATCCAATATTTTCAACACACAATTGATTGGTTTTGGTATAAAATTAGTTTAGTATTAGTATAATTATTGGTGAATTGAAATATTGTTAATTAATGACTACCTAAAAAATTAATGAATTAATGAATGCATGGCAACTACTGTGGATGTTATATTAAATTATTACGAATGTCTTTCACAATAGATTGAAAAGCATCAAAGGAGATGTGTTTTCAGCGTACTTTCTTCACCAATATGACTTGCTGTACATTGCAAGCAGTCCATCATAAATAATCTATTTTGTTAATAATTCTTAATGCTATGTCTTTTGACAATTTTTGTCAATTTACCTTATTTGACAAATATTCAGAAACTTGTGTGAAAGAAGATGCTCTGTCTATCTATCTATCTAATCTTCTCCGGACAACCACCAAGCCTGTGCATCCCCTTCATTTCTATCCATCCAAGCCTGTGCGTCCCCTTCATATCTATCCAAGCGTCACCTTCATTTGTATCCAAGTCCTGTGCGTCCCCTTCATTTCTATAATATATCAAGAGACACGGTAGTGTCTCGCGCCAAGTATATATTATTATATGCGCAGCGCGAGACACAGAGTGTATCTATTACGCCACGACTCGCTATTCTGAACCCTGAGATTTCCGAATCTCAATAACGGCTGATCCGATTCGATTTTGAATGGTCTTAATGGGTAGCCTGGGTTTGATTTACATAAGAAAAGTGTCTTCGTTTTGTTCCTACGTGCCTTATGAGCTGAGATATTTCGTTGTAAAGTGGCAATTTGCCAGCTCTGTGAAGATAGCACCCCCAAATACGATTTTTTAAAAAAACTCAACGGCATTCGTTTGTCCATCGTTTGCCCACGTTTGCCCACAAAAAATTTTCGTTTGCCCACCCTTCAAAAAAAAATTATGGCCAAAAAAAAAATTTCATCAGCACCCCCATGAAAAAATTTTAATGATTTCTCAGTCGGAAATGATTGTCCATCGTATGCCCACGTTTGCCCACCAAAAATTTTCGTTTGCCCACCCTCCAAAAAAAAGTTATGAACAAATTAAAAAAATTGCCTTCAGCACCCTTCATTTACACATTTGAACTTTTTAAAAACAGGAGACGATTGTCCACGATCAGGCCACGTTTGCCCACCCAAAGATTTCGTTTGCCCACCCTCCAGAATCGAATTAAAAAATAAAAACCGCGGAAACAAGGGTACCGGAGGACGCGACCACGTTAAAGTTCGAATATTTCCGAAAATATTATCTAAATCGTTCTTCCAACGTAGCAGTCCTTTAGATTAGATGTAGAAGAGATTTGCCCACCGAATAATTTCGTTTGCCCACCCTCAAGAATCGAATTAAAAAATAAAAACCGCGGAAACAAGGGTACCGGAGGACGCGACCACGTTAAAGTTCGAATATTTCCGAAAATATTATCGAAATCGTTCTTCCAACGTAGCAGTCCTTTAGATTAGATGTAGAAGAGATTTGCCCACCGAATAATTTCGTTTGCCCACCCTCCAGAATCGAATTAAAAAATAAAAACCGCGGAAACAAGGGTACCGGAGGACGCGACCACGTTAAAGTTCGAATATTTCCGAAAATATTATCTAAATCATTCTTCCAACGTAGCAGTCCTTTAGATTAGATGTAGAAGAGATTTGCCCACCGAATAATTTCGTTTGCCCACCCTCAAGAATCGAATTAAAAAATAAAAACCGCGGAAACAAGGGTACCGGAGGACGCGACCACGTTAAAGTTCGAATATTTCCGAAAATATTATCGAAATCGTTCTTCCAACGTAGCAGTCCTTCAGATTAGATGTAGAAGAGATTTGCCCACCGAATAATTTCGTTTGCCCACCCTCAAGAATCGAATTAAAAATTAAAAACCGCGGAAACAAGGGTACCGGAGGACGCGACCACGTTAAAGTTCGAATATTTCCGAAAATATTATCGAAATCGTTCTTCCAACGTAGCAGTCCTTTAGATTAGATGTAGAAGAGATTTGCCCACCGAATAATTTCGTTTGCCCACCCTCAAGAATCGAATTAAAAAATAAAAACCGCGAAAACAAGGGTACCGGAGGACGCGACCACGTTAAAGTTCGAATATTTCCGAAAATATTATCGAAATCGTTCTTCCAACGTAGCAGTCCTTTAGATTAGATGTAGAAGAGATTTGCTCACCGAATAATTTCGTTTGCCCACCCTCAAGAATCGAATTAAAAATTAAAAACCGCGGAAACAAGGGTACCGGAGGACGCGACCACGTTAAAGTTCGAATATTTCCGAAAATATTATCGAAATCGTTCTTCCAACGTAGCAGTCCTTTAGATTAGATGTAGAAGAGATTTGCCCACCGAATAATTTCGTTTGCCCACCCTCAAGAATCGAATTAAAAAATAAAAACCGCGGAAACAAGGGTACCGGGGGACGCGACCAGGTTCTTACCGTAAGAGTTTAAGGTGTTTGGTGGTATATAATCCAAAATTTTTGCACACACTTCTTCCCGTCACTTTATTCAGACGACACATCGACTTGTAGCTCCCATCGAATGTTTTACACTTTTCACACATCTGCTGCATGTGCAGAATGACACCAGAGTCTATCAATGCTTTGATAGGCACTTTTCACTAATCACCACATAAAAATCGCAAAACGGAAAATAATAGAATATTCTCACAGTTACTTCACAAGCCGTAAATGAACGCACGATCTTGCAAGAGCTGCGGTCGAACTCTGTAGACTGACTGACTTTCGTGCGTAGTTGGAAAGACTTCGAGACATCTGTTTACGTTTCATCAATGGCTCTTGACGCCGCGACCCTTTAGGGCGTCAACGTTGCGTGCCGTCAGCGAAAGAAAGTAACTACGCATTTATAAACATTTCTATTAAGTTGTCACCAAATATGCTAATCTCTTACGTTAAAAACAATCGGTGTAATTTGCTAACAAATTTGAAAACCTTTTCAAAATTCCAGTGGAAGAAGAAGAAAAAGAAATATTGTAGTGGATAGCAGGGGTGCGTGGGTGTGCGTGTACCCGACGTTTCGGGCTCGGGCCGGGTCGGAAACTTTCGGGCGGGATCGGGCGGGGTCTCGATACTTTCGTATTGCTCGAGATCCCGAAATTTTCGGGATCCCGAGACTCGTTTCGGGCTACAAGCAGGACCGCCGTGAGCGGGCAATTTGATTTCAAGTCGGCTCGGCAAAACTCGGACGCGATCGGCTCGAAAGCCAACTATTACGAGGGGACCGAGACGGAAAGAAGTCTATACTTGTAGCCCGAATCGAGTCTCGGGGTCCCGAGACTATCCCGCCCGATCTCGCCCGAAAGTTTCCGGTCCGTCCCGAGCCCCAAAAGTCGGGTACCCGCACACCCCTGATTTATTCATTTATACTTATTTAGCCATTAACGGGCAACACCCTTTATGAAAGGGTTACGCCATCCTGAGACGTTCGAAACTAGATGTTTTTTTTTACAGATACTTTGAGGTTCAAAACTACTTCTTTACTTCTTATGTGTAGAGCATGTATTAACGCATATGTTGTATAAATAAAATACAAACATATTAAACAATGGCCGAGTTGTTTCTTCTCCCGTGAAGCTCCTCCGACGTTGCGCGCGTGAACGATGTATACAATTATGACGCCCAGGTTTATGTAACATGAAAAAGACCACGATTCTAGTGTTCATTAATAAAATATCTACATGGTAGCATACGGATTTGAGAAGAAAAAAATTTATTGTTCAAATGAGAGCAAGGTGAATATCACTATTAATTGTATACATAATAAGGCAGACTTAAGACATTTATTATATACGGATGGGTTATCGCATAAAAAAAATGATGTGCTACGTTTTAGATAATACCATTAAGAATATGTGTACCAGGTTTGAAATAAATCGGACAATTAGTTTTGGAGATATTTGATACATCGCTCACGCGGAGGAACTTCCCGGGACCACAAATAACTCGACCATTTTTTAATATTTTTGTACACCCTGTAACAGGGACAGGACTGTACAATATATTACGACACGCAATGCTTGAGGTCTAACCCGGTCGTCTGTGTTGCAGATGTTTACAACTCAGAGTTAGGCCCGAATTTTCGCCGATGTTAGAAGGGACTTGACCTTGAGTGTTGCCGAATACACGTTGGGGGAAAGTCGAGTTGTCTCCACCCGTGACCTTTTCCCACCGTGGTCTGGCTTTCATCCACTGGTTTCCAGTGGGCAATAGGAATCGTGTAAAGCTGCGTTTAGACCAAACGAGCGAATGTTCGTTCGCCCTACACATCGACCAAATTCAAGTATAAAGTTGCAAGTGAAGATTGCCGTTTACACTAAATGAACACGAATTTTGTCGATGTGTGGGGCGAACGAGCATTCGTTCGTTTGGTCTAAACGCACCTTTACGAACATTTAAGAACATTTTTTGTAATAGATTTTATCAGACACAGGACTCGATGTCCCGTACTCAGGGGGTTAATAATACGACACAAGCCAAGATTTTAAACAAAATTTTTTTAAGTTTGTTGCGCAATTGTTCAGTATACACATATGTATAAAATTATGCAAAAATAAGATATTGCAGTAATAGTAGATACTACGAACTTGGAATTTCCTTTTATAAACGCTCCTTTTACATTCATTCGGTTTAATCTTTGGAGCGTTGATATCAAATTTTCAATTTTGGGCATAACCTTTAATGCGGGATATGTTCTGTCTTAAGGGGAGGTTCTGGTCTAGAGCCCCCAAAAATAGGTGATATTTAGGAATTAATTAAAGGAAAACTACTATATATAATTTAATGGAACCTTTTGCGTTGTATTAAGGATGTCTTAAATTATAGAAATATATTTTTTGATTTATAATTAATCATTGCAGACAGCCCTGGGGAGTCGTTAAAGTCAAGGCGTCAAAAAATTGATCCAAATCGGTGGGACCTGTATCTGCAAACGTTATTTTCCGATTCGACTGAAACCTTTTTTATTTTGAAGATTATTCTTCTGGCCAGGGGGTGGGGGACTAAAAAAATGACATTTTTCTTAGAAAATAACGACACTTCAAGTTTGAAATAACTTTTCCCTGTATTTTTGGTCCTTTCATCGCCTTTGAAAATTACAAATTTGTAATTTTTTGTATTTTTTCTTAGTCCCCCCCCCCCCCCCCCGTAGCCAGTAGTATATTCTTCAAAATAAAAAAAGTTTCAGTCGAATCGGATAATAACTTTTGGAGATACAGGTCCCACCGTTTTGAGAACGCTGTTTCGAGGAAAACGCGTTTGAAGTTTTACGTAAGTGCCGAATCGCCGGGTGTTATCCATGCATTTGCCGCTATTTAAATGCCTATAACTTCGGGAATTTTACGAATTTCAACAAATTCTTTTAAACACGTTTTCATAAAAGATTGAACATTTGAAAAATGAAATAAAAAAAAATCGACATTTAGACCAAAACCTCCCCTTAAGGTGCGTATCGACTTTGCAAGGATTCCACGCGAGGCTGCCGCGGGAGCTTGCCACAAGAGGCTGCTTTGGAAAGTCAATCCGAAAGAATCCTCGCAAAAGTCGATACGCGCCTTTACAGAACAAAGACGGTCTCGGGTCATTCCACGCGAACTCAGACACTTTTCGGAGTAACATTTCGGATTTTGGTGCAACTTGGACATGTTGTAGTCTTTAGGGTTATATAAACATATCTCGAAGGATTTTTGAAAATTTCCAAAGTTGTGGAAGTTACAACTCTTTGAAATATAGTGTTTACTATTTTTCCAAAAATTATAACTGTTGAACTAACAAACCGATAAAAATGACCTTATGGGTGCTTACAGTGGAGATATAAGAGTACCTAATAAAAATTATTTCACTGAAAAAATACAAATTTTTGACCATTTATTTTGCAATTCTTGTAAACAAGTGCAATTTTATAATTGAAGGCAACTTTTTAAAAATATGAAAAAATAGGAGGATATAGCCCTGTTTGTCCTCTTTATGGACGTGTTTGGAAATCGATGGACACTTGAAAATTGGCCAAATGAAAATTAATTGAATGTAACGCTGCGTCAAATCACACCGGCTCGACTGGCCGAGCCGTGCGGTACTCGCAGCGGCCAAGCGGCTATATCTGCTATTCTTATACAGTGTTCTCTAATATGGTAAATATTTGTAAAAAACTGAAGAAGGAAAACTTTTACTGTTTTTCATACACAACATAATACGATATTTTAATTTATGGTGTTCGCAATATTTTTCTTGAAACGAGGGTGACCTTCAGTTTTTTAAATGGAATGCTATATGTTTGATTATCCAATATGAAAGCGACTGTCAAGACAAATTCAACCATATGGTATACTTTGACCTTCAAGGCTACACAAGGCTAGGAATGAAATAAATATATCGAACTATCTATCTAGAAGATTGAATTTCTTCTATCATTCCTAACTTTGTGTAGCCTTGAAGGTCAAAGTATACCATATGGTTGAATTTGTTTTGACAGTCGCTTTCATATTGGATAATCAAACATATAGCATTCCACTTAAAAAACTGAAGGTCACCCTCGTTTCAAGAAAAATATTGCGAACACCATAAGTTAAAATATCGTATTATGTTGTGTATGAAAAACAGTAAAAGTTTTCCTTCTTCAGTTTTTTACAAATATTTACCATATTAGAGAACACTGTATAAGAATAGCAGATATAGCCGCTTGGCCGCTGCGAGTACCGCACGGCTCGGCCAGTCGAGCCGGTGTGATTTGACGCAGCGTTACATTCAATTAATTTTCATTTGGCCAATTTTCAAGTGTCCATCGATTTCCAAACACGTCCATAAAGAGGACAAACAGGGCTATATCCTCCTATTTTTTCATATTTTTAAAAAGTTGCCTTCAATTATAAAATTGCACTTGTTTACAAGAATTGCAAAATAAATGGTCAAAAATTTGTATTTTTTCAGTGAAATAATTTTTATTAGGTACTCTTATATCTCCACTGTAAGCACCCAAAAGGACATTTTTATCGGTTTGTTAGTTCAACAGTTATAATTTTTGGAAAAATAGTAAACACTATATTTCAAAGAGTTGTAACTTCCACAATTTTTGAAATTTTCAAAAATCCTTCGAGATATGTTGATATAACCCTAAAGACTACAACATATCCAAGTTGCACCAAAATCTGAAATGTTACTCCGAAAAGTGTCTGAGTTCGCGTGGAATGACCCTCTCGGAACAAGGCGAAGATGCATTTATTCGTTTACAATCGGACAAAACTTACTTCCGAAGCATTCGTGGAGGAACATTTGCCTGTCAGATGTCAAATACGGCACAATTGCCATCGTGCCATTCTTTCAGGGACTTATAAATCAGTCGGTAACCAACCCTACGCCCGTTTACCGTTGGCATAAAGTACACCATAAACGACAACCGTGGCGAAACACCTTTTCCGATTATTCCGGCTAGTATTTCGAACCAGCTAGTTGTGCATTTCCTGTCGGCACGAACAGGATACACAATAAAAAAAAATTTAGTCGATACTTGTGGACGAATAGTGGAGCATCAAATTTCTTTCAAAATGTAATCAGTAATTAATGTAAAGCATTCATTCTCCAAGTATTTGTTTAAAGGTGGAAAAAGATTTTGATCAAAATTCCACTTAAAGGTGGTCATTGTCTCTAATTAATATTTATCCATTGCTCCTCAGATAATGTGATATCAAAATATAATTGCAGCAGTATATTATTTATTTTATTCGGATTATTGAAAGGCTAGAGTTCTCAAATTCTAGTATTACTTTTATTAGAAACTTTAATGCTATCCACTATTTCTTTTTCTTCTTCTTCTTCCACTGGAATTTTGAAAAGTTTTTCAAATTTGTTAGCAAATTACACCGATTGTTTTTAACGTAAGAGATTAGCATATTTGGTGACAACTTAATAGAAATGTTTATAAATGCGTAGTTACTTTCTTTCGCTGACGGCACGCAACGTTGACGCCCTAAAGGGTCGCGGCGTCAAGAGCCATTGATGAAACGTAAACAGATGTCTCGAAGTCTTTCCAACTACGCACGAAAGTCAGTCAGTCTACAGAGTTCGACCGCAGCTCTTGCAAGATCGTGCGTTCATTTACGGCTTGTGAAGTAACTGTGAGAATATTCTATTATTTTCCGTTTTGCGATTTTTATGTGGTGATTAGTGAAAAGTGCCTATCAAAGCATTGATAGACTCTGGTGTCATTCTGCACATGCAGCAGATGTGTGAAAAGTGTAAAACATTCGATGGGAGCTACAAGTCGATGTGTCGTCCGAATAAAGTGACGGGAAGAAGTGTGTGCAAAAATTTTGGATTATATACCACCAAACACCTTAAACTCTTACGGTAAGAACCTGGTCGCGTCCCCCGGTACCCTTGTTTCCGCGGTTTTTATTTTTTAATTCGATTCTTGAGGGTGGGCAAACGAAATTATTCGGTGGGCAAATCTCTTCTACATCTAATCTAAAGGACTGCTACGTTGGAAGAACGATTTCGATAATATTTTCGGAAATATTCGAACTTTAACGTGGTCGCGTCCTCCGGTACCCTTGTTTCCGCGGTTTTTATTTTTTAATTCGATTCTGGAGGGTGGGCAAACGAAATCTTTGGGTGGGCAAACGTGGCCTGATCGTGGACAATCGTCTCCTGTTTTTAAAAAGTTCAAATGTGTAAATGAAGGGTGCTGAAGGCAATTTTTTTAATTTGTTCATAACTTTTTTTTGGTGGGTGGGCAAACGAAAATTTTTGGTGGGCAAACGTGGGCATACGATGGACAATCATTTCCGACTGAGAAATCATTAAAATTTTTTCATGGGGGTGCTGATGAAATTTTTTTTTTGGCCATAATTTTTTTTTGAAGGGTGGGCAAACGTGGGCAAACGATGGACAAACGAATGCCGTTGAGTTTTTTTAAAAAATCGTATTTGGGGGTGCTATCTTCACAGAGCTCAATTTACCGAATTTCATGTTCGTAAAATTAAGATCGCCATCGTCATCGTCCTACACTTTAGGCAAGAGGGGGTGAGGAAAAGTGTCTCTCGTCGTTCATTGGATGCAGGTTCGGCCGACCGTGTAACAAATTTTGTTGTGACGTGACAGCTACATGACAGCTAGACAGAGATATGTTATAACCTACCAAGTGCTAAGTGTCAAATGAAGTAAGTTGTCAGAATTTGAATTGTCACGAGTTTTTACACCAAATAGGAGACTGAATTATTGTCTTAATTAACAAGGTAAGTCGCCAAAATTTTTTAAATCAATTTAGTATGTAGAGTATCTTCTTTCGCACAAAATAATATATATATTGTAACAAATTGCATTGCATTTAAATTGCTAGATATTCTTATACCAGCAATTTAGAGATTTTATGTAAAGCTTATATATATTATATTTAGAAATGAAGAAGATGCAGAGGACTTGGATAAAAATGAAAGGGACGCACAGGCTTGAATGGACAGAAATGAAGGGGATGCACAGGCTTGGAGGTTGTCCGGAGAAGATTAAATATATATAATAAGTTCTACGTTAAGTTATAACTAAAATAACTAAAATGTGGATTTTATATATTTACAGATAATCGAAGCAGAAGATGATGCTGTGTGATCTACGTCAGACGATGTACGCACAAATTTGCAGGTAGGGTTTTGCATACGTAATTATTTATCGCTGAATTATTACCATTAGCATTTAAATTTCCAGTAACAAGACTTTCTGCCATACGCAATCATTTCCTTCGGACATATTTTGTAGTCTCTACACTTACTGTAGCAAAATGCCACTCTATTTCTATATATAAGTTCTACGTTAAGTTATAACTAAAATAACTAAAATGTGGATTTTATATATTTACAGATAATCGAAGCAGAAGATGATGCTGTGTGAACTACGTCGGACTATGTACGCACAAATTTGCAGGTAGGGTTTTGCATACGTAATTATTTATTCAATGATTTTGACATATGAGCACGTGTGATGATATATAAATAATTAGTAAATGTGTCCTATTTTTCAGTTAACGATGCAGACGGAGAGAATTATTTCAACAGCTCAAAGAGAAATTAACCCTGCTGCACGATAAATTAACAATATTCACGTGTGTATATATATATGTATGTATATATATTTATATATAAAATAAATTTATGAAGGTGAAAAAAAAAATTGGAATTTTTAGTTTCGTTTAAAGCAGGCCTTCCCAAGTAGGGGAAATGCACTCCTAAAACAGATGTTTCGGCTCTCCCTCCACCGGCGCGCCTTCAGCTAAGGTGGGATGACTCCTACAACCCTCTCTCCGAGGAGACAGTAACGCCGCTAGGAAGCAGAGAGAGAGGACAGTAGGAATCGTCCCACCTTAGCTGAAGGCGCGCCGGTGGAGGGAGAGCCGAAACATCTGTTTTAGGAGTGCATTTCCCCTACTTGGGAAGGCCTGGTTTAAAGAACAGGGGTGTAAATGAAAGAGACGGTTCGATTAAATTTGTAATACAGTTAAACGTTAATTATTTTATTTTTTGGGAATACATAGATTTCAAAATTCATATTTACATTTTTTTTTATTGATGGCCGCCACGCCCTTGACCGCGACGCCGGCCCCGGCCACGGCCATGCCCATGGCCACGGGCGTATTTAGAAACAGCCCAGGCTCGCAGGGAGGTGGCCTGCTCCTTAAGAGCATTTATGAAGGCCCACTCTTCCTGTCGGGCCCGGACCCTCCACCCGCTGCGCTGGTGGCGCGCAACGCGTGGTTCTGTAATTAGTAAAAACGAAATTTATTAGTCAAATATTTTTTTGGAAATTTAGACCTATCTTCAAGCATTCTAAACGCATATAACTCCATAAGGGGGTAGACACGGGTAATGCAGCGCGCTGTATACCGACACAATCTGGCCCGAAACAAGGGTCTGGAAAGTTACGCTTGATTTCCTTATATGAGCGAATTTTGGGCTGGGTGAGGTCTCATTCGAAAGAGGAAGGTTCAATGCAGCCCGCTCTTGGCATGGTTCAAAGAGATTATGTTCATATGTAATAATATGAGTGTCCAAAGTAGAGAAAAAATGGACAAAATACACTCGCAGATTCCAAGTATTTGTAGGTTACTAAAAGAGTTTTGTGACTCAAACGGTGCGTAGAGCGCTCCGCATTGAACCTTCCTCTTTCGAATGAGACCTCGCCCAGCGCAAAATCTGCTCATATAAGGACGAAAAACGAGAAATCCCAAACCCATGTTTTAGGTTAGATTGTCGGTATTACAGCGCGGTGCATCGCCCGTGTCACGTGACGTGTCTACCCCCTTAAAATGTGTAAATATTTACCATCGCCCGTGGCCGGGATTATAGCTGGTGGCGGCGGAGACAGAGGCAGCGGCGGGTTCTGTGGCGGCGGAGACAGAGGCAGCGGCGGCGACGTCGGAGGTGGCAAGGTCCTCGGCAGCGGCTGGGACGTCGGCAGCGGCGGCGACGTCGGCAGCGGCTGGGACGTCGGCAGCGGCTGGGACGTCATTTCGGGGGAGGGGGAGGACATATGGAGACTTTCCAAATTCACGTCTATTTCTAAATAAATAAATTATTTTCATTTTATTATCACATGCGTGGAAAAAAGTTAGAATATATGTATAATAAGATGAATTGTTTTATTTATTATTTACCTGCCAGTATAGCGTCAGATTCTTCTTTCTGCAAAAATTAATAAACAATTAATTAGTCAAAAAGTTCAAGATTCAAGAGTTCATAAAAGCGGGGTATGATAGAAGAAAGTCATATACATGTAGCGCGAGGATACGTATTGATCAATTGTAAATTGGAAATTAGGAAATGTAAAAATTTGAAAATTTAAATAGTTTTGATGCGAAATTAAAAATTATATTACATTACATGTTTTTTCTCATTACTTCACGAAGAATATGCTTCAACGTGTCGAATATCTTCTTGCAGTATTACTAGTTATTATAAGTGTGAATTGTTCACAAAATAAAGTTATAATAATAATAAATACTTTACAGTTTTTTGTATATATGATTGAATAATGAAAAGGCTCTTGAACTAATTTTTATAATTTCGCATCATACACTATTTCAAATTTCAACTTTTTATATTTCCGACTTTTCAATTTGCCATTTGTAATTGAACAATACGTATCTTTGCGCAACATGTACGACTGTTTTCTACCATACGCCGCTTGTAATCTAGGTTACACGACCCAAGATGTTAAAAAAATCATTTGAATTCCGAGATATATTAAAACACAATTTTTCAAGAATAAAGTAAAGATAGCCGGGCTAGAGTAAACGATAATAATAACTCTGCTATGTGTATATAGATATGTATATATATATATATATATATATATATATATATTATAAATTTATTACTTACATTTTCTTTCTCCGGCCACATTGCTTTTCGTATGTACAAAAAGCTGAAGCTGGCCAAGAGGCCAGCTAAACATTTGACGATCAAAAAGTACATCGTGTTGCGCGCTACATGTGTGTAAATATAGGTGAGCTTCCATCGACACCGTAATCGGCCGAAGGCCATATCTTAGTTAAATGTGAATGGCTCGGGAAAGACCATCCGAGGGAAAGCAGTCTTCTAATTTATGAGGCTGCCTGGCAGACCCAGGTCTGCCGTACGTCCCGCCTGACACTTGGGACCGTTGGAGGGTGGCGAGGAACTAGAGCCTCAATGACTCTTTGTGTAGTCGACTTCGGCGGTCCCGGGGTCCGGTGATATTGGCCAGACGTCTTGTGTCACCTTAGGGCGCCTTGGACGACGTTTCGGAGACGGGCTGTTTACCCGTATTTCATTATATCGACGGCACTACAGTTTCCAGAGTTCTCCTTATCTAGGGGCTGGGTGGGCCGGTCCTTTGGCGATGCAACGACCAATTAGAAGTTCATTCGCTGTGGGGCCCACCAAGGAGTCAGCCTGGAAGGGAGGATTTCTGGCGTTTCACAGGAACGACTCCGTCGTGGAGTCAGACACTGTAAGACACCCAAATACATCGGACACGTTCGGTTACGTTCCGAGACTCCACGAGGGAGTCGGGTAATTAGTTTATTCCGGTAATCACGGTCTCCTCCGGAGATGAGGAAGACGTGAACTGTTCAGAGTCGGCTGATAGTAATACACTCACTATTCTTGTTACTATTGTTTGTTAACGTTTTGGTTGTTTAAATATATATTCAGTTCACTGGGTATCCATTATAAGTTACATGCAGTCTCACAATTTATTTACCCTAATCACGGTAACACGTCGTTGGGGTATCGCGTAATTCCCGGTGTCGGCAGTACCGTAGCGGAGCCTTACAACCCCCGTTGATCTGCTTCATTTAAGTCGGTCTCATCGAGGTTGCGCGAGAAACACATCGATCTATCGAAATTCTACATTACGTTTTGCGTTAATATAATTACATTTTCTTGTCATATAAAGCGAATGCGAGGTTATAACAAAGTTTATAAATTTTTCGTTTTTACAGGTTGGAGTATTACAAGAAAAAGTAAAGTACTCTCGCTGAGCTGCTTTGCGCTCGTTTGGTTGCTTTGCGCTTTTGCGAGTATTAATTGTTAATTAAGCTTTACTGGCTGCATCGCGCCTTATCTTATAATTAAAAAGGGGTTGGGTTTTCTACATATATTATATTGATAACGCCACTCTAAACGGATTTATTTTTATTCTTCCAATACCCATACATCCTAGGAAATCCAGATATATTAATCTAAATAAATATTGAGATAACATTATCATATAACATCAATCGATAGGCAGGCTGCATTGCGCCGTGTCGCGAGCAGTGATGCCAGAATCGTGGGACGCGGGACCAAACGCTCACCCCCACTATGACCTACCGTCCTCTCCCACTATGGCCTACCGTCGTCTCCCACTTTCTTACCATCGCACTGCACACAAGCATATCCCTACCCCTGTCCGTGTGCTCGGCAGTTCGACAGGCAGCTCACACGGATAGGAGTAAAAATATGCTTGTGTGTAGTGCGGTGGGAAGAAAGTGGGGAACGCCGGTAGGGCATAGTGGGAGACGACGGTAGGTGATAGTGGGGGTGAGCGTTTGGTCCCGCGTCCCACGATTCTGGCATCACTGGTCGCGAGTATAATTTTCAAAAAAGTTACAATAAGGAAAAATTAAATCTTAGTTCTTTCTACTAAAATGTCTATACAGGTAGAAAAGAAAGATGGAATATCGATATTTACCGAAAAAAATAAAAATGAAATTTTTCGTGGTGGATGGTTATGGGATGATGATATGGATCGTTTCAGTTGCCTTTTAAAAAATCATTCCAATTATAGACCTGTTGAAACGTGGCGAGTGCAATTACTTGACACAATACAACCCATACCGACAAATGAAAAGCATATACAATTTTTATATACTTCGTTGTCGAGAGATAATGCGAATGATAATTGGTTACTGTACGGAAGAGGTCATTGGGTATGCAGCTATTACGACAAAAAAAATATATTTATTTATGATTCTTTAAATAATAAAAGGTTAGAGAAGGATCATGAACAATTCTTGAAAAAGTTGTTTCCAGCATATGACTTTAATCAGAATCCTGTCCTATTTCCTACAGTACAACAACAACCGAACGGTAGCGATTGCGGTGTTTTTGCAATAGCCTTTGCTGTTTCATTATTATTTAATATTAAACCTGAAAAAGTACAATATAACCATAGTTTAATGCGACCGCACTTGATAAAAATGTTTGAAATCAATATTATAGACCATTTTCCTCAAGATCTAAATTTTAGTGTTCCTCATAAAGTGCTTCCATTAAGAAAAGTAAAAGCAAACGAGGTTAAAGCGTCTTGTAAGCGCACAATACGTCAACGTAAAAAAATGGAACGACTGAAATCGAGCTTATTACAAACAAATTGCGATTTTCAGCAATCTGAGAACGGATTAAATAGTAATATCTCAGCTTACCGACGTCAACAAAAAATGACGCTGTCATTAGAACAAAAAAGTATTATTGCTGAAGGTAGATGGTTAAATGATTTGCATATGCATCATTTTAATTATATTTTAAAAAGCTGCTCAGATTATAGACCTGTCGGGACATATCTGGTACAATCACTGGATAGAATACAATCCATGCCGAGGAATAAAAAGCATATACAGATATTACCTTCTGAATCGTTGGGAATACACTGGATATGCGGTTATTACGATACAAAAAATATATTTATTTATGATTCTTTTAATATAAAACGGTTAAATAATTGTCAGGAAGAATTTTTGAAAAAATTATTTCCAACGCATGATTTTATTCAGAATCCTGTTCAATTTCCTACTGTGCAACAACAACCGAATAGTAGTGATTGCGGTGTTTTCGCAATATCCTTTGCAGTTTCATTATTATTTAACATTAATCCTGACAAAGTAAGGTATGACCACAGCTTAATGCGTCTACATTTAATACAAATGTTTGAAAGCAATGTTGTAGAGCATTTTCCTCAAGATTTAAATTGTGGTGCCCCTCAGGAAGTGCTTTCATTAACAGAAGTAAAAACAAAACAGGCTAAAGCGATTTGTAATTTAGAAAGTAGTAATAAAAAGCGATGTCTATCTGATGAGCCAGATTTAGACAATAATGCTAAAAAAAATGCTAAAAGACGGTGCCTATATGAAGAACATCTGGAAAATAATCGCGCGAAACAAGTACAACGATATAAAAAAAAACCGGGAGAATATTCTTTTTAAAAAACGGTTACGATATCAAGAACATCTAGAAAAAAATCGCGCGAAACAAGTACAACGATATAAAAAAGAACGGGAGAATATTCTTTTTAAAAGACGGTTTCGATATCAACAAGACATTGAAAATGACCGTTTTAAATTTCGATGTCCATATAAACAGGAGTTTAAGAGGCTTTACAATAAGCGATATTATCAGAATCAGAAAAGAAGTAATTTAACACTTGCTAAGAACAATACTGCCAAAAATATTAGAAAAAAATATGTTATGCTTCGGTCTAGAAATTTTATGAAAATTCGCGATTCTGCGGAAGTAATCGTTAAAAATATTTTACACAAGTTCAATATTACAGATTGCGGTAAAGGTTATATTAAAAAACGATTAGAAGTTGAGAAAGTCGTACGCTGGTGTACACACATTAGAGATAGTTACATTCGTAATATGAATAAAATGTTAACTCTGCTTAAAAACAAATCAGAAACATGTTTGACTGTTTTTGCAGAATGTTCTACGGCGGATGACAAATTATGCGCGCTGTGTGGCAGATCTAAACATACAGCTTCGTCTGAAAATTATTTTGTTGATTCTACATATTACAATATAAATTCATCTGAAGTCACTATAACGGAGCCATTAATAATAAATATGAAAGGACAGACTGAAAATGTATTACCTTTGATTGAAGCACAAGCAAAAAAATCGTGGTCGTGCAGTTCTTTATGTAAAATTCTAATTGCCCGGTATCATAAATTTCTAGAAGCTGTAAATATATGTACATTAAAGAATTTACCCAAACTTATGCAAAACATTCACGAGTGTACTGTGAAAACTTCAAATCATGATAAATTAGGCCATACGCATGGCTGTTATATTGATTTAAATCTTTGTAAAGCGATGTCTGTTCCCATGCAGTTATTATCACCTCATTTCCCCAAAGTAAGAACTATTAGACGTTTTATATATCAACTTAAAGGTTTTTATAAAAAAATGTTGTATCTGGACAAAGCATTGTATTCTGCTGATCTGAATACCTTAAATGAAATTGTAACTTTCGCGCAAGAAAAAGCAGATATGTATAAGCTTCAGCAAACTGAAATAATGTTAAGTGATGATGATATTATTTCAAAATATCATAATGCATTTATGGTTCTGAGAAAATGTTCACTGGACACCCCGCGGTATAGCTGTATATCGTGTGAGAGACTTTGTTACAGAAGAAGTGTTTTTAAAATTAGTAAACAAAAAATGTGGAGGGATAATCGAATTTGGAAAGATTTAATGGTGTATGTAAAGCAACAAAAATTGATCCGCAATATATATGTAAGTATTGTGATAAAAAATTTCGTAGTGGCTTGATGCCTGCTTATTGTATTCTAAATAATCTCTCGGTAAATGATGTGCCTGAGGTAATATCATCTCTTAACGAATTTGAGAAATTGCTTTTACAGAGAGCTAAAGCTTTTCAAACTGTTGTTAAAATGGGAACAGTTGTTAATAAAAAAACACCTGCACGACAAAGGATACAAAAAGTGAAAGGTAGAACATTTCATTTACCACTTCCTTTACAACAGACTTTCGATAAGTTATGTTCTAACACTGATCCAATAAATTTAAATCATGAATTTATTTTAGTTCGAAATGTTCCAACTAAAAAAAAAATTATCTGGGAAGATTTAGTGGATATTAAAAAAGTATTTGAATCTTTAATATGGTTAAAAAACAATAATCCTTTATATTCTGAAATTGTACTGCCCGATATACACGATAAATTGTTTTTGGGGAATTTGGATGATGTAGAATTTGAAATGCAAAAATCAGAAAATGATGCAAGTGATGACTGTGAACCATTAAATAATTTAGAATTACATGTGAAAGAGATAAAAGATCATGTAGAACTTGCATTGAACGATCAGCGCAAGGCAATGCTCACTCAAAAAGATAAAGATGATAGCTATTATGAGCAATATACTATATATCCTCTACATGAAAAAAAAGAAAATCAAACTGCGACTGCTTTATATCAAATGTTAAAAATTCAGGACATACCTTTAGATAATCGTGAAAAGAAATTAGATTTGATGTGTTTTCCAGATTTATTTCCATTTGGTTCTAATGGGCAATGTGATGAAAGTAGACCGATCAAACTTCAAGAGCACGAATTTATTAAATGTCGCTTGACATCTAAGCGTCCACAATTTAGATTAAATCAACAATATTTGTTTTATTTATTAAATAACGCGAATATTCGTCAGTTGAGTCGTGGAATTTATCATAAAATGAATATAACTGATACACGAATTCGTTACACAGTTGCGGAGTATTTAGAGGCAATGTCGAAAGAAGCGTTGGAGTCCAACTTAAATTCAATGTTTTCTTCACTTCGAAATACGGAACAATATTGGCGTAGACCGAGAAGTGATTTATCTTGTATGGCACAACATTACGGACCTGCGACATGGTTTCTAACGTTAAGTCCAAGTGAATGGTTATGGGACGATTTAGGTGAATATATTCGTGACGCAAATGGGTGGCAAGACTCTTCGTTAACCACTAGCTTACTTGTTGCTAAAGATCCTGTATCAACATCGAGATTTCTTGAGAATAAATTTAAAGCAATGCTTGCCTTTATTTGTTCAGAAGATTCTCCGATTGGTAAAGTAACACACTATTTCTGGCGACGAGAATATCAAGGTAGAGGTATACAACATTTTCATTTATTAATCTGGATTGAAGGTGCACCAATTTTCGGCGAATCTTCTATTGAAGAAGTCTCTAAATTTATTTTACAATATATAAGTTGCAAAATGCCACATGAAAATATTTCGCCATTATTGCACAGACGTGTTAATACGCACCAACGACACAAACATAATGATTATTGTCTTCGTACTAAAAAAGTAGGATCTAAAGTTATTCGTAGGTGTCGTTTTGGGTTTCCTCGTCCTGTTACTGACACACTAAATATGAGAGACGTAGCAACTTCGATAGTAGGTAGAAAACAATTAAAACATAAGAGTAGATTATACGATCTTCCTCGAACAAAGAATGAAGTTGATATTAATGATTATAATCCTGTTATACTTACTGCGTGGGAAGGCAATATGGATATACAGTTTATTGGTGAAAAATCGACACTGCTCACTTGGTATGTTACTAAATATTTGAATAAAGCAGGGAAAAGTGAACTGTTTGATTTTGATTTTGCAAATAGTGTAAATAATAAAAATAAGTCATTGGCAAGTGTTCTTTGGAATTTTGCTTTACGATCCATAAGCAATAGAGAATGTGGAGCTCTTGAGGCTGCTGATACATTGTTAGGTATGCCTTTATATGGAACTGATCGAAATATAACTATTAAATGGTTAGATGTTAATCCTATACGACAGAGGAAATTAAAAAGTCGTCAAGAAATTGAAGCTCTTGATGGTGAATCTACAGATATATTTTGTCCATCTTTAATAGACAATTATTATCCAAATAGATCTGGAGAATTAGAATCTATGTCTCTTTATGAATTCGCACAATGGTATATTACGACAATCAGACCGAAAAATAATAATATTAAATATTATAAATTAGATAATAGTCATTATCTTAAACGGCGACAACGTGGATGTCTTATTAATCATTATAGACATAATGTTAATAATCGACCGGAAGATTATTTCTTTTCTTTATTGCTTATGTTTAAACCATGGCGGGAATTAAAGGATCTTAAAAATAGTTGTGATACTTATATGGAAGCATTTCATAACGTAAAACTACATCTTACGAAAGCATTACAATATCACGAAAAACTAGAAGAATTGAAAAAAGCATTTGAAACTGCGCAAGAGTTAGTTCGGCAATTAGATGAAGAATTACAAAAAAACGTGTCTCAGGATGACCCTGACAATCCGATAGGAGCTCAAAATGTAGAAGCTGGTGAAGCAATGCAAGATTTTAGGGATCTTGGTAATAAAATGGATGAAAAAATTGATGTGTCTGAAATGATAGCAAAATTAAATGCCGACCAAAAAGGAGTATTCCACAGAGTTATTGATACTGTAAGGTCAGATAATTCGATATTACGATTGTTTGTTAGCGGAGAAGGTGGAACGGGAAAGAGTTTTTTAATTAAAACCATTAAGTGTTGGATAAAACAAAATCTCAATAAAGATACCGCTATAGCGGCACCTACTGGTATAGCAGCGTTTAATATAGACGGTTTGACAATTCATAGATTGCTTCAATTACCCGTTGAACATGGTCTAACGCCAAAGTACAAACAATTATCTGATCATGTATTAAAAGTTTTACGAGCAAATCTCAAAGATGTTGTTCTTTTTGTAATTGATGAAGTGTCAATGATATCAAATTTAACTTTTATGTATATACATTTCCGATTGTCTGAAATATTTGATACGAATGATTGTGAAGACGGTTGGTTTGGTTAAAAGCACGTTCTTTTATTTGGTGATCTGCTTCAATTACCCCCTGTACACGAAGACCCAATTTTTGTACAATTATCAAATGATAAAATTAACAAATATGTCGGTTCTTTAATTGCTGTTAATTTATGGACTACACTATTTGATTATGATGAGTTAACGATCAACATGCGTCAGCAAGGGGATGATTCTTATCGACAGTTACTGTCAAAAATTCGAATTGGTGTTGTGACAAAACCTGATTGCGAGATTCTTGAGAATAGAAAAATATCTTTTACTGGGGATTCGTTTGAACTCAGATTAAACGAATTATGCCAGTTTATTAATGATTTTCCGTTGGACATTGTTTGTTTATTGCCTACTCGTAATATGTCTGACGTTCTTAATGCTGCAATGTTAAATCGCATTACAGCAAAAGAGATATTATTAATTGCCGAAGATATGATTGACTGTATTCCGTATGTGAGAAAGAAAGTATCAAAAGTATTGTCCAATACTGATGACGATGATTCTAAAACTGCTGGACTTTCAAAGAAAATTGTAATTAAAATTGGAGCAAATGTTATGATAAGGCGTAACATTGATGCTACTTTGGGTCTTGTGAATGGTACCATAGCTAAGGTCATTTCAGTTGTACAAGATATGTCTACCGATTATGTAGAGAAAGTCAAGCTCCTTCTACCATCAGGATTAGAGTATTTAGATGACACAACTACATATGCACAGCTAAAATTCCATTACTCATAATGGCTATTTATACAAAGAAAAAATGTATTAAATAATAATATGCAGATATATTTTTATACAAATAAATATTTTAATACGAATAAATATTTGATTCAAAATACTTGGCGCTGCGCCCCGAATTGGTGTTGCTAACCTCAGTAAATATGTATAAATTGCATTAATCCTTTTCTTTCTTTCTTGTACGTGCATGCGTGCGTGCATGCGTGTGCATATGCTACGTATGGCATTAGAATTAAATATATGTAGAATAAATCTGACTGTGTTTCTAGTATGTGTATGTATATGTTTTTTATATTGTAATGGAGTTGTAAATTATTAATACTAAGGCAATTAACATTTTTTCGGTTGCGCAGCGCCAAGTATTTTGAATCAAATATTTATTCGTATTAAAATATTTATTTGTATAAAAATATATCTGCATATTATTATTTAATACATTTTTTCTTTGTATAAATAGCCATTATGAGTAATGGAATTTTAGCTGTGCATATGTAGTTGTGTCATCTAAAGCGCAGTTGGAAAGCATCTTTATGTACTAGCAGCTCATTTTGATTTCACATCTTTTTTTAATTTTGTAATTATTATTATCTTCTATTTTTTGTGATTTTCATGTTTTCATGTACTTGGCGTATTTTTTACTTTTTTGAAGTTTTTTATGGGGATCTCACTTCTTTTTACAAAGATATTATTATCTTCTATTTTTTGTGATTATTATTACTTTCTATATTTTGTGATTTATTTGTATCATGTACTTGACGTAATTTTTTTACTTTTTTGATACAATTACAGCATAATAATTATCAGCTGTTGAAATTTACAATTCCATGAATCTGAAAGCACGTACAATTCCTTGAATCTGAAAGCACGTACAATTCCATGAAACTGAAAGCACGCACAATTTAATGAATTGTTTTATCAAATCGAGAAATGTTTTTCGTGGTTAGAAAATTAAAATTTCCATTCATAACGTCATTTTCTGAGTATATTTCATGGAATAGTATTTTTTAAATTAATTTGTTTATGTTTACCAAATTCATGCGTTATATTAGACTCTAATTGATTTTAGTATCATTTTCATTTTCATGTTTACAGATTTCTGTGCTTAAAGAGGTTATCGCTAGATTTAGCACGAATTTTCGTGTTTTCAGATTCATGGAATTGTACGTGTTTCCAGATTCATGGAATTGTATGTGAGACTGCATTTTGATTCCAATTCAATGGTACAACGATAATATATATTTGTAAAAACACGTGGCATCTCAAATTTTGTATATAACCTGACTGTAAGCTGTCAAAATTTGGAGTAAATTGCACATAGTGAAGATAGGAATTGATGAACGAAACATGTATTAGTTCGTTTTGGCTGAAGGTGTGCGTATAATAACGCGTATACGTATTATGTCGACAAAAATTGGAGATTGAAGAAGAATAAGAAGAAAAATCTACCGTTTTCGACAGATCCCTGAGACGATATTACGATATCTCTGTCATGCGTGGACCGATTTTATTGAAATTGGTCTTATTCGAAAGCCGATATGCGGTTTACATAAGAAAAATGCCTTTAAATTTAGAAAATATTGCAGGCGTGATGAGATATAATGTAATAAATGTCAGAATTAGGTTAGAGTGTCCCCGGGACGAGTAAAGGTACACGGCAGCGACATCGACATATATATACAGGGTGTAAACAGTATACGTAGCAATATTTTAGGGGGTGGTAGGGGAGGTCCAATGGAACATAAAAGTCCTATGACATAATGTCCGATCTGTCTCCATTTTACAGTAATAATGCCTCAAAGTTAACATGTCTATATGCTAAACTAATAGTCGCAAGATTCCATAATTTTGCATATACATTGGGGACCACCAGTAAAGTAAAATGGTCTGAATACATTTTGTTGTATCTCGTATAGTTTCGCTGTTATAAAGGTTTAAACATCGGAGATGTTTGTGGAAAAGATCGTCGCTACACGCACACAGATGAGCCGTAGCACAAAGACCGCCCGTTGTGAGCTGTTCAAGATGACCCAGTAAGCAAGTAACTATGGGCCCCTTACAGTAGCGGTCCCATTGAGGATCTGTTTGGAGTGGAGGCGCTTAGGGTCGTCAGCTAGAAAATAAGAAGCAAGTGAACGAAAACTCTACACGTGTTCTTAGGCCAGGCGTGCAGTGGTGGCAATTTGTTGCATGACAGTTTTGATGCTCATGAAAAAATGCATTGATTTACATGGAAGTAAATTCCTTTGACGACGTGACTGCAAAACGTGTTGTTTTTTTCAGAAAGTGATAAAACTGTTTCTTTCCTTTTAGTGTGACTAAACTGTCACGCAACAAGCTACTGTCAATACGTGGCTACTCTGACCTGAATTTAACGTAAAAAGGCGAATACGCAGTTTTTTTTTAGAAGATTCGAAAATAATAATTATTTGAAGTGGGAGGATAAGGAATACGTAAATTTCCATCTGTTAATAACGTAGCCACGAAAAGGTAATGTAACAGGAAATTAACGAAAGGTGATAGGCGTTAGTAACTAAAACTCACCCTTGTTGGAAATTCACCTGCAGCTTGAAAATCTGTGTCACAGGGTCACCGAACCGATCCTGGTCATCGATGGACGTGCTCCGTGCACAGCTGGTCCCAGGTATCCTTACATTCCCACTACCCAAAGTTAAGGGTCGCAATGTCAGGTGCGTCCAGGTCAACGTACCGAATATTCACTTCACTGCACAGCTACTAACACTGATCACTTTATTTATCCTGAAGTATTCTTGGGCCGTGTACATTTCTGCGACGCGATTGCTAGCTGACTGACAGAATTTTTTCCAAGCAACTTCCGCTACCCCCAAGTAGCTTCTCTGGTTCCATTATGAGTTAACTCCCACCAGGGCAAGAGGCTTTAGGTAAAAAGAAGACAACACATTTTCGGAACACGAGTTTTGCAGAAGTGCAACGAACACTTTCACAAAAGCCCGCGCTCCGTCCTTCTACTGCCAATGTACCCATTGCTTCGAGATAGAAAACAGACACCACGTGTATCGGTTCGAAAGGGTCCGAAGGGAAGAGACAGTCTTCGAGTTGCTATAAAGAAGAAAATGCATACCATTCCTGTTTCCCCTTTCCGATACCCTGAGTTCACGACTGCTACGAGGCGGAACCAATTAAGTCATAAATTATCCGAAACTGTAGGAAACCGTTCTCTACCGCCGACTCGCTGGACAATAAACCGCGACCCTGGCGAAATGCTCTGGCTGATCAGCCTGATTAATTTTGAAGAACTAGAAATTACAGAGTATTATCCAACATCAATACGCCTCGCGGAAAGACACAGGAAGAGAAGAGGTAGTCCGCTGACTGCGCGTAGTCCCGCCTGCTTCGTCCTACCTTCAAATTAAAGACGGATCCCTTATCTCTCGAGTATAAACACGCGCTCGAATTTCAAAACAAAAGCACGCGTCGACGTATTCCGTGCTAGAGATGTTGGGCCTTGAGGTCCGATTGGTCCCAAACTAACCAATCGGGCCTGCTTATCTCTCGTGTCTAAACACGCGCTCAAATTTCAAAACAAAAGCACGCGTCGACGTATTCCGTGCGAGAGACAGTGGGCTTGAAGTCCGATTGGCCCTAATCTAACCAATCTGCCCTGCATCCCTCCCAAACGGCCACTGTTCTGAAGAGGCCCTCTTCACAGTAATATCTCCTCCCCAAGGCCCACCTTCTCTCGCACGAAATACGTCGACGCGTGCTTTTGTTTTGAAATTCGAGCGCGTGTTTAGACACGAGAAATAAGCAGGCCCGATTGGTTAGTTTGGGACCAATCGGACCTCAAGGCCCACCATCTCTAGCACGGAATACGTCGACGCGTGCTTTTGTTTTGAAATTCGAGCGCGTGGTTATACTCGAGAGATAAGGGATCCGTCTTTAATTTGAAGGTAGGACGAAGCAGGCGGGACTACGCGCAGTCAGCGGACTACCTCTTCTCTTCCTGTGTCTTTCCGCGAGGCGTATTGATGTTGGATAATACTCTGTAATTTCTAGTTCTTCAAAATTAATCAGGCTGATCAGCCAGAGCATTTCGCCAGGGTCGCGGTTTATTGTCCGGCGAGTCGGCGGTAGAGAACGGTTTCCTACAGTTTCGGATAATTTATGACTTAATTGGTTCCGCCTCGTAGCAGTCGTGAACTCAGGGTATCGGAAAGGGGAAACAGGAATGGTATGCATTTTCTTCTTTATAGCAACTCGAAGACTGTCTCTTCCCTTCGGACCCTTTCGAACCGATACACGTGGTGCCTGTTTTCTATCTCGAAGCAATGGGTACATTGGCAGTAGAAGGACGGAGCGCGGGCTTTTGTGAAAGTGTTCGTTGCACTTCTGCAAAACACGTGTTCCGA
Organism: Andrena minutula; assembly: GCA_929113495.1. Classification (NCBI taxonomy): domain Eukaryota; kingdom Metazoa; phylum Arthropoda; class Insecta; order Hymenoptera; family Andrenidae; genus Andrena; species Andrena minutula. The sequence goes on from OV815993.1 coordinate 23,207,345, forward strand.
AAATGTGTTGTCTTCTTTTTACCTAAAGCCTCTTGCCCTGGTGGGAGTTAACTCATAATGGAACCAGAGAAGCTACTTGGGGGTAGCGGAAGTTGCTTGGAAAAAATTCTGTCAGTCAGCTAGCAATCACGTCGCAGAAATGTACACGGCCCAAGAATACTTCAGGATAAATAAAGTGATCAGTGTTAGTAGATGTGCAGTGAAGTGAATATTCGGTACGTTGACCTGGACGCACCTGACATTGCGACCCTTAACTTTGGGTAGTGGGAATGTAAGGATACCTGGGACCAGCTGTGCACGGAGCACGTCCATCGATGACCAGGATCGGTTCGGTGACCCTGTGACACAGATTTTCAAGCTGCAGGTGAATTTCCGAAAGAGTGAGTTTTAGTTACTTTATTGGTGATTATTAGTTATTAAATTTAACGCAGGCTATGGCTTATTTCCGGCGATATTTATCTAAATTTCCGTACCTAAATTTTGTCTTCGGGGCTTTTAAACAGACTTATTCATCATCAGCAACAGTGTTGGCCGTTATTAAACTACGGATTCTTATCACAATAACGAACTACGATCACGTTTTGTTTATTTCCTGTTACATTACTTTTTCATTTAAGCGATATTTGAAAACGAAATCTACGTATTTCTTGTCCTCTCACTTCAAATAATTATTATTTTCGATTCTGTTTTAAAAAAAAATGTGTATTCACTTTTTTACGTTTGATATGATTTTCCTCGATTTATCTTTTACTCGTAATTCACTTTAAATGACAACCAAACGATGACGGAAGGTATCGATTGCCGTCGTTTTCGCAGAGATCTGATGAGAGATGCGGAGCGGAAAGAGTTTGGTTCGTAATAGGTATTCAAACCCCTTCAAGGGTCGGAAGCCATAAACTTGCGGTGAAGCATCATGGTGTGTTGTCTTCGCCACGGGATATGATGCGGCATCTCCTTGAGTCGAGTCGCTGGAGGATCACTCTTAAGAGTCTTTCCTTCCGAAAAACACACCACTTTGGGAATTACATTAAAGATCAGAAGTCAACACCCTGTTTCAATGTGTTGGTCTCACCAATATGCGCGAGCTACTACCCGTTTCAAACGCATGGTGCAAACTTTAGGGCATTATTACTGTAAAATGGAGACAGATCGGACATTATGTCATAGGACTTTTATGTTCCATTGGACCTCCCCTACCACCCCCTAAAATATTGCTACGTATACTGTTTACACCCTGTATAGGGTGTTCTTTTTTCATGTACTTGGCGTCGAGACGCTACCGCGTCTCTAGATTTCATTGAAAGAGTAAGCGTTAAATTTGAAGTAGTGGATAGAGCATTTGTTATTAGAAAACAATTTCCATTGTGTCTGAGTTATGGAATCACAATTCATAAAAGTCAAGGATTAAGTTTACAAAGTGCTATTATGGACATAGGCAATTCTATATTTAATTGTGGCCAAGCTTATGTTGCATTATCACGAGTAACGTCTTCAGAAGGTTTGCATTTGATTAATTTTGATCTTTCGTCAGTAACAGCTGACGAAAAAGCTATTAGGGAATATAATCGGCTAAGATCCAAGTACAAACCAGACGCAGACATAATTACTGTTTCAAAAAAACGCTATTCGAAAGTGAAAGATGTTCCATGGATATTGTCAAAAGTAATTGATTCTGTCCAAGAAAATTGCCAAACTCAAAAATTATTAAAAAAAGACGTTTCTTGGGTTTTACATGGTTTTCAAAACACAGATAATGCTTCATGTTATGCAAATGCAGTATTACAATGTTTAATGCATTTACGTGCCATTAGAAAACAATTGTTTAATTGTAATGAATCATCAAATGTTTTGAAGATATTAATGCATCGATATGAAAATGGAATGGGCAATTTAAATACATATACAGTACGGCAAAGTTTAGGAGAACATTTTTCAGTAAACGTAAAACGAGATGTATTCGATTTTCTTATAACCCTGTGCACAGAATATGATTGTATAAGACAGTTGGTAGAGCATCAAGTAACTTCTACTACTCGATGTAAATCTTGTGATTATACAAAAAGAATTACTTCTGATAATTTAGTTGTTTCAATCCCTATTCAGAATTTGAAAAAAAGAAGCTATAATCTTAACGATTTATTAAACGTTAGATTTTTACATTGGTATGAATCAGATAACGGATCATGTGAACAGTGTACAGGAAATGATATTATGTACAAGAATGAATTAATATTGACGAAAGATATAGTTATTATTCGTTTAATATTATTTTCATTACAAGATGATAAAATAGTCAAAGCAATACGCAAATTTAATATATGTACTATTCCCACAACCAAAGTATTAATAGCTGGACAATCATATAAAGTTATGAATGCTATATTTCATAGTGGTTCATGTATTGAGGATGGCCATTACACCAGTATATGTAAAGAAGACGGAATGACTAGTAGTTGGATTGAAGCTGATGATGTGCAAATTAAAAAAAGGCAATGGCCTAAAGGGGCTAAAGATCTTTATATTTTGTTCTTACAAAAAATTGATAATAAATAAAAATAAGCCAACAAAAATTACCATGCTATGGAATAGCTGAAAGAAGAATGTTGCCATTTGGGCTGCATATCAATCATCAATCAATCAATTAATATATCAGTAAACACTACAAAATGTTTGAAATCCCCACAAAATTACCTTTTCACAAAAAGGTACAAAAAGAGCGCCAAGTATATAATCCCGTAAAAAAGAATCCCATTTAAAAACATTGTCGTAAATTAATATAAATTTATTAATGTTCTATATTCAACTTTACAAAAGTAATGATATACAACAGTTGCGCCAATTATCACACTGGCTATTTACACAAAGAACAAAATGTATTCAATAATATTAAGCAGATATATTTTTATACAAATAAATATTTTAATACGAATAAATATTTTATTCAAAATACTTGGCGCTGCGCCCCGAATTGGTGTTGCTAAACTCAATAAATATGTATAAATTGCATTAATCCTTTTCTTTCTTTCTTGTACGTGCGTGCATGCGCGTGTGCGTGCGTACGTGCGTGTGCATATGCTACGTATGGTATTAGAATTAAATATATGTAGAATAAATCTGACTGCGTTTCTAATATGTGTATGTGTCACGTCCCGCGACGTGGAGTCTACTATTAATTAACCCTTTGACTCAATTATATTTACTATTTCGTACTTTAGAGGTGTTATAACCACCTCGTATATTTTACTAAAATAATACATAGCCGATATGGCAAAGTAATCGGAAATCGCGATAAGAAGAGTCAAATCTATCAACGGCAACAGTGAGCAGGAGAACCAGCACGAAGAAGGTAGACGCACATCGATTAGCCGCACACTAGCTAGTCAGCCGCACGCACACCAAGGGGACCAGTGGACGCCAGCTGATGGGTCAGAGGCCCCTTCCGCCAGCGGAATAGACACCTTCACGCATCTGCGCTCCTGATCATCGTCAGAAGATTTGCCCTCCCATTATTTCCCGTAATTCGAGCTCCAATACGGAACCGATGTATATTAACTTCAATCCCTGGTATGTGGGCTGTACGAAACCAATCGTACAGAGCACATCGAAAACCCAATAGCGTAAATATTTAAAAAATGAATTAGAATAAGAATTTAACTATCGACGCTGCTGAGGGTTTCGTATAACTGCAGAAATACGTCTTAAGACACGGAAATGACACCGAAAGAGGTGCGCAATAGCTCAAATTCTGCTATAAACAAAACTCTCGGATAGCCCGCTGGAAAGAATTCTTCAGGTGGATCCCACGACAGATGATGGGAAGATTTCATCTCCCACCGTCTTAATTGTCATGTGACAAACCTGGAGAAGGAGTGATCGACAGCCCTATAAAAAGGGACTGACCACCCGCGGCATTCATTATTATTATATTGTTCGATTTAAAGTAATCATAAAAGTGCCTATTACGACGTACCAGTACTATATTTAAAAGAATTACATTTATTAAAAAAATCAATAACTGTAATCCACCAGACGGTGTGACTGTGTTAAAGTGACAATTTGCGCCCCAGCGAATCCAGACTCTCTGTTGGGAATATATACGCCGCCCCAAATTACGAACGTCCAACGACTACACGACGTAGGACCCTGGGTGCAACCCAAAACAAATCCAGCACCGGAAATCGACGGGCGAACCGAGGTACCTGACCCCTGGCGGCTCATTTCCATCGACGAATAAAAGGTAGGCACTATAATACCCCACATTAATATATAAAATATCGCGCTCAACTAACCCAGAGCATAAAAATCACAAGATTTGCTCGAAGGCGGATTACTAACATAAACTCCCTAAAAATCGCAACCCCGAATAAAAAGTAGGGACGTAACAGTATGTATATGTATTTTATATTGTAATGGAGTTGTTGTAAATTATTAATTAATACTAAGGCAATTAACATTTTTTCGGTTGCGCAGCGCCAAGTATTTTGAATCAAATATTTATTCGTATTAAAATATTTATTTGTATAAAAATATATCTGCTTAATATTATTGAATACATTTTGTTCTTTGTGTAAATAGCCAGTGTGATAATTGGCGCAACTGTTGTATATCCCAGTCTTTTTCAAATAGCCTTTTTCCAATCCCCCATACCTTTCCCATCACCGCGGCCCCCTTCTTCACTCTTTCCCCCACGTGTCCCTCCTGCCCCCCATTCCCCGTCAACGTGTACCCCAGGTACCTAAAACTCCTCACCTCTTCCAGCTCCTCACCCTTCCACCTCCAAGTCACCTTCTTCCACCCCCCCCCCCCCCCTCCTGCACCTCATGACCTTTGTTTTTCCCACATTCACTTGTAACCCCTTCCCATCCACATATTTTTCCAACTTCCCCATCAATCCTTTCATTCCTTCCTCGTCCTCAGCTATCACCGCCACGTCATCCGCGTACGCTAATGCGTACACTTTTCCCTCCCCCAATTTTACCCCTCCCCATCTTCCCTTTTCCAATTCCTCGTCCAGGTCCGCGATTAAAAGTGTGAATAGGCTCGGGCTCAACGGGCACCCTTGCCTCACCCCTCTCGCAGTCCAAAACCTCTCTCCTTCCTGTCCCCCCACCCGCACCCTACATATTGTTTCCCTTAAAACCTCCTCACACCTCACCACTAGCTGCTCTCTCACTCCCCTCCCCCTCATTGCCCCCACTAATACCTCCCTGTCCACCGAACTGTTGTATATCATTACTTTTGTAAAGTTGAATATAGAACATTAATAAATTTATATTAATTTACGACAATGTTTTTAAATGGGATTCTTTTTTACGGGATTATATACTTGGCGCTCTTTTTGTACCTTTTTGTGATAATATAAACGTTACATAAAAACTCTAAATTGCTGGTATAAAAATATCTAACAATTTAAAAGCAAGGCAATTTGTTACAATATATATATATATATTATTTTATACATGCATGGTACAAATTTCCAGAAACTTATGCGAAAGGAGATGCTTCTCAGTCGAATCATCTCCGGATAACTTCCAAGTCTGCGACTCTACATAAGAAATCTATTAAAAAAATTTTGGCGACTTACCTTATTAATTGAGACAATAATTCAGTCTCCTATGTAGTGTAAAAACTCATGACATTTCAAATTGGGACAACTTACTTTATTTGACACTTAGCACTTAGGTTATAAAATTCAAAATAGTATATATATATGTACGTACAATGGCGGAGGACGAACGAAGAACGATACATGTGTTGGCTGAAGGTGTGTGTGTAACGCGCATATACGTATTATGTCGACGAAAAATTTCTTGGAGAATCAGAAGAAAAATCTACCGAATTCGACTGATCCATGAGACGATATTACGATATCTCTAGAATGCGTGGACCGATTTTATTGAAATTGGTCTTATTCGAAAGCTGATATGCGGTTTACATAAGAAAAATGCCTTTAAATTTACAAAATATTACAGGCGTAATAAGATAATAATGAAATAAGTTCAGAATGCCTCCGCGACGAGTAAAGATACACGGTAGCTTTCATGTACTTGGCGTCGAGACGCTACCGCGTCTCTAGATCCTAATATCTTCACTAATTTCTCCCTACTTTCGGCGATACATATCCCTGCCTGTGTAATTCTTATTCTTCATGTCCCACGAACTATTATGCGAAAACACGATAGCTATAAAGCCACTTTATACAATTTTAAATAGAAAGTTGGATACATCTGGATCAACTGTAGCGTCAGTCGCAATGTCGAAACAGATCGGACGAAACATGAACCTGTTTTAAAGGACTTGCGTATACAGAAGAACTCATACGGTAACGGACAACCGATATGCGTGCAGTATAACCGCTCCCACAGTTCTTAGGGGCGGGCGTTCGATTCGTTCACCCGCACGGCGCATAAGTACGTCCGTGCACGGACGGCGAGCTAGTCGTCCGAATACGCATCACAGTATAACCGTAGACGTAGCCTCATGTGGTTCATGCACGGTGATGCTTCGACATATTTTAGGTGAGTCGATTAAGACCTTTTGAATGTGCACTTTATATTGCATACTCTGCTTGATATCTACGTAGATTTGAGTCCATTAAATTTACAGTTTCAGTTTATTTGAATTTGAATATTGACAGAACTCCACGTCGAATTAGTTTAACAAGATTGCTAACAGATCTGAATAGCATCTGCCCAGTCAGCCACGTCCGTATTTGCAGATTTTGCTCAACGCCTGAGTACAAATGTTTGTGGCAGAAAGACTACAGATTTGATACAGGATTTGTTATATTCGATGATGAAAGCAGACTGACAGCAGAAAGCCGACAGATTGTGCTGCCTTAACCTGGGAGCAGATTGACGGCAGGATCTACTGATACAATTTAATGACAGGAATCGAGCAGACCCTGCGCACCGCGATTTGACGTCAGATAGGCAGCAGAAATACAGCGGACTCTGTTTACACAGTCTGCGAGCAGTTTGGCGGCAGAAAGTAAAGAAAGTCTGCTGATACAATTTAATGGCAGGAATCGAGCAGATCTTGCCCACCGCGATATAACGGCAGATAGGCAACAGAAATCGAGCAGATTCTGCTGACATAGTTCACGACACGACCCCGCCAGAGCGCGTTCGGGCGAGCGCTTCTCGCTTGCGAAATAGCACCGTGGCGGGAATAAGTGGCGGAGGGCTTGATCATTCAGGGCTCTCGAGTACGACTCGTATTTGCCGGCATTCCACTGCGGAGTATATATTTGGTATACCCGTCTGTAAGGGCGGTATTATCAGTCGTTGCTGAAGGCGAAGATCGTCTTAAGCATCCGGCATCCTTTATTAAACTACTAGACTAAGGTCGGTATCATATATATTGGCCGGTGAGTTTCGGAGGGGTATTCTCCCACCACACCGTTTGTTTGCCTCGGTGCTCCTTTTCTCAACGTTTTCTGACTCGCTCTCGTTCCATCTCGCTCTCGCCTTCACAGAACAAGAGTGAGCCAGAAGTGGTGGGGATAGTGCCAAGATTCTGATGTGTAGGCCAAACCGAGCTGTCAGCGTAGAAATACACACATCAGAATAGGTGTGCGTTAGCAACGAAAAAATTCAGAAACCTTATTGGTTAGAACATTGATTCGTTATCGATAACTTCATCTCGTATTGGTCTACGCATAGCTTCGCAACGCACATAACTATTACGTTAAGGATAAATAACAGCCAACCGGCTAGGTTCAGGCGGAGCCGAGCAGCGTTCCCTTTACCCCACCATACCCTACGACGGCCACGCAACTCCAACTGACAAATCAGCGATCGTCAGAAGGTGGTGGCTGATTTCTCCTCGATCCCTGCTCGCGAAACCGAATTCACCGGCCAATATATTTAATACCGACCTTAGTAGAAGATGCCGCATGCTAAAAACTAAAAACCGATTGATGATAATACCGCCCTAAGACGACTGAATGAATAGTAGTTATCATTAATTCTTTTATATTTGGAAGAACTGTCTTTAAAAGTTTAAATCATTATTTTGAGCCGACCTGGCATTCAATTCACTAACAACTTGCTCAGTAAAACATTAAAAATGTTATAATACCCGTTTAAATACATGGTTTACCAACTTTTCTTTCTTCCATAAAATATGGTAGGAATCAGATCTTTCAAGTCGGGTCTTATAAACGTGTTCTATGTATTATTTACGCTAAAGACTTTCGCACTGTTTTTAAATCTATACTATTATATAAAATTGCCTACTATGGCCGACATCAGGATCTGCTTGATTTCTGCCGCCAATTTGCGGGCGGTTTTTGTCAGCAAGATCTGATCGAAATCTGACATCAATCTACGGTCAGAGCCTGACATCAGGATCTGACCGCAGAATCATAGTTAAATGCGGACATAGTAGGCACCGAATCTGACATCAATCTGCTGGCAGACTGCAGTCAGTTTGTTTACTGGGTGCATGCTGTAAAACAGGCCTGGGATTTAAGTGAACGCGGCGGCCGATTTTCAGAGGCAACGCCTCTTTTCCCCCACCACACGTCTTGGCCCCCGCCGGCGGCCTAGGAGCTTCGAGCGCCTCAGGCCCGTACCATATGAACCGCGCGTAGCTCATATCAACCGAGCTACTAGTGATGGGCTCAAGACCGATCGAATCGCTTCGAATCTATGACACAATGTTTCTAATCGCTTCGAATCTCATTTGTCATGGTCGCCAAGCAAATCGAATCGCTTCGATTTCTGGACAGAAGTTTCGAATCGCTTCGACTGTTATTCGAAACAAACATTTCTTGAAAGTCTTGATAGGTCTTGATAGGTCTTGAAAGTCTTGACAGTTCGAGGTTTGGGAACCCGAGCTTCGGAACGAATCGGAAATATTCGGGGGGGATCGGGTGATATCTCGATACTCTCGAGTCGAGTCGCGAGATTATCTCCAAATTCCGGATGAAAGTTTCGGATCGCTTCGACTGTTAGGGTGAATTGACCAGTGAATGAACAGGGAGCAGTGAATGAACAAATTGACTTTTTTCGTGTATAACATGAATACTATTTCATTGAAAACAATGATCTTATATTTAGAATGAAGGAAAATTTATTGAGATAACGGCGATACTAATATAATGCAATTGATACTAATACAATACAGGCGATACTAATACAATTGAATCTATGAACGTCTTGGTCGCTTATTAATTTTTTTGATTTGTGGTTTCGGGTGTTGCCATTCACGGCGAGAAACCTAGTAAGAAAACACGTACGATGACAGTTAACCATTATATTGTGTAACCTGTGCTCTAATATAAATAAATTTGTCAAGTTCCAATGATTATAATATATAGATTATATTTTTATATTCTTATGTTAGGTCCCGCGACTGGACTCGAGAGTATCGAGATATCACCCGATCCCCCCCGAATATTTCCGATTCGTTCCGAAGCTCGGGTTCCCAAACCTCGAACTGTCAAGACTTTCAAGACCTATCAAGACCTATCAAGACTTTCAAGAAATGTTTGTTTCGAATAACAGTCGAAGCGATTCGAAACTTCTGTCCAGAATTCGAAGCGATTCAATTTGCTTGGCGACCATGACAAATGAGATTCGAAACAATTCGAATCTTTACAGGATTGATTAACTTCGAATTGATTTCGAAGCTGCTGTGTTGATCCCATCACTACGAGCTACGCGCGGTTCATATGGTACGGGCCTGAGGCGCTCGAAGCTCCTAGGCCGCCGGCGGGGGCCAAGACGTGTGGTGGGGGAAAAGAGGCGTTGCCTCTGAAAATCGGCCGCCGCGTTCACTTAAATCCCAGGCCTGCTGTAAAACTTTACAGGCTTACATGCAAATCGATGGTGAATATTGTGAGAGCTTCATCCGAAAGGTAACCAAATGTAAAGTGATTAGAAACGAAAATGTATCGAGTGAACTCCATCACAGGTTTTATACGATTCATTTGGGGCCACTTTTCAAAGTTGAATAATTCATTCCTGTAGTGGGTTCCACCTCATTGTAAGAAAATAGTTCAATTAATATTATTCTAATCGAACAACATTTGTACAATATGTACCAACCATAAAAATCTGATATCCGTCGAGGCAGATTATTAGGCTGAACATTAGAACTTGCCCCAGTACCATTGCACTGAATACTTCATCGAGCTTGTCGCAATAGGCAATCAATACTTGATGCTCCTTAACGTATCCTTTAAACGCTGCGCCATATTTATCAACGCGATACGAAGACGTCATGTTCGAACTTTCATCCCCCTTGTTTGTGCGCGCAGTGTTCATGTGCGCCAGTCTGTACTGCAGTATGCGAAACTGACCAGCCACGTGCAGATTCGTAATGCATAGAAAATTGTCGAAGCAACAGTAGCAGAAACCGATTTGGTACAAGGCTAATATCTGTTTTAATGTAAGTCCGAACTTCAGTCATTTTTATAATAATGCAGTTCTGGGAAATCAGGGTGGCGTAAGTCAAATTTTTATTTTTATAATACAGGGGAGTGGTAGGATGAAGGGGGCACGTATTGAAAGGGTCATTGCAATTATCTGAAAGATAAAGGATCTTCCTGCAAATCGCTGCCATTTCAATGATAGCGGTGATACACTGTTGATTTTTTTCGTGCTTCAAAGTAAAATTTTGTATGTTTTCTCGAAATGTTTTGCGAAGTGCTGTTACCAATGACTGATTTCTTTATTATTACATCTGGATTGATATATAGGTATTCAGGAACAATAAGTGCTTAATAAATTTGGTAATTATATAGAAGGGGACATTAAAATTGATGAGGTATGCTCTCTTTTACAAATATAATTACCATAAATTCTTTCTACAAACTTCACTCATTTAATAATGTTCTGAAGATCACGAACTCAGAAATTAAAAGAAAATCTGAAACATTGTGAGTGTGTAGGGGATTTCCATCTGATTACAACGCAGTTTTTGTTCGCTGCCCAAAGTCACTCTAAGGGGGTGAAATTAACCCATGAAAATTCAGCTATTTTCTAATTTTATTTTGTAACTCGCAATCTATAAGAGATAGAAAACAAATTTCGAGACAAAAGTTACTTCTTTTAATCAGGACTATCATTTGGTAACTTACAGTTCTTACAGTTCACGAGTTATAACACAAAATCGGAAAATAGCCAAAATTAAAAGGGTCAATTTTACCTTCTTAGAGCGAATTTGGGCAACAAACAACAATTGCGTTGTTATAAGAAAGAAATCCCCTACATGTTCACAAAGTCTCAGATTTATATGAATTTCCAGGTTCGGGATCTTTCCTTGTGAGACGCGTTACGTTTACTCACGAATCCATAAAACGGTACAAAAAAAGGTTAATACCTCTATGATAGAAAGTATCTCAAAGTACGGCGTGACAGTGAGCGGCAGGTTCCACCACACTCTGAATGGAAGGATTCTGTCTGACCCGTTTCTTCCAATATTTGCTACAACATCACGAACAATCTATTACATTCAGTGTGCAAAATGTACGTAGGACGATGTTGTTAAGGGGGCCGTCTCATTTTTGTTATTGTGCGTCTCACCGGGCCTTGAATGTGTGCGGACGGTCACACAAGCTAAGTTAAGCGTGACGTATACGCGTGTAGTAAACAAACCGTTTCAACCGTCTTTCGTCCTGGAATCGGCGAGAAGGAAGTTTTTGCGGGTACAGTTACCTTCAGTAAACATCTGTGCAGGGTAGCCTGGTGCGTTTGAACACTAATAAGCACTGTATATTGAAATAATAATGAATTTTTACGTCACGCTGGTGCTACGTAGCTACAGTACACCATTACCCTAGTAGCATTTCTGGTTGGCCAACGGTAGCCAACAGTTGGGAATTAGTTGGGATATAGTTAGAGTTTTGCCTACAAATTCTCAACATAGGGCCTACGGCAAAAAACTTACGACAGTTTGCCAACGAATATTCAATGTTGGGCCTACAATTATTATGGTTGGTTAAGTAATAAAAAGTTACGACAGTTTGCCAACGAATATACAATGTTGGGCCTACAATTATTATGGTTGGTTAATTAACAAAAAATTACAACAGTTTGCCTACGACTATTCAATGTTGGGCCTACAATTATTATGGTTGGTTAATTAACAAAAAATTACGACAGTGTGCCTACGACTATTCAATGTTGGGCCTACAATTATTATGGTTGGTTAATTTACAAAAAATTACGACAGTTTGCCTCCGAATATTCAATGTTGGGCCTACAATTACTATGGTTGGATAATTAACAAAAAATTTACAACGATGATTAAATGTTGTCTTACAAACATCAGAAAGTTTGGTACATCCAAAAACCTATTATTATAAATACGTAATGCGGACGTCTGTCTTGAGATGAATGTGAAATTTTATGGAATGAGTCTAAAGGTCGAATGATGATATTTTGTAGAATATTTCGCGTCACTGTGTACTTTTTATAAACAATTAATACTTGTTATGTACTGAGAAATTAGAAGTGTTTACAAAGAAATGTATTGGGTAAGTGCGAATAACGGTTGCTTCGTAAGGGGAAAGTTTGGGTTCGATTCTCCTCACCACGAGTTTTTTTTTTTTTTCTTAAATTACACCTGGAAAAGGCGTGTTTACAACGCCTTTTGAAGTTCTTCAAGACGCCTTCTGGAAGTTTTTAAGATGTCTTTTTGAAAGAAACTGTTGGGCTTATGGAAAGAAACCTTCAGTTGGGCCTATGGAAAGAAACCGTCAGTTGGGCCTGCGTTGGTTACAATCATTAGGCCCCTTTACACGGTCGGTCTTGCGCGCGGTCCGGCCCGCGGGCCGGACCGCCACACGCCGCGCGGCCCGCAAAAGTACGTGAAGCCGGATCGTGGCGCTCCTTCGCGCGGTCCAGAAGGTCGTACCCGTCACTACTTAGAGACAGCGAGTTCGGGCTCCCATTTCTACGTCGACTCCACATGCTTTTTACACGATCCACCGCAGTGGTGTATTGTGTACTACTTGTTCGATGTATATCATCGATCTGCGAAACGATCGCGATATACGTTCGCGAAAAGTATACAAATTCCTCGATATGCCTGGCTTATAGAGGATATCATAAATTCTATTACTGTAGGGTACACTGAAACATCTGTTTTTTGGAAGCTACATTTGGTTGACCTGAAGGTGCTATAAATTCTGGAAATGGTTTACGACTCAGTTATAACGACTGTAAAATTTTACAAGGGTACTTTAAAAAATGTCCAAATGTTTCCCCGACAATGTGATGACAAATGAAATTGCAGTTAACACATTCCCTGTTATGACGATCATAATTATTACTATCAACGGCAATAATTACCATGTCACTGGTTGTTTTAATATAAAAACTAATATTAATAGACAATAAATACACATGGGTATGCAAGTGATGTTATATGTAAGATAAATGATGAAGAGGTGTAATGGTTCAAGATGTTTTGAAGAAAGGGGGTAGTCTTCTGATGGCGCGTGATGCAGGTCATATTTTTCACCCACGCTCTTGCGTGGCGCGTCAGAAAGCACCACACTCCTGCCCGCGGTCCAACCTACACTCCAGAAGAGTTTACGTAAGAGACAGAAGAGGTAGTTAGAAAAGGACAAGACGGCACTTGAAACCAGGCTCGTCGCGCGCCTCAGGATTTCCGACAGTGCAGAAATCCTGAGGCGCGCGACGAGCCTGGCAGTGAAGACTCCAGAGGCAACGCCGTCGATAACCCGTGCCTCGATGGGTTTCAAGGACTTGGACCCTCGTGACCAGGGGGGGCCGTAAAATGTTGCCCCCTAAGTCGTGGCGAATCGAAAATTCTACATTCCGCACCGGATCTTGGCGAAAGTGACGTAGATCGTTTCCTTATGTTTTTCCAATGAAAATGGTCCAAAAACGACACAAATCGGATTGTAATTAAGGAATCTTCATAATAAATTGATTTCCATAACTTCGTTAAAAATAGTCCGATTTACATGAAATTTGGTATAATTTTCATTTGAAAAACGTAAAGAATCCATCGGTATCACTTCCATATCGATGCGATAAAGAATAAAGTATACAGTTTTTCTGAAACAGGTATTATGAATCCTTGGCCGACCGCAGCGAATCGAGGTCGGCGACACACAGTCGAGGGTGAAATATTCATTACAGCGTATTAAGAAATTCTTTATTCTTCGTCGTATCGATATGAAAGTAACACTAGTGGATTCCTGGCGTTCTCCCAATTAAAATGATCACAAATATCATGCAAATCGGACTACTTTTACACAAACAATACAAATTATAAAAGGAGTAGGCATTCCGTGGTCCGAACGATGACCAGAACGAGCAAAGAACCTAATAAAAAGAGAATAAATATAAGGAAAGTAACCGTAATAAACGTACTAATGGACTAATTTTTGTACCTATTTAAATATTATACGAAAAGGAAAAAACGGCACTTGAAACCAGGCTCGTCGCGCGCCTCATGATTTCCGCACTGTCAGCCAAGCCTCTGCTTAATTTTTTTTAAATGCTGCCAAAATATGTACAAATATATGCATAAAGTTTTCAATTAATATAATTTGTGGGTTTCTCTGAAAAAAATCCCAAATATCGCGCTCCTGTTCAGGCCGTCAGAGTAGAGTGACTCCTTAAGAAAGGGTAAAAGATTATTTGCGCAGCGTTTGGTTTCCTTAAACGGTTCTTGACTGTGACAACAGCAATCCACTGATAGTATATTTTCAGAAACACCTGATATCGCCAGAAACGCCAGTACGTTTGCGCACGCGGGGTCCCGCCTGCGCCGTCCTCCCTTCAAATTACAAACGGATCCCATATCGCTCGATTATAAACACGACATATTTGTTTGCATGGTTACAAACTTCGTCCATTAGCTATCCGAATAGAGTGATGGATACACAAAAGTACAACTTTCATACTAAACTACGTCTTTGCCATATTTATTTTTTCTGTCTCTTCAGCTGTTTCTAACTTTCACTTTTACTCCTTTATAAGTACCTATATGTTCCTACCGTTTCTGCTTCCATGTACCTGGAGTCAAGGGTTCGCACAGGCCTGGTCAGCGTCAGGAATATTTGGCGACCAGGCCTTTGCAAACCGGGGGACAGCTTTCTTATCCCACGCTTCCTTTTCACCCTCTCTACGTTTTTTCCCTGTTTTTCCTACTCCATCTTTCTGCTATCTTCTTTTATTCGCTATCTCTAACCCGGTCTAGTCTTTCCTTTTTAACCGGCGAAAATTCACGGAGCGGACACTTTGTCTCGAACCGGTTATCAGACAACACGTACCGCGCACGCATTTTTACTGTTTTTCCATATTATTTACTGTTAATTTATTACTGTTAATTGTTACTTTTAATTATTTCTGTTAATTGTCACTTTTAGTTGTTACCATTAATTATTACCGTTACTTGCTATTGTTAATTGTTTCTGTTAATTGTGATTTTTAATTGTTACTCTTAATTGTTATTGTTAACTGTTATTTCTGGTTTAACTTCCTTCAATTGTGCGTTTCGCAGATCGATGATATACATCGAACAAGTAGTACACAATACACCACTGCGGTGGATCGTGTAAAAAGCATGTGGAGTCGACGTAGAAATGGGAGCCCGAACTCGCTGTCTCTAAGTAGTGACGGGTACGACCTTCTGGACCGCGCGAAGGAGCGCCACGATCCGGCTTCACGTACTTTTGCGGGCCGCGCAGCGTGTGGCGGTCCGGCCCGCGGGCCGGACCGCGCGCAAGACCGACCGTGTAAAGGGGCCTATTGGCCCATTTAAAAATAGCGCGACACTTCAACCGTTGGCCAACGGATAACACGTCATTGGCCCAACAAATTCCCAGCAAATAAATGCTACTAGGGTAGCGCCACCAAGGGAGAAGCCTTGAAGCTTCATTCTGTAAGTTTTCGATTCATAAATTCATTATTATTTCAATGTGCAGTGTTATTAGCATTCAAACACACCAGACCACCCTGCACAGATGTTTACTGAAGATAACTGTACGCGCAAAAACTTCCTTCTAGCCGATTCCAGGACGAAACACAGTTCAAACGGATTGTTTACTACACGCGTATACGTACACGCTTAACTTAGCTTGTGTGAGCGTCGGCACACATTCAAGGCCCGGTGAGACGGCCCCCTTAAGGGGAGGTTCTGGTCTAGAGCCCAAAAAAATAGGTGGTATTTAGGAATTAATTAAAGGAAAACTACTATATATAATTTAATGGGACTTTTGCATTGTATTAAGGATGTCTTAAATTATAGAAATATATTTTTTGTTTTATAATTAATCAGTGCAGACAGCCCTGGGGAGTCGTTAAAGTTAAGGCGTCAAAAAATTGATCCAAATCGGTGGGACCTGTATCTCCAAAGGTTATTATCCGATTCGACTGGAACCTTTTTTATTTTGAAGATTATTCTTTTGGCTAGGGGGACTAAAAAAATACAAAAATGACATTTTTTTTAGAAAATAACGATACTTCAAGTTTGAAATCACTTTTCCCTGTATTTTTCGTCCTTTCATCGCCTTTGAAAAGTATAAATTTTCAACTTTTTGCAATTTTTTTAGTCCCCCCCCCCCCCCCCTAGCCAGAAGTATATTCTTCAAAATAAAAAAAGTTTCAGTCGAATCGGATAATAACTTTTGAAGATACAGGTCCCACCGTTTTGAAGACACTGTTTCGAGAAAAACGCATTTAAAGTTTTACGTGAGCCCCGGAATGGACGATTGTTGTCCATATATTTGCCGCTACGCAAATTTCAACAAATCCTTTTAAACATGTTTTCCTAAAAGGTTGAACATTCGAAAAATGAAATAAAAAAAATCGACATTTAGACCAGAACCTCCCATTAAGGGTCAGTGTAAGATATGAGTAAAATTGTTCCTACAAAAGTCGAATGTAGATACTAAAGGCGTATAGTTGTGAATTATTTAAATAGTGTGTCTCAGCAAATTGGAAAAATTTCTATACTTATTTTCAAAGATTCAATTATTTTCAAAACTTCTGTTGACCTGAATATACAGACATACCCACGATCGGTCTTATGACGTAACTAGCAACGGTGGCTTGAGTAAAGAAAGTAAAAAGGCTGATGAAGATAAAGCAAGTACGTTTGCAATCGTTGAAAATAGTTTCCTCGTAAACATCGTAATTGGAGCGCAAAAATTTCTGCTGCAAGTAAATAATTAACGTAAAAAATTTTTTTCTGTTTACAAACAGGACAACTATCTTGAATAGAGACATGGTTGCGCTTAAAATGTTGACCGCGATGTAAAGACAGTCCTGTGAACAAAAAATTTTTAAATACGAATACAATAAGCTGAAAGTATAATAACTTTAATTTTAATTTGGATTATAGTTGAACTGCTTTGTTCCAAAATTTCGTTATTTTCAATCAACCGCATTTAATTTTAATTCATAAATCTAAGGAAACTTACACCAATGTCTCCTAGGGAGTGTAAAAGGTCGGCTGTCAGAAGGTAGACGCCGAAAAGGAGCTGACCGGTAGTGTAAAGTAACGTGATGTTTCTGCGTCGTTGCTCATGATCGTCAGCAGCTAACCAAAGACCGGAAATCTTCATAAAAATGGATACTATCCTAAGAGAAATGTCATCACCAGTTGTCAACATTCTATTGAATTTCTGTGCGACCGGCTGCATCGTGTAAAATCGAACGAGGACCCCTATCACTTTGATCTAGTCCCGTCCCCTTATTTATCGGTAATACTCTTCATAGTTATTCTTACTACATTCACATCTACTTCTTTCATAAGGTAGAACGTATTCCGTCCAACGTACAGATGTAATAACTACCCTTCGCGCGGGATATAATGTACAGATATGTTTGATGAAGTATGCATGGCAGTGTGAATAGTGCTATGATACCCTCTGTGAAACTGAATAGCGACTGACAGGTGCATCTCGTTGAGAAAGGGAAATATTAAAATCGAAGTGTAGAATGTCTCCGAAGAATCGTTCCTGTAATTTATTTTCAGCTCTACTTGATCGTGAACTCCCGAAGAAAGCCGTTGGATGTGTTTAGATACTTGTTCGCCTCCGTGTGTGTGGATGTAAACTAACAATAAGTTATAGTCGGCCTACAATTTTTTAGTGATCTTGAAACATTACTGTCGTATGTGTTTTCTTCGTTGTTTTCTTGGTTTCTTCTATGAACAATCGTTCTGCTAATTTTCTGTGACGTATTGGTCGATGCCTTTGAGGATAAAGGACCCAGAAGACATTCATGGAGACGATCTAGGTAAATAGCCATATATGTATATTTAAATGCATAGTCTGTGGCGATGAGGTGATTGTATTGTTATGTATCAATCAAAGGTACCTTGAGTAAATTTGGTTATTATTATTGTTGAATTATTATTTAAGATATAAGTGCACTACTGTAGAATCGTGTAAATTGATGTCTTACGTGGGGCCTGACAGGCCCATGTGAATAGTTCTCGTGATATTGAAAAAGATATATTTAATATATTAAGGGCATCCGCCCTTGCACATCTCAAAAAAGCCTAGTTAAAATTTTGGATCAAAATTCCTAACGGTACAGATTGTAGGGGAAGGTGGGGTAAAACGGAACGCTTAACTTTGGAGGGTGATAACTTAAAATTGGGAGGAGAAAAAGACACGAGACTTCAACAGGAGTCTTCAGTGGACCTTAGACTATAAGAAAATCATGGTCATTGTTAAGAAAAATCTTTGGGAACGACGAAAAATGAAATTTACCGGGAGTATTGAAATCTTCGCCTCGCTCAAATGGTGGGGTAAAACGGGGTAAAACACCCACTCGAAGACCGTATAAACGTACAAAATCTTTATATTTATGATTTAAAATGTATTAATTTATGTTAAAATCTATAAATATATGTTTTAGGTATAACTATTGCTAATAAAATATAACAAAAATATAAATTTTACATATAAGAGAAAATATTTTATTAGATAACATGAAAATTATGGAAAATAATCAAATATAAATATAATATCGTAAAAGAAGGATAGATTAATACAGATGGTTTATTATTTTATGAACAATAATCACATACAAATGCATCATCTTTCTTTTCAGCACTGGTGCAGTCCTCATGGGCCCACTCTTTACATGTGATGCATTGTATGGATTTTACATGAATATCAATACCTACTTGCATGAAGAACACATCTGCATTAAATGATTATGTTATTTATTACAATTTAAACTAACAGTTTGATCGAATAAAAGATGTATCTCATACATCATAATTTTCTATACAAAATCAATTTTCTTGGAAACAAGGATAGTAATTAAAAGTTTAATCTACAATCTAATAATTAAAAGAGATAATAAACACGTACTAAGGGACGTTTCCATTCTTCCCCATGTATAATAGGCATTCCGTTTTACCCCGCGAAATGTGTTCCGTTTTGCCCCACGTGCAGTCATTTAGTAAACATTTAATATTTACACTTCAGCGTGAGGTAAAGAACTTTTTATATACGTCAAAATGTAGCGTAAGGAATATAGAATCCAACGATGTACTTGCCGTTATTAATTTTTGAAGTCCAAGTACCGAAAAGTGGTGGAAAGTCCAACGCAATATTGAAACGTCGATACCGGAAATTTTTCCAACTCTCTTAATGGAAAAATAACTTGTGCAGGGGTCTATGGTCTATCATAAAATGCTACGAGGACCCTTTGGTTCCATGTCACGCGATACCAACTCATTCGCAGCTCTTATTTAACAGAAACATTGGTGTTCCGTTTTACCCACCCGTTCCGTTTTACCGCACTTTCCCCTATAGATAGTTCAGGGGGATCAACAGTGTGACGGCCTTAAAAATAGATATTTTTTGAAAATGGATTGTGACGCAGGTGTAATAGGCAAAAATGTGATTTTTCTTTTAATTAATAATACGTTTATTGATCTAAAAAAGAATGAATTGTTGTTTTAATCGAATAAACGCATGGAAAATAGGGCAAGTCCCCGTCAGTAGACGAGCGGCATCAAACTACAAGTGCTTTTTCTCGAAACAATATTTCACGCACTGTCGCCACGATAAAAAATGAAATTCTTGACTGAATCTAAAAATTCAAACGGGGTTCTACTCGTAATTACACTGGCGTCCGCGCTACCCTCTATTGCGAATTTTCATATACTCAATTTTTTACGAAACATTTTTGTTGGCAAAAACCCGTGTTTCAAAAATGAAATAAAAAATTGTTTTATACTCTACATTTGTAGCAAAATAAAGTGCAAAAAATTTTAGACACATGCATTATATACTTTTTACTAGAAAAAATCATAAATGTCACCTATGTTTTCGCGCGATGTGACCGGCGGATGCCCTTAAGAAATAATTGTTCTGTGACGTCCCACGATTTTTCGCGGGCGGTTAAAACAACTCCCACTCATAAACCACTCTAAAACTCAACTCAAATCTCCCCAAACCTCAACTCTTACCCCTTTACCACTGACCACTGACCACCTTGGCGATGTACATGGTTGTCGAACTTGGTTATTCGTCCATCGTGACACAAATTCCTCCCTCATATCGAATCTAAACAAGTCCCTCGCCCCAAAAACCTCTTAAATCGAGACCACGTCTCACACCCTCTCTATGACCAAAGAAGTCAAAGCCACTAGCATCCCTTTCCTATCAAAACACCCAAAACCCATTCGAGAAGTTGGGCATTTCAAATTCACATGTATAAAAACCCCGGAAGCATAATCGCGAAGAATATTTAGTGTACGTGCCGAAAACGCGAGTCCAAATATAGACCAACCTTTGGTCCTTACAAAAACCCCGGAAATGTTACTGCGACGCATGTTCATAATTAGGTCAAGATGCATACTGCGCACCCCCCTTCATACTGTAAAATATTACATAAACGGGTCAAAGTCCATACCGCGCGTACCCCCGCAACCCCTTGTAAAATCATATAAATACAAGGGCCCCGAGATAGAGGTCGTCTTTCAACGAAATACCATCACCGAAAGGACACGCTCTTTGGACGAAAACAACCAAAGGAAAGATCTCGTCCGATCAAGTATTATTTAAACCAAACTCAATCATCTTCAACCATCAAGTATTGTAAGAGATTATAATTATCTTTAATACCATTGTACATCACCATCATCATATATTGTGTATTACTATTCTTATTGCTTTTCTTATTCATATTATTGCTAACGCTCATAGCTTATATTACTGTGAATCATTAATTCTTGTTACTTTATTCTATTAATATTGCTAACGTTCATTGCTCATATTGCTAGCGTAGAAAATCTTTATGCTTTACTCAGTTCTATGTTTGGCTTATATACTTGTATCTCATATGCACACTCTTAAATCATTATAATAACCATTTATATACTTTAAATCGCGCTTAGATTTATTGTGTCACTCCTACGGCTAGGAAAATCCATAAATCCAAACGAGCTGCCGCAACAGCTGATCACGGGCAACGACCGCGGAAAGTATCACGGTGTTTACAAACTTACTTTTGTATAGCTCTCGCTCAACCGTATGACTAGCCGAATTTCGCAGAGTTATTACGTGTGTCTTTTACCATAATGCAACGGTAAATCCTATTACCGAGACAAACCAAAACAAGTGCGCTAACGGGTGTCTCCCAGGTGTGTATTCACTTATTAAACCTCCTTATACGATCAGTGTGTTGGATTTAACATTCACGCCTAACCTCCTTTTACCTTCAGTGTGTTGGATTTAACATTCACGCCTAAACCCCTTTTACCCTCAGTGTGACTTCCCCTTACTCCAGCGTGCTGAATTTAAGATTCGCGCCTGACAATCCCCGAACCACAGTGTGTAGGATTACAGATTCTCGCCTGGACCCCATTAATTCCCCTATGTCATTGTCCCCTAAGACCCCAGATAGCCACGTCCGTATTTGCAGATTTTGCTCAACGCCTGAGTGCAAATGTTTGTGGCAGAAAGACTACAGATTTGATACAGGATTTGTTATATTCGATGATGAAAGCAGACTGACAGCAGAGAGCCGACAGATTGTGCTGCCTTAACCTGAGAGCAGATTGGCGGCAGGGTCTGCTGATACAATTTAATGGCAGGAATCGAGCAGACCCTGCGCAGCGCGATCTGACGGCAGATTGGTGTCAGATACAGAGCAGATTCTGTTGACATAGCCTGCGGGCAGTTTGACGGCAGATACTGCGGCGAATCTGCTAATCCAATTTAGTGTCAGAAATCGAGCAGACCCTGCGCAGCGCGATCTGACGGCAGATTGGTGTCAGATACAGAGCAGATTCTGTTGACATAGCCTGCGAACAGTTTGGCGGCAGACACTGCGGAGAATCTGCTAATCCAATTTAATGGCAGAAATCGAGCAGACCCTGCGCTCTGCGATCTGATGTCAGATAGGCAGCAGAAATACAGCAGATTCTGCTTACATAGCCTGCGAGCAGTTTGGCGGCAGAAAGTAAGGAGAGTCTGCTGGTACAATTTAATGGCAGAAATCGAACAGACCCTGCGCACCGCGATCTGACGTCAGATAGGCAGTAGAAATACAGCAGATTCTGCTTGCATAACTTGCCATTTTATTTATATATAAATCAATTGACGGATACACGCATCGAAATGATAAATCTTTCTACATTTTTCAAAAATATTTTTATTTTCTTTAATACATTTACCATACATGTAATTTCAGTTTTTAATTTAATTTCAGTTTACAATTTTTATGAAATAGTGTAAATAGCACATACAAATTGGAAAAAGAACTTTTAATATTCATATTTTATATATATATAACATTGTCGTTAAAAAACATTGTCGTATATTGATATCTTTACAAAACTAATGATATACAAAAATGCCGCCAATTATAATAATGGCTATTTATACAAACAATCGGATTTAAATTGAATAAAAAATTCATCATTGGAAGGAACAAAGAAGGTAATAATATTAAGCAGATATATTTTTATAGAACTAAATATTTCAATACCAATATATATTTTATTCAAAATACTTGGCGCTGCGCTCCGAATTGGTGTTGCTAAACTGAAGAAATATGTCTTTTTATATATCTGTTTCTATCTTCCGTTTTATTTATACCAAGATAATTAACATTATTTTGGTTTCGCAGCGCCAAGTATTTTGAATAAAATATATATTCCCACACAGCACAACGTCTGGCAACGCCTTAAAGACGTCTACAAGGCGTCTCAAAGACGCCTTTAAGGCGTTGCCAGACGTTGTGCTGTGTGGGTTGGTATTGAAATATTTAGTTCTATAAAAATATATCTGCTTAATATTATTACCTTCTTTGTCCTTCCAATGATGAATCTTTTATTCAATTTAAATCCGATTGTTTGCATAAATAGTCACTGTTATAATTGGCGCCATTTTTGTATATCATTAGTTTTGTAAAGATATTAATTTATGACAATGTTTTTAAATGTGCTTATTTCATGTGCTCGTGCAGCAGGGTTACTTTCTTCATCTCTTATGCTTCGATTATCTGTAAATATATAAGAGCCACATTTTAGTTACAATTTAACATAGAACTTTTTAAGAAGGAGTGGTCCTTTGCTATAGGAAGTATAGAGATTACATAATGTGTCCGAAGGAGGTGAGAGTATATGGCAGAAGGACTTGTTGCTGGAAATTTAAATGGTAATGGTAATTTGTCAAAAATGAATGATGAGACCCAATATATTTTTAACACACAATGACTATAACCAAATTAATAATATTAATAAAATTAATTTAGTATGTTTATTGGTGTATTGAAATAAGTATATTGTTAATGGGAAACTAATAAAATTAATGAATAGCGTGGCAACTACTGTGGATTTTAAAGTATTACGAATGTCATTCACAATATATTGAAAAGAATGAAGGGAGATGTGTTTTCAGTGTACTTTCTTCATTAATGTGACTTGCTCTACATTGCAAGCAATCGACTATAATTTTCTTAATTAATCTATGTCTTTTGACAAATTTTGTCGATTTACCTTATTTGATAAATTTCCAGAAAATTAGGCGAAAGAAGATGCTTCTCTGTCTACCGTAACTTTCTTCGGACAACCTTCAGGCCTGTGCATCCCCTTCATTTCTATCCAAGCCTATGCGTTCCCTTGATTTTTATCCAAGCCTGTGCATCCTATTCATTTCTATAAGCATACATAGAAACTCTATATTAAAAATAGTTTGCTGGTATAAAAATATCTGTCAATTTAAATGCAATTTATTACAATATATTATTTTGTACATACGTGTTACAAATTTCCAGAAACTTGTAGGGTGGAAGATTTTCTCCGGACAACTTCCAAGTCCGTGCGTCTCCTTCGTTTCTATCAGAGTTGGGCATTAGTCGAATAAATTTTTATTCGACTAAATTTTGATTCGACTAAATTTTTATTCGAACGATCTCGAATAAAAATTTCGAATAAAGTGTAGTTATTCGAGAATAACGAATAAATTATTATTCGACTAAATTTTTATTCGAGTGATCTCGAATAAAAATTTCGAATAATAATTTATTCGAAAATATAGAATAAATTCTTAGTCGAATAAATTTGTATTCGTTATTCGTTATTCGTTATTCGAAGGACCTCCGTGGCGACTAGGCGACACGAATAAGCGTGGGTCAGAACCCGAGCCGCTCCGTCTGGGGTCCCGAGGCCCTCGGCCTCTGGTCGGGCCGAGAGGGGATTATGAGACAAGGGGAACGCTTTCCGAATGTACCTACCACCCCCACCGGGGGCTACTCGATATTCCCGTACCATATATCTTCAATTTTAACAAATTTCACAGGGTTATAAATTCCGTTCCGTATATTTCACAATAGAGGTTGAAGATCTTGTAATAACGTATAATATTACAAAACTGATGCACTAAACACCATTAAATATATAAACAAACAGATGACAAGTACAAATAACAAATCGAATATGAAACTGCGATGTATACAAAGTGAATGGGCTTGATAAGTGAATAATTACAAAATTTGACAAATCTAATTGAGGGCTACATCTCTTTGATTTACGGTCTTATGGAAAATAAAGACCGCTAACAAAAATCATAAAAAATTCAGACTGACAGGTTCAAGTTAAAAGTTCTCATGACATTGAAATAGATTCAGGTAACTATGGCCCATACGGTTAAAGAGATATTTGTTCAGTATTTCATTTTGTTACAAATATTTTTCTTAATAAAGATTGAGCGCAGTGGGTTACGTGCGGTCTAAAAATATTTTTCTTTACAAAATATCCATGCATTCCTAGATTTGGAGATATGGACCTGTGAGGCCAAACATGTGCAATGGTGTAATTTATTTTACGTGTGCACTGTAGGATTATTTACGGTCCGAATTACGTCGTTCTTGGTGTTATTTTCGCCGAAAAAACATAAGGAATCGTTTGGCGCCGTTTTTGTGACGATCTGATGAGAAATGCGGAGCCCGAAATTTCTCACTTCTTAATCGTTTTTTTTCGCCACGGGGTATCGGGCGGTTCACCCTACACTCGACAAGCGTTCCCCTTGCCCCATAATACCCCTCGGTCACCGGTCGGGCCAAGGACCATGGGAGTCGAGCCCAAGCGGCTTATTCGTGACGCTGAGTCGCCACGGAGGTCCTCCGAATAACGAATAACGAATAAAAATTTATTCGAATAAATTTGTATTCGTTATTCTCGAATAACGACATTTTATTCGAAATTTTTATTCGTTATTTACGAATAACTTCACTTTATTCGAAATTTGTATTCGAGTTCATCGAATAAAAACTTAGTCGACTAAAAATTTATTCGTTAATCGCGAATAACTCCATTTTATTCGAAATTTTTATTCCAAGATTCGTCGAATAACAATTTAGTCGAATAATGCCCAACTCTGGTTTCTATAAGCTGAACATAAGAAGTCTATTAAAAATTGTTGGCGACTTACCTCGTTAATTGAGACAATAATTCAGTGTCATATATGGTGTAGAAACTTGTGACATTAAAAACAGTTTGGACAACTCTTACCTTATTTAACACTTGACAGGTTACGATGGATTGAAGCTAGCTATAATGTAGGTCTTTTTCGTGCTGCGTGATTTGGCGATACATTTCTTCACCCTTACTACGCTCCCCTCTTGTCCGTACTTGACGATGACGAACTTTGCATCGAAATATCTCAGCTTATAAGGCACGTAGGAACAAAAGAAAGACACTTTTATAATGCTGATCAAACCTAAGCTATTCATGAATGCATTGAGACCATTACAAAATTAATCGGATCAACCATTATTGAGATTCTATAATTAAAAGGTTCTTGACAGCGTTATAGACACACGGTGTGTCTCGCGCTGCGCGTAAACTTTGGCACGTAAAGTGAGCACTGATAGCGAATTCGGACGATCGCACTCAGTGCGCACTAGTGCAGGTTGCCGAATCTGTTATGAGAAAGCGCTGTTTGGTTTCTTAATTCTTCTGCGTGAAAGTAAAACGAGATACGCATATTCTAATATACACAGGAGCCTATGGATGAACAATTTTAATTTTGGCGCTATAACGGTAATCTCGGATAGGCTGCGCCATGTTGCCGAAAATCATGATTGGTCAGGATTGTACTGGACTACAGGGATGCCAGAACTGGGGATACTAAGGGACGACTTACGATGCATGGGGAGTCGTAGAGGGGGCATCCTCGCATGTGTGCATAAATATTATAGTATACATATAGCTACTGCCGGGACACACAGGGACAAGTAAGGACGCACGCGTCCCCAGCTCTGGCAACGCTGCTGGATTGCATACAGTGGGTACAGAAAGTATTCGTACACCCTTTAAAATCGCATAACTTTGTTCGAATTAATCCAAACAACTTGAGTTTTTTTTAGAAGCTAGAGGGATTAGTTTGCTAAATGATGTGATTCTTCGTTTTGAAAAAAAATGAACATGGTCGGAATAGCAAAAAATGTAGTAAAAGTGGTTTTTGAAACTTTTTTTTGTGAGCCTGTAATGAAAATTCAAAAAACCCGTTTGTAGATTTCAGTAAGTTATATACGTGCCTAAAATTTCATCAAAATCGGTTAACGTTGCTCTGAGTTATGAACGCTTAAAGATCGCAGAATAAGGTCGAAAATCGCTGATTTCGGGAATTTCCGCGATTTTCGACCTTATTCTGCGATCTTTAAGCGTTCATAACTCAGAGCAACGTTAACCGATTTTGATGAAATTTTAGGCACGTATATAACTTACTGAAATCTACAAACGGGTTTTTTGAATTTTCATTACAGGCTCACAAAAAAAAGTTTCAAAAACCACTTTTACTACATTTTTTGCTATTCCGACCATGTTCATTTTTTTTCAAAACGAAGAATCACATCATTTAGCAAACTAATCCCTCTAGCTTCTAAAAAAAACTCAAGTTGTTTGGATTAATTCGAACAAAGTTATGCGATTTTAAAGGGTGTACGAATACTTTCTGTACCCACTGTATATAGGTGTCAGGCCGTCGGTGTTCTCCCTCCACTACAAATCCTTTCCAGGGACCAACGTTGCGCAGTTTCGAAATTCCAACTGTTCAGAACTGTCTCCAACACTCGGAACTGAACTGCGGTGCAACGCAGAACAAGGAATGTACAGGGGTTGTCCCACGTGTTGGACAAGGAATTTACAGTGATTGTCCCACGTGTTGTACCAAGACGTTTACAAACAATTCGAACATCTTCAAACAAGTACAAGAGATACGTAATTATGAACAAATTATAATTTCAAATTGTCTTGTATGCTGCAGACCAGCGAGTTTTGTCGCGCGGGCATTTCTGTCGTGTAAAACTGAAAGAATAAAACGCAGGACATAATGTTAAAAATGTTATATGTATTTCTTCGATAAAATATAACGATGCGTCGTCGTCGATAACGCCATACGTTCACGAATGCTTCTCGGCATTACAGTTGTTCAAAGCCTGTCTTGTTCAGACCACGACGCAGTTTTCGGAAAGACTTGGTTTATAACAATCTCAAGTGTGGATTCTTCAATATCTAACTTAACGACCGCTAAATGACCGTTTGGGAACTCGCTGGTCTGTCTTGGGCCTAAGGGTGTCCGTTATTTCTATCCTATCTATTTGAAAATTTTACCAGTGGATTGGGGAAGTTTTCCCGACGGAAATAACCCAAAATACGACATAATGTACATTGCACTAGTTTTGATAGTAACCAATTAGAATATATATTACCCTGAATAATGATCGGGGCAAGACGTATGAATTAAAACATTAAATTGTTAAAACTATAGCCCCATTTGCTGTATTTTTCCGCATTATTGGTATTATTTCCAAAAAGATGAAACGAAAATCATAGAAGATTGAAATTTTCATAATTGGATGATACAACATCTCGCTACCCGATATCGCCCGTTTAGCGTTTTTTTGACGAGGAACCTCGCGACCCAGTACCGGCCGTCCGATCATGTAAACAAAATATAAACAGTGAGTGTAAAAAGTATTCGTACAGCGAGGAATTCCAAAGGAAACTTTGTATAACTCGGTTTATTAATAAACTTTCTTAATACAAATATTTATACATATTCCTATAAATGTTTAGAATAAATTTCATAAAAAAAGAACCCAAATATTCGCATAGTATCCGAAAATATTCAAGAAACTTCCACATTCGGCAGAAATAACCGTGTAAAAAGTATTCGTACAGTTGCTCTTTTTGAAATATAAAGACGATATTAATATTTTGTAGGATTTCCTTTTGACTGTATCATGACTTCACACCTTCTTGGCATTGAATTAACCAAGTTTGATGCTATATTTGGTGTAATTTTGTACCACTTTTCTATTATTGCGCATTTTAATGTTTCTTTCGAAGAAATATTATGTGTTCTTATTTTTTTTTCTAAATAATCCCATAGGTGCTCGATATGATTAATGACCGGTGACTGTGGCGGGGTTTTCATATACGATGGTGTATTGTACAGAATTCACATTCTAGTATTATAGGATATAATATTTGGGTTCTTTTTTTATGAAATTTATTCTAAACATTTATAGGAATATGTATAAATATTTGTATTAAGAAAGTTTATAAATAAACCGAGTTATACAAAGTTTCTTTTGGAATTCCTCGCTGTACGAATACTTTTTACACTCACTGTATTTTGCGTTGTGTCTCTTGTCGTCGAGACCTGTTTCTGTATAATGTATTTCTATACGTTCTTCAGTCGGGTATTACATATTGGAAGCCGTATGTTGATAAATATTGAAGGTACATTTATCCTACACAGTTTTTTCTTTCGTTATGGTAAACGGGCCTGTGGTGGAACAGTTAAGGAGCAGATGAGATAATTGCAATTTCTTTTATATTTAAACAGTATACAATTATAATAAAACAAATTAATGCATTCGGCGCACTGGTTCAGTCAGTTTTACAATTATTTTTAGCTAATTTGCAATTTAAATTTAATAATATCCCGACGTTTCGGTCCGTGGTTTGAACCTTTTTCAAGGAAAGATTTGTAAAATTATTGCCTTCGCTATCAAAGTCACACGTTTGAAAAGACGCGTGACTCGCGAGTCGGTTGGAACGTGACTAAAGTAACCATAAACATTCAGGAGCATTTAAAGGTGAAGACAAACTGTGGTCAAAAGGAGTCAAAAGAAAGACCGTTAAAGAATCAGAACATATTTAAAAGTTACTAATCTAACGAACATTTTCAACAACACGACAACCGTCTATATACACTAATTGAAATTAATGTGATACGAGCCAAACAACATTCGGATATATGATCAGGTGATTACATAATACAATTTTATTATGTATAATTGAGTTGATATTATTGGCCAAATTGAAACAACAACTCTGCTGGAAAAATTACATCATAAAGCCCTATTGCTTTAATAAAGTTGCGTAGTACTCCTGTATTTTAGGTGATTCATACCTAAGATTTACGCTTGGTTGCTTAATCATATGTAAAGTCTCCAACAAAATCCTGCGACTCCAATTAGCCTCTCTATCAATAATTTTAACATTATCGAAGTCAAATCTGTGATCATACTCCAATGCATGTTTTGTTAGGGCAGTGTGTTGGAGGGGTGATAGGAAAATGTTCTTTTTATGTTCATAGATCCTTCTTTCTAGAAGTCTAGATGTTTGTCCAATATAAACTTGGTTGCAACCCATGCAAGAGATTGAATAGATGACGTTTGAATTCTTTAATAATGGCGTATATACAATTATAAGTGAATATGATTATTCGAAAGCGTAAAAGTTCTACTTTCAAATAAACGAACAAGAATTTACATTTGTCAAAGGAAAAGTTTAACTGTACAAACTAGGGCTGGGACTATTTGTCGAATTATTTCGTATTCGAATATTCAAATACTTCAGTTGCTCAATTATTTGGCGAATATAATTCGAATATCCAAGTATTTGAATACTATTCAAATACTGATGTATTCGAATAGTATGGTGTGATTTATAAATCAAGTTGTTGAGGTTCATTTATCAGGGTGAAATCTTGTAAGCTAATTTTGACCCACTTCACACCATACTGTTCGAATACTGCTCTATTCGAATACACCGATATTCGAATAGTATTCGAATAATAATATTCGAATACTCAAATATTCGAAGTTTATTCGTAGCATTCGAATACTTGTAAAATATTCGAATATTAAATTATTCGAATAATCCCAGCCCTAGTACAAACATAACATCGTGATAGACTTTGTCAGAGTCGGGTCATAATGACCCTACATTCGTTGTACGAGATTCAATTAAAATTCAAGTGAAATTGTTCATACGGCCCAGTAATTGAGGGCTCGGATGCAATAAGGGGACTAGCGCTCGAAAATGGGAAAATTATTGTCTAAACGCTAAGAAATATTGGAAAATTAAATGATGTTAAACTGTATTTAAAAAAATATAGTATTGTACAGCTCGTTGCGACACACACTTTTTCTATTTACAGTTCGTTTATCGAATTATTACTATTCGAGCTAAAAATGATAAACAAATTATAAACAATTTGGACCATAATTTTCCCCATTTTCGAGCGCTAGTCCCCTTGTTGC
The DNA here is from genome assembly GCA_929113495.1 of Andrena minutula. Classification (NCBI taxonomy): domain Eukaryota; kingdom Metazoa; phylum Arthropoda; class Insecta; order Hymenoptera; family Andrenidae; genus Andrena; species Andrena minutula. Next base: position 23,238,370 of record OV815993.1, read on the forward strand.
ATCCGAGCCCTCAATTAAACGAAATTTATAGCGCGTCCCAGCCATATTTTGAAATTTTCAGCATTAATACTTATTAGCTCCTTTATGTATTACAAACGCTAAAACAATCTCTACGTCACCATTTTGAATAATTTGGCAATCTTTGTATCTTTTAATTTCAAACCAGGACAAACTAAAAGATATGTATCCATCTTTTACATAACCAACCCATAGGTACATTTGACAAGGGAAGATCTTGACGTGGTTATTGAAACGTGATAACCCAACATACATGAAAATGGTTACTCCTATGAAAAAACTCGTAGGCCTTTTTTGTAGAGAATTTCCTAGGCTATAAATTGTATAATAACTATTTTTGTCGTGTTGGATTCCGTAGCAGGAAGTTGGGTACAACACGTAAAATACTTCTAAGTTTCACAAGAGGTTTTATTTCAGAAGTTCTAACTGGTGTATTTAACAGAGGTTCCGCTCTTAGATACAAGAATGGTCTAACTCTAGATTTTGGGACTGGGTTATATATATATATATATATATATATATACAGGAGTTGTGGAAGAAGGGATAAGGATGACGTGGTAAGAACTATGGGAAGTGCAAGGGTCGATGATGACTAATCTGTTATCGGTGTACGGAGGATTTTGCGAGGGTGACTAGTTGTGATGAGTTGGTGTGTGTTTAGGATGCTTATGGTGTACATTTAGCTGGCATCCAACACCTCCCCCCATTAAGATTGAAGACTATGATGAAGGAGAAAGAGTCTTCAATAAAAACTTAGTATCTAGATATATGTTGTGAACGTAGGGTGAGCATAAGATACATAATATGTTGTAGAATATGTAGCACAGATATACAGTGCAGAATATACCTAGGATACATATAAATATGTGATAAATATAGAGAATATATGATGTAATATAAAATATAGGATGTGTAACACAGATGTATAATACGAAATTTGGAATATGAGTCTTCTATCTGGTTACATGGGTGTAGTACTTCTGCGTGACAGGGTTCTGCCACGAGTCCTTGCTGATTGGGTAGATTCTTCTGCGTCCTCGGGAATGGTGTGTATCACACGGGCGATCGCGGCGTCTTGGTTGCGATCGTAGATTACGATTTCCTGAGTGTGGCTGCTGTATTCCGAATGTGTATCAGAATGAAGGTTGTGAGGATTCACAAGGTTTCTAATGGCTGGAGTGGTGATGTCGCCATTACGCGAATTCCTCATGAAACAAAATAATTGTTTCAGTAGGTAGAGGCAACCAAACCGATGACAGCAATTCAGGCAAATTATTAAGAACAATATTGCCCCGATAACGGATAGTGCTATCGTGTACCATTTAGTGTGTCGTACTATAAATGGTTTATTTAGTTGGTCAGTTATTATTCTATCGAATTCGCTTAATTTCTTATTAGCGTATTTTAATTTTGAAAGGTCTATATTTGTCAGCTTAATTGGAGTTAGCTGGACTGGAGTTGTCTTATTGAATTTCCGTGTGGAAAGACAGCAATCATCGGTAGTGATGTCGAGTCTGGGAACATAGTGTGATATGTTGCGAATCGTGGTGCTTGTCGTTTCCAACACGAAAAGGTCCGTATATCCTTTACAGGACGGTTTCAGTTGAAGGATCCCGGTCTGATGTAGTATTACATCCTCCATGTGACTTGTTTGACCTTCGCAGATGAGTGTTACTGTGATGGGCTTCTGGAGTACATATATCCACTGATTATACTTGAGGTACTTCCAAATCTCTGTCTCGGCCTTGAATGTTTCGGTCCTGCAGTCTTCTGGTATCCGATCGAGTTTTGGAAATAGGAGTTGTGTTTCACACATGAGTTGATCGGTCCTTTTGTTGATTTGTACTCCACGGCAGATGAAGTGCTGATCTAGGTACTCGATACAACTTGACAGATCTTTGATGAAAGTGGAATAGGTTTTGGATTGGGACAGCAGTAGGAAGGGTTGTCTTGGTTCGATGTAGGAGAAGATACTACTATTATTATGTTGCATGGGGAGTGAAATCAATTCATAAAAGTTAAATATATTTTTGTCGGTTAAGGGAATTCTTATAGCGAATATTGTTATGTCTTTGCCTGATATAACTTGTAATTCTAAAATCTTATAATAGAGGTGAATATTTGAGTAATCTACTTGGATGGGTAATTCATGGTGACCCTTATATTTTATTAATTCGTCAAACAAAATCTTCGGCGTAAGAATTTGAGGAGACAGGATACCGTGCCTGCCTAAATTTATGGAATTAATATATTTGTCGTATTCATTAGATAATCTAGTAGTGAGTAAGGATAAAGTCATTATATGCTGTGTAATGATGGTATGTAGTTTTAATTCGTCTAAATATTGATTTGTCTCTGATGACAATTTATTAATCATTTCTATATTTCTATTTAATCGATTTTCGTTAAATTGTAATGAGGCTACTGAACTATTGAAATTTTTTATCGTACTGGAAATCACTTGTATTTGTGTTTTTAGAAGAGTCTGCGTTTGTTTATTGTCACTTACTAAAGCGTTTATGCTATCGGTGTAATATTGTGCGTCGTCGGCATCTGGAGTGCCGAACAACCAATTAAGAAGATATGACCCACCGTTCATAAGTCCGCGACGTTTGCGTGATTGTAATTTTTGGCCCGATATATGATACATTATTTCGTCTTTAGCAGTTATATCAGATAGTTGGTCCTTTATCACTCTCAATGTTTGTTCACAATGAAAACTTGTGTAACTGTGTTTTAATGACTCCTTTAGTGCTAATGTACAGAGATTTTGAGACTGGAGGAAATAGTGATTAGTCCGTTCGAACGCTTGGCTTAAGTGCGTGAAATTTATGTAACTGAGCAAGGTTAGTCTCGAATTAGTGATTTTTGCTTCGCCTAGATTGTTATAGAATATTCCACTTGATCGGTTGTATGGAGTGTTAATATAAACATGGGATGCTGCATAAGGTAGGAGCAGAAAAGAGGCGATTAGGATGTTAATGGGTCCCATCTGAAACAGAATGTTTCAACAGATTACTATGGTATCGTTTTCTTTTCGTACCTATTTGGATTTCCACTGTTTTATTTGAGAATGCTTTTGTTACTTTGTATGGTCCCTTGAAATTTGGACACAACTTCTTGGACAGATTGGTTTTCGACTGTTTGTTATAAATATACACAAGGTCATTTTTCTTAAATTTTTGGGGATTAGCCTTCTTATCATAATATTGTTTGCTTTTGGTTTTTGAGCTAATTATGTTTTCCCTTGCTATTTTGAACGATGTGTTTAATTTGTGTTGTAAGGATTTAATGTAATCGTCGTATGTGTAACGGAATTTAGGTTCCTGGACGATCGACGATGGCAGATATGCTTTAAAACCAAATAGTAATTCGTACGGTGGAAAATTTGTTGTTTTATGATTTGATGTATTATAGCTAAACATAGCAAAAGGTAAGTATTCATCCCAGTCAGTCTGATCTGGTTTTACATAATGTTTCAGATAATCTTTCAGAGTTAAATGGGATCGTTCTACCGCTTCGTTTGTTTGCGGGTGATACGGTGTAGTCGATAAGTGTTTTGTTTTAAATAATTTAGTTAGATCTTTCATTAGTTGTGACATGTGACATGTGACATTAGATCTGACAGTATAGTTTTGGGAATACCGAAATACGTAACAATTTTAGTCAGAACTTTAGCTATTGTTATGGCTTCGTGATTAGGTATTGCTTCTGCGAAACTAAATTTTGTTAGGTCATCTTGCATAGTTAAAATGAATTTATTACCAGCTTCGGTCAAAGGTAGCGGTCCTACTACATCTAAAGCTAACCTTTCGAAGGGTTGTTCTGATGTGCTTGTGATTTCCATGGGTTGTTTTGTAGGTTTAAAATTTGTTTTATTTATCTGACACGACGGACAGACCCTGACGTACTTCTTAAGGGGGTAGACACGTCACGTGACACGGGCGATGCACCGCGCTGTAATACCGACAATCTAACCTGAAACATGGGTTTGAAATTTTTCCTTTTTCGTTCTTATATGAGCAGATTTTGGGCTGGGCGAGGTCTCATTCGAAAGAGGAAGGTTCAATGCGGAGCGCTGGGATAACCGTTTGAGTCACAAAACTCTTTTAATGACCTAAAAATACTTAAGGACGTAAACACGCCACGTGACATGGGTAATGCAGCGCGCTGTATACCGACACAATCTGGCCCGAAACATGGGTCTGGGCGGGCATGTTGTTTGTCCTTATATGATCAGATTTCGGGCTGAGTGACGTCTCATTCGAAAGAGGAAGCTTCAATGCAGACCGCTCTGGTCATCGTTTGAGTCACAAAACTCTTTTAGTGACCTAAAAATACTTGGATTCTTGCGGGTGTATTTTCTCGACTTTTGCTCTACTTTGATCACTCATATTATTACATATCAACACAATCTCGTCGAATCATGACCAGAGCGGTCTGCATTGAAGCTTCCTCTTTCGAATGAGACGTCACTCAGCCCGAAATCTGATCATATAAGGACAAACAACATGCCCGCCCAGACCCATGTTTCGGGCCAGATTGTGTCGGTATACAGCGCGCTGCATTACCCGTGTCTACCCCCTTAATATCTTCTTTCATTGTATCCCAATGATAATGTTTTTTTATTTTAGATTAAGTTTTGTTGAATCCGTAGTGTCCCGAAAGTTTACTGTCGTGATTTTCTTTTAATATTTCCTTAATTTGTTCTGCATTCTGAAGTTCTATTCTACTACTATCATATATTTTAATGTCATTTTTAGAAAATACAAATTTTAACATATTAGCTAGACGCGTTGAATTTATATTATGTTTTTCATCCGGAGGAATTAAAATGAATGTTTCGTCCTTAATATGGTATCTCACATTTATGAGGCATTCGAATATGTTTTTGAATTCTATTTTATCGAAATGCATGTGTGTAGGAAATAATATGTAAGCAATTTTACCTTGATTTTCCAGTTTGCAAACACCATTTGTCGTGGGTGTGATTTTGTTAGTGTCAAATTTATCTGAGATAAATTTTGAATACTGATTATTTTCATTTAGATCTTGAGACCAAAATAGCAGGATGGGGTTTGTTTGTTTCTTTAACGGTGAATTTGTCTTTTCATACGTGGTTATTTGTTGATTCGTATTTTCGAATTTTATAAAATCTTCATAAGATCTTACGGTTTTGATTGTTATGTTAATTTGACTTTGAGGTTCTGCAGGCAATCTGGATAATCCGTCTGCATTCGCATTAATTCTGCCTGGTTTGTATTTTATTTGATATTGATACTCCTCAAGTCTTAATCGCCATCTAACTAGTCTAGAAGACGGATTTTGACAGTTAAAGAGCCATTGTAGTGGCCGGTGATCGGTATATATTATGAAATCTTGTCCGTATAAATAGGGTCTAAAATGTTCTACTGAGCTGACTATTGCTAATAGTTCTTTTTCGATCGTTGAATAATTTTGTTCTGATTTGTTGAGAGTTCGGGAGTAGTACGCGATAGGCAAGTCTGCATTATTTTTTATTTGCGATAGCACACCACCAATACCTACATTGGAAGCATCGGTAGTTAAAATGAATTGTTTTGAAAAATCTGGATATTGGAGAATGGGTTTATCTATTAATTTTTCTTTTAAAGTAAGGAATGCTTGTTCTTGTTCATTCGCCCAAACAAAAGTAACGTCTTTCTTCAATAATTGTGTTAAAGGTTTTGCGATTGTGGAAAAGTCTTTAATGAACTTTCGATAATAACCTACTAGACCTAGAAACATCTTAATTTCTTTTTGATTTCTCGGTTTCATAGCGCGTTGTATGCAATCTACCTTGTTGGGGTTAGGTTCTACGCCTTTGTCGGATATAATATGACCCAGATATTCGCATGATCTTTTTAAAAATTCGCACTTGTCTGGCTGTAACTTTAGATTATTTTCTCGTAATCTTGAAAATATGTTGATTAATTTTCTATTGTGGTCATCCAAAGAGGATCCATATAAAACAACATCATCTAAATAAACGAAGCACTGTGTGTTAGTTAAACCTGTTAGGACATTGTTCATCATTCTTTGAAAGGATGATGGTGCGTTTTTAAGTCCAAACGGCATACGTGTGAATTCGTAATGGCCGTTCGGTGTGGAAAAAGCTGTTTTCTGAGAATGACTAGGGTTCATGGGGATTTGATGGAAGCCGCTGGCGAGATCGAGGGTGGTAAAGTATCTAGCGTGACCTAATTGATCCAAAATGTCTTCGATATTCGGGAGGGGATATGCGTCCCCTATTGTCTTATCATTGAGCTTTCTATAATCTATTACGATACGCCATTTGAGTTCTCCAGAGGCATCTAATTTTTTTGGAACGATCCAAATGGGACTGGACCAAGGGCTAGTGGAAGGTTTTATAATGCCCTGTTTAAGCATCTTCTCGATTTGTTTATCAACTTCGGCCTTATGTATTTGTGGATATCGGTAAGTTTTCGCGTGAACTGGAATTTCATCCGTGGTAGGAATCTCGTGAGTACTTGCTGTTGTTCGGCTTAGTAAGTCGGTAGGCAAATGGAATATATCATTGAACTCTGTACAGATCTGGGATAACGAGCCTCGCTCCTCTTCATTCAAGTGATCGAGTCTAAGATTCTGATTTAGCACGTGTAATCTTTTCAAGATTTTGTTATTTGATTGGTTTGGAGCTAGTTTGTACACGTATGATTCGATTGGAAGGGGTTCGATATATAATTCGGGAATTGGAATAGTTTCGACTTTAGTGGAGGTATTAACGATTGTAAGAACTGCGTTATTTTGATTATCAACTCGAACAATGGCATTTGGAATTAGTAATGTATTTTCATGATTTAGTTGTTGAGACAATATTATACCTTCTTTGACATTGAATGGGTTTATTACCCTAATAGGAATAACCGTTTCCGTTCGCGGGTTGATTCTAATTGTATCAACCGATCGTTGCGGCGTATTGTGAAGCAGAGGAAGTGGAAATGGAATAGAATTCAGTGAAATAGCAGAAGTAGTATAGTCGATTTTGGCTCCCTGGGACCGAAGGAAGTTGTCTCCTAGGAGTCCGTCAAATGGTATATTCGTAGGAGTGTCTAAGATTTGGAAATTAGCTACGATTTTTTTTTAATGAATTTCGAGTTCGATTTCAGTTGCACCGCATGTTGCAATTGGTGCACTCGGTGATACTCCGTTTAATATTATTGGGACGTTATTATGATTTCTGGAAGTAGTTATACTGGTTGATTTAATTAGGGAAACTGATGCGCCAGTGTCGATTAGAAATTTTAAAGTCCCATCGTTAGAGCTAGAATTCTTTGATTGGAAAAGGACGTAAGTTAAATCATTTGAAGCTAATAAGGATTTGGAAATTGTTGCATCTTGTAGCGGTTGAATTCTACGGTTGCTTGCTCCATCGATATTGGAGGATTGGGATGTTGGGAAACTAGTTGAAAATCCTGCTGGTGGAAATTTACGGATTTAGTATTATCACTGCTACGTTGTTCTTGATTCGAATTAAAGGGATTTGTATCGTTTCGATTATGATTAAAAGAACTGCGATATTGAGTTTGTTTGTCTCGGTTAGTATCAAAAGGACTTTGATATTGATTCTGTCGAATAGCGTTGTTATACTGACGTTTCTTACATTCTTCTATGGTGTGACCCAAATTTTTACAATAGCGACATTGTTTAGTTGGTTGTGCCTGACTTTGTGAGTTCGTAGGGATTTGGCTGAAGTTAACGGATCTGGAGTTATTGTGACTGTGTGTGGAAGGATTGGACTTATTTCTATAACAATTGTTTGTAGTGTGGTTTGTGCGACTACAAATTCTGCATTGAGATTTTTCATTGTAAGTTAAACGCAAAGCTTTTTCCTCGGCAATGGCGGCAGTAAACGCGCCATTAATATTTTTAAATTCTCTGTACCTTAGCATTTGGGAGATTTGAGGATGAGTATGATGGACAAATCGATTCAAAGTGATATCGTTGATCATGAGTAACCGCCCGTTTAAAGCTTCTTGGTTACTTTCTGTACTATGAATTGTGCCCAATACTTTAGAGTGTAAATCTTCCAGCCTCTGATAGAACTGCGACACGTTTTCATGCTTTTCTTGAGTCATACAACTCAGCTCCTCTAATAGTTGATCAAGTGATTTTCGGTCTTGATATAGTGCAATCAATAATTCAGAAATTTCTCCCCAAGTAGTCAAATTGCAATGAACATCTATTTGTTCGCGTGCTTTTCCCGTGATTCTATTTTTTACATACAATAGTAATGGTGAAATTTGAAATGGTTTGGCTAATTCGAAAACAGCATCAACTTGTTTTATAAAACTACGTAGCCTGTATCTGTCACCATCGAAGGAGTCGGGTAACAATTTGATCAATAATTCTATTGAAAGTTGTGGTATTGAAGTCGAAGTAGACGTGGAAGTCGAAGTTGAATTATTAGTGTCCACTTCCGACGTGAGTGGCATGATTCTTGTTATATGTATTACAAGTACAAAAATGGAGATATAATTAAGATTTCTAGGATTTAGGAAACAAAAGATATATAGGAAGATCTGGTCAAATTATAAGAGTGGTCCCCGAGCAACACTTACCCTGATGGACTTCTTAAATGTGTTTCCTCTTCTTTGTGACTTAGCTTCTCGATGATCCGAATAACAACTGAAGTTGTCGTCCACGAATCGTGCTGGATGTTTCATCAACCAGGAGTTCGACGAAATCAATGAACGTCAGATCATCCCACTTCTGACACCAATTTTTTGTGTTGGATTCCGTAGCAGGAAGTTGGGTACAACACATAAAATACTTCTAAGTTTCACAAGAGGTTTTATTTCAGAAGTTCTAACTGGTGTATTTAACAGAGGTTCCGCTCTTAGATACAAGAATGGTCTAACTCTAGATTTTGGGACTGGGTTATATATATATACAGGAGTTGTGGAAGAAGGGATAAGGATGACGTGGAAAGAACTATGGGAAGTGCAAGGGTCGATGATGACTAATCTGTTATCGGTGTACGGAGGATTTTGCGAGGGTGACTAGTTGTGATGAGTTGGTGTGTGTTTAGGATGCTTATGGTGTACATTTAGCTGGCATCCAACAGTCGCAAAACTGATAGATAGCGAGATATTTGCGAAAAACAGGTTTTTTTCAACCCTCTGTAAAAGTTTTAGCAGCAGTCGGATTGATGGGGACTTTTGACATAGGGTAAATCCGGGAGACGCGGTCGGGTTGGAGAGTTGGTCGAATCGCTATATTTCAGACTTTGTACGTAAAAATGTGTTAACACGTTGAGCGCGGAGCCAATTTTGCTCTGCTTTCCGTTCAGGCGGCAAACGGCGGCGGCGGTGACTCCGCGAGATGTTCGGTTACAATGTATATACAGAATAAAACACACATCGCGGTAGCGATTGTTGGTTGAGTCACTGTTTATCTAGAGACGCGACAGCGTCTCGAACTGAAAATGTTGAGGTATGAAGGGAGATAGGGCGGTATTCTCAGTCGCTACTTGTTCTTAAGCAAATGCTTAAGCATGCGGCATCCTCTACTAACCTACTAGCTAGTAAAGGATGCCGAATGCTTAAGCATTTGCTTAAGAATAAGCAACGAGTGAGAATACCGCCCATAGCAATTCATCGAGTGAGTTATTTTTACCATCTAAGCATCGCCCAAATGAAAAGTCCATTCTCGGCCCCCCAGTGGCCGACGCACAGTGGGACGAAACGCCGAAAACGTGAAAACAAATCCTTACGCTCACATTTCACCCTTTATCATCATGAAGATGGTCATTCCAGGGGTTTTTGGGGTCGCAGAATCAGATTCCGAGGTCAAAATTGTTATTAAATTAAAACTAAGCCCTGGAGAAGGGGAAAAATGTTGATAAAATAATGTTACATTTTTTTTAACAGTACTGTCTGATTCGGTTACGTTACTTCAAGTTAAAAAAAATTAATAGGGATAGCGTTTTTAACTTAGCAAAAGCTATTGAGCGCGCGGAAACTAGAAGGTCAATAAGTTGTATTAATTCACACTTCAGATATTGAAAATGCTTTTATTTATTCATAAGATGAAATTGTGCATTCATTCGATGTTATTAAAATATATAAAAAGTTATAAATAACTGAAATACACGATGGTCGTTTTTAATCGCGTGTAACATTTTTCGAAATCGAGAAGCATCGTTGAAACTTACATTATTTAATAGTCCAATGTTTAACGAATATATGTGCAAAAGGAGAAGTTGCACTTTTTTGCGATTTTCGACGTGTCCGCGGTACAAGTGTCTTCGTTCCGGCGATACTTGTGCCGCGCAAGCGGCCTGATTTCTCACAACATAATTGGTTATTACTCGAAAATCGCAAAAAAGTGCAACTTCTCCTTTTGCACATATACTCGTTAAACATTGGACTATTAAATAATGTAAGTTTCAACGATGCCTCTCGATTTCGAAAAATGTTACACGCGATTAAAAACGACCATCGTGTATTTCAGTTATTTATAACTTTTTATATATTTTAATAACATCGAATGAATGCACAATTTCATCTTATGAATAAATAAAAGCATTTTCAATATCTGAAGTGTGAATTTATACAACTTATTGACCTTCTAGTTTCTGCGCGCTCAATAGCTTTTGCTAAGTTAAAAACGCTATCCCTATTAATTTTTCAAAATTTGATGCCGTAATTAACTTGAAGTAACGTAACCAAATCAGACAGTACTGTTAAAAAAATGTAACATTATTTTATCAACATTTTCCCCCCTCTACAGGGCTTAGTTTTAATTTAATAACAATTTTGACCTCGGAATCTGATTCCGCGACCCCAAAAACCCCTGGAATGACCATCTTCATGATGATAAAGGGTGAAATGTGAGCGTAAGGATTTGTTTTCACGTTTTCGGCGTTTCGTCCCACTGTGCGACGTCGCCTGAACGGAAAGTCCACTGTCGGCCCCTAGTGTTAAAGTGCAGACCAATTTCGTGTCTAGAAGCCAAACGTTGAATGAATAGCGTCATTTCGCTTCTTTCTGTGTTTTTCTGGATTTATAGGCTTTAAAATGTAAATTGGGGTTACATTTAACCTCTTTTGTCAAACAACGGTTGTACAGAATCGTATTTAAAATATACTTCTAAGTTTATTTTCGTTTAATATTTGGGATAATAAGATAGTAGGGACATTGAGGAACAATGCAGCTAAAGTATTTGGCCATGTTAACTCTTCTTTTCAAAGCTAATGAGAAGACCATCTCTCGCTGCAAAAAGGAGAGATGGTCCAGTTATGGTTTTTTTTATTATTTTTGTTTATTTTTTATTTTTTTATTATTATTTTATTATTATTTTCGACACTCATTTGCCTTGCTAATCGTCAGTGGGTAGTTCACTTTTTGATTGATGTGTTGTTTACTAGTCTGGCGTAAACAAATTAAATATCAATAAATCTGTAGTTGTATTCACTCATAAATAATTTTGGTTTATCCTTTGTTAATTATCTATGGATAATTATATCAGTGGTCTTTGCCAACGACGGAAACCGTTTCTCTCGGTACCTCGGGAGAGGTGGTCAGATGTCATGACATCAGTTTTCAACCCGATTTACAGTAAATATTGTCTTAAAGCAAATATCGACCAGTTTTTCTGAATTAGCGTAAAATTCTGAATATATAGGTTTGTTTTAATAAAATAAGTAATGTCTATATTAGTTTTAATAGCCATTTTATATTAGGTCGACCGCGTCACCCGGGTTTACCCTATTGTTTAAAACGACCACATAAAGGCCCATACCAAAATTCAGCTTGGTGGGAATTAGTCCTTAGATTGGGCAGATTTTCGTCTAATTTCACTGGACTATCTCTCGACCGAACCGGAGAGCGACCGAGCGCACAGTGGTCCCAAATCGCGAAAACGTGGCCAAAACTCCAAAAATGAAGTTTCTATATAAGGAACTTTCACTATTGGGTTCGCTAGTAAATCGCTTTGGGAATTTATTTTGGGAGTGGCTATGTAACGAGCGTTATTATTTTGTTTTAAAATTAATGTCGAATGTATCTCTCGCACGCGTCCCATCGAGCGTTCGGAAAAGGCGAAAAATAATATTGTATTTCGCAGTGCACTGTGAGTCGTGTAGTATATCAATTTTAATTTGGTAAAATGGATTTATCTACTGAAGGTATGAACAATTAAAATATGTAAACCAAAGTTTAAAATAGTGACGTACTTAGTAACAAATTAGCAAGAAATTCTTTGAAAATTATTGAGGTCGCGAAAAGGAGAATTACATTCAAACAGAGAAACAGTTTGTTGTTCTTCATTGTTCCGTCACGAGACCTATTAAACGTTATTATATGAACATTTTACTATAAAACTACGTAAAAATTGGCTGCGGATAGCTGCGGATGCGGATTCTGTGCAACTTTTTATTCAACGTTGTAGAAATCTGCCAAAAGGAAACAATGAAGTTATATTTTTATTATAATGATGATAAAATTTCGATTGTATTTATTCGTCAAATTTCATTATCATTGCTATTTTATATTGCAGATTCTTTAAATACAAAGAAATCGAAAGGCTTAACTAAAAAAGAGCTCTTTTTCTATTTAAAGAACATTTCAATGATAACGCGACAATAATATATAGAATTATTGAAAAAGAAATGTCTAGAAAATTGCATGGCTCGTATGAGTTATCCGAAGAGAAAAAGGGACTCATACGTAAAATATTGTACGACTTGAAAACTAAGTGGCATTTTATACACAGAGAAAAACATTTTGCGAGTACAACTAACAATTTCTCTGTATACTTGTCCGCCACATTTGAGTCGCCATTTTGCTTTTCAAAGTTTTATGTTTAGTGTTTTGATCAGCGACCTTAGAAATACCCCCAAAAAAAACATTTTGCGAGTACAACTAACAACTCTTCTTGTATACTTGTCCGCCATATTGGATTCGCCATTTTTTTTACTTTTAAGTTCAGAATCGTAGTCAGCGAACCCAAAAACATAAAAATACCAGGTTTCATGCAAATCGAACGAAGTTATGAGTTTTGGCCACGTTTTCGGGATTTGGGACCACTGTGGAGCGGTCCGAAGTTTTCTCACAACCGATAACCGAGAGAGAATTCAGCGCTCGGATGCAACAAGGGGACTAGCGCTCGAAAATGGGGAAAATTATTGTCCAAACGCTAAGAAATATTGGAAAATTAAATGTTGTTAAACTGTATTTTAAAAAATATAGTGTTGTACAGCTCGTCGCGCCACACACTTTTTCTATTTACAGTTCGTTTATCGAATTATTACTATTCGAGCTAAAAATTATAAACAAAAAATTTTTCATCGTCCAAAATCATTATTTTTTTAAACATAAATTGCGATAACTTTAGTAAATATTAAGGGATCGTTATGAGACTTGAAACATAAAACTCAGAAAATTCTAGCGAAACCGTAAAATGTATGCACAAAACCCTTATGTTAAAAAATGTAATAATATTTCATTAAAATGTAATACTGGATATAACCCATGTTTTTCAACGTTCGCCGTTAAAAAGTATCGAGGCAATTTTGAGGTACGTGTAACTTGTAGCGACAAAGTTTTTCCTTAATATACAAGGAAGATTTTCACCAATTTTCACATTGATTAATAAATAATTGTAAAAGATATGACGACATATATCATTCTCGCACGGGGCCAACTGTCAACGCGAGTGCTAAAACTGATAAATAGCGCATTATACGCAGCTGTTGACTATTGGTGGCGCGCAAGATTTATATGTATCATCTATTCATTTATCAGTGTGAAAATTGGTGAAAATCTTCCTTGTATATTAAGGAAAAACTTTGTCGCAGCAAGTGATATGTACCTCAAAATTGCCTCGATACTTTTTAACGGGGAACGTTGAAAAACATGGGTTATATCCAGTATTACTTTTTAATTAAATATTATTACATTTTTTAACATATGGGTTTTGTGCATACATTTTACGGCTTCGCTAGAATTTTCTGAGTTTTATGTTTCAAGTCTCATAACGATCCCTTAATATTTACTCAAGTTATCGCAATTTATGTTTAAAAAAATAATGATTTTGGACGATGAAAAATTTTTTGTTTATAATTTTTAGCTCGAATAGTAATAATTCGATAAACGAACTGTAAATAGAAAAAATGTGTGGCGCGACGAGCTGTACAATACTATATTTTTTAAAATACAGTTTAACATCATTTAATTTTCCAATATTTCTTAGCGTTTGGACAATAATTTTCCCATTTTCGAGCGCGCTAGTCCCCTTATTGCATCCGAGCCCTCAATTTTTCTCAGACTTAAGGTCTGCGTACACATCCATCCCGTGTCAGTTCCGTTCCGGCGTGCCAGTGGTAAGAAGAAGAGGGGCGTAGAGGGTCTCTTCTTCTTACCACTGGCACGCCGGTACGGCACTGACACGGAACGGATATGTGTGCGCGGACCTTTACGCTGCATGTCGACTCTTTCGTTCCCGCTCACTTCTTCTCGGCGACTCGCAGTCACGGTCGCTAGGAAACTGTTATTTAGCGTTGCTATGGTTCTGATTGGGAGATTACCATTTTCGCGGTATAATAGTAGCTTCGGATAGGCTGCGCCATGTTACCGTGAACTATGATTGGTGAGGATCATATTGGATTACCGCCAGTTTGCGTGGGTTACGTTGGTCTCGATCACTCTGAGTTCAACCGTTCAGCATCACGTGCAGAACCGAGAAACACAGCGCAGCGATCCAGCAGTTTGATTAATTTCAACTCCTTACATCAAGAGAAAATCGTAAGTAATTATGAATAAACAGAATTTAAAGTCGTTCACGTCGCGAAAATCCGTACATAGGTTATCGGATAGACAAAAACGGAGGGTTATGTGCGAAATCAGGAACAACTCCATTAGACAAAACAGCTCGTCACGTCGCATCGTTTGTACAGACCCGGGTACTACTACATGTAATTTACAAGATATTCCGGGCACATCTGCAGGTTATATTTCCTCCGTTGATGTTAATTTGATAGATGATGCTTTCGACCCTAGACGCGGTCTAATTTCAGAAGACGATCATTCGTCTTCATCTGATTCCGAGGACGACGATACCTGGCCTCCAGTTTTCTTTGAGAGTTCCCCTGAGCCTTCTTTTCGCGAGCGTTTAGCAACTTGTTTTGTAGATAGGAACTTGACGCATATTCAAAGCAATAGTATACTGTCTGTTCTTCGAACGCATTCCTGTTTTTCTAACTTGCCAAAGGATGTTCGAACAATTCTCAATACGCCTCGTGAGCGGGTTACTACATTCATTGTACAACCAGGAGAGTATGTTCACTTTGGTGTTGAAGCAGAGCTTGTTAAAACTCTGGCGAATGATTCATCCGGATCCACTGTTGCACAGTTACAGTTAGATTTCTCGACAGATGGGTGTAGTTTTGATAAAGGAGGTAGCATTCACATCTGGCCTATTCAGTGCAGAATTGCAAATATGCAGCACTTGAAACCGATAGTAGTAGGGATGGTAATGGTATACAAAGTGGGCAACCTCACGGATTTTGACGACCTTGAAATATGTTGTCAAGGACGTCATTCTAAACAACTTTTTCCTCTAAACTTTTTGGCGGTCGACCTTAGTTTCCGAGATAATTGCAAAAATCTTTGATAATTATTTAGAAATTTTCCATCCTCACCGATTTCAATGATTTTTGGATATGTTATCAAGACCATGATTTTGAACAATTTTTTCCTATACATGTTGCCGTCGCACGGCAGTAGTTTCCGAGATATTCGCACAGAACATTGCCGAACGCTATGCTGCTACGAACGCGTACGTATAGGTAGAATACAATGTCGACCTTTCGGCTGATTTATTCTGACGCAACGGACACAGCGATCAACTTGAGGTGGTTGGTTATCTGGGGGATGCGTTTATCCCTGTCTCTATCTACCTCGGGGCGCTTCGCGCCCGAGGTAGATAGCTCATGGTAATGTGATTGAAAAAAATTACATTCTTTTTAAAAAAAATTACTTTCTTTTTTCAATCACAGTCTAGAGACAAATATAAACACATCCCCCAGATGACCAACCACCTCAAGTTGATCGCTGTGTCCGTTGCGTCGAAATAAATGAATAGAAGTTTGTCGCAAATATCTCGGAAACCAAGGTCGACCGCCAAAAAGTTTAGAGGAAAAAGTTGTTCAGAATGATGGGCTTGACAACATATTTCAAGGTCGTCAAAATCCGTGAGGTTGCCCACTTTGTATACCATTACCGTAGGGATTTATAAGGGTCCACAAAAACCATCTGATCCTAATACTTTCTTCGAAAGGTTCGTTACCGATATCAGGGCAATCCTTTCGAATGGCGGCATAAATCTTTATGGTAATATAATGCCAATACAATTGAGGTGCTTCGTAGCTGATGCACCAGCTCGAGCTTTTATTTTAAATCATTTTGGGCATACGTCCCTCCGGCCCTGTTCCAAGTGTGAGGTTGTTGGTACTTCCATCGAAAACCGTTGTGTCTTTAGTGAAATAAATGATTCTCTTCGAACGGATGAGGGATATATCAGACGTGTAGATAAGCATCACCACCAGGTAACAGTTCATTATCATTGCTACCCATTGGAATGGTCTCTCAAGTTCCTTTTGAGTACATGCACCTCGCATGCTTGGGTGTAATGAAGAAACTGTTATCTGCGTGGATAAGCGGGCAATATTCATTTCTAGCAAAATTGCAAGCTCCAGACATTTCTAGAATGTCTACAAGACTGGATAGTCTTGCAAGTTATTGCCCGTTAGAGTTTTCCAGACGCCCTAGACCTGTCGGGGTATTTTCTAAATATAAAGCGACAGAATTTCGCCAGTTTCTCCTTTATACGGGACCAGTTGTAACGTATGATATACTGGAACAACAGTTGTACAGCCACTTTTTACTTTTTCATTCGGCTATGAGAATTTTGGTTTCTGACTCTCCATCGAGCCAACAGTTACTCTTTGCAGAGCAAGCGCTGCAGACATTTGTTCATTATAGTTCGATTTTTTATGGCTCAACTTTTAATACGTACAATGTTCATGGGTTGCTCCATGTAACTAATGATGTTAGACGTCTCGGAAAATTGGATTCCTTTTCTGCTTTTCCCTATGAAAGCAATATGTCAATTTTTAGGAAATATATTCGAAAGCCTAGTTGTCCTCTTCAACAGTTTTCGAATAGGATGGCGGAGAGGTACTCTCGCGGAACAAGCAATGTTCCTAATGTGCAGTCATCTATTCGTGTATCTCTACCGCTTGGTAACCGTACTGGGGATTTTCGGTACCGTAGGATACAATTTAATAGCTTATCGCTGGGTACAAATGAACGCGACAATTGCTGTATCTTACACAATGGATCTATTTGCATTGTTTCGGAAATTTTCAAGGACAAGGATTCCTTTCGTTTAGCTGTTCAAAAATTTTTAAATGTCGATAATTTCTACGACAATGGCATATTGTCTTCGTCTGTGGGCGTATACAAATGCGCTTTTTTAAGTACCCAGACATTCCACATTTGTCCCGACGAAGTCCGTGCAAAGTGTTACAGAATGCCTTTCCTGATAGGTCCGTGTACAAACGATTGCGACAGTGATGAAGAACACCCTTCGAAACTATCTGAATATATCGTCGCTGTTCTTATACACTGCTTACATTAATTCAGGCGTTCCCAAGTAGGGGAAATCTGCTCCTGAAACACATGTTTCGGTTCTCCCTCCAACGCTGCGCCTTAGCTGCTAAGGCCGCTAAGGTGGGACGAGTTCTACTACCCTCTCTCCGAGGGCACAGTAACGTCGCTGGGAAGCATGTCGGGCGTTTTAGGGTGAAAATACCAAATGTGTCAAATTTTTATAGGAAATTTCATAATGACTTAAAAATAGTAGGAAAAATTAAAATTTAAACTAGCATTTCAAAATACAAGTAGTAGTTATTTTCTAAATTTATGTATTGTACGAAAATTTAGAAAATAACTAGTACTACTTGTATTTTTATAAAAATGAATATATTTTTCAAATGAAAATACATCACTACGATTATTGTATTACTGTATCGTTGTATGTAATACATTTTTTAAAATTCTTTTTACGTCATTTTCAAAATGCTAGTTTAAATTTTAATTTTTCCTACTATTTTTAAGTCATTATGAAATTTCCTATAAAAATTTGACACATTTGGTAGTTTCGCCCTAAAGCGCCCGACATGCTTCCCAGCGACGTTACTGTGCCCTCGGAGAGAGGGTAGTAGAACTCGTCCCACCTTAGCGGCCTTAGTAATTAAGGCGCAGCGTTGGAGGGAGAACCGAAACATGTGTTTCAGGAGCAGATTTCAGGAGCAGAATTGTGAATTATGGCGCGGGATTTGTTGTTCTGCGCCTTTTACAACACTTCTCCCCCTTTCCACTGTTCAGTTTTACAGGAATTATGAACTATGCCGCGAATTTAATTTAATAATTCGCGAGCGATACCACTTCATTTCGTCGTTCGGTTCGAATGTTTCTTCACGAATTATTTTCGCACATTTGCTGATATTATGTCGTTTGTTCACTTGCAATTGTGTTACAATATCCACTTGCTTTGGGCTCGCATCAAGAAGTACGTTACAGTTTCATCTTGAGGTTTCATACCATATGGATACATACAAATGTAATGTTACGATATTGCACGAGCCAATAAAAGATAATAGGGAATAGGTAAGAGTTATTGCATGATGTTTTGAATTTATGTGCGCTTAAGTTATCCATATCTTGTTAATATTGTTTATATCCCGGCCAGATAACAAGGCACCTCTATAATTATAGAATCTATAATATTACTGCAATTTTATTCTTTGTACGATTGATTAGTAGTGAATCAGTTCATAAGTGTTCACAGTGGTGCCTGCATAATTGAAAGGTGATCCGATCCCTTTCACTTTTGCAAGAAAACTTCCGAATCCCGTCGCATACTTGTTACAAACGTAATCCTGCCCCTGGTGGTTCTGGGATAAATGCTGTGTGGTCCATCACAGGCCTCTTACCAGTTCTAAATACCAATCATAAAACCCTTGAAGGCAGGGCAGCGTTTTACCACCGCCCGCGACTCTACTCGTAAACACGTTGACGGTAACATAGTATTCTTAAAAGCTTCTTTAACAGCTGCCAATGGAATTATAATTTGATCCTTATATGCCCTGAACATGTTGCTTCTTCGGCTAATTCATTATCCTTCCCTTCCCTACTATCTTCCGATGAGAAGATATCCACATAATTAATATCCTACTTTTATCATTACATTCACTTTTAAATTCATATATTTTATCCCTTATAGGGTAGATGCACCATTTTGATCCTACTCCACCAGAAGTTATTGGAGCTTCTCCCTTTAGTTTGTGTCTTAAAGTCGTACGTGGTACTCCATACATTGTACTGGCTTTCAATACAGACATCCCATTTTCTATCGCACTTAATGCACATCGTACTTTTGTTGGCGAATAACAAAATAATTTCTGAATTCCAGTAACGCGTTCCTTATTTGACATGGCTGCAATTCAATAGTTTGTATTAGGAACGAAATAAATTAATACATTAGTAGTCTAAATATGTATTGTACATACAATGTAAAAATTGATCAAGTCTTATATAACAGCTTTAGCCATTAGATCTGAAAAAGCATGGTGGCACAAAATAGAACAATATTTTAATAAATTTTCCATTTCTGGTCATGGGGGTGGCCATAACTGGATACTATGTTGTATCAGTTTTGACCACCGGATGGCCAGAAATGGAAAATTTATTAAAATACTGTACCATTTCCTGCCACATATTTTTTTTTTTATTAGTTAACTGAATTTGATAATTTGATATTTTCAGAATAATTCTGAAACTCATTTAACCTATATCTACTATAATTGATATATTAACATACTTTGATTGGTAAATATGGGAATTTTACTTACCGTATATCCTTCACGATTATTACAAGAACAGCGAACGGTTTATACACTTCTTAAAAAATATAATATTTTTTCGCGTAAGCAATAAATGTAACCTTATATTTCTGGCGGTATACTAAACGAAATATTTACAGTGTGAAATTGTACACATAATTATGTGTCTGCAAGCAATTTCAAATTAAATAAGAAAACCGCGATAATTATGCACATGGCCAAAAACAGTACAATGGCCACAAACAGTACATCTACCCTATCTGACATATAGTTATTGGTACTCACTGATAGTTTTGTACTTATAATTTTTTTAATTGGACTTGCTGAGTCTAAGAAGATTGAATATGAGTTTTTACAGTTCTTTGTTGCCTCTGTAGTTCTTCTTATCTGTTTCCGAAATGGCCGACCTCAAAGTGGAGGATAAGACCATGGCAGACGTCGATGAAAAACGCGATACGTGGCGTGCGCGCTAGTGTAAGGGAGAAGTCTGCGTCTGTTTCTCCCTTACACTAGCGCGCACGCCACGTATCGCGTTTTTCATCGACGTCTGCCATGGTCTTATCCTCCACTTTGAGGTCGGCCATTTTGCATTTTGTTCATTAAATGCGTAGACAATAAGTATCTGAAATTTCAGAACTGCTAGAATGACGTTATTGAGGTCGAAATTTTACCTGTTTGACGGTCCACCCCAGCTGTTAGTTCCCCGGACTGACGCGGCAGACCGGCGATTTCGTATTCGGCAATACTAATCCAACACTTTTAAATAAGAACTGTGATTGCGTTGAGTCACGTTGATCCCTATGTAGCCAGCTCTTAGACTATGAAGTACTCTTTCCATTCTTCTTTGCTTATCCTTCCATTACTACTCTACTACTTTCTTTCTTCCTCTATTTAATATTTCCCACACTACACCTTCTGTTCTGGCTCTTGCTTCTTCCTCTATCATCCTGTCTCAGTCCTCCTCCTTTCTTTCACACAACTCTTTGTATTCCCTTCTCCTACTCTTATAATTCTCCTTGCCCTTCCATCCTCTCCATTTTCTCACCTCTTTTCTTACCTCCTTTTTCTCTCCGCATTCTTGATACCACCACCACTCTCTCTTCTGTCTCGTCCCATTTCCTCCCGCTTCTTTCCCTCTCTGCATCTCCTCCTTTATCTTGTTACCTTTTTCACTATTTCCTGAATCCCTTCCCCCTTTATTTTTACTCATTCCATTCCCTTTCCCTCTCCTGTTCTTCCTCTCCTCCTTCTATCCTTCCACCCCGTGTCTCCGTCCTCGCGTTAAAGCTCCCTCCCCTAGGACCGCCCTCTCTTCTTCCTTCTGTCCCACCATCCATCCTCTAATCCTTTCTAGCTTCTTCTCCATCTCCTTTATCCTTGCTTCCCATTCCGTTCCTCCTGCTGCCCTCTCTCTGTCCCTCTCGTCTCTCTTGCCTTTCTCTCTATCACCCTCCTCCTTTCCTTTCCATATTTCCATGTTCTTCATCCTCTCCACCATCTCCATTATCTTTTCTTCCGTTGTCTGCACCTCTCTTATCAATCTCCCCCTCACATCTTCCTTTTCTTTTCTCCACTTTTCTACCCGCCGTTTCCTTTCCTGACTGAGGAAGTTTAAGGAAGGAAAGGCGATGGGAGAAGACGAGGTGCCGAATGAGGCGTGGAAGAATGGGTGGGGTTGGGGGCAGAATGATAGAGATGGCGTGAGAAATTTGTGGAGGGGTGTGAGAGAGAGGATGGCCACCGAGGTGGAAGGAAGGGATAACAAACAGTACCACTGGTCAAGAAACGAGAGGGAATGGAAGGAATGAAAGGAGAGATGAGCGGCGGAAGAGAGTAGAATAAGGATAGAATAAGACTCTTATTCTCTTATTATAACAGTAGAGTACGCATAGAATAAGGTTTTCTCGGACGTCGAGCGTCGCTCACGAGGGTCCCCAACTTTTAAATTCCAAAAAAATCGTGGTTTGGAATATTCTATATTTTGAATATTCGGGTTCGGAACGTTTCCTTTCAGCGGGCACTGCTGTGTTTTAGAAAATGTTGCTGCAGCTAATGTAACATGCATTTGCGATATACGGTGTACTTCAGGCCTGCCCCATTGGGTGCAAATACCCAGGGCCGGCGCGAGGATGGTTGGCGCCCTTATGCAAGAAAATTTTAGGCGCCCCCAAATTTTTGCACCTGTTTTCTATTTAATATGTTTTGCCTTTACGAGGTAGAATTAAAAACAGAATTACATTTAAATTTTGTTTATATGGGAGTTGGATTCCTTTATTATTAATTCTACGATATAGCTTTTAGTGCCCCCTTCGGCTGGCGCCCTTATACGGCGCATTACTTGCATAATGGGTTCCGCCGGCCCTGCAAATACCTCCTGAATTTCTGGGATCCGGGCAACAGCCAAGCGTGGGACTGTTCCATTGCTACCCGTTGCGAGATTTGTGAGAGAACTGCATGAGTGTGCGAGCCTGTTAGGACGGCCGCACACTCATGCAGTTCTCCCGCAGCCCATGCTGTGGTTAGCAACGTAACAGTCCCGCTCCCGGCTGTTGCCCGGGTCCCAGAAATTCAGGAGGTATTTGCACCCGATGGGGCAGGCCTGGTGTACTTTAATATGTACAGTACGCGGAATGATGGATTGGCAATTAAATGATTGGGGATTTTAAATATGATGGAAATTTCCAAATTTGTATTGGAAATTATAACTTTATTAAATTAAGAATTGTCCGTTTTTGTCGATGACCTTTTGCCATGTTTCAGGCAGTGCCATAATTGCATGTTCATAAAACTTCTGATTATTGCCAGCAAAAAACTGACTTAGATGAGATTTTACACCATCTGCGTTATTAAGTATTTCACCATTTAAGGTGTTCTGCATGGAACAAAATAAATGGAAATCTGAAGGCGCAAAGTCAGGGTTATACAGGGTGTCCCAAAAATGCTGCGGGTCCTTAAAGGGGGTGATTCGGGGGGTGATTGCAAACAACTTTTTCCTTTGCGAAAATGCTCTCCGAGGTTTCGTTAACGCGATATTAATAAAAAGCACCGACTAATCAGAGTGCGAGTCTGCGGGCCGAGTTCCCGCGCTAGCGTGGCTACGAGCCGCGCAGCGACTGCGAACAAGCAACTGGGCATGCATCGAAGAAAATTGCGTAGAATGGCAAATGAAAAAGACATAAAATGAAAGATTTTATTTGTTATGTCTTTTTCATTTGCCATTCTACGCAATTTTCTTCGATGCATGCCCAGTTGCTTGTTCGCAGTCGCTGCGCGGCTCGTTAATATCGCGTTAACGAAACCTCAGAGAGCATTTTCGCAAAGGAAAAAGTTGTTTGCAATCACCCCCCGAATCACCACCTTTAAGGACCCGCAGCATTTTTGGGACACCGTATGGTGGATGTTGGAACACAGCCAAACCTAGCACCACTAATTTTTGGCGAGTGATCAAAGATGTGTGGGGCGTTGCATTATCATGTTGGAAAACAACACCCTTACGATTTTGCCAATTCTGGTCGCTTTTCTTGAACTGCATCGCTCATTGTCAGTTTGGTGATTTGTTGTACATAGACGTTTGAAATGCACTTCGTGTACTTGCACTTTCAACAGACGTTCTACAATCAGGAACCGAACATCTTCTTGCGTCCTGAGAGCCGGGTCAGAACCGAACGTGCAGATCTTACGGTCTGCGCACAGCTATCAGTTCCGTGTCAGTTCCGTTTCGACGTGCCAGTGGTAAGAAGAAGAGGGGCATAGAGGGTCTCTTCTTCTTACCATTGGCACGCCGGAACGGAAATGACACGGAACTGATATCTGTGCGCAGATCTTAAGATCTGCACGTTCCGCTCTGACTGGGCTCCCTGAACGCAAGGACTTCTGAAGGTGCGTATCGACGTTGCGAGGCTTGCGTGCGAGGCACGTCTCGCAACGTCGATACGCACCTTTATTAGGCTCCCAACTGTGAAGGCGTCTGACTAATATGTAGGTAATCATGGAGAATCGGCCTAAACGTACGGTTAGCAAACCATCGAGATACGAAACAACGGAGTCGGATGATGAACCTCCGAAAAAGAAAAAGATGGTGCCCAGCGCAACGAAAAAATCTTTGCTGAATTTTAATGCTGATGTCAACCAATTAAAAAATATGTACACCAGCCCTATGCCTGTGTCCAACATTCAGCAAGGCACCCATGTCTTAGAACCCTACCCAAGTTTCCACACGAACGCCGAAATGTATGCAATGCAATATGCGCAGCGTCATTCGACAGCAGGTGGTGCTCAGCCCACAATCAGATCAAATGTACTCGTATCTCACGTGGACAATGGTGGGCCATCGTGGCCTACGCTAACTCCCGTACACCCACAATATGGTGTACCTGTCGTACTACCAAAACAGGAGGTGGTGGCATATAGTCAACAGTCAGCAGAGGCATTGATCCACTTGGAGCCCCGCCACTCGGAGTCGCCACACTCAAAGTCACAAAACTTTGAGTCGCAATACTTGCAGCCGCCACACTCGGAGTCGCGACACTCGAAGTCCCAACACTTGCAGCCGCCACACTCAGAGTCGCAGCACTTGCAGTCGCCACACTCGAAGTCGCAAAATTTTGAGTCGCAAAACTTTGAGTCGCAACATTTGCAGTCGCCACACTCGGAGTCCCAGAATTTGCAGCCGCCACACTCGGAGTCGCAGCACTTGCAGTCGCCACACTCGGAGTCACCACACTCGGAGTCGCAGCACTTGCAGTCGCCACACTCGGAGTCGCAGCACTTGCAGCCGCCACACTCGGAGTCGCAGCACTTGCAGCCGCCACACTCGGAGTCGCAGCACTTGCAGTCGCAAAACTTTGAGTCGCAATCCTCTGATCGTGCGCAGCCAGGACAAATAGAACGCCTGGAGTCAGAAGTGCGGTAAGTATGGAATCTATCCTGTTCATTAGCATGTTAGTCTCCTTGTGTTCTGTTTCCAGACGGTTGACGGCAATGGTACAGACCGTTTATAAATGCGTGAAAGAACAGCATACTGCGCCACAGAAACCGCCTTGCATCCCAATATCCTCCGTAACGGAGATGCGTTCATTCGAGGAAGTAGATGACAGCACTTACTCAGACGTTGTAAGTCAATCGTGCCTAGTAAAACTTCTCCGAGTTCTGGGACTCCGGTTTAGAACCGAACGCGAAGATGTTACAGTGCCAATAAGATTATGGGGTGGGGTAAGTGGAATAGTAATGGCCGTGGCGCGAGCATGCAACAGGTCTGTGTTCGGTTCTGACCAGAGTCCTACATCACAAGGGGCTCATAAACTCTAGTTTACATCAATCTTCATTTACTTCATTTAGGTACATTACCTACAATATCTAGGTGGTTTTAATATTGAGTCGGCTGTGAAATTATGCTTCAAAGAAGCCATTGAGGACACCGCGATCCTTTCATTTACTTGGTTCGGTGGTAAAGAAGGAAAAGAACCTCTTTACAACACTCGGTGGACCATGGCCATTTTTGGTACGAAGCCCTTCATCTTTTTACGCATAATTGTTGTTACCATTAGTGTATGCCCTATGGTCTCTTCTTCTTACCACCGGCACGCCGGAACGAAACTGACACGGAACGGATATGTGTGCGCGGACCTTTACAGTGCCAATCAGAGTATGGGGCTGGGTAAATGGAATACTGGCCGTGGCGCGAGCCTGCAACAGGTCTGTGTTCGATTCTAACCTGGGTTCTACATCGCAAGGGGGTCGTAGACTCCAGTTTACATCAATCTTTATTTACTTCGTTTAAGTACATTACCTACAATATCTGGGAGGTTTCAATATTGAGTCGGCTGCGAAATTATGCTTCAAAGAAGCCATTGAGGACAGGGCGCGACCCTTTCATTTACTTGGTTCGGTTGTAAACAAGGACAAGAACCTCTTCACAACATTCGGTGCACCATGGCCATTTATCTTACGAAGCAGTTGTCATCTTTTTACGCATAATTGTTGTTACCATTACTCTGTGTTCATTTTTCTTCAGAGGCTATATGCCCCAAACGAATTTCCGATTCGACCCCACTAAAACCTCCAAGGTGGTCGTCCTCTTGGGCGCAGTTGCGGGACTTGGTGGGGGATCAAACTAGCGATTACATCCACTTGCTTTCCCCCTCTGCGCATAATGCAACTCCGCTCACGACAGCCCCATTAAAGGGTTCTTCCCTGGGGACCACCCCTTGTCCGTGTGGAGTCACCATCCCTTGTCTGTGTAGATTCACCACGAAATGTATAAAATGCAATCTGCGGAGTGTCATTCGACAGGTGGTCGGCCCAGAATAATTTCAAATCTACTCGCATATCATATGGACAATAATAGCCTATCGTGACTAGGCAAAACCTCGTATAGTCATCATATGGTGTATCTGTTGTACCACCAAAACGGGAGGTGACGTATATTCAACCGTCAGAGGCATTGATCCACTTGGAGTCGCGACACTTGGACCGTGCGCAGTCACAGCGTTCCGGCCACGAGGAGTCGCAGCACTTTGATCGTGCGCAGTCACAGCGTTCCGGCCACGAGGAGTCGCAGCACTTTGATCGTGCGCAGCCAGGACAAATAGAACGCCTGGAGTCCGAAGTGTGTTAAGTATGGAATCTATCCTGTTCATTAGCATGTTAGTCTCCTTGTGTTCTGTTTCCAGACGGTTGACGGCAATGGTACAGACCGTTTATAAATGCGTGAAAGAACAGCATACTGCGCCACAGAAACCGCCTTGCATCCCGATATCCTCCGTAACGGAGATGCGTTCATTCGAGGAAGTAGATGACAGCACTTATTCAGACGTTGTAAGTCAATCGTGCATAGTAAAACTTCTCTGAATTCTGGGACTCCGGTTTCGAACCGAACGACGAAGCTGTTACAGTACCAATCAGAGTATGGGGTGGGGTAAGTGGAATAGTGGCCGTGGCGCGAGCCTGCAACAGGTCTGTATTCGATTCTGACCATGGTCCTACATCGCAAGGGGGTCATAGACTGCAGTTTACATCAATCTTTATTTACTTCGTTTAAGTACATTATCTACAATATCTGGGTAGTTTCAATATTGAGTTGGCTGTGAAATTATGCTTCAAAGAAGCCATTGAGGACAGCGCGACCCTTTCATTTACTTGGTTCGGTTGTAAACAAGGACAAGAACCTCTTCACAACACTCGGTGGACCATGACCATTTTTGGTACGAAGCCCTTCATCTTTTTACGCATAATTGTTGTTACCATTACTCTGTGTTCATTTTTCTTCAGAGGCTATATGCCCCAAACGAATTTCCGATTCGACCCCACTAAAACCTCCAAGGTGGTCGCCCTCTTGGGCGCAGTTGCGGGACTTGGTGGGGGATCAAACTAGCGATTACATCCATCTGCCTTCTCCCTCTGCGCATAATGCAACTCCGCTCACGACAGCCCCATTAACGGATTCTTCCCTGGGGACCACCCCTTGTCCATGTGG
The DNA here is from genome assembly GCA_929113495.1 of Andrena minutula. Lineage (NCBI taxonomy): Eukaryota > Metazoa > Arthropoda > Insecta > Hymenoptera > Andrenidae > Andrena > Andrena minutula. Next base: position 23,265,810 of record OV815993.1, read on the forward strand.
AGTCATCATCCCTTGTCCGTGTGGAGTCACCATCCCTTGTCTGTGTAGATCCACCACGAAATGTATAAAATGCAATCTGCAGAGTGTCATTCGACAGGTCAGCCCAGAATAATTTCAAATCTACTCGCATATCATATGGACAATAATAGACTATCGTGACTAGGCAAAACCTCGTATAGTCACCGTATGGTGTATCTGTCGTACTACCAAACCGGGAGGTGGTGGCATATAGTCAACAGTCAGCAGAGGCATTGATCCACTTGGAGTCGCGACACTTGGACTGTGCGCAGTCACACCGTTCCGACCACGAAGAGTCGCAACACTAAAGGTCTCGCGTACATATCAGTTCCGTGTCAGTTCCGTTCCGGCGTGCCAGTGGTAAGGAGAAGAGACCCTCTACGCCCCTCTTCTTCTTACCACTGGCACGCCAGAACGGAACTCACAAGTGTGCGCAGACCTTTAAGGTCGACGCACACATATCAGTTCCGCGTCAGTATCGCTCCGGCATACCAGTGCTAAGAAGAAGAGACCCTCTACGCCCCTCTTCTTCTTACCACTGGCACGCCGGAACAGAACTGACACGAAACGAATATGTGTCCCCAGACCTTTAGACCATGCGCAGTCACAGCGTGCCGACCCCGAGGAGTCGCAACACTTTGATCCTGTGCAGCCAGGACAAATAGAACGCCTGGAGTCCGAAGTGTGTTAAGTATGGAATCTATCCTGTTCATTAGCATGTTAGTCTCGTTGTGTTCTGTTTCCAGACGGCAATGGTACAGACCGTTTATAAATGCGTGAAAGAACAGCATACTGCGCCACAGAAACCGCCTTGCATCCCGATATCCTCCGTAACGGAGACGCGTTCATTCGAGGAAGTAGATGACAGCACTTACTCCAACGTTGTAAATCAATCGTGCATAGTCGGGAATTGAAAAATTTTCTGGATTCAGGGACCCCGGGTCAGGACCGAACAGAAAGTTAATACGTTGCTAACCAGAGCATGACGTGGCGGAAATGCCATATGCCAGAGTGTCGGTGACACTATTTATTTACTTTAATTTTTTTTTTTCAAAGAAGCGTTTGATGCCAGCGCGACTCCTTCGTTCACTTGATTCAGCCGTAAGAAGGGACGAGAACCTCTCTTTAACACTCGGTTGACCCAGGCCATTTATCTTACGAAGCAGTTTTCATCTTTTTACGTGGAATTATTATTACCATTACTCTACGTTCATTTTTCTTCAGAGGCTATATGCCCGAAACGAATTTCCAAAAAAACAATTCGATCTCTATTCCAAGACCGGATGCGGGAGACTCTCCGAACCGCGAAGCAGAGTACCCACCCCCAATATTGAAGGATTATTTTACTGATTATTGAAACTCACTTTCGATTGACACCACTTTCGCAGTTCTCACTCGATGCAATCCAAAGTTATATTAATCCAAAGCCCGCCAGGCATGTTACAATTCTTCCATTATTTATATATTGCGGACCTCCTGCCGGGGTAATCGCAGGTACAGACATCCTTTGTCTATACAACGCTGTATTTATTGTTTGGATGTTCCTTTTAGTTTTGAAGATATAAGGCGAAACATTATCACCCATTTTTTTTCACGATTTTCGACTTTTCGTGCATGTCGCCCAGTACTGTTCCGATTTTAAAGACGAATTCACGTACGAAAAAATCGTGAAATGTGGTACTGTTTTGAGCGTCTCACGGTGGCGTAACCCCTTAACTGAGTGCCAGAATTTGTGGAGTGATGCCCCACCGGCGGGCGAAACTCTAACGCCCAGGGATTCGCAGCCATAAATCATTAAAGTAAATGTTTATTTTCGTGCACATCATTCCTCCTCCAAGAGCCGAATTATGAGCCGGAAAACACTTTGGTCACTTCACATGTTTTCGTTTTGTCGCGAATGCCCCACTCGGGCGCCGTCAGAAGACCTCGACTGCGTACAGTCACTACCTCGTCCATGTACTCAGTCTCCACCTTCTTCCGTGTGCAATTGCTACCTTTTGCTGTAAGGATTTCACTACGCCACGTCCCTGTAGAGTCACCACCTTCTTCTGTGGGAAGTCACAACCTTGTCCGTGTGCAATTGCCACCTTTTGCTGTGCGGATTTCACTACGCCATGTTCGTGTAGAGTGACCACTTTTTCCGTGTGCAGTCATCCCACATCGTGGAATTTCTATACTGTCACTTGCGCGCGGCACACGCGGTGCATAATAATTCTAGCGGAACAGTTGCCCCAGAATCGTTCATGATGGACCCACAACTCCTATGGTTAATGGTGCATCATCGTGTGCTATTCAACCCCTGTGCAGCCAACTTATGTCGTACCTGTCGAATCACCAGTTCGGGAGAAACAGTTCTTGTATTCAACTGCAACCGGCATATACGGATAATGGGTAAATACACATTTTTCATTCTCCTCGTAAAAATATATCGATAGCACGTAGTGGGAAAAGATATAAGAAAAGTAATGTTAGAAATAAATCCGTTACATTTTGAAGAATATTTTCTTATAAATTTTTATGTTCGCAGGAGAGGGTCGTGAACGCCTCACTCGTGCGCCGTCAAAAGACATCAACTGCGTGCAGTCTACCACCTCGTCCGTGCACTCAGTCACCACCTTCTTCCGTGTGAAGTCACCACCTCGTCCGTGTGCAATTGCCATCTTTTGCTGTGCGGATTTCACTGCGCCTCGTCCATGTAGAGTCACCACCTTCCGTGGGAAGTCACAACCTTGTCCGTGTGCAATCATCACCTTGCTGTGCGGATTTCACTACCTCACGTCCGTGTAGAGTCACCACCTTGACCGTGTGAATCCACCACCTCCTCCGTGCGGAGTTACTACCTCGTCCGTGCACTCAGTCACCACCTTCTTCCGTGTGGATTCACCACCCCTTGACCGAATTGTTGAATGAGAAGCCCAGTAAATGACCGCATACTTTTATTAAGAATTGTATTTATTAATGTTTGTTTAATACGCGTAACTAAAAATATGGGATATTAAAAGTACAACTACAATCCATTTATAAACATACAGTAATTTTTAAATTTATAATTGAGATTTCTCTGCCTAATGGTTATTCACTGGTATGTGGTCAATTAATGGCTGGTGTACCCTACTTAGAATTTGTTTCGCCGTTTTATACGAAATGTATAAAGCCGCATGTTATCATTTAACGTTCAAGACAGAAATTGGCTTGAACGTTAAATGATAACCATGCGGCTTTTGAATCTTTTTTAACAGATTCTGGATTATGCAAAAATTTTGTAAGTGACACAATAGTTGTATCTCTTTTCGATATTTCTTGTTTAATAGGAACAAGTCGGTAAGGTGGGTGCATCCAATTTCGGGGGGGGGGGGGGGGAGAGAGCAAGTACTACCGAGGAGTTCGCCCAGCCCCCTTGGTCACACATGAGGTGGTACACCTGGAGGGGGTTTTTAGTGGGTAGTCCGCCTATTTGGCTGGGAGTCCCACATAACCCCGGTAGTTATTGCCGGGGTATGCATCAAGCAATTTCCCCCTCCCAAAAAAAAAAAAAAAAAAAAAAAAAATAATATATATATTGAATTCATCCTAAGAAAAATCCTGTTCCGTGCAGGGATGATTCTGAGGAGGCGCTGGTTGGTCCGACCCCCACTTAACCGCCTACGATTTTCTACGTCTTACCGCCTGTTACCTCTCTGTCAATCGCCTGCGTCGGGCCCGTAGGCGGTAGTGGGGGCTGCGCAGAACGGTCACAAAACGGTCTGGACGTAGGATTTTTCTTAGCAGGAATTCAGTATAGCAACAAGAAACTCGTTAACCCTTATCTACGCAACCAAAAATGAACAAAAGTATGAAGCTTTACTATTTAAAATCTTTTGCATAAATTTTTATTTCAAAAACGTATATCCGGGCAAAAGACCTCAAAGAATGGGGATCCGGAGCGGTTTTGCGATATTTTTACTAGAACATAAAAAATTACTAAAGAAAAAATAGAAATGGGTACCCGGTTGCGTACATAAGGGTTAATTCAGTGTACAGTTTTTCTGAAATTTTAAATACGAATTTAAGAGTACCTTCAGCGGTTATTAAGGGGGAAGCCTGGTGTAAGTAGCTGAAAATCGTGGCAAAACTGTCGTTTCGAGAAAAATGCATTTAAAATTTTCTGGTAACCTGGTGCTCCGCGGCAACACCGGCTATATCCGCTTTAATTTTTGGAATTTCGTTTTGGAATCGCGATGTTCAACTATTGATTTAAGCAAAAAATCGATTTTTTCGACTAGGTACACCAGACTCCCCCTTAAATGTGCAAAAAAGTTATTTATTTAAACAATATCATTATACCAATTGCTAAGTTCTGTGAAAAAAATGTTCACAAATATCCGTGCGCAAGGCCAAGTCTATCGGTTGAATATTGTTGACGTTACATTGTCCGCCAATTGTAAAACTGTCGTTTCGAGAAAAATGTATTTAAAGTTTTCTGGTAACCTGGTGCTCTGCGGCAACACCGGCTATATCCGCTTTAATTTTAGGAATTTCGTTTTGCGACTTTGGGAACATATTATCGTGATGTTCAACTATTGATGTATGTAAATAAATACTGTTTCTTCGCCAAGCTACACCACGGGCTACACAATATATGTAAAACTTATGTAATACACATTTATAATGTAATAATCAATTTATTATGAAATAAAAAATTTTAAAAACATTAAATTTGTATTTTGAATAAATGGATTACACAACCTGTTCGATTTCTGCCGCCAATCTGCGGTCGGTTTTTGTCAACAAAATCTGCTCGATTTCTGCTCTCAATCTGCGGTCAGACCACGGTAGCAAGATCTGATCGAAATCTGATATCAATCTGCAGTCAGATCCTGATGTCAGGCTCTGACCACAAAACCATAATCAAATGCGGACATAGTAGGACCCGAATCCGACGTCAGAATATACTCGAATCTGACATCAATCTGCCGTCAGACTGCAGTCAGTTTGTTTACTGGGTATGTTAATATGTAAATTGTCTGCTGAATCTATGCTTCGAGAATTCATTATTGTTCAATTAAGCGTTGAAATTTCAATTGTATAAGAAATGCATTTTCATTTGAGATACATTAATTCCTTGTGTATCTGTAATTGCAAATATGTGGTACTATATATTCTATAAAGGAAATTATATTTTCTTTTTGCAATTGGCGACTTGTTTATCGCTGAATGACGCAACAGAATTAAATAAGAATTTTGCACATGTTGCTTGAATTTATATTGTAATCGGTAACATTTGATTGTTTTGCCTAATTTAGTCTGTAATCTTGAAGTGCTGATGTTTGAAAATATAGGAAAGTTAGAGAGAGTAAAGTCATGGAATTTTTGTAAATTAAATACTCCTTCAATAAAATGTTTTCACTTGCCGACCCCACAATAGCTTCGTAATCTTCTACAGTCTAAAATTTCTAATGTCTAACAACTTTCTTCAATTTATCTGTTTCAGGTTTTGAGTACCGCAATGTCGTACTTCACACTGTTACGACAACACACCGAAATTATAGAAGATGTAGGAGCCGGAAAAAAGGGAAGTCGCCTCAACGGGATTCGAACCCGCGATCTCTCGAACCGCAGCGCACTGGCCAGCCGCCTTAGCCACCTCGGCTACCGCCGACTCCCCCCCAGTCCCAGTCCCAAACTCCTTACTTAAACGACGCCACCTTATGGGCCTCACTCGCACCATAGGCCGTCTCCCTTATCTGAGCGCTTTTAGCGCCTACAAAGACGTGATTACTTTGAATTTCATAGTAGGCACACACAAAAAACAGAGCGATCTTTTTATTGAAAACGATTGTATATACATCTTGCATACATGACCAGAGAAAATCTATAAACTATATAAAGATATTATATTTTTGTTGTAATGAAAGTTAGTGTATGTGGAATAACTTCCAAAGCATGCACTTGAAAAAATTCTACACGATCATTTTGTAACATTTTGGAATTATTTTATATGTTTCGCAATTAAGTGTTGCATCAAACACTTGTACACATACACGGGAAACATCTGAATCAATTAAGAAATGTATTTTCGTATTTTGATTAAATCGATGAATATTCTCTTCGTTGAAGATTCAATCGAGTAACACGTATCTAAATAATTGTTATCACTTTGAATTTGGTGTTTTTAAATTAACATCTATATAATTTCTTTCAGATACTGATGAATAGTGGAAACGAGACGACTTCTATTAACATAGATACTCTTATCATGCTGATGGAATATAAAGGGAATCAAGTACTCGCCCCTCAAAGTGAAAAAACACCTGATGTAATTGTATAGAATTTCTCTAGCCATTAATAACTTAATGAGAAAATGGTTATTTTAACTGGACACTTCATTGTCCATTACTCTAAACACTGTATATCCCAAAATTCCCAGACCTGCCATTCGCACTGCTCTGTATCCACAAAAATCGAGAAAAGTTAATATCTTCTAACCAGTTTCTTCCGCGTTCCTGTACCTACTTTGGATTGCTCCAATCACTGTGCACTATGGAATTAACCCCAGACATCTTTCATCGCGATTGACTGCATTCGCTTCTTATTTTACGTAGAATTTGATTTCAAAGAAGCTTCTGGATTCATCATCCACGTAATCAATCTACTTTCACAAAAAGAGGAACGCAGCTCCATATTTTCTATTGTGCCTTTTTGCCATTCCCTCGTTTAGTTACTTGTATTTAGATCGTGTGTTACACGATGATTCAGGTGCTTGCATGATGACGTCTAAATAGTTGGTATGTAATAATACGAAAGGTCGTGCTTCTATAATTCTTTACATTGTTTTATTCTACATTAAAAGAGAGAGGCCTATGTTCCCCACCTCACGTGTTCCAATGCCACTCAAATTTTCGCATTTTCCTACGACTAGCTCACCCTCAATTGCAGACACTATATAATAAACTTCTACTTCTACCTCGCTTTGACTAAATTTCCGTTGTCACAAAGGGATACCTGGTCCTGTAATAATTGGTTATTATCCGAATATAGTATCATAAAAGGCTCCATCGAACCAGTTCCCCCAGTCATACATAACTTATCGACCCTATGCAATGAAGCCATTTTAGAGGCTAGCAATTGCACGCATGTTATTACGACCAGTTCTGTGGAATTACTTACAGAATGAAAGTAGACGGCTGGGGCTAAAAGCGAATATATAGTGTGCGAACGATGAATAAGTAGACGTGGTTGGATCAAAGAGCAGATCGAGCCGGTTGCTTGCAGTACACTCTGATAAATCGACGGGGAGATCCTACATAGGTACATATGAGCAAAAATCAAATCGGCACGATTACTTTGCGCGAAGTTGAACATGAGTCTGGCGCACGGGAGAGACGTCTCTATCGCCATATCGTCCTTCTTCGTGAAGTGTGTCGGTTTCTGGTTCGCGGAGAATCGCTGCGAGCAGCGTTTCAGAAATATCATGCTGATTTACACCGTTTTCACAATTTCCGTCTCTGTGTGGATTCAGATACAAGATTTGTATTACTCCTGGGGAGACTTCAGCGTGAGTAAGCTTGTGGTTCAAGGGGACTGGACTTTGAAGAGGGCGGATAAGTAAAAAGAAATATTAGATCCTTCGCGGATTCTGGTCAGCCAGTTTTCGAATCAACTTTATATTCTATTTAGGTTGTAGTTTATTAAATCACTCCAAATGATAAGCAACAGATTATAGATTATAGTGTTAAACGTGGAATACTGACTTTTCGAAGTTGATGTATTTATATTTAACCCTCCGTGGTCACATCTTATAATCACAAATTGGTCACATGGGCTTCACTGCAACACAGCGTAATTTTTGAGTTACCATTTTCGTATTTGTAAATCTTTTAATAATCGACCATCTTTTGGTCGATAATAGACTTTTTCTAAAAATCTAAATTTTGATATGTTAGTATTTGTATTTGAAAAAATAGTTGTGGACGAAAGTGACTTTTTTTAGTAGAATTCGCTATAATTTTAAATTTGATTATCATGGTCTAAAACAGGGTTGAGCAACTGGAGGCTCGCGAGCCACCGGGGGCCCCTCCGGCGTGCTGCCACGCTGAATGGTTCCCTTCACACCTACCAGACTCTGGCGATCGCAGTCGAAAAGAGAAGGAAAGAAGCAGGAACCGACTGCGATCGTCAGAGTCTGGTCGGTAGGGAGAGGGGCCGTTTAGCGTGGCAGCAAGGCGGAGGGGCCCCGGTGGCTCGCGAGCCACCAGTTAGTCAACCCTGGTCTAAAAGTTTAGAGAACTATTGGCAAAGGCGCGTCCTGGGGTGCGAGATACCCCGTGTTACCACGAAGGGTTAATATTGAACAGGGTAGATTTTTAATTACCATCTGCAGTCAAGCCTTTCAATTTTTATATTTTTTCTTATTATAGTCCCGCACGTACGTTGCATGCAACATTCTATGCCTCAGCATCAGTTTGTTCAAATTACTTATCCTGTGCGTACATAAGAAAGGATTTCTCACTTTAGTGGTGTACATGCAAAAGAATTTTTGGCAATCACACTATACTGCGCACGAGGAGACGATTTTTATTAATCGGAAACGACTCTGTGCATACTTTATTTGCTCCTTTACACTTTTTACTGAAATATCAAATATCAGCTACGCGGTTAGGCCAATCTTGGGTAAGTCGACTAACTTGTAATATGGGGTAATTAAGGTACTGTAAACCTACAGACATTAAGCAGTAATTACGAAGGCATATACGTATTCAACATGTTTACAAATTCTAAATTTTTTAACTAAACATATACAACTGTAAACATTTAATTAAAAATGATACACTTCCACTGCACATCATCAATAAAAATAACTGTACATTCAGATAGAACATTTCAGGAGTGACTTCAGAATGGAATAATTAACTTGTAATCGAAGACTGACACCGATCGTTCTTTGATTATAGCAAATATTGGAAAAAATGAATCTGACAGGATACTTCCGTTCAATATATACCTCAACCTGCCTTTGTCCATGACACCATACTTTGAAATAGCGTTCGTGGTGCAGGTATTACCAATTTCTCCTTAACAAACCCTACACCTCTATTAGCACTATTACATCCATGTAATATTAAATAAATTCACAAATGTGACTATATCTGATTTCATAATACAATTAGAATATTCCTAAAATAAACTATTTAAGCATCGTGAGATACTTTTTGATCGATAGTTCTGAACTTTGATGTATTAAATCTCAATTCTGAGTTGAATTTAATCAGTACAATCTCCTTTCTGTCATGAACAATATTTAAAAGAACCGTATTAAAATACTACCACACAGCTAAACGAAACGTTGTACAACCTAAGCGATGTTAATTATTGCAGTTACTAATTGATTTCTAAACTTTACTTACGTTCATACAGATTTTAGCACTCTATCACGTTGGCGTCTGCTACATTTGCTTCGACAATTTCTTGTGCATGATGAATCTACACGTCGCCGCTCAGTTTCGTATACTACAGTACAGATTCGAGAATATCCACAGGTTGAAATTCAACGAAGGTGTGCCCGAGGAACGTCTGGCCACGAGTTTAGAGTACTCTTCCGACGAATGTTACGACACATTCAGGGAGTGCATTCAGCAACATCAGACGCTAATTTCGTTCTGCAAGAAGCTCGAAGAAGTGTTCAGAACAGTTGTCCTGGCGCAAGTGATAACCTTCAGCTTGTTAATTTGTTTTGTGGGATATCAGGTAGTACAGGTCAGTATTAAACCACGTACTCACATGTGAACAATGCTATAAACAAAAGATGATTGTTTATGTATATAGTATACAAGTATTATTACATAATTTACTTATGCTTGTGATACGATTCATTATACAGGAAGATTTATCCATGGCAAGACGGTTTACTTTTATAAATCTATTATTGTCGAACATGTGTCATTTGTTCATGTTCACGTACAGTTGCGATTGCTTGATAAAAGAAAGTACTAACATTGCTGCAGCTGTGTACATGGGACCATGGACTAATTTACCAATGAATAAATACGGAAAAATGCTGCGCATGGATTTGCAACTTACCATTATGCGATCGAGACAACCATGCTGTCTAACGGCTAATGGATTCTTTCCCGTGTCGCTGGAAACTTATACCAGCGTAAGGATTTTCGAATAATTTTCACTTAGCTTTTAAGTTCCTTGAGCAGAGAGTATAGGGTCTTTGAACTTTTCATTTGTAGATTAATATAAGAGACAGGAAAGGGATTATGGAAAGTAATATTTCCGTTTAATTGTGTACGATATTACCTACACATTAATGTGGTCCATACACCGAGTACAATGAAACTGTTAACTTTTATAAATAAAAGTTATTTATCGATCTTTTAATTTTTAAATCATTGCTTATCTGTTTTAAGTTAACTTTGTACATTACTTTTGAGCAGATATTTAAGGGTAGAATATAAAATTTGGGATTGTCTTTTTTTAATTAAAATTAATTTTTATTAATTTAATTTTTTAATTTCGATAGTATTAATTAAGGATTTGGAAGCAGGGTAAATAGAGAAGAGAAAGTACATTGTGAATTTTATATACATATAACTATTTTTACCGAACGGTTTAAAGTTTCAACTTTAGATCTATCTACTCCACAACATTTTCAGGAAATCTGCTTGTCACAACTTTAACTTTTTCGGAACACAATACATGTTTCTGTTGAACTAGAACTTTTTTCCACTTTCGAGAAAATAAAAGCTTTTCTGTTACACAAAAATATATGGAATAATAGTTTCAGTTACTGCACTGAATTTTATAATAGCTTTCTCGGAGCAGAAAAGATAGAATTCATAAAATCACAGTTATTTCATAATTCATTAAAAATTTTAAGAGTTTCATTCAACCCCTGGATCCAAACCTCACTGTCACTTACAAGGGAAGTTTGGCAACCCGTAAATTCAGAAAATTATGAAACTCGGTGTGCAAGTAGAGTAGTTCATCCGTAACGCAACCCTATTTTTCGTTGGTGCCATAATGCAATCTTTGGGGGTGAAATCACCCATTGAAAAAAATGCAGAATTTTCTTTTCCGTGGAATATCTCGGGAAGGGTGAGAGATATCGAAAAAAAAGTTTAAACAAAAATTGCATCCTTTTTTTATATCTACAAAACCGCGTAAAAATAATTTTCGAAAAAAACATATTTTTCAAGTTACCCCCACCACCAACCCTTAAAATCAAGTTTTTGTATTTTCTAAATATACGCTGAAATACCTCTGGATAATCTCTTTTCATACATATAAATAGTATATGCGTTATATTTTTTTTGCAAACAAATACAACCTCTATTACCGAATTTTAAGCCCATTTTAGCAGTTGCCATTAATAAAATGGTTTCTTAAACCCATATTTTAATTACTAGTTATATAAAGTTTAGACAGCTTTCAATTATTTAAGCAAGGCAGTAGGTACCTAAAATTGTATCCAAGCAAAAACTCATCAATGAGCTAATCAATGACGTGCATGAATCATTATGATATCAGCACATTCGTACATGCATTACTTCAAGTGTAATCGTATTAGGTTATTTTGGAAATCACACGATAAATAAATAATGTGCGAAGATTTACGATGACTTTGCAAAACATATATTTTATCATTAAAATGACGCAGAATCAAATTGATGCCGATAATCTTGCCGAACTTTCCGATTTGCATAATGCATGTATATATATGAATTTTAAATGATTGTCAATCAATTTTACTTACCCATCCCACTAATGACATACATATGTATAATACTACATTAAAGTGATTTATATTAAATTTAATTATAACATTATAGCAGTTTTCATTAATGAAGTGGCCGCATAAAGTAATATTTAAACAATCGCAGTCTCTTTTTGTACATGCTATATTGTGTGATTATACATCGGAAGAATTATACTAATAGAAGACGATAGATACATAGAAAATTACGACTTGTAATTGGTACAATAATGATATTCTTCATAGAAATGATTGAAACAAAAATACTCGCCACACCATGCACATCGCAGAAATCTACAGGATTTTGAAATTCGCTGGGATGCGTTTCCAGATATCCGCTTTTAGGTGTTCCTAAAATTGAATTCAAGGAAAAACTCTATTCTTGTGCCACATTCACTTTTCGGAAAAACATGTTTACGTACTCGCGCCTTTTGACTGGTATAAATATTCCCGAGGATGCAGCGACTGGCAGTTACATTTTTGCAAGCAGTCAGTTACCATTCAATTGAAAAAAGTAAGTGATCATTGATTGAAAGGCTTCTCTTTAAAATGCAGTCCATTAATGTTGCTAACGTAATAAACATGTTAGCCACTACGTTTCAAATTGCGAGTATAACGCAGACACCTATGAACTCTGTAGAAATGGATGTGCACAATGAAATTCGTGACATTATAAAAAAATTTCAAAACATACATTCCGTACCATTAATTGAACATGATTATGTGCTCGATTTTGCCGATCCATCCGAACCACATGGTACACAAGTTGTAGAGTACATTATGCCTGCAGAAGAAGAAGAAGACAGTTTTGACCCTGCAGAATGTACTGTTGATGATGAAGGTGGAAAAGTTGACTTAAGTTATAAGAGAAAAGCAGTAACGTTTTGGAAAAGTGGAAAAAAGGCACGTCGATCGCTTACCAGTGTACAGAAAAATTATCGCATGGTTAAAGGTCTGCGCACACATTTCCGTTCCGTCTCCGTTCGGTCTCCGTTCCGTGGACGTACAAGGTATCGGTTGCTTGTTTTGGAATGGAGCAGCGCACACTTGTCAGTTCCGTGAAATTCGATGGCCTCTCCGTATCCGTCAGGTCTGGGCCGTCCAGATCCGTGTTCAAAAATATCGTTTGCGTGCTTTACAATGGAGCAGCGCACACTTGTCCGTGTCAAGGATGTCAGCCGGTGTCCGTGTAGAACCCCTATCCGTTCGGTGAAACTAAAATTCGGTTGCCAACGATATTTGGGCATTTGGACTGACGGAGTCCGGAAATCGCGGAAAGGTCGACCTTTTTTTATGACCATGAAAGGTTCTCGGGTCGAAGCTCTCGCACCACGCGCTTCAGGGGTCCTAGAGCCTAGAGTCATAAAGACAAGGACAGCAATAGGCCACTCAGTAATGGAAATGGTAATTTCTATAATTAATATTAAAACTCCATAAAAATACCACCAATGCATTGCTGGAGTTTTTACAATGAAAATTATACCAAACATGATATAATTCTGATCATTATTAATGATTGTAATGGAAAGATTGTTTTTCTTTCAAAATCACGTCGTTTGGACCAAATTTAATGTTGTTATTCTGTTTTAAAGGGTATCCGAATACTTTTGTCTCCACTGTATGTACATATGTAAGTACATAATACACATTTTCTTTCACTAATTCGCATTTGTGAAATAGGCTGGTAAGTGTGGACTGGTATGCGCATTCGAAATCTCGATACACATACTATTGGGAGATGAGAAAAAAGGAGACTACCCACAAGCTGAAATGTCACAGGGGCAAGGGGAATCGCCCGTTCGCTTCACCCTATCCCCTCCAAGAAATCCTAATTTTCGGTCCTTAACGGCTGTCCATATCTGTGATTTGTCGCGATTAGACATAAAGTGGTGTTTCCAAAACGACAGGTATCACGCTACTGACTGAGAGAATTGTACAGCAGGCTTGCAGAAATGGCTGAATTGGGACTTACCGGGCCAGAGCAGGCCCCTTACACAGTTGTCAGTGAAGTTAGGGACACCGCAGGGAGACGGAACGGACACCATACGGAGGCGGAACGGAGACGGAACGGAAATGTGTGCGCAGACCTTAAATCGGTGCAGCAGCTATACAGGTGGGAGGCGAGTGTAGAGAGAGGTGGAACAAATGCAGATAAATTTGCATTTATTGCGGAATATGTACTGCAAAAGTTTGAAGAAGCTTGTGACAGAAGATCTATTATTCATGACATGAATTTAAGATTGTGGGCCTTGGAGGCAAAAAACCAGGTGGACCTACCCCAATTTGTGGCAAGTAAATGGTGGATTTGGAACTTTAAGGCTGCGCATAGAATTGTGTCCCGCAAGATAACAACATTCAGGACACAATTTACGTTTGAAGATATTGACAATATCAAAAATTCTAACATCCCAGAAAAATTCTAACATAAAGTCTAACATCCCAGCTGTCGGAGTTGAAGAAATTTATAATGCAGACGAGAGTGGCTTCAACCTTGAAATACATTCTGGGCGAACATTGGCGAAATTAGGAGTGAAAACGGTAGAAGCGACGATTCAATCGGTATCTTCTACAACACATAGCTACACTATAATGCCTATTATATCAGCAAGCGGACGTCTTCTTTCACCACTATACACAGTTTTGAAGGAATCAACAGGAACACTTGGTCCGATAGTGCAAAGAACTCTATACCGTCCGGTTAATATTTACATCGGAGCTTCAAAGTCAGGAAAACTCACGTCTGAACATTTTAAAACTTGGTTTAGCGAAGTGTATCTACCGAATACTGGCCGTAGGAGCATGCTCCTACTCGACTCGTGGACGGGACACTGCCCAAGTGAGTTACAGCACAGCAGTTGATTCCACAAGACAAGGAAGTAACTTTTTCAATGATTCCAAAAAAAACGACGGGCATCGTTCAGCCTTTAGATGTGTTTGGATTCCGAATTTGGAAAAATTTCGTGCGGACATTTTCGGATAATGTGATTCTCCAAGAGAGAGATGTCAATTTGTACTTACGTAACGAAATAATTAAATTGCAGTCCCTAATCCACAACCAGTTTTCTTCGCCTAGATCAGGGCTGTCGAACTTCCCCACTCCGCGAGCCACACGTCTTGGGCGCCCGGTCAGTGAGTTCCCCCACTTATCTTTCTCCAGGAGTAGCTCGAGACCAACGCTCATTGTCAGTGAACCGATCCCCTCCCACCACGAGCCCACGGGCTTGTGCGGTTCCCGGACGACAAACACATCAGAATGAAGTAGGTATAGAGGGGGTCGTTCTCCTACGGCTCTCCTGAACGGGCGAAGAGGAGAAAGAGCCACTGTGGCTCGCGAGCCGCCTGTTCGACACCCCTGGCCTAGATTCAAAAACCTTTTTCAATATGCTTGATTTAAAAGCGGATATCTAGAAACGCATCCCAGCGAATTTCAAAATCCTGTAGATTTCTGCTACTTCAGGAAGGAAAAGCTTATACCCAAATGTAGTATTTGTGGGGAGCCGGCTTTTATGCGATGTGCATGGTGTGGCGAGTATTTTTGTTTCAATCATTTCTATGAAAAATATCATTATTGTACCAATTACAAGTCGTAATTTTCAATGTATCTATCGTCTTCTATTAGTATAATTCTTCCGATGTATAATCACACAATACAGCATGTACAAAAAGAGACTGCGATTGTTTAAATATTACTTTATGCGGCCACATCATTAAAGAAAACTGCTATAATGTTATAATTAAATTTAATATAAATCACTTTAATGTAATATTATACATATATATGTCATTACCCTAGTAGCATTTGTTGTTGGCATACAGTTGGGCCACGCACATAATTTTAGTTGGCCAACAGTTAGATTTGGCACTTTTTTCAGGTTGGGCCAACAACAGAGGGCCAAGGTAGGCTTTCCTACTCTTGCCCTACTATTTATAGGGCTTACCGTAAAAGCCCCATTGAAAGTTTCTTTCCAGAAGGCGTCTTAAACAACTTCAAAAGACGTTGTAAAGACGTCTTCTTCAGGTCTGGATTAGGAAAAAAAAATTTCGCGTCGAGGAGGGGAATTGAACTCAGACTTTCCGCTTAGAAAGCAACCGCTGTTTGCAACTATCCAATACACTTACTTGTAAACAGTTCTAATTTTTAGGTACATAACAAGTATTAAGTGTTTCTAAAAACTATGCAGTGACGCGAAATATTCTACAAAATATCATTCGACCTTTAGACTCGTTCCTTAATTTCACATTCGTCTTAAGACAGACGTCCTCTTTACGTATTTATAAATAAGGAAAGAAAAACCACAACTTGGAATGTAATAACAGGTTTTTGGATGTAGCAAATTTTCTGACGTTTGTAAGACGACATTTCGTAAGAAGACAATCATCGTTGTAAATTGTTTGTTAATTAACCAACCATGGTTGGCATTACTACGCATAGTAATTATAGGCCCAACATTGAATATTCGTTGGCAAACTGTCGTAAGTTTTTTGTCGTAGGCCCTATGTTGGGAATTTGTAGGCAAAACTCTAACTATATCCCAACTAATTCCCAACTGTTGGCTACCGTTGGCCAACCGAAAATGCTACTAGGGTAGTGGGATGGGTAAGTAAAATTGACCATAAAAAACTTCAAAAAAGTAAAAAAATACGCCAAGTACATGAAAAATCAAATAAATCACAAAAAATAGAAGACAATAATAATCACAAAAATTGAAGATACTAATAATAAAATAAAATATAATTTTTAATTTTGATAATTTTTAAGTTATAAAAAATAATATTAAAATTTATCTGATGTCAATCCCTATGCAAATTATCTTTGTAAAAAGAAGTGAGATCTCCACAAAAAACTTCAAAAAAGTAAAAAAATACGCCAAGTACATGAAAATCACAAAAAAATAGAAGATAATAATAATTACAAAATTAAAAAAAGATGTGAAATCAAAATGAGCTGCCAGTACATAAAGATGCTTTCCAACTGCGCTTTAGATGACACAGCTACATATGCACAGCTAAAATTCCATTACTCATAATGGCTATTTATACAAAGAAAAAATGTATTAAATAATAATATGCAGATATATTTTTATACAAATAAATATTTTAAAACTAATAAATATTTGATTCAAAATACTTGGTGCTGCGCTCCGAATTGGTGTTGCTAAACTCAATAAATATGTAATAAATTGCATTAATCCTTTTCTTCCTTTCTTGTACGTGTGTGTGTGTGCGCGCGCGCGCGCGTGTGTGTGCGTGTGCATATGCTACGCATGGTATTAGAATTAAATATTGTTATAACATTTTAATGACTTTCATTATAATTGTATATTAGAATTACTATACGTAGAATAAATCTGACTGCGATTCTAACATGTGTATGTATATGTATTTTATATTGTAATGGAGTTGTTGTAAATTATTAATACTAAGGCAATTAACATTTTTTCGGTTGCGCAGCGCCAAGTATTTTGAATCAAATATTTATTCGTATTAAAATATTTATTTGTATAAAAATATATCTGCATCTTATTATTTAATACATTTTTTCTTTGTATAAATAGCCATTATGAGTAATGGAATTTTAGCTGTGCATATGTAGTTGTGTCATCTAAAGCGCAGTTGGAAAGCATCTTTATGTACTGGCAGCTCATTTTGATTTCACATCTTTTTTTAATTTTGTAATTATTATTATCTTCTATTTTTTTGTGATTTTCATGTACTTGGCGTATTTTTTTTACTTTTTTGAAGTTTTTTGTGGAGATCTCACTTCTTTTTACAAAGATAATTTGCATAGGGATTGACATCAGATAAATTTTAATATTATTTTTTATAACTTAAAAATTATCAAAATTAAAAATTATATTTTATTTTATTATTAGTATCTTCAATTTTTGTGATTATTATTGTCTTCTATTTTTTGTGATTTATTTGATTTTTCATGTACTTGGCGTATTTTTTTCCTTTTTTGAAGTTTTTTATGGGGATCTCACTTCTTTTTACAAAGATAATTTGCATAGGGACTGACTTTAGATAATTTTTAATATTATAAATTACAAATTATCACGCGACAGAATTAAGTATAAATTCTATATTCTACGTAAGTTTAACACCTACGAACAGAAACCATGTGCACCGGATTGCCAATCTATATGTATTATATTATATGTATAGTAAGGAAACAGAGGATCGAAGCTGAATAAACTCATTTAATTAATATAATAATAATAATGCCATGTTTCAATAATTTTTTTTTTTTTGACGTAGATTGCACTGCATCATCGTCTGCTTCGATTATCTGTAAATAAATATAAAAGCCACATTTTAGTTATATACAACTTGACATAGAACTTATTATTTATAGAAATAGAGTGGCCTTTTGCTATAGTGAGTGTAGAGACTACATAATGTATCAGAAAATGTTGCAGGAAATTTGAATGCTAATGGTAATAATTCAGCGAATCAGCGAAGATAAACGAGATTCAATATTTTTAACGCACAATTTATTGGTGTTTGAATAAAATTTAGTATGTTTATTGGTGAATTGAAATAATGGCAATCTAAGAAATTAATGAATTAATAAATAGCGTAGCAACTACTGTGGATTTTATTAATTAAAGTATTAGGAATGTCTATCACAAAAGATTGAAAAGCATCAAGAGAGATAATAATTCTTAATGCTATGTCTTTATACAAAGTTTGTCGATTTACCTTATTTGGGAAGTTTTCAAAATTGTGTGAAAGAAGATGCTTCATTTCTATTCAAGCCTGTACTTACATCCCCTTCATTTCTATCGAAGCCTCTGCATCCCCTTCACTTTTATCCAAGCCTCTGCGTCCCTTTCATTTTTATCCAAGCCTCTCCGTCCCCTTCATTTATATAGGCCAGGCCTGGGATTTAAGTGAACGCGGCGGCCGATTTTCAGAGTCAACGCCTCTTTTCCCCCACCGCACGTCTTGGCCCCCGCGGCGGCGTAGGAGCTTCGAGCGCTTCAGGCCCGTACCATATGAACCGCGCGTAGCTCATATCAACCGAGCTACGCGCGGTTCATATGGTACGGGCCTGAAGCGCTCGAAGCTCCTACGCCGCCGCGGGGGCCAAGACGTGCGGTGGGGGAAAAGAGGCGTTGACTCTGAAAATCGGCCGCCGCGTTCACTTAAATCCCAGGCCTGATATAGGCTTTACATAAAAACTGTAAATTAAAAAAAAAATAGTTTTGCTATAAAAACAAATATCTGACAATTTAAATAAATAAATGCAATTTGTTACAAAAATAATGGAAATCTAAAGAATTAATGAATAGCGTAGCAACTACTGTGGATTTTATTATTAAAGAATTACGAATGTCTATCACAAAAGATTGAAAAGCATCAAGGGAGATAATAATTCTTAATGCTATGTCTTTATACAAAGTTTGTCGATTTACCTTATTTGGGAAATTTTCAAAATTGTGAGAAAGAAGATGCTTCATTTCTATTTAAGCCTGTGCATCCCCTTCATTTCTATCGAAGCCTCTGCGTTCCCTTCACTTTTATCCAAGTCTCTGCGTCCCTTTCATTTTTATCCAAGCCTCTCCGTCCCTTTCGTTTATATAGGCTTTACATAAAAACTGCAAATTAAAATGTTATAAAAATAAATATCTGACAATTTAAATAAATGCAATTTGTTACAATACATTACTTTGTACATATGGTTCAAATTTTCAGAAACTTATGCAAAAGAAGATGCTTCTCGGTTGAATCGAACCTTCTCCGGAAAACTTGCAAGCCTGCAATTCCACATAAGAATTTAAATGCAATTTGTTACAATAACATTATTATTTTGTACATGCATTGTACAAATTTCCAGACATTTATGTGAAAGGAGATGCTTCTTACAATCAGTCGAACCATCTCCGGACAACTTCCAAGTCTGCGACTCTACATAAGAAACCTATTATTAAAAAATTTTGGCGACTTACCTTATTAATTGAGACAATAATTCAGTCTCCTATTTAGTGTAAAAACTCGTGACATTTCAAATTCGGACAACTTACTTTATTTGACACTAATAAAATTCAAAATAGCATATATATCTG
This sequence comes from Andrena minutula, assembly GCA_929113495.1. Lineage (NCBI taxonomy): Eukaryota > Metazoa > Arthropoda > Insecta > Hymenoptera > Andrenidae > Andrena > Andrena minutula. The sequence goes on from OV815993.1 coordinate 23,285,634, forward strand.
TACGTACAATGGCGGACGACGAACGAAGAACGATATATGTGTTGGCTGAAGGTGCGCGCGTAACGCGTAGGGTAAAGGCAGGTAATATGGAACATCTGATTTCAAAAGCTTGTCAAAAGCAGGGGAATTTGTGTTTTTTAATAAAACGGACATGAGGGGACGAAGGAACTAATGCATAATGATACTTACCTAGTCAAATGTAAAAAAATCCAATGGTTTTGCAGTTATAATAAAAAAACTGAAAAGACTGAAAATCGTCCGTTCGAAAAAATGGGTCCTAATATGGAACACCTAGGAAATTTGTAAAGAAAACTTAAAAATCTTTACCTTTTTTTACTAAAACTGAAGATTTATTAAGTAGAAGATACAAATAAATAAATATACATCATTTTTGTAATTTATTCCTGCTTTCTATGTCTCCTACACGTTGGGCACGTGAATAATACGTCGAAAGCTCCACATTCTTCGTGTGCCCACTGAAAGCAGCGAATACATTGGGTCTACTTTTCATTGCCATTATTTTTATAATTACCATCGTAAAGTGAGCATTCCGCATCATCGTCGTCATCGTCATTATCAACTTCATCTATGTTACTCGGTATGTTCCATATTACGTACACACATGTTCCGACAAGAAATTAAGAATTATTCTAAGAAGAAAGTAACTTTATTAGTAAACTATTATTGAATAATCAAGACCACGCATATTTAATGATAAATTATATCAAAATAATACTTTGTAACATACCTTCGCTACAATATTGAACCGTTTGTTGCACTTTTCAGAAACTTTTACACCCCAGAAAAAATATAAACGTTTCCCTTTCAATGATAGATGCCCGACTGGTGCTCAATTGTCAGTATCATCGTCTATTGTGTCTAGGGATCTAATATACACGATTGCCTGCAGTGTTCGTTATTTCGTTATCGAAATATTACGAAGTTCCATATTACGTGCCGTTCCATATTACCAGCCTTTACCCTATATATATATATATATATATATATCAATATATATATATATATATATATATATATATATATATTGACGATATATATACGTAATGTTTGTTTGATGATGACGAAAAATTTCTAGGAGAATCAGAAGAATAAGAAGAAAAATCGTACCATTTTCGACAGATCCATTAGACGATATTACGATATCTCTGTCATGCGTGGACCGATTTTATTGAAATTGGTCTTGTTCGAAAGCCGATATGCGGTTTATATAAGAAAAATGCCTTTAAATTGACAAAATATTGCAGGCGTGATGAGATATTAATGTATAAATGTCAGAATTAGGTTAGAGTGTCTCCGCGACGAGTAAAGGTACACGGTAGCGACATCGACATATACCGGGTGTTTTTCATATACTTGGCGTCGAGACGCTACACAGTGGGGTATTCGCACCGAAAAGCCGGACATTAGTGAATTTCAAAAATTTTGAGTAAGCCGTAAAATTTTTAGTATTAAAGGTAGATGAATGCCTGAGGGACAATACATCTGTATTCTTTTTTAAATTTGTGCACTCACAAGGCAGTATAGTTAATCGAAAGTCAAGTGATTTCATAGCTCACTTTACAATCCCAACCACTCTCTGAAACAGTGTTCGCTTATTCGTGATTTTCAAGTGTTCTACTGGAATTGTGTAAACTTTGTCATTGTAGAAGCTTTTCAGGCACGTGTAAACAGCAGTTTCGAACAGTTTTCAAGCTGTTATCATCTATATTAGTATATAAATTAATATCTGAAGATAATTAATAATTTACATACATTTTTGTCGATTGTAAAACTTTATTAACGATTTTGTTATACTTCCGGGCACGTCCCGATACTTTTGCAGGTGTCACTAGATTTGGTAAAGATTTGTGATCCCGGTGCAAAAAAAATTGGATCCATATTCGTCCCAGTTCAATTTTTATAGCTAATTTCGTTAAGTAGATATGGTGCTCGCAGCATTTCACGTAGGCCTGTACGTTTGCTTTCGCTGGGCTTCCGCGAGACGCTGCGCTATGAAACGCGTCGAAGGATCTGTTTACAAAAAGAGACGAACACCCATACAATGTTTATGATACGTTACAAATAAGACTTTGATCTGGGCCTGTGTTCTTTCTGCGTGCATTCAGTTGAAACAATGCCTTCAGAGACTGCACAGTGAGACATTTGAAGCAATTTTGACATATTACGTTATATTTTAGTTCTTCTTTCATTTTATTCAGTTTAAATTTCGTTTTGTATGGTATGTATTTAGTGTGTATTACATATATTTAGTCCTTGTTATATATAGGTATATTTATCGTGTTTTTTTAAGCTCGCATGCATTCGTCGCTGTCTATTGAAGGTTCACCTACCGTAAATTGCATCTGTCGGTCCCTGAACATTAAAGTTTTTAGTATGTTTATATACATATCTGTACCGTACACAAAACGTTTAAAAAATGGAAGTTTTATTAAATGGCTGTATCTTTATTAAAAAAATGTCTTTTTTAATGATGTTCAGCCTGTCGTAAAGACAAAGGATGCTACTTTCCGATAGGATACATACAAATTACAAAAAATATTGTTTGCACTCTTAACTTTTACAGTTTAGCACATTCCCCTTTAAGGGCTGATTTTACTCCCTGGATACCGAATTCGATAAAATTGATTTAATGAGTCGAAAAGTAGAAAGTTTAAACTTTAAAATGGTTTTTGTTTCATCAACTTTGGATAACTTTTAACAAAGTTATGGCAGTTTGAAGATTTTAAAATAGCCATGTCCGGGTTCGGGGCCAAATACCCCACTGTGCGCTACCGCGTCTCTAGATTGACAATCATTTAAAATTCATATATATATATACCTGCATTATGCAAATCGGAAAGTTCGGCAAGATTATCGGCATCAATTTGATTCTGCGTCATTTTAATGATAAAATATATGTTTTGCAAAGTCATTGTAAATCTTCGCACATTATTTATTTATCGTGTGATTTCCAAAATAACCTAATACGATTACACTTGAAGTAATGCATGTACGAATGTGCTGATAGCTGTGTTCCGATTCACGCATTATGCGCATAGACTGCAGAGAAAACCGTTCCGCTTCAGTCTATGGGCGGTATTCATAGTCGCTACTTATTCTTAAGCAAATGCTTAAGCATGCGTCATCCTCTACTAACCTAGTAGCTAGTAAAGGATGCCGAATGCTTAAGCATTTGCTTAAGAATAAGTAGCGACTATGAATACCGGCCTATGCGTGCATTGGTTGCGTTGGTGGCGCATAGCATTCCCTAGAATTCTCCACTTCCAGCGCATGAAGCGTGCAGTTCATGCGCGCATGCGTATTTGTCGCTTTACGTACGCTTTGAAAAACAGGCACGAAATTATGTGGTCCGCTACTCGAAGTGACAGAAAATATAACCTACATATATGCTACATGGCAATAAATGCTTATTGGATATTTCGTTCTTTTACGCTATATTTGTCACCTTTTTATAATTTAACATCCTTCCAAAATATTATTGTTTTCATTGATATGAAAATTTAATGTAGTGTATTACTATATTATTTCAACATGTGTTGTGAGGTAAGACCGGCCAAAACTGAGGGGTAATCGTAGCCAGCTTTTAACATTACTTTTTTCTGGCTTAAATGCAACTGACATAAAAGAATTACGAATAAGGCAGAATGAAGCCAGGAATATTACTTTACACGTTTCCACAGAAAAACCCAAAATAAAACAATTCAATTTTATGAGCATATATTAATATGAAGAATGTTCAGGATGGAATACCCCTGAAGAATACATTTGTGATTCATGTATATAGTAATTAATTTTAAAACATAAAAATAATATTTTTTTTATTAATTTTACAGTTTTCCCACTTCTTTTATAAAGAAAAATCATGGCCAGAATTACCCCACGTTAATTCCGTAATTCCAATCAAATGGACATTTTTATGTTATTGCTTCCAACTTTGTTACAACGTAAATTTTTACTTTCTCTGTTATAAGAATAAAAACTAATTAGACACTTCAAACTAGCAATTCATATAAAAAACCAGAATACAGAAGCACACGTAAAGCGACAAATACGCGTACGCGTAATATGCGCATTGACTGCCCATGCTTTTATTTTCTGCACTTGCTGCACGCATTATAAGCTAGAAATTGGAGGATTCTAGGGAATTCTACGAAATTGGTACTGCCATCTCTGCACTCGCTGTATGAATTGCAACCAACGTAACGGACTCAATTTCGAAGCGAACAACACATCCCTAGAAGGATTTAGGCAGGGTCGAAAAGAAAGATGAGGAAGGAAGCAAATACGTAGCGTGCGTATTTATTTCTTAAAGGCTTTTACTGCTAAGTTTTTCGAAGGTGCTCTTATAATGCTAACTTTACAGCTGTAGTTTAATCCAGAAGACGTACGAGAGCCTGCGGTTCTATTCAATAGCCTTCAAAACCTTGAATTTACCCCGGACGCGGATAATAAATAACTTCATTTTTCCTTTACACATCTGTTTACCAAATTACGTTGGGTAAGCAGCAGTTCGTCCTGTAAAACTCATAAAAAATGATCTTCGCTTTCAATAATTATCGCTGTTCAAGAAGAATAGAAAAACTAGGGTTGAGAAAATCCAGGAACCAATTGAGCCATCAAATTTCGTTAGGAGTCGGTCCCCGATCCTTAAGACGAAGTAACCGATGTTGTTAGGAAGCGTGCTTCGACCACCGTCCAAAAGTCTCGAATTAAATTAACCGTAATCCATCCAACTGCATAGTTATTTGTAAGTAAGTTTGAACATTCCCGCGTAACCTCACGAGCATCAGACGCATCGAAACCCGTTCCGTTTCGTTACTGCGGTTCATGCGCTGCTGGAAACGGAACGCGGTTCATGCGCGCAGCGTCTGCGCTGCGGTCTATGCGCATAATGCGTGAATCGGAACACAGCCGATATCATAATGATTCATGCACGTCATTGATTAGCTCATTGATGAGTTTTTGCTTGGATACAATTTTAGGTACCTACTGCCTTGCTTAAATAATTGAAAGCTGTCTAAACTTTATATAACTAATAATTAAAATATGGGTTTAAGAAACCATTTTATTAATGGCAACTGCTAAAATGGGCTTAAAATTCGGTAATAGAGGTTGTATTTGTTTGCAAAAAAAATATAACGCATATACTATTTATATATATGAAAAGAGATTATCCAGAGGTATTTCAGCGTATATTTACAAAATACAAAAACTTGATTTTAAGGGTTGGTGGTGGGGGTAACTTGAAAAATATGTTTTTTTCGAAAATTATTTTTACGCGGTTTTGTAGATATAAAAAAAGGATGCAATTTTTGTTTAAACTTTTTTTCGATATCTCTCACCCTTCCCGAGATATTCCACGGAAAAGAAAATTCTGCCTTTTTTTCAAGGGGTGATTTCACCCCCAAAGATTGCACCAACGAAAAATAGGGTTGCGTTACGGATGAACTACTCTACTTGCACACCGAGTTTCATAATTTTCTGAATTTACGGGTTGCCAAACTTCCCTTGTTAGCTGTATACCTGTATCATTTTCCAGTTGTCACTGCTACCACCGGTTTTCCGTATCCTTTCCCCCGATTCCACCCCTTAGGCTCTTCTACAATTCATTCAAGTTTCGACCATAGTCTCGATGCAACAGTAACAAGTCTTTGCAAATATTTTTTTAAATAGTTCTCATGGTTTTCCTATCCAAGCAATACTGGCTTTCCAATTTCGTCAAAGGGATAGTACCTACAGTCAGTGATGCCAGATCGAGGACGGGTTCCCTCGAGAATTTCCCCCACCTCGCGCACACTACGCCGGAGCAGCGTGTCCGTGAGTTGGACTCCGAAGCGCCGAGCTCACGGACACACTGCTCCGGCGTAGTGTGCACGAGGTGGGGGAAATTCTCGAGAGAACCCGTCCTCGATTTGGCATCACTGCCTACAGTTTCAAATCGAATTTCCCCTTCCACTGAACTCGTAAAATGATTTTAGGCCACCTGTCTAGCAAACAATTCTTAGATGTATCACATTTCTTACTTCCTTAAGTAATTGTCTGTTTAGAATCACTAACACCAAATGGAATCTCTGTTTTTTGCACTAGATATTGAGTACCGCAATGTCATATTTCACGCTGCTAAGGCAGAGCTCTGGGGACGTAAAGATTACATGACTTTTATCGCAATTATAATATTACGTCGTAAGGTAGAAAATAATATATTGTACGTTTTGGATCCGTGCACGAAAACGACGTAGATGAGAAGTAGTTTTACAATTATAAAGAATATTCTGGATATCTGAAATTATTTATTATCCACTGAAGAAGTCGTGCAATATACGCCCGAAAGATTCCGCAAATATTACACTTTACGGTAAGAGCAAAAATTAGTTTCTTTTACAACGCATAATTATTGACATCTTTCGTATTACAGGCATTTTTCATATTTATACAAATACCTTTAAAATTTGTAAAAAAAAAAAAACACACCTCGACTACATCGCACAACCGTGAAACCAGTAAATGTTCAAATCGTGGATGTTCAAATACTTTCGATCTTAATTTACACTGTTGCCTCTAATTAGGAATTTTAGACCTATAGAATAATTTTTTCTTCATTTTCGGTAACATCAAAAGAAACTGTGTCTTTCTTCTTTCGAGAAATACACAAAAAAGCTCATCGTCCAAAGCGCAACTTTACAATAACTATACAGGGTGTAAACAGTATACGTAGCAATATTTTAGGGGGTGGTAGGGGAGGTCCAATGGAACATAAAAGTCCTATGACATAATGTCCGATCTGTCTCCATTTTACAGTAATAATGCCTCAAAGTTAACATGTCTATATGCTAAACTAATAGTCGCAAGATTCCATAATTTTGCACATACATTGGAGACCACCAGTAGAGTAAAATGGTCTGAATACATTTTGTTGTATCTCGTATAGTTTCGCTGTTATAAAGGTTTAAACATCGGAGATGTTTGGGGAAAACATCGTCGCTACACGCACACAGATGAGCCGTAGCACAAAGACCGCCCGTTGTGAGCTGTTCAAGATGACCCAGTAAGCAAGTAACTACGGGCCCCTTACAGTAGCGGTCCCATTGAGGATCTGTTTGGAGTAGCGGAGGCACTTAGGGTCGTCAGCTAGAAAATAAGAAACAAGTGAACGAAAACTCTACACGTGTTCTTAGGCCAGGCGTGCAGTGGTGGCAATTTGTTGCATGACAGTTTTGATGCTCACGAAAAATGCATTGATTTACATGGAAGTAAATTCCTTTGACGAAGTGACTGCAAAACGTGTTGTTTTTTTTTCAGAAAGTGATAAAACTGTTTCTTTTCTTTTAGTGTGACTAAACTGTCACGCAACAAGCTGCTGTCAATGCGTGGCTACTCTGACCTGAATGTGTAGTAAAGAAATACAAAATTTCGCTACCTACATTTATTTACAAAAGATGCTCGAAATAGTTGCCGTTTGCATCCAGACATGCCTGACACCGACGTAACCAATTGTCGCGAACGCGGGCGAATATTCCAGGCTGCTCGCGTATAACGTTACCAGCATGAAATACTCTACCTTGCAATTCCTCTAAGGTTTCAAATTCGATGTCCGTGTATACTAATGACTTCATGTGGCCCCATACGTAAAAATCCATTGGATTTAAATCTGGGCTTCTTGGTGGCCACGCAACCGTACCATTCCGTGCAATTATTCGGTTCCCCCATATTCGTTCCATAGCTGGTATAGCTCTTCCCATATGGGCTGGGGCGCCGTCGTGACGAAGCCACATATTTCTTCGAGTGGCCAGGCAAATATCTTCTAACAGAAGTGGCAAATCCCGTCGAAGAAATCTAGCATATTTTGCGCTATCTAGACGCGCCGGCAAAATATGCGGTCCGGAATACGGCAACGCGTGCTTTTCTTTTGAAAATCGAACGCGTGTTTATACTCGAGAGATAAGGGATCTGTCTTGCATTTGACGGTAGGGTGAGCAGGCGGGACTACGCGCAGTCAGCGGACTACCCCTTCTTTTCCTGTGTCTCTTCGCGAGGCGTATTGATGTTGGATAATACTCTTTAATTTCTAGTTCTCCAAAATTAATCAGGTTGGTAGAGAACGATTTACTACAGTTTTGGGTAATTTATGGCTTAACTGGTTCCGCCTCGTAGCAAACGTGAACTCAGGGCCTCGGGAAACGGAAACAGGATTGGTATGCCTTTTCTCCTTTTGTAACAATTCGAGGACTTTTCTGTTTCTCGTCTCTTCGGACCCTTTCGAACCGAAACACGTGGTGTCTGCTGTCTATCTCTAAGCAATGGGTACATTGGCAGTAAAAGAAGGGAGCGCGGGCTTTTGTGAAAGTGTAGGATGGTTCGTTCGTTGCACTTCTGCAACGCACATGTGCCTCGAAAATGTGCTTGCTTCTTTTTACCTAAAGCATCTTGTCCTGGTGGGAGTTAACTCATAATGGAACGAGAAAAACTACTTGGAGTAGAGGAACTTGCTTGGAAAAATCCTGTCAGTTTGCAATCGCGTCAGAGAAGTGTTTTCTACACAAGTGTATTACGCGTTGTTCCAAGCATAAACCTAGAACAACGGAGACGCAATTACTGCTGTACGAGCATTTGGGCAGCTATATCCGCGGCACCGGACGCCAAGTGAAAATTCATTTTCACCAATTTTTATAAGGTACGAACGCGTTCCATGAAAAATAAATTAAGTGATCAGTGTTAGTAAGAGTGCAGTGAAGTGAATATTCGTTATCTACATCAGGCCTGGGATTTAAGTGAACGCGGCGGCCGATTTTCAGAGTCAACGCCTCTTTTCCCCCACCGCACGTCTTGGCCCCCGCGGCGGCCTAGGAGCTTCGAGCGCTTCAGGCCCGTACCATATGAACCGCGCGTAGCTCATATCAACCGAGCGCTCGAAGCTCCTAGGCCGCCGCGGGGGCCAAGACGTGCGGTGGGGGAAAAGAGGCGTTGACTCTGAAAATCGGCCGCCGCGTTCACTTAAATTCCAGGCCTGATCTACATTAACCCAATCGCACTTGACGTTGCGACACTTTTACTTTGGTTAGTGTCGCGTACCTGGGACCAGCTGTGCACTGGACGCATCCGTCGCTGACCAGCATCAGTTCAGTGACCTAGTGCCGCAGGTTTTCAAGCTGCAGGTGAATTTCCGAAAGAGTGAGTTTTAGTTACTTTATTGGTGATTATTAGTTATTAAATTTAACGCAGGCTATGGCTTATTTCCGGCGATATTTATCTAAATTTCCGTACCTAAATTTTGTCTTCGGGGGTTTTAAACAGACTTATTCATCATCAGCAACAGTGTTGGCCGTTATTAAACTACGGATTCTTATCACAATAACGAACTACGATCACGTTTTGTTTATTTCCTGTTACATTACTTTTTCATTTAAGCGATATTTGAAAACGAAATCTACGTATTTCTTGTCCTCTCACTTCAAATAATTATTATTTTCGATTCTGTTTTAAAAAAAAATGTGTATTCACTTTTTTACGTTTGACATGATTTGCCTCGATTTATCTTTTACTCGTAATTCACTTTAAATGACAACCAAACGATGACGAAAGGTATCGATTGCCGTCGTTTTCGCAGAGATCTGATGAGAAATGCGGAGCTGAAAGAGTTTGGTTCTTAATAGGTATTCAAACCCCTTCAAGGGTCGGAAGCCATAAACTTGCGGTGAAGCATCATGGTGTGTTGTCTTCGCCACGGGATATGATGCGGCATCTCCTTGAGTCAAGTCGCTGGAGGATCACTCTTAAGAGTCTTTCCTTCCGAAAAACACACCACTTTGGGAATTACATTAAAGATCAGAAGTCAACACCCTGTTTCAATGTGTTGGTCTCACCAATATGCGCGAGCTACTACCCGTTTCAAACGCATGGTGCAAACTTTAGGGCATTATTACTGTAAAATGGAGACAGATCGGACATTATGTCATAGGACTTTTATGTTCCATTGGACCTCCCCTACCACCCCCTAAAATATTGCTACGTATACTGTTTACACCCTGTATAGTTTCATTCATTACTGGAATAAAATTCCTAATTAAAAAAAAGAATTATCCAATGACGGAAGTGAATAAATCACCTGGTATTTTGATGATGAGATGTTGATTATTCCTTTTGCATGTTGAACCTTTGTCCCGTGTTAAATAAACTTTATAAAGCTGACACGGGGATGATGTGTTGACGAAGGTGCGCAGAGACAAGTTGTCCACGTTAATTCCAGAGCGCATATTATCCTCAATAAGTACACATAAGTAGAGCAGTATTCGAATGAGTTTGAATATATGCTCCAAGTGATTCGTATTCTTGACTGCTTGAATTCTCTCAACAGTCTCAAGTCACAAACTCACAAAGCAGACAAGTCAGAAGAATACACCCCTAACTCTAAGGTAAAGAAGTCCCTGCTAAAGAAAATGGCATAGGGGTTGAAAGTTATGTGCAAAGATTTCGATCGTTGAAATATACATGTCAGCTATATCCATTTTCTTTAAGAATTTATCGCTACGCCGCGATACCTGACGATATTACAGTTCTCATCCTTACGCATCTCTCATTAGCCTGCAATTATAGGCTGATATAAATCCCGCATCGGTGTGCTGTATAGAATAAACTTCAAAGACGCGTGGTTAAAGCACCCGTCCCCTACCGTTACATAATGTATCAGAATCAGCCGGGCGTGCAGGTTCTATTAGCGCTCTATCATACACATATAATGCAGTAGAAATCTTGCGAATAAGAATAGGAGGACTGATCTGGGAAAGGCAGTTAACAAATCAAAGTGGTGACAATTAGACGTCTCGTGCACCAGCGTAGATAAAAAATGCCTGGCAATGAGGTTTTGTATCCGCTGCGAAATCTACGATCTCGATCATCTGAAATTCATCGTGTGCTGGTTGCAGACTCGGGACATCTCTGTACGCATGTCAGTGTTCTTCATGAAATTGCTCGGGATCTGGTCGGTGGAAGATCCCAAAGATAAGATGTGGAGGCATTTGGCTTTGCTTTACTGTACCAGCTGCGTGGCGTACGCGTCCGTCACGCAGTGTACAGGTCTTTACTTCTCGTACGGGAACACCGACGTGAGTGGATCATTTTTTTGTAGAATAAGCAGCGTTAAGCCTCGTACTATAAAACTTTTATTTAAATAAAATTTCGAATAAAGAATAAAAGTTAAACAAGACCGTCAATCGTTCGTTAACCCGAGTAAACATTATTCCATAAATGACGAATAATTTTTTTAACCTTTATTCGTTAGTCGAAAATTTATTTAAATAAAAATTTTGCCCATTTCTGGCCCCGTATCGCAACTACTAGCCCGAACGCGTTCCTAACGAGCAAGAGTGTCACGCGCACGTGCTGCTGGATCGTGTATCTTTCTTTTTGCTGAAGAACATTATACTTGCAATTCTTGAACGGAGTTCCATTCAATTTTCAAAAATATTTCGCGAGGAGTACTATGAGATGATGATTTCCAATATTCAGCATGTGTTTTTTTTTAAATTATGTTCCCACGTGCTCCAAGAAGTTTCTCGAAAGCGAAGCGTGATATTAAAAAATATATTCTATATTTTCGTCTGTTTGGGTATATAGAATCATTCCTTAAAAGGATTGCCAGCTGTAGTGAAACACCGTGTACTATAATAAATGTATCGAGCTTGATATCCATTAATGTGAAGTTTGTATTCCATTTGACGTGGCTGGGATTATGATTTTGGAATTCTAGGAGTTCCTTTATATCTTAGGGACTGCCTTGACAGTTGCCTTGGTGTTGTGCAAGGTGTGTTTATTGTTTATGCACAGGAAAGGATTTTTTTGGTTAGTCGATTACATGGAGAAGAATTTCTGGCATAAGAATTATGATTCTTACGAGAAATCGATCTTGACAGAATGCAACAGAACCTGCTCTTTCTTCATCGTCTCCTTTGTTTTATTTATTCAAGGCACTGTTATTTGTTTTGGCGCACAGGCAATTGTGGGTGAGTTTACTGAATTATGTTTATAAGTAATTACTTGCGCACTCGAGTACAGTTATCATTAATAGTTTAGTCCACACACTACACTTTCTCACTTGACACGCGAAACACTAATTTTCATTTTCAATAATTTTTTAAATTCCAGAATTAGTATTGACTTTCGATTAAACTTCATCACAGGTATAACTTACTATTTGTGTTACTTAATGTTATCCTTGACTGCACGCCGATTGTGAAGAAATCATCACATTTTCACTTGAGTCAGCATTTACCATTTTCTACTCATTGAAAGAAGGCAGTAATAAAATAATAAGATAATATAATAATATGAAATTCTAACGCGGCAAGAATTTCTAATTATTATCTTGTAATACTGGAGGGTTATTAAATAACAAGGATTATATTTAGCCAGGTTAAAAGCAGACAAAGTATCTAAGAAACATTTTCTCGTGTTTTTACTCTGCTGTAATTAATTATCATTTTTTAAGGGCGTGTTGTTGAGGTTCTAAAGTAAATTCTAACTCCTTCTTTTCAACCCCCTGTATTGCTAATAAAGAATCACGTCGACTGTTAGATCTGCCAATGCTTTGAACTTATTAAATAGAACGCACCGAGACTGTAGAGTTTAGAATATTACCGCTTATTTTTCATCTTTCTTCACTCACGTTCACCAAAAAAATCACGGTCTTAATAGAAATCATGGAAACAACAGAAATCAACTATGAGTGTCTATATTTTAGAAAATGGAGGGAAAAATGATTCGGATAGAGTACTTCCGTTTGAGATGTGGGTGGACGTAGAATGGTTAACCGTGACACCTTACTATGAACTAATATATTTTAGCCAGGTACTGCCGACCTTGAACTCCCCCCTTTCGCTTCGTAGACAGTAGAATTTTATAACTCGCGACAACGCTATGCGAGATGTAGTGAAAAATAGGATCCCTTTACGAAAGGACAAGTCCCACACAAAATTCGAGGAACGCCTTTTCTTCACGCGACATTTCATAAAAAATTGCTACTTCCCTGGCTCGCGACAACTATTAACGTGCGACGTATAATATAATTCGTACAAAGGCCAAGCTAAATTAAATTTCATCAATATGAACAGATAAACCGAGGGAATATATTAAATTAATTTACGGATATACTTAATTTAGTGACAAAATAATTCCACCACCACTGTACAACCGTTCCTCGGTTCAGCAAGAAACGATTGTTTCTAATTCCAAGATTTCCAAGAAAGAAGAAAACGTAGGAACTGTTACAACTTCGACTTACTATTCCATACCGCGCCACAGTTATCACTGCATCTCGTAAAATACAGTTCCGCTTAAATTACAATCACAGTAGTGCCACCTTCATTTTAATATGCTCCTCAAATCGGTAATATATATTTGCAGATATTAAGCTTATACCACATCGGCCTCGCCTACTTTTGTTGCGACAATTTCTTGTGTATCATGAGCCTGCACATTGCGGGCCAGTTTCGTATACTGCAATACAGGTTGCAAAATTTATGTGACTTGAAGGACCTGAAAATACAAGACAAAACGTCCGACAAGGCCCTCTTATATTACGCGGAGCAATGCCACGAAGCGTTTAAGCAATGCGTACGAGACCATCAGGCGCTCATCATCTACTGTTACAAGCTCGAAACTGTTTTCACAGAGATGGCATTGGGGCAAGTGTTAACTTTCAGCGCGCTAATGTGCCTGCAGGGTTATCAGCTGATACAGGTCAGTATACGTTGCTTCTCACAAGAAAAGATTCCGATCCTGGAAATTCAAAAAATTCTGAAACTTTATGAATATGTAGCGCATTTTCTCATGATGACAACGCAATTTTTGTTTGCTGCCCAAATGCACTAGAAGGGGGTGAAATTAACCCCTGAAAATTCGGCTGTTTTCCGATTTTGTGTTGTAACTCGCAAACTGTATGAAATAGAAACAAAGTTTGAAGCAAAAGTTACTTCTTTTAATTAAATCTATTATTTGGTAAAAAAATATTTTACAGTTCTGGAGTTATAACATAAAATCGGAGGATAACCGGATTTTCAGGGGTCAATTGAGGGCTCCGATGCAACAAGGGGACTAGCGCTCGAAAATCGGGAAAATTATTATCCAAACGCTAAGAAATAATGGAAAATTAAATGTTGTTAAACTGTATTTTAAAAAATATAGTATTGTACAGCTCGTCGCGACACACACTTTTTCTATTTACAGTTCGTTTATCGAATTATTACTATTCGAACTAAAAATTATAAACAAAAAATTTTTCATCGCCCAAAATCATTATTTTTTTAAACATAAATTGCGATAACTTGAGTAAATATTAAGGGATCGTTATGAGACTTGAAACATAAAACTCAGAAAATTCTAGCGAAGCCGTAAAATGTATGCACAAAACCCTTATGTTAAAAAATGTAATAATATTTAATTAAAAAGTAATACTGGATATAACCCATGTTTTTCAATGTTCGCCGTTAAAAAGTATCGAGGCAATTTTGAGGTACATATAACTTGCAGCGACAAAGTTTTTCCTTAATATACAAGGAAGATTTTCACCAATTTTCACACTGATAAATGAATAATTGTAGAAGATATGATGATACATAAAAATCTTGCGCGCTACCAATAGTCAACAGCCGCGTAAATGCGCTATTTATCAGTTTTAGCACTCGCGTTGACAGTTGGCCGCGTGCGAGAATGATATATGTCGCCATATCTTTTACAATTATTTATTAATCAATGTGAAAATTGGTGAAAATCTTCCTTGTATATTAAGGAAAAACTTTGTCGCTCCAAGTTATATGTACCTCAAAATTGCCTCGATACTTTTTAACGGCGAACATTGAAAAACATGGGTTATATCCAGTATTACTTTTTAATTAAATATTATTACATTTTTTAACATAAGGGTTTTGTGCATACATTTTACGGCTTCGCTAGAATTTTCTGAGTTTTATGTAATTTTCCAATATTTCTTAGCGTTTGGACAATAATTTTCCCCATTTTCGAGCGCTAGTCCCCTTGTTGCATCCGAGCCCTCAATTACACCCCCTTAAAGTGAATTTGAGCAGCAAACAAAAATTGGGTTACAATCAGGAGGAAATCCCTTACATATTCACAAAGTTTCAGAATTTTTTGAATTTCCGGGTTTGGGATCTTTCCTTGTCAGCGATAATCTTCTCAAGATACTGTTCACGCGAGAGAGGGGAGGAGAAACATTTCCATTTTCCAGAATAAACGCGTGCTTTTGCTAATGCCACGTTCCCACGTATTGAATGCGTGGTGGGGAGGCGCACCTACCCAAGAATCTCTATTATTTTCTGTTGAGCCTTTATAAAAAATAGATATTGTAGAGCAAATAAATGTGACACGATCACTCAGTGAAAGAAATAATTACATTCTATAATAAACTTGGATATTCTTGTGAAATAAACTTGGATATTCTTGTACAACTAAAAAGGAACTTTTTCGGTGAATCTCTAGTATAATACCACAGACCAGGTATAGAATAGACCTCTCATCCTTTTGTCTTCAGTGTCACAGGTCTCAAGTACCGATATTCTGAAATAACCACTGGTTTTCGAGCGCCCTCTCGAATTTTCGAGCGGTGGGTGCCGGAAACATAATGTGTTTCTAGTATTGACACAGGTAAAGCTGCCGGTACCGCCGAGGAAACTATAGAAGCTATGTTATACAGGGTGTCCCACTAAATCGGTTCACTTCAAATATCTATTATTTCAAGTTATTACTTAAGCGAAACACGGTGAAACTAGTTTCTTTACAGACATAGATTAGATGTGGAGGTCAATTTTATTTTTTCAAATGGACTGTCAAATTCAATAGAATAGCGAATTCTGAGTATGAAAGTACTAAATTTCGTGCATTAATCCTAAAAGTTATTGTTTCTGAGATATTCAACATTCTCCATCCTATGACTTTGATTAAGAAATTTGAAGCTATGCTCAGTTCATTTCGGATAGCCGGCCATTGAATGCGAAAATAATAAAATAAAACAATAAATACGAACGCCAAAGTGCGCTTTTCGACTCTTGAAAGTACATATACACATGCCATGTGACGCGTGTGTAATAAACCAAATGAACGACACTTAATATAAATTCAAACATATTGATATATTTATTAAAACATGATACAGAAATTAAACAAATAATTAAATTTATGACGCAGCAGAATATAATGAATATTCCAACCAGTTGAAACAATTTTTTAGAAGTATGTGAAGCATTTGGAGAGTACATATTATATCGAACTTGATGCGACTTTGTTTTTCAGCTACCTGTCTTGCTTCTTTTAACTATTTCACAGCTTCAAGGTGAAGGGCGATAGCAAGTCATAGTTGTGTAAGTGGTAGGGATGCACCACTACAGTGTTTCGCGCTATGTCGGTGTGCCAGCCTTTCAATGGGACGATTAAAGACCATCATCGACTCGTACCAGCGCGAGTGCAGCTAGCCTAAATTTTCTCTGTCGGAGGTCCCGTCTCGAGTTCTGAGGTCTCTTCTTCGAGAAATGCCCACAATTTTCGTTTAAGCTGGTAAACTCTGTAAAATGGATTAACGAAGAGCAAAGAACCTTTTGTTTCCTTTCATGAATGCAGATTTCGTTACTCTTTTATCCAATAATGTAATACGTCTTATTAATGATGTAAGATTACGGGTTGAGGACTCCGTAATGAGCATCGTGACGGGCCGAAAAAAGATAGGCTCAGTCGGGAATCGGATTAACCGTTCTTTTAATAATCTTTGATTTCTGGGAAACTATAATATAATGTAAAATATAATATAAATATAATATTAACCCTCCGTATCCTGAGCCTGTGTCTTTTTAGACCCATCATTTCAGAGCTCACGCACACAATGACAGAGCGGTTAATATTATTCGAGCTTGAGCGACCATCCCTACCTGAGTTATACTGTATCGGTGAAGGTCTCGAGCGACCGTGGATTTTTTATTAGTGAACTATCGGTGTGGGTCCGTCAAGTCCCAGGCACACGGCTCGACGTCCCGTACTCGGAGGGTTAAATATATACAGTTCTGTCTCTCTAGAGTCGCGTGTGTCGGGACCGGGCGCACGCTATTTGAGAGACGAGTAGTCTATTCGGCTTCCTTTGATTTCACGCGGTCAGAGTGTAAGGTGTGTCACTATCGAGAATGTTTATGAACCTTTCTTCGGCTTTTTCTTTGACATCCGATACCCGATGCCCCGACGCGGCGACTACAACCGAAGTAGTGGGGATAGCTACGCGCTTATAGAGAATCCGAAAACGCGTGACATTTGAGAGACAGCACTGTATACTGTATATACAGAAATCAAAGATTATTAAAAGCATATCCGCATTTCGCTTATGTTTTCCCTAATTATATAGGGTAACACGCATAAGTTTTAATACCTCAATATATCGAGAATTACGCACACGATCAATTTTAATCGTTCTGGTCTCGAGTTCCATACATCTCATGCTTTTAAATAGATATGTATTGATACAGGCTCGCACTCATCTCTCCTTGTATTTGAAGCAGGGGTGGAACCAATTATTTTCTTAATCCACGTTAGAAAACAAGCAACTTTTGTTGGAAGCATTTTTTCTTAAAACCATTCCAAACTATTTCTCGATGTCTAGATGCTAGAAGACAGGCAAAAGGTCAGAAGCTAAAATGGTTCCAAAATGAGAAGCAAAAATCACATTTAGTATCTTGACCTGCAGGAGTATCGTTTACACCGCTTGGGTTTTCCCCAACCACTTACCCGATGTCCGTCTACCCAGGTTATTGTTGCCGCGACGCGACCCCCTCAACCAGTCTTTGCACGTTGGTTGACAACACTGACTCCTGCCACGATCGCACACCCCAAAAATCAGTCGCACGTCACTCTTTCAAAAAGTACTCGCTCCTATAGAACACACCTATCTGCTCATTCTCCACATTCATTGTACAGTGTGTAGAACAATTATTGGTCGTTGCTCTTAGGGGGTGAATCTACACCTATGAATCAGTGGACATTTGTAAAAAAAAGTGTCCGCGAAATTGTTTATAAATTATAACATTGAAAATTAATGTTAAATTTTTTGGTAAACTTGTCGAAAAGCTCCCTCCTCACCGATTCTAATGACCTTCACATATGTTGTCGAAGTCATCATTCTGAACAACATTTCCCTTTAACCTTTTTGGCGGTTGGCTGTGGTTTACGAAATATTCGCAAAAACTTTACTTAACACAAGAATTAATACCGAGTTTAACACATGTTGCACTCTGCGGTACCATGCTTTACGCGCCCCGGCCCTAATGTAGCCCCAACCGATATACCGTCAGCTATGAAACAGATTTAAATATATTATGCCGAAAGTTTTTCAAATGTTTTTTATAACATGGCAAGAAGATCATTGAAATCGGTAGGAAGGTAGCTTTCAATCTATTATGCCAAAAGTTGTTTATTAATTTCTCCGAAACTGAGGCCGACCGTCAAAAAGTTTAAAAGGAAATGTTGTTCAGAATGACGACATTGACAACATATGCGAAGGTCATTGAAATCGATGAGGAGGTAACTTTTCAACAAATTTACCAATTTTCTTTTATATCAACGTACAGTGGACGCTGGATAATATGCCGCTGTTTAAAGTGCCGTTAGGAACGCCCCAGCTCACACGCATTACTCGCACGCGTGTGTGCACCTCCCTTTCTCTCACGCTCAGCGAGCCAATGAATGCTAACCCTTAATGGTGCCTCCACACTGGAGTTCGCAAGCAATTCGCAAGCAATACATATACGTGATTGTGTTTTTTCTTTTTCTCACATCAGTATGACGCACCTTAAGAGTATTCTGGTAGGGGGCAGCCATCACGGAAAAGAAAACAGGAGAGTTATGGGGAGAGCGCGCGTTACATTGGCTCTCGTTAATATGCCGCTTCTGAGAAAACCCCGCCTCTAGAGCCCCGACTGCGGCTCATTATCGAGCGTCCACTGTATTCTGCGTGTTGGAAAGGAAAAATGTTTGAATGAAGCTTTGATCAGTAAAAATTGTTAAAGATTTCGGAATGACTTGATTGTGTAGAATTACACAATCAATATATGTAGGCAGGGGCCCACCACTACTCTACTGCTTGATACGAAACACACCATAAGATTACCATAATTTATTAATCATTTTTTAATTAGTTATAATAGGAAGTGTTCAAAACGATAAATGAAAGTGTATGTCTGTACACAGAGTATCCCGGGTATACAGTTGAAAAAAATTGAAAAAGTTGAAAAAGTTAATATAAACCTATGTCCGCAAATAATTGATTAGTCAGCGAAGTAAACATCGTAAGCGAAGTTGTACAATGCTTCTCCGTTGTATGGGTCTGTAGAGTTGCTGATTGATAAAGATATGAAGAAATTTTTATTTGCCTTTTAAAAATGCTGCATTAATTTGACATCGGGACACCCTGTATGTAAATTCTCACCGCTATTATAACTTTCATTCCTACCGCTTATAGCGCTGCACTCTTATTTCATGCTTAGCCGTTAACGTTGGATGCGACACGGAAATGGTAATGGGGCTCTAGAGCCCCAAAATCGAGTGACACAGAAGACAATAGGGTGGAAGGTCTATTCTATACCTGGTCTGTGATAATACTGCGACTTGCGACGCGCGAGACAAAAGAAAAGGACAAAAGTGGGGACAGCGGGCCCCACTACCGCAATTCGGCAAGCATGCCAACCTGAATGCTTAGTGTGACACTAGGCAAAACTCTCTATGTTCAACATTTTCTTATAGTGTAACAACACCATACTGTCACACGGGGTGTATCGCACCCCGGGATATGGTTTTGCCAATATTTCTGTAAATTTTTAGACCTTACCGATAAAATTTAAAAATTTGGTGAATTTTAATAAACAAAAAAAATCGCTTTTAGGTATCACAACTATTTTTTTTCAAATACAAATTTCAACATACCAAAATTTATATTTCTATAAAAACATTATTACGGCATGATTAACACAATTATCACTGAAAAGTTAAGAGATCCAAAAATACGAAAATGGTAACTCAAAATTTTCGCTGATGTGCAGTGAACCCCATGTGACTAATTTGTGATTATAAGATATGACAACGGAGGATTAAGGGGACTAGGCAGTCGAAAATTCGATTATTTTTATACCAATAGTTAGAGCTGTTCGAGTACTCGAATATTCGAGTAGCTCGAAATTCGAGTCGAGCCGGGACTCGGTTTCCGAACCGAGCCGAGCGCTCGATTAAAGCGAGCGGCTGAAAACAATTGTTTCGTTCGTCAATCGCTATCTTCATTGTGCAATCTACTCCAAATTTATAACCTGACGTTCCTGACGAGTGTCAAATGAGCTCGATTTTCAATCGAGCCGCTCGGTTCGGATCGGTTATTCGAACCGAGTATATCCCGGCTCGCTTGTTCCGAGTACTCGAACAGCTCTACCAATAGTCCCCGATTAAATATTACGATTCGATTCCTTAGAAGCCAAGTATATTAGTAAAAACAAATGTACTTACAGTACGGTTGGTACTATCGCTACTTTCATCAACAAATCTTCTCTATTTTGAGTATGCACTATGCATATCTGAGTAATGAATATCCATCAGCTACGGAATAGAGACTTTTCTTTTTCTTCAACTGTAGATGCTTCAAATGTATCCTGCGACGGTTGAACACGTGGGACAGTGGCTTAACCAGCTAACATTATTAATGTCGGTTGTTATATCAATGAATGTATATTCTTATCATATAACACGTGCATATTTGTAATTCACGCGACATGTGTGCAGTCAGGCGCTCGGATTATGAGGCGTTTGATTTACATATGCTTCTTCACGGCCAGCATGACCCAGCTCTTGATGTTCACGTACAGCTGCGACCACATCATTGAAGAAAGCACAAATGTAGGCACTGCGTCGTACACTGGCCCCTGGACCGAACTGCCAATGAACAAATACAGCAAAATGTTGCGGAACAACATGCTGATGATCATGTTGAGGTCGAAAGTACCTTGTTGCCTCACCGCCTGCGGATTCTTCCCCGTGTGTTTGGAAACTTACACCACGGTAAACCCTTTCTTTGCCTTTGAGGTTTTCGTTTGGGAAACTTTATAACAAATTTATCTTTGAGTAATACGCAAATTCAGCAGGTAGATATAAAGTGAAGTGTACATGAAGAAATTTAAAACAGAATCACTTTTTCAAAATTTGTCCAAACGACTTGAGTTTTGGGGGAAGCTAGAAGGATTAGTTTACTAGGTGACGCGTTTCGTTGTTTTGAAGAAAATTGCAGTTTTCATCAACTTTTTTATCTGAGCCTGTGATGAAAATTTAAAATTCTCGTTTGTCTACAAACGATGATGAAATTTTCAGCATGTTAAATGAGCAAACGGGATTTTTAAATTGTCATTACAGGCTCATAATCAGATAAAAATGTTGAAAAAAGGAGCTTCACTATTTTCTTCGCCATTCCGATTAACTGCAATTTTTTTCAAGAACCGCTCGAAAATACTCAAATAGTTTGGACCAATTTTGAAAAAGTTATTCCGTTTTATAGGATGTGCCAATACTTTTTGGACTCATTGTATGTACAGACGATATTTTACTGAATGTAGTAAATGTTTCTTCCACGTATGCTGATTTAATGATCTTGTTTCTGAAAATACGTTTTCTTTTTATAGGTTTTAAGTACAGCGATGTCGTATTTTACACTGCTGAGAAAAAATGCGCTAGCGTAATATCCCACGACAATGCGCAGACACGCGCGGTTTTATATTATTACCTCCGAATATAGTAGAAACAAATGTATTACTCGTAACCCTGGAAATATTGATTTCATAATAAAGTAGTAAATTCGGAGGATTATTAAACCGCCATTGAGAACTTTTCTTATAATGATGTATCTTTTGCACACTAGTACAGTGTGTAGTACACCTTTACTAGGCAGCTTAACCCGTTGGGAATGTAAAAGGAAATGGAGCAATATTTAGAGTTCTCATTAAGGGGGGATGAATTTTTGTACAAAAACTGCTCGACAAATTAATTTGAAGTTTGGCAGGCTGTTTGATAGTATCTTGAACTACTGTTCTGAATTTTTGTGTTACCACAGATAACCACATTCTTATAGATCAAGAATCTCTTTTCCTTTTTGTATTTCACGTAATCCTTAAGGTACTTTCCATCATCACCAGAACCACCCGTTTTTTCAACACTCTCAGTTAGCACTCTGTATCTGACATATATTTTTCTTTATCGTCCCACAAAAATTCAGAACAATAGTTCAAGATACTATCAGCCAGCTTGCCAAACTTCAAATTAACTTGTCCAACAGTTTTTGTACAAAAAATTCACAAAGACCCCAAACCTTGGCCCCACAAGATAGAATCGCCCCTGAAAATTTAAAATTTGCAATTGGGTGTGATCAAAGAATAACAAACAGCTCTACAATTTCACTCAGTAGAAAGTCGACCACGTTCTCCCAATTTTTTTCTAGCAGCCCACCATTTAATTGTCTCGATGATATAACAAACTTTTCTTCCGATTTAAAGCTTGTAATCGTGTCCGGTTGCGAGACGATTATTGGTGGGATGGAGAAGGGATTGTAGTGCCGACTCAGTCGGTCTGTCCGGGTTCAGAGAATGAATAAAATGCGTGGTTAACAGTAACAATGTTTATTGGTCAAAGTCTGTAAATCAGCGCTGCACAAGGAGCTCTTTTCGGCGCCTAGCGGCGAGCAACCCGCCTTTCCTATTGCTAAGGTTAGAATCGGTGAGGAGAACTGCAGTAGTGTATGTGCGTGTTCGTAGGCTCGTAGCATAGGGATATATGACTGGGTTTCTTGTGGGGCCTGCATGAAAATGTGTGTTTTTTTACGCCTGCTGAGCGGGAGCAAAATGACTAATTTCAGACGTATTCGTGTAAAGTCTATCTCCCAAGGGAAAAAGACTTTACGCGCATACATATTCGCAATTTCTTACTTTCCTCCCAAAGAAACTGGAGTTTGACGTTACCCTATGGTATGAAGATGCAGTTGTTCGACTAATCGTTATCGATTTGTTGGAAAATAAATACACGTATTTATTAATTTTGACAGAATAAAAAAGCAATCGAACATGCATATTTTTTTGCGAATCGCTGAGCAGGCTTTCAAAAACACACCTTTCGTGCAGGTGTTGAAAAAGATATAATGCGTGACACGGGAGAGAAGCGATTTCGCCTCGCGTGAATTGCTGTCCGAGCGTAGCGAGGGAATCACGTTCGTCGGAATCGCTTATTTCTCTCCCTTGTCACGCAATATACTATAGAAAGTTAATACTATACAAATAAATAACTCTGACTCAAAGACAACCAAATTTTAATTAAGGATATATATCATTTATAAGTCGGAAAATTATATATAAATAAATATATACATATGTACACACATTTGGTGCTCGTCATTACATTTAGCGATATTTACAAGAAGAAAATTACATAACTAATAAATTTGTAGGGGAAGTCGGGGTATTGTGAGCCACTTTTTTTCATTGCCAAAGAACTGCTATTAAATTAAATTTTTCATCAAATTTCAACGCTAAATGTTGTAGTATGAAGATTTACCTTTCTTTTAGACACAATAGTTTAATCGAATATCTACAAATTAGATGATTTTAAGACTATTACAAAAAATTTGCATTTTCTTGAATTTTGAAAATCTCGGGGAATCGTGAGCCACTTTCAAAAATCAAATAAAAATTACAATTTCTGTTATGAAATGTTTATTCATGTATCTGAATGACAAAATATTTGTTTAATCTTTCCGTAGCAACGTCGATGTTAGCAAATTTGGCGATATATCCAGGGTTTGGCGGACCCCGGCCCAAGCACCAACCTACAGGAGCGGTGGTAATGTGTGCGTGAATTGATGCTGGCGCCAAGCCAGCCACGCGGCGACATCGCGCAACGAATGTGACGTCACAGGTGGACCCTGTGCCACGTAAAACGTGCGCTTTGGCGGACCCCAGCCCAAGCACTTGGAAATTTCAGGCAGGGTCCACCGGCCACCGCTGCTATTGGTCAGAAGGAAACAACCAATGATGGCCAATTAGCGTCGCCGGGGAAATAGGTTGTCCACGCTGATTGGCCGCGGTGTCACTCGCTTGGCGCTGGCGTCGGTTCGTCTCCAATCGAGTAGTAGTTCCTGTACGCGCCCGTCACGCATTTGGCTGGGCTTGGCGTTGGCGTCGGTAGATTTGTGACGTCACATTCGTTGCGCGATGTCGCCGCGTGGCTGGCTTGGCGCCAGCATCAATTCACGCACACAATTACCACCGCTCCTGTAGGTGTGGTGCTTGGGCCGGGGTCCGCCAAACCCTGGATATATCGTCCCAAAGTGCCCCTCGAAATTTTATGTGCGGTGGCAGCTTGCCTGACCGATGCATTATGAATTTTCACATGCCTTATTGCCCCAAAAATATTGTCAAAATCGAGCGAATGGTCATTTTTGGCATAATAACGTGACATCGTAACTAAAAGAATTGAATCAGATAAAATATCTATTAGATATTGCCAAAAAATTTATATCGTCCTCGAATATTGCATAAACAATCATTGAGAAGCATCAAACATGTGAGGTTAGCTCGTTAAATGTCAAAAATCGAGTGGCTCACAATTCCCCGAGAAAAGTGGCTCATAATTCCCCGAACCCTTATTTTTACGATATGGTCCCAAAGAAATAGCACAAACCTCACCAAATTCAAATTTCTTTATTTATTTCGAAAGCTTGAAGTCACACGAGTATTATAAACACAGTTACCTGCTTAGATCCACAGAAAAATGTAACAATAATAGACCAAACACGAAATGAAAATAATACTTCGAGCGCAGCAAATTTTTGTCTGCTAACAGAGCAAAGTAATGATGCGTGTGTGTACTTCAACTGATCGTGGAAATATTACCTCATATATGAGACAACTCAAAAATGGGTTGTTTGCAGCTGTCATTATTTACCAGTAAAACACAGATGACACTGGCTCACGATTCCCCGTGGCTCACAATACCCCGACTTCCCCTGCACGTAACTATATACAAATAAATAACCCTAATTTTATTACGGGACCTGTTCTGCACTGGGGCCCCACAAGGAACCCAGTCATGTGGTGCGTGCGTTTGGACTAAACCTTTGCAGCTGTACTGAAAGTCGATCGCGCAGAGTTTTAAATCTTCGACGGTGGATTTTACCCCTTTAAACCGAATATCCGCAGAAATGAAAAAACACGTGTCTCTTAGTTCTTTTTTTAGTACTACAACATATCTAAACGAGAAAAAAATCGGAGGGGGACACTTACCTAGTGATCCTTGATAGTCACAAGCTGAACTCCCGCCACCGGCTGGCTTCGCATACCCTCGGGAGATATCTCTCCGAGGGTCGTCCTTCCACCAGCACGAGTTACGAAAAACCCCGAAAGCGATGGGGGGGCCGTAGCCTCGGTACCGTCCCAAGCCTATGTCGTGTAGGGACCCCGGGAGCACCGACGTGGAGGACACACACCTTTGCCCTTTTTTTTGACTTGGAGGGAAACCCCACGGTTATGTGGGACTCGAACCCACTAAAACCTCCAAGGTGGTATGCCTCGTGCGCGGAGTTGCGCGCTCTGTGGAGGGGGCCGCGTGGCCAAACTAGCAATACTTTCGCTACCCCTCCGCCCCCCCCCCCCCCCCCGTTCGTGCAAGCAACTCCGGGCGTTGCTCCCTGTGAAGGGATCTTCCCTGGGGGAGTGAAACCTCCCCTAGCTTTGTCCTCCAGAGACGGCGGCATGCGACGGACTAGGCATCCGCGCCGCCTCTTTAGGGTCCTTTACACGGACGTTCCCGGCGTGCGTTCCGGCGCGCGGCATGAAAAAGTACGTAGACGCCGGAGCGACGCTCCTTCGTGCACGCCAGAAGGTTATACTCGCCACTATTTGGAGACAGCGAGTTCGGCCTCATATTTCTACGTCCACTCCATCCAAATGTTTTTTCCACGATCCACCGCAGTGGTGTATTGCGTACTACCTGTTCGATGTATATCATCAATCTGCGACACGATCGATGATATACCTCGATATACCTGGCTTATAGAGGATATCATATCATAAATGCTATTACTGTAGGGTACACTGAAACATCTGTTTTTACGAAGCTACAATTGGTTGACCTGGAGGTGCTATAAATTATAGAAATGGTTTATGACTCAATTATAACGACTGTAAAATGTTATAAGGGTACATTAAAAAATGTCCAAATGTTTCCCCGGCAATGCGATGGCAAATGAAATTGCAGTTAACACATTCACTGTTGCGACGATCATAATTATTACTATTGACGGCAATAATTATCATGTCATTGCTTGTTTTAATATAAAAACTAATATTGATAGACAATAAATACACATAGGTATGCAAGTGATGTTATATGTAAAAAAAAATGATGAAGAGCTGTAATGTGCAACGTGTTTTGAAGAAAGGGGATAGTCTTCTGATGGCGCGTGATGCAGGTCAAATTTTTCACTCACGCTCTTGCGTGGCGCGTTCGAAAAGGTGTGGTGCGTCAGAAAGCAACACGGTCTTGCCCGCGTTCCAACCTCGACTCCAGAAGAGTTTACATAAGAAACAGAAAACGTAGTTGGAAGAGGAAAACGGCACTTGAAACCAAGGGCCCGGCACGCGCATCAGGATTTCTGGCGGTACGGAAATCCTAGAGCGCGTGCCGAGCCTGGCAGCCGAGTCTCTGCGCGAGCCGCTACAAGCGGTAGGATGTGAACGCGAATTTTTTAAGACCAAACAATTAAATATATTTACTTCCAGCTTTGTAGCTTCGTTTGTCAAGCTTTAGGGAATATGAAAAAAATTGTATGCAAAAATAGTGCTTATGTCGGAAGAGCTGTAATGTGCTAGTTGTTTTGAAGAAAGGGGGTAGTCTTCTGATGGCGCGTGATGCAGGTCAAATTTTTCATCCACGCTCTTGCGTGGTGCGCCAGGAAGCACCACACTCCTGCCCGCGCGCCAGAAAGCACCACGCTCCTGCCCGCGCTCCAACCTAGACTCCACAAGAGTTTACGTAAGAGACAGAGAAGGTAGTTAGAAAAGGAAAACGGCACTTGAAACCAAGGGTCGGCGGCCGCTCCAGGATTTCCGACAGTGCAGAAATGAAATCCTGAAGCGCGTGCCGAGCGTGGCAGCCAAGACTCCAGAGACAACGATGATGGGTTTCGAGAACCTCGACCCTCGAGACCAGGGGGGCCGTAAAATGTTACCCCCTACGACGTGATGAATCGAAAATTCTATATTTCTCGCCGGATCTTGGCGAAAGTGACGTGAATCGTTTCCTTATGTTTTCCCGATGAAAATGGTCCAAAAACGACACAAATCAGATTGTAATTAAGGAATCTTCATAATAAATTGATTTCCATAACTTCGTTAAAAATAGTTCGATTTATATGAAAATTGGTTGGCATAATTTTCATTTGAAAAACATGAGAAATCCATCCGTATCACTTCCATATCGATACGATAAAGAATAAAGTATACAGTTTTTCTGAAACAGTTATGAATCCTTGGCCGACCGCAGCGAATCAAGGTCGGCGACCCACAGTCGAGGGTGAAATATTTATTACAGCGTATTAAGAACTTCTGAGGTCCCTCGTGTGCTATCAAGGCGTGAGCACGTACTCAGAATCGCTCCGCAGTGTGTTCCATATAAAGGCGGATAAAAGATCCCCGCCGATCCTAAACAAGTGTGAAGTGAGTGTTGATCCGCTTGTGGTACGCGGGGTGCAACGTTTGTGCCGCTGTGGATGGGAGGGTACGTGATATTCGCCTTTGTTCGATCGGCGAGGAAGTCAGCTGGGAAATGACAGGCAAAGATGGCCGCCCGCCGGTCTGGACTGTCGTTATAAAGGATAAGAGAGTGCCGGGGTGCCGCACAAGATAATGTGAGTGGATGTGTGCGAAGGCAAAATAGGCAGGATTGGGAAGTGGATAATTGCCGGATGTATAGACAAAGCAATTCGCGTATTTCTGCGGAGAAAGGAAACCGTGCCGTTTGACTGACGGTTACGTGTAGCTAGTCGACCAATCAGAGGAGAGACGATTGTTCGTCCCCCAATCCAGCGACGGTAATATTGAGGAAGACGGACACGAGTGGATAGATAGCGTCGGCGTGATCTCCCCGGCCTATGAGGTTTTATATCTGAAACTGGAACTAAAGGGTGGCCGGTTGCCCCTATATAGGGGGTTCCCGTGGATGGTACGTGCTTACCCTTCCAGTAGTGGGTGATGGGGATAAATATTATATTATATCGGTGGCACAAATTACTACTGGGTTTCTTTGAAGAGATAGCCACAACGTATGAATTTAATTTGTATGTGGGCCTAATACGAGCCCTAAGGCACTAGTGTTTGGTGCTAGAGGGACACCCTGGAATATTGTGGTTTCACCTAGATAACACCGACAGTAATTACAGAGAATATGTGCATGACGTATTCATCTAGTGCGTGAATGGTTGAAGTAAGATGTGTAGGGCCAAGAGGGCTTGCAGGGTTAACACTATTTTTGACCCCACCATTACCTGCGCGAGCCCACTACGAGTGTTTTGACACCTTGCTCGGGGGTCCTGGGGCGTAAACTTCACCGGTGGTGAATTATTTAAAATAACACCATTTGAGCTGGGAGCCTGGAAAGTGACAGGTGGGGTTCCGGTCACCGCATTAAAGAGGTCCTGCAAGAGCCCTGATAATCGTAGGGTATTGAGCTTGTTGTGCTCGGTTTGAGGGAGTCTGGTAGAACCACTCATGGAACTTGAATGACCTTGGTCCTTCAGAAGACCCTATATAGGGACTCCTCGGGTGTCGGGGGGGGGGGGGGGGCTCTTCCTACAAGGTTGTCGGGGAGAATCCTATATAATAAGACGCTTAAGGTGGATGTTCGTTTGTTAGCAAAATCTTTCCATAAGGTTTTATTCGTACTTCCCGATGACCTACGAGGCTCAGACTTGGCATGAAGTTTCTTCGGAACCCAAAGATGCCGTAAAAAATCGAAACCTTGGAAAATTCGATAATGGGTTGTACCTGTGGCCTAAAACAGGTATTATGTACAATGTAGAATCCGCTACCGCATTGTACATATAGGTAATTTTGGTTACCTTAGGCGTCCTATTATACACATAGGATAGTAATGCCTGGCGAAGACAGGCTAAAAAACTAGTAATGATCATAATGATCATAGGATAGGTCCCACTTAGAGGTGGAGTGCTTCAACGAGCATGTAGTGAATTTTAACAGTTTTTACCATTTCGGACTTTAACTCTGGAGAATGAGGGTAGAGACACTCGGTGACAGGTGTTTTTTAGACCTTGGGGGTAGTAATACGGAGAAGTTCCCCCCACAGTGGGGTAGGCGCGACGAAGGCGGTCGCTGAGTGGGGGTTTTTAGTGGGTATCCCACCAATAGGTGGTGAGTCCCACATAACCCCGGTACTCGTACCGGGGTATGCATAAAGTATTTTCCCCCTCTATATAAAAAAAAAGGTGTTTTTTAGACCTGAATCGCATCCGGCTGCCCCTGTTGAGGATAAGGATACTTTGGAAAGAGGTGTCTAGTGCCTTATACAGGGTGTCCCAGAATTGATGTACATCCCGGAACATGCAATATCCTGATGGAAAAAGACATCGAAAAGTCCTTAACCGTTTTGGGATCCGGGGTTTCGTTTTCGAGATATTAAGAAAAAACCCCGACCAATCAGAGCGCGAGCTTTCCGCTGGAGCTCCCGCGCTAGCGTGGCCACGCGCCGGGCCGCGCTGCGACTACGAACAAGCAAGGCGGCATGCATCGCAGGAAATTGCGTAGAATGGCAAATGAAAAAGACGTAACAAAAAATCTAACCTTTTGCCATGGTTTGTTTGCCATTTAAAGTGCATAATGAATGAAGGATGAATGGATGAAAATCATATGTAACGTAAAAGGACAAATACACAGTTGTTTTTTTTTTAGAAGAATCGAAAATACTAATTATTTGGAGTGAGAGGATAAAGAACATGTAAATTTTCTTTTCTAATAACGTACACACGAAAAGGTAAGGCAACAGGTAACGAGTGAAAAGTGATCGTAGTTCGTTACTGTGACAAAAATCCGTAGTTCAATAACGGCCAACACTGGTTGTTGATAATGAATAAGTCCGTTTAAAAACTGGGAAGAAAAATTTGCGTACAGAAATTTGGAGAGTTATCGCCGGAAATAAATCATAGCCTGCGTTAAATTTAAAAAATATTAGTCGCCAATAATGTAATTAAAACTCACCCGTTCGGAAATTCACCTGCAGCTTGAAAACCTGTGCCATTAGGTCACTGAACCGATCCTGGTCATCGACAGACGCGCCGAGTGTACAGCTGATTTCAGGTACACGACACCATCCAAAGTTAAGGGTCGAAACGTCAAGTGCGTCCGGGCCGCACATGTACCGAAGTCACTTCACTGTACGCCTACTAACACTGATCACTTAATGTATTATTAGAACGTGTTCTTTCTACGTTATAAAAATTGATGGAAATGAATTTTTACTTGGCGTTCGGAACCGTGAGTATTCCCGCACACATTCTCACGCTGCAGTACTTGCGTCCCCGTTGTTCGGGGGATACACCCAGAACATCGCGTAATACTCTCGAGCAGTGAACATTTCTGCGACGTGATTGCTTTCTGACTGACAAGATCTTTTCCAAGCGACTTATTCTACCCCCAAATAGTTTCTCTCGTTCCATTATGTGTTGAACCCCACCAGGCCAAGAGGCTTCAGGTAGAAAGAAGCCAGCACATTTTCGAAACACATGTGCTGGGCAGAAGTGCGACGAACGGGCTATCGTGCTCTGTTACAAAGGTCCGCGTTCCGTCCTTTTACTGCCAATGTGCCCATTGCTTCGAGGTAGGCAGTAGACACCACGTGTTTTGGTTCGAAAGGGTCCGAAGAGAAGAGAAACAGAAAGTCTTCGAGTTGCTATAAAGAAGAAAATCCTGTTTCCTGTTTCCCTTTTCCGATACCCTGAGTTCACGTCTGCTACGAGGCGGAACCAACTAAGCCATAAATTACCCAAAACTGTAGGAAACCGTTGTCTACCGCGACCCTAGCGAAATGCTCTGGCCGAACAGCCTGATTATTTTTTGGGAACTAGCAATTAAAAAGTATTATTTAACATCAATACGGCTCGCGAAGAGACACAGGAAGAAAGAGAGCATGTAGTTCGCTGACTGCACGTAGTCCGGCCTGCTTCGTCCTACCTTCCAATTAAAGACGGATCCCTTATCTCTCGAGTATAAACACGCGCTCGAATTTCAAAACAAAAGCACGCGTCGACGTATTCCGTGCGAGAGACAGTGGGTTTGAAGTCCGATTGGCCCTAATCTAACCAATCTGCCCTGCATCCCTCCCAAACAGCCACTGTTCTGAAGAGGCCCTCTTCACAGTAATATCTCCTCCCCAAGGCCCACCTTCTCTCGCACGGAATACGTCGACGCGTGCTTTTGTTTTGAAATTCGAGCGCGTGTTTAGACACGAGAGATAAGCAGGCCCGATTGGTTAGTTCGGGACCAATCGGACCTCAAGGCCCACCATCTCTCGCACGGAATACGTCGACGCGTGCTTTTGTTTTGAAATTCGAGCGCGTGTTTAGACACGAGAGATAAGCAGGCCCGATTGGTTAGTTCGGGACCAATCGGACCTCAAGGCCCACCATCTCTCGCACGGAATACGTCGACGCGTGCTTTTGTTTTGAAATTCGAGCGCGTGTTTATACTCGAGAGATAAGGGATCCGTCTTTAATTGGAAGGTAGGACGAAGCAGGCCGGACTACGTGCAGTCAGCGAACTACATGCTCTCTTTCTTCCTGTGTCTCTTCGCGAGCCGTATTGATGTTAAATAATACTTTTTAATTGCTAGTTCCCATAAATTAATCAGGCTGTTCGGCCAGAGCATTTCGCTAGGGTCGCGGTAGACAACGGTTTCCTACAGTTTTGGGTAATTTATGGCTTAGTTGGTTCCGCCTCGTAGCAGACGTGAACTCAGGGTATCGGAAAGGGGAAACAGGAAACAGGATTTTCTTCTTTATAGCAACTCGAAGACTTTCTGTTTCTCTTCTCTTCGGACCCTTTCGAACCAAAACACGTGGTGTCTACTGCCTACCTCGAAGCAATGGGCACATTGGCAGTAAAAGGACGGAACGCGGACCTTTGTAAAAGAGCACGATAGCCCGTTCGTCGCACTTATGCCCAACACATGTGTTTCGAAAATGTGCTGGCTTCTTTCTACCTGAAGCCTCTTGGCCTGGTGGGGTTTAACTCATAATGGAACGAGAGAAACTATTTGGGGGTAGAATAAGTCGCTTGGAAAAAATCTTGTCAGTCAGAAAGCAATCACGTCGCAGAAATGTTCACTGCTCGAGAGTATTACGCGATGTTCTGGGTGTACCCCCCGAACAACGGGGACGCAAGTGCTGCAGCGTGAGAATGTGCGCGGGAATATTCACGGCTCCGAACACCAAGTAAAAATTCATTTCCATCAATTTTTATAAAGTAGAAAGAACACGTTCTAATAATACATTAAGTGATCAGTGTTAGTAGGCGTACAGTGAAGTGACTTCGGTACATGTGCGGCCCGGACGCACTTGACGTTTCGACCCTTAACTTTGGATGGTGTCGTGTACCTGAAATCAGCTGTACACTCGGCGCGTCTGTCGATGACCAGGATCGGTTCAGTGACCTAATGGCACAGGTTTTCAAGCTGCAGGTGAATTTCCGAACGGGTGAGTTTTAATTACATTCTTGGCGACTAATATTTTTTAAATTTAACGCAGGCTATGGTTTATTTCCGGCGATAACTCTCCAAATTTCTGTACGCAAATTTTTCTTCCCAGTTTTTAAACGGACTTATTCATTATCAACAACCAGTGTTGGCCGTTATTGAACTACGGATTTTTGTCACAATAACGAACTACGATCACTTTTCACTCGTTACCTGTTGCCTTACCTTTTCGTGTGTACGTTATTAGAAAAGAAAATTTACATGTTCTTTATCCTCTCACTCCAAATAATTAGTATTTTCGATTCTTCTAAAAAAAAACAACTGTGTATTTGTCCTTTTACGTTACATATGATTTTCATCCATTCATCCTTCATTCATTATGCACTTTAAATGGCAAACAAACCATGGCAAAAGGTTAGATTTTTTTGTTACGTCTTTTTCATTTGCCATTCTACGCAATTTCCTGCGATGCATGCCGCCTTGCTTGTTCGTAGTCGCAGCGTGGCCCGGCGCGTGGCCACGCTAGCGCGGGAGCTCCAGCGGAAAGCTCGCGCTCTGATTGGTCGGGGTTTTTTCTTAATATCTCGAAAACGAAACCCCGGATCCCAAAACGGTTAAGGACTTTTCGATGTCTTTTTCCATCAGGATATTGCATGTTCCGGGATGTACATCAATTCTGGGACACCCTGTATAGTCGGGGGAGTATTTGTGTTATAATTACACTCGTAATACGGAGCCGATTAAACGGAGGACACTAAGAATTGATTTAATGAAAGGCCGGAGTGTACGGAGGTGGCCGACTGTGATGCTGTCCGACGGATAACATCAGTGAGGGGTCTGAGAGGTGACGCCGATGATACTCCAGACGTAGGAGGTCACGGAGAGATCTGCGGAATATGATTGATGATTGTTGGGTGGATGCACCCGATGACCTTATGGAGCTGCCTGAGCCTGAAATGTGGAGTGGCAGTGTTAGGCCCTCCATTCCATGTTCGACTTCTCATAGACGTGAGAGTACGTCGCGGGACCTATAATACCTTGGACCGAATGGGTGGAGGCACCCAGTGACCTTGAAGGGGTCGTCGGAGTCCCTTCTGACGACAGAGGTGGATAATGCAGCACGTTCACAGAAGAGCGAATTGTGCTACCGGTGCCATGGGGCACGGAGCCCGGTAGATTTTTGTTAGCGAATCTAGCGTATTCAAGTAATCAATTAGGTCATAAACGCAATTATGCATTATAGCTAATTTCAATGACGGTAGATTGAGTAGATATTGGTGATGTTTGAATTTGGTAGAAGTTGATACTGGGAGAGGTATGCCCTTCCCCAGCTGGTAAGAGTCCCCCTCCCCCCCCCTTTGGGGAGAGTAGGGGGACGAATTTCCTGTTTGAAAATGCCCCGGCCTATAACCTGACGGGAGGACGCGTCTGTTTTTGGTGAATTAGGCGCATGTTATAGGGACTACACGGTGGTATAATGTCCCACCCGGCTAATACAGTCCGAGATGTCCGTGAGGGTCACGTCGCCTGGGCCCGAGTTAGGCGAAACCCGCAGGGCGGTGGGGTCGTCGCCCCTGAGACAATTAATTATGAACATGTCTAATACAAGCCTTGTCTCAGATGAACAAAAGGCGAGTACTGGAATATGTCCAACCTCTTCTCATGTTGTCGGCAATAAGAAAAGTCGGCAGTAAGAAGTAAGCTCGATGGTACTGAGCTGAAGCGGCGGGCCAGTACCACCGGTGGAGGCGCGAACGCGCCATTGTACCCACTGGAAAAAGTGTCAGCAGCTGGACTTGGCAATGCTATAAGGGATAATGAGATGAAGATGGACAAAGATGGGAGGTTGAGCTGCCCTAATACCAAAGGTGCGGGGCCGCTGGAGGACACTTTGTATAATGAGGCGTTGGGAGAGAGCGCCTGTGGTCTGGTCGTGTTTCTGGAGGACTCAGACAAGGAGGAGGACGAATCCGTCCCTATAACACCACAGAGCCAGAAGGTGACTCGCCCTTGCGGGTCGTTTACAAGTGCTCGCCCCGCTAAGGACAAGAACAAAGGGGACTCAAATATAGGTCAGCGGGCGGAGAAGTGTATCGGTAAGGAGAAAGGCACTCTGGGAGAGTTCTTTATAAGGGTGGTGAGAACTACCAGCGAAGGTAGCTTGACAGCGTCTAGCCTGGAGGGGGGCATGGGTGGCTCGGGCGAGCCTGGGATCCAGAAGGGCAATACCCTGGCCCGCACTCCACCCGATCAGTGAAAAAAGAAGTCTTCCAACCGACCAGAAGAATCGCCTAAGAACAACCTACGGGGATCTGAGGCGGATTTTGGCGGCAAAATGAGCTACAACCTGATCCCGTCGGTGAGAACAGAGCGAATTACTATCCCAAATAAGAGGCCTAAGGGGGCGGATTCTGCACGCTCCAGGACCAGCTCTTCGTCTCGATTGCTAGAGGAAGAGCGGGAGAAAAAGTCGGCCTCTCTCCTGGGCATGGGAGGAGAACCCTAACGCAGTGAACGTGACGGGACGCACCATGTCTTTTTTTATACCTGCGGTCCCTAGTGGGTCAACAGGGAGACACTATGATCCAGCCGTCACAGACCCATCTGGTGCCTGGGCCTCCAGGGTCCTTAAAGAAGTGTCCGCAGTTCTGGACTGCTTTACAAAGACGTGCCAGGAATTAGCGGATTCGGTAAAGACTGGAATTAATCGTAACTCAGTCACTAAAGTGGCTGTATGTATGGCGTCCATGTGTCACGAAGCTAAGGCTGCGATAGCCAAGGTCAGTATGGCGGATCCGGTCCAGACGGGTATGGGGGCCGGGGACAGCGCGATAAAAAATAGGCAGAGGGCCTCGGACCTTCCTAGACCGAGTTCCCGTCGCACCTGAGGGACCCAGACTGAAGAGAGGGTATTAACTTTTGGGCGGCAAGGTGGTAAGCCCACCCTGTCCCAGGATAGCCCCAAGACAAAGAGAACGGGAAAGAGAGGTATGTCGTCCCCCCAGGAAACGGGAGGTGCCACAAGGAAAAAAGGTATGTCGAAGCCGTCAGTGGAACTGTCACCACAGAGGTTCGAGGAGAAACATGTGTGGACATTTCGACCCACCCTCCGGGGGATGCAAGGGGAGCCGATCGCCCAGTATTGGGGGATGGAGAGACTGGTATTCAGGCGGCTGGAGGCGAAGGCGGAGGTGCCCCTGGGCAGGCAGACGTAGGATTTCAGCCCACTAAAGGCCAAAAGAAAAGAAAGAAGAGAGCCAGGAGGATTAGAGAACTGGAATTCCAAAAAAGAGGACCACAGGCCGGAGACCTCACGAGATCTCCAAATCTGAGGATCTCGTCCTTACAATTGCTGCAGTCCCTGTAGGGCCTCCCGCAGTCGGTACCTGTGAGTCAAAGGGAACGGATTGCCCCCCCCCCCCCCTCTCTCTGATCCAACGACAGACTGTAGGTGGTTCTCAGCAAGACAAGGACCGGGAGCCAGGGGCAGGTAGGGCCCAAGGGATCAAAAAACCTAGACGGCTTAGGGGGAGGCCGGAAGCGATCCTAATAAAGGTCCGACAAGGGGATACCTACATAGACACGTATAGGTCGCTCCTCAAGGTGGGGAGGGAGAACCTCATAAGTGTTCCAGGGGTCAAGATGACTAGGATGGGTCATGTCCTCCTAGAAATGGACAAAAAGGCGAGTGCGGAGGCTCTGGTCACCACCATAAAGGAGAAGATTGGGGCCCCTATGGAAACGGTTGTCCTTCAGGACCGTGTGTTACGTGAGGGCGTTAATTTTAAAAGAGACCGAGCGGTTGAGTCTAATTTTCTCAGGTAACGCTTAACGAATTTTAAGAGATTTTATAATTTTGAATTGATTAGATTATTACGCAAAATTCAGGATTGTTTTGGGGCGCGGCTTTTGTCTACAACCTATACAGGTTGTCCAATCGGGATGTGGTACTTTGGTGAAGGTGGTTCGAAACAAAGTGAGACGGATTTTAGTAAAATATTACCATGTATTACTAAAATATATAGATATATATAGGAGTTTTCAAAGGTGGAACAAAATGGTGAAAATTACATGGATTTGAACAAATAACCGATCAACAATAATTGATCGAGGGAAACCCCATAACCCACTAAGTGGTTGGATCAATAATCGCATTTGTTGTTAATTTTGTACATTCGCTCAAGTTATTTGTATAATTAATTTGGTTATAATTTACATTACGCGAAACAAGCCAATTTTTAAAACGCGTCACACGCCGAAGGGAAAGTAGCAGCTAATTGAGGGAAAACCCATAACCCACTAAGTGGTTGAATCGGCTGCCGCTTCCGTACAATATCATCAATAGATGGAATCACTCACCAACTCTGTACAAGAGATTGCTAATTCGTATTTTCAAGTCTGTCTCTCTCTCTCTCTCTCTCTCTCTCTCTCTCTCTCTCTGTATGACCTGGAGGGTCCCGCGTCTAAGATGGTGAAGCGCAGGAGTGTCGCACAACACACACGATTGTCAAAATAGTTCACTATATATTATAATTAAGCGCGAGAATATTAATATTTGGCTAAATAAAACGGTGTTAAAACAAATAATATATAAACGCAAAAGTATTGTTGAAAAACGCAAGAATATACAAGTCTCTACGGGGACTGAGTCCTTCCACGCACTATGTGATAATCGGGAACTCCGGCTCAAGACTATGAAATAGCTATGTCCCTCGGACAGATCGACCACGCACTATGCGACTTAACAGCCGACTGTGTCGAGCGTTCGCAGGGCAGCCCCGAGCACTTGGGACTTTGAACAAAGAGAGTCAAATTGCTGAGCATGCATTTCGTACACACGGGCCCAACCGTCGTCACCCCGGACCGTTCCCAGCCTCGCAGTGCTTAGGGTTTTGAATGTTATCGCATCCGGCGTTCCAAGAACGTTGATGCTGATGAAAGGTTTTCTTATGGAAGTAACGCAGTGGCGTAACAATCATAAATCGGTTATTATACTATATCAGATCATTGACAACTGATCGAGGGAAATTCCCATAACACGCTAAGCGGTTGGATCAGATGTCAATGATTCTGTAATAAAATTTTAACGAGGAAGAAAGGAAAGAAGAACCAAATATAAAGTAGTCTACTACAATGCCTCGGGAGGCTTATCACAACGCGCATTCCAAGAACGTCGACAGCGTTGAAAGATCGTTGACAATAATCTTTCATGAGAATATACCGTGGCGTGACAAGCTTCAAACAGAATTAAATCAGAAATAAGTCAAGCACTATTAAGAATATTTACAGATAATCGACTATTGATTGAGGGAGATTCCCATAACACGCTAAGCGGTTGGATCAATAGAGAACATCTGCGAAATGACTGTAAAAATTAGTAGAATTTAGAAATGAATTTGGAAAAAGTAACCGGCACGTAACACGTGTAACCCTTGAGATAAGGGATGTGGACCCAGCCATTGAAAAGGAGGAATTAACGAACGACTTAGCCATGGCCCTTAAAACTGACCAAACAGCGGTTGAAGTTAAACGCCTCTCCTTGGGTCTCGGGGGCCTTCAGTCTGCCATAGTATCAGTGCCCACCAAATCAATCGGCGCGGCCACAGATGGACTAAGATTTAGATGTGGCCTCAGTATTGCCAAGGCTAGGGTTCTCCCAAGGGTTGTAACATGTTTTAGATGTCATCACTTCGGCCATCTTGCCAAGGACTGTACGGAGGCCGAAGCGGGTAGAGAGCTCTGCAGAAGGTGTGGAGCTAACGACCATCTTATAGCAGGGTGCTCTCAGAAGCCAAGATGTGCCATCTGCACGGGTAAGAGGGTTACAGGCGCCAAAGCATAAGGTAAGCACGGATGAAAGTCTTGCAATGTAACTTGAATCCGAGCCGTACAGGCAGCTGCGCAAGTGGCATAATGATGCATCGGGCGGAGCGCCGATCTGGGTCACCGGTCTCAATGGACGACTCCCTGACGTTACCCGACAGATTGAGGCGGATGGGGTTGTGGCGGTGAGTATGCAGGGCAGACTGTACATCAGCACATACTGCCCCCTAGCCTAATCCTTCAAGATTATAAGGCGTATATAAACGTCCTAGAGGGTATCATCGCTGAGGCACGATTAGAGGCCTTGGGAATCGTGTTTGGAGGGGACCTGAATGCCAGATCCCCGGCATGGGGAGGAACCAAGACCGATAGAAGAGGCCAGTATTGCCTTGCTCTACTGAGCAGACAGGGACTTATCCCCTCTAAGGGCACCGACACTTTCTCGAGAAACGGCAGGTCATCGTATATTGACATTCTGTCCGTGGATCATGTGACGGCGAAGGGCACTGAGTCGAAAGTTCTCGGCCATTTCACGTTCTCTGATCACAGATATGTATTACATACTGTAAAGAAGGGACCGGAGAATTACAGCACTCCCCCGTTCCCACAGTTCTCGGTAAAGAACATCGAACCAGAGGAAGTGATGACCAGCTTTGACACCCAACTTCTAAGGAGAACTGGGAACGAGGCGCCCGAACCTCCCGCTCCAGGACACGGGCTGAGTCCTGTAGCTGATATCATACAGAATGCAATGGAGGGGGTCACCGAGGCTATTCTACCTAGAAAGGTTCCCCCCAGATGCAGTAGAAAGCCTAACTCATGGTGGAATGCCGATATCGCTGAAGCGAGAAAAGGTATGTTTAAAGCAAGGAGATTGGCCCAGAGAGCTAGAAAAAAGGGACGCCCTAATGCTCTTGAATTGAAGGCTTCTTACCTTAAAGCGAGGAAGCGTGTCCATACCCTGACATGGAAGGCGAAGGAGGCGGTATGGTGTGGTCTCTGCTCCACCGCTGAACTAGACCCTTGGGGTAGGCCCTATTTAATGGTGATGGCCTCGGTTAAAGGTAGACCACGCCCAACCGAAATGTCCCCGGCTCAGGTTACCGCTATCATCGAGCAGCTTTTTGTGACGTCTCCTCCGAGACAACTGCCACGTCAGGGGGCCCCTATGGGAAGCTGGGTAACCAGGGGCACCCTAGAGTCCGTGTTGAGTAGGGTCTCAGACGACCTGATTGGGAGGGTCATTAGCAAGATTAAGAGCAAGAAGGCAGCGGGGCTAGACGCGGTTCCATCGCAAGTTGTGGCCATTATAATGAAGGCCAAACCGGGCCTGATTGGGGATCTAACAAGAGACACCATCATTAGGCATAATAACAGCCTCGCTGAGCCTCGCCCGTTCTCTATCTGCGTGTAAATAATTTCCTCTGTGTTGTACTTTATATTATAATGGAATAAAGACGATTTATTATTATTATTAGGGGAGTCATTCCCCTTAAATGGAAAGTTGCCAGGC
Organism: Andrena minutula; assembly: GCA_929113495.1. Classification (NCBI taxonomy): domain Eukaryota; kingdom Metazoa; phylum Arthropoda; class Insecta; order Hymenoptera; family Andrenidae; genus Andrena; species Andrena minutula. Next base: position 23,325,805 of record OV815993.1, read on the forward strand.
TGGCCCTCCTCCCTAAACCAGGCAAGGACCCCCTTCAGCCGGGATCCTACAGGCCCAGCATCCTTCGTGCGCTCAGTAAAGTGTGGGAGTATGCAATCAAGGCGGTCATTAAGGATCAGATAGGTCTGGACCCCTTCCACCCTGCGCAATTTGGTTTTAGAAAAGGGATGGGCACCTCGGATCTTGGAAGTCAGCAGAATCGCGGACTCCTGTAAAAAAAAATGATCGCCGATGCATTATGGTCATCCTTGACGTTAAGAACGCGTTTAATACACTGAGGTGGGTTGTGATCATCCGAGAACTTGAGAGGAGGGGGGTCGCATCGGTGGTCTGTACTGTAATTGGTAATTATCTGAAAGACAGATTCGTGACCGTTCATACCTCCAGAGCGGTAGTGTCTGCTCAGATATATGCAGGGGTCCCACAAGGATCGGTCTTGGGGCCTTTCCTTTCCAATGTGGTCTTTGAGGGTGTCCTGGCAGTGGTTGGCGATAACCCTAGGATCCGCCTTATAGCTTATGCGGATGATCTAGCTATCCATTTTGCGGGAAAGGACCTTAATAAAATAAAAATTGATATGGCAAACACCATGTCCAGAGTAGAGAGTTGGTTTACTAGAACGGGCCTTGCGGTTGCACGTGATAAGACCGAAGTGATGGTGTTGGCCGGCCTTAGAGGCAACAAAATTATTATTATTATTATTATTATTAAATGCCTTTATTGCACCATTACAATAAAAATTACAATGGTGAGTAGGCGAGGTTCAGCATGACTGCTGCTCTACAACCTAACCTAAAAAGTCGTTGACAGATAACAGAAAAGAAAATAAATAACACTAAGTACAGCAAAAGAAAAAGTCATTTACATAGGGAACCGCAAGAGGATGAAAGAACGAGCACTCAGCTTAAATACAGCAAACGATGACGAAGAACGTATATCGGACGGGATTTGGTTATAATAATATGAAGATATATATGAGAAGGACGCAGTGAATTTACAGGAGCGATGGTGAGGCACAGACAAATCAAAACAGTGTCTCGTTGTCATAGAGTCGCTAGAGCGCGTGGATAAATTGGAGCGCAGCAGATCGTACAGATAACTCGGCGTACCTGTTGCAAGTATTTTATAGACAAGACAGCAGAGATGGAAAATCCATCTCTGCTTCATCTTTAGCCAGCCAGAACGTTGGAAAGAAGGTGTTATGTGATCATACTTACGAACATTATAAGAGAAACGGAGACATGAGTTCTGGACACGTTGGACAACAGACAAAAGTGAAGAGGAGAGACACGGACCATACACTACATCGGCATAATCAAAAATGGAAATAATTAAGGCTTGACATAACAAGAGCTTTGTGTTAGTAGACAATATACGACGTGAAGGGTAAAGGGAGCGCATGCGAGAGAAGGCAGATCGACATAACACAGCAACATGACGGTCAAAACACCAATGGGGATCAAAGGTCACACCTAAGTTTTTTAACACAGGTTGTACACCAAGGACAGAGGAGCCAAAGGAAATGTCAAAAGAGGACAGTTTACTGAGGAGGATAGGAGAACCAGCAAGAAGAACAGTAGTTTTGGTTGGGTTAAGCTGGAGGCCATGAGAGTCAGACCAGTGAATAAGGCGCCGTAGATCAGCTTCAATTTCTGTTTTAGCTAGATCAGCACAGCTAGGATCAAAAACCTTAATGAGCTGGGTGTCATCCGCGTACATATAAGTTTGACAATGATTACATACTTCAGGCAGATCACTAACGTAGATACTGAACAGAAGTGGACCTAGCACAGAGCCTTGCGGAACTCCACGAGAAGTCTGTATAATGGTCGAAAATAGAGGTAAAGATCGTTTGAGCACAACCTGCTGAGTGCGCGGTGAAAGATAAGATTTAAGAAATAACAAAGCACTAGGCGACAGTCCAAGATAACTTAGCTTGGCACCCAGCAAGTTGTGATCAATTGTATCAAACGCCTTTGAGAAATCCAGAGACGTGACACAAGTTAAGCGGCGCGAGTCAAATGCACGAAGAACAGTATCCGAGATGTGGAGCAAGGCAGTGCTCGTACTATAACCTCTACGAAAGCCAGACTGAAAAGGCGGAATAGCATTGCATGAGTCAAAGTGCCTCAGCAGTTGTGCAAAACAAAGCTTTTCAAGAATTTTGGAAAGGAAAGGTGTAAGAGAAATAGGACGAAGGGAATCAAGGGTGGAAGCATTAGCAGATTTGGGAATAGGATAGACAAAGGAATGCTTCCAAGTAGCAGGAAAGGACCCGGATAGGACAGCAGAGTTGAAAATATGTAGAAGAGAATCAAGACAGTAAGGAATACAATTAAATATCATCATGCCAGAAATATCATAGGGGTTGGAGGAGGTAGGTTTTATGCCTTTGAAAACAGAGTAAAGATCGCCTAATGAGAAAGGTGCAAAAGTAAAGCTAGAGGAAGCAGAGGACTCACGTGTTTGGGATAAATAATAGGAAATGAGCTCAGGAGACACAGAGGTAGAAGGTAGAGAATCGAGAAAGTGATTGTTAATAGCAGAGGGATCCGGAAAGGAGTCAGGAACAGAAGAGGAATGTGATGGCCTGTGAAACCCAGCAGTAGAGAGAAAGTGCCAGAAGCTCTTAGAGGAGACGGAACGGGAAAGATTCTTGAAATATAGTCGCTTTTCAGTACGAATAGAGGAATTGGCGAGGTTCCGAAGCAATTTATAGTAATCCCAAGCAGCTACCGTTCCAAATCTCCTATACTTGGTTAGCGCACGGTTACGAAGGTTCATAAGCTTTTTGACAGTAGGTGTGAGCCACGGCATGGGAGTCTTCGAGACCCGCTTCAGACGTACAGGCGCGAACTGATCAAATAGATCAGTGATTAACGTAGCAAACGCTTCAGCTTTGGAGTCCGTAGTGTCCAAGTTATGTATGGACTCCCAATTGACCTGCTCAGCAGCGATACGGAAGCGCTCAGTAGGGATGCTATTTAGGTCTCGACTCAAAACATAACGTTATCGCATACGAATCTTAGGAATATCAAGGAGGGCATATATTAAACAATGATCACTAATGTGACTTATATCATATACACCCGAGGAGACCACATCCATATCACTGCTGACCAAAATCAGATCAAGCAAGGTTGACGAAGTTTGCGTAATCCGCGTTGGGTCACTAATGATCTGTTTTAAGGATAGAATAGACATTATACTATGAATGTAATGTAGATCTGAATTGCTAGCATTATTGAGATTGACATTAAAATCACCTAGGCATACTATGCGATCAACGTAGCAAGAAATATCCGTAAGAAAAAGTTCTAAATTCTTTAAAGACGTGATCGGACAACTAGGCGGACGATAAATAGAAAGTATTGCCAGACGACTATGATTAACACTTATAAGAACACCAGATACATCAAGTAAGCTGTTAGAAAAAATGTTGTCGGGAAACGTATTAAAGATGCTAGAACAATTAAAGCTAGAATTAATATACAGAGCCGAACCACCTCCACGAGAGAGGGAGTCAGAACACCGGTCCGAACGAATAAGTACGTATCCAGGTATATATAAAGACACAGAGTTATCCGTGGTACGCAGCCAGGTTTCACTAAGCGCAATTACATCAAAATTGTAGTCATGCAAAAGATCAGTTAAGCCAGAGAAGTGAGCAGTCAAAGAACGAACATTTATATGCGCAACAGAGAGAGAACTAGAGTTAGCACTTAGTAGATCCGAGAGCGTAGAGGAGACAGTAGAGTTGACCATAGATGGAGCAGCAAGTGCAGAGATTTCATCTGAGGAAGTAGAAGAGGAGATAGACGCCAAAGACCCCGTGGACAATAAGCTGCGTAGATCACCGGTAGAGAGTCCAGGAGAAGGACCAGCAGGAAGCCGGTTCTGGTGAGATACAAGTCATTGTTCCTTGTTGAGATCCGATGGCGATGAGAATCGGGTGGTCTTAGAGCCATCATCTTTTTTTATGTAAGTGATACCACGCCTCATCCAAACATATTTAAAATTGTACTCCTTAGCCATCTTCTTCGCTTCCTTCAGAGTGTTGCGCTCACTGGCCGTGGAGCGCTCGTTAATGTAGACTAACGTATTCGGCCAGGAATTTTTCGATATCCAGTCATCGCGAATAAGTGTAGAGACAAACGAGATAATGAGCGTCTTGAAGGCAGCATTGGAGCTCTTGAGCCACAACGTAGAGGAGACATCTGACGGTGTAAATGGCACCTTTATAGCCTCTGCAATTCTCGTGATCACCTGGAGCGGTCCGTCGTTAGCATTGCTAGGAACTCCAGATATGACCAGCTCATGATCCCTATTTGACCGCTCAATACGCGCTATTCTCCTAGTCACATCCTCAAAAGGCGCAGGAAGAGGGACAGAAGTAGAAGCAGCAGCCCCAGTTACAGTTGCCATAGATTGCGATTGCTCAATAGCCGTAAGACGTCGATCAAGAAGGTGTTGATCACTGGACAGGTTATCGACGCGAGCAGCAATATCAGAGACTGAAGAGCGCAAGGTATTCACCGAGTTGGTACACACATTCACCCGGGCAACCAAGTCATCAAGAGTGTTCAGTTTAGCAATTATTTCCTGCAAGCAGGTATGAATATTCTGCAGATCCGGAGACAGAGGCATCTGAGAAGGCTGTGTGTGCAAGTCTAACGACTGTCCAGGAATGGAGTTAACGCCCACAGAGTTGATCGGCGAGCTACCACTGCTGGGCTGTGTAGATATTGCAGCATCAGCTGAGGTAAACTGCGATGAGGTGCAACCACAACCCGAGCAGATACCCGATTTCGGCAAAAATTTGGAGCACATGGGACAGCGAGCCATACCGATAAAGACAGTTATCCACAATAGTTTGACACGGAGATAATAGATGTCACTAATTACAAACAGCTGACTCCTTGTCCGTAACCACGAAGCACCAGAAAAAACCTCACAAAAACAGTAACGGTAATCCACAGAGTTAGCCAAGGAAGGCAACGATGAATAAGAACTGAGATAATCCAGTTAATACATAGATTTACAGCACAGCACAGCAGACGTTAATAGATATACACTGGATCCACACGGGCACAAGACACTGAAGCGCAAAATTGGAGCAAAACTCAGATAAAGGCCGAAAAATACAGAGCGAGATAACAACACAGCTACTTATCGAAACGACCTCTCGCGGTTCTTTTCATGAGTTCCCGGTTATGCAAACCACCAATATGTCGGTAAAGGCACTCAAATACCTGGGGGTACATATTGACTGCTTGAGACATTTCCGCTCCCACCTTCAGATGGTGACTACAAAAGGCGACAGGGTGGTAGGGGCTCTCTCCTCCCTTCTACCCAATGTGAGGGGCACTTCCCGCCATGTGCGCCGGTTATATTACTCGATGTGGGAAAGCATCGTGCTCTATGCTGCCCCCATATGGGCCTCAGCTGCTGGGTCTGGTGCCAATGAAGCGACTCTCTGGAAAGCACAAAAGACGGTTCTTGTTAAAACAACCACATCGTACAGATCAGTGGCATATCTGGCCCCGTGTGTGTTAGTGGGCCGTATGCCGGTGGCACGGAAAGCCAGAATGTGGAGTGATGTGCTTACTGCTAGGGCAGTGGACAAAAGAAACCCCGGATACGCGAACAAGCAACCGGCCTTGATGGAAAGATACAGGGACCACAAAACTGAATGTCTGGAGAATGCTTTCTTGGCATGGCAACGTATGTGGGATGAGTTTGACCCTGAGAATTGGACGAGGCGTATCATTAGCTCGGTGAGAACGTTTACTGGTGAAATGGGCAAAGTGTACCAGCCGGACTATTGGAGTTCCCAGCTCCTCACATCCCACGGGGCTTTTGGTGCACTCCGGTACAGGTTGGCGAAAGCGGAGACCCCGGCCTGTCTTGACTGTGGGGCGGCAGTGGATAACGTGGAGCACGTCCTGTTCATTTGCCCCATGTACAATGGGGAGCGGAAGGAACTGGCGGAGGCGCCCGGGGAATTTCCTACCTCAACCAACATAGTGAGGCTCGCCATGAGCTCCGAGGTAAAATGGGACCAATTTCAGACCTTCTCCTGCGGGGTCACGAAAGACAGAGCAACGAAGGAGGTTGTCCTGGAAGAAGCTAATAGGTTAAGGAGGGCGGAAGCGGCCAGAGCGCGTGCCCTTAGCGGGCCCTGCCCTCGTGAGAGAACGAAGTGTAGGAAGAGGAAAGCTCCAGGGAGGCCCAGGGACCTTGGGAGTGGGAACCCTCCCTGCCCCCCAGCCAAAAAAAGAAGGACGCAGCCCCCCCCCCCCCCCCACACACTGAGGGGAGGGTGGATATGGACGATCTTGAGAGTTGTGATGCTCGCGGCTCCAACAGGCGATGAGGATTCAGGATGTCGTGGGATGCCCCTCGATGCCAAAGTGGAGACCGATGCACGCGGACACCTTCCCAGGTGATATTCAAGAGGAACCAGTTGGAGACCAGAAGAGGAGGCCCATTGGCCAAGGTGGACTCCCCCCGGTATGGACCCTTAGGTGAAGTAGTGTGATCTAAAGTACCACCGATAAGGGTAAGGGGAGGTAGAGGAAAGGAGGCAGCGCATAGAGTGGGTTTTAGTGGGTATCCCGCCCTTCTGGCGGCGAGTCACACGTAACCCGGGTAGGATTCTGCCCGGGTATGCATAAAGCATTTCCCCCTCTTAAAAAAAAGCGTATTCAGAAATTCTGTATTCTTCATCGTATTGATATGAAAGTAACACTAATGGATTCCTGGCGTTCTCCCAATTAAGATGATCACAAATATCATGCAAATCGGACTACTTTTACACAAACAATACAAATTATAAATGGAGTAGGCATTTCTTAAACGCACTCTCTTATCGTATCGATATGGACGTGACAAATGGTGTCGGGCAGTTGCCACACTCATACAGATTACACAAATTTTTAAATTTTCTATTTCAGGCAACTACAACGGCTGATTTTATGCTATAAGTGCGTATGTGAGTTTTGTATGGCGCTCCATTTTAAGCTGTATAACTTCCGATATGACCACTATTTTTGCGTACAATTATTTTCATATTCCCTAAAGCTTGACAAACGAAGCCACAAAGCTGGAAGTAAATATATTTAATTGTTTGGTCTTAAAAAAATCGCGTTCACATCCTACCGCTTGTAGCGGCTCGCGCAGAGGCTCGGCACGCGCTCTAGGATTTCCGTACCGCCAGAAATCCTGATGCGCGTGCCGGGCCCTTGGTTTCAAGTGCCGTTTTCCTCTTCCAACTACGTTTTCTGTTTCTTATGTAAACTCTTCTGGAGTCGAGGTTGGAACGCGGGCAAGACCGTGTTGCTTTCTGACGCACCACACCTTTTCGAACGCGCCACGCAAGAGCGTGAGTGAAAAATTTGACCTGCATCACGCGCCATCAGAAGACTACCCCCTTTCTTCAAAACAACTTGCACATTACAGCTCTTCATCATTTTTCTTACATATAACATCATTTGCATACGAGCTATCCACGTCAAAACGGATAGGGGGAAAATTTAGTTTCACCGATTCTCTCCAAAATTACAGTATGTGTCGATAACCTTGCAAAAATAAAGTATACTGAATTATAGAGGCCTATGTCAAATAGTTTTCGAAATATTTAATGTTAAAGTCTTAAAAATTGGAACAAAATCGGCTGCCGCGTCATCACTTAAACTGTAATATCTCGGTCATTTTTACAAATAATGTCTCCGTCATGGGCTTATTTTAAAGCTGAAGGAATGCTTTCTCAACCCATATATAGAATATTTTATTCATTGTAAATAATCTTGACAGTAATTGATGTTAAAGTTTCAAATCCCGATTTGACGTCGTTCCCACCCATGTTCCGGCTTGAAAAAAAATACCATTCGATTCGTTGAGCCTTCAGCTAATAAATGCGTTTTTCAAAAAAGTGGAGAGATTTTGGGAACAGTTAACAAAAAAATCAAACTTACGATAGTGCACACCGCTTAGAACTGCACAGATCCCATGGCCAGTCCGCACGCACGGGCTTTTAAAACAATCGCCTAGCGTAGGAAAATATTTATATACGTAGCGACAAAACAAACTTTTTGTTCAATGACAACATGTAAAAAAAGAAAAGGAAGAATCACTAAAAGCTACCTACTATTGCTAATCTTTTGTATGGTAAGCAGATATTCCTATTATTTTTCTCGAGAATACCGAAAACACTGAACGAAAAGTTTGTTTTGTCGCATCGTATATAAATACTTTCCTACTCTAGGCGATTGTTTTGAAAACGCGTGCGTGCGGACTGACCATGGGATTCATGCAGTTCTAAGCGGTGTGCACTATCGTAGGTTTTATTTTTTTGGTAATTGTTCCCAAAATCTCTCCACTTTTTTGAAAAACGCATTTATTAGCTGAAGGCTCAACGAATCGAATGGTATTTTTTCAAGCCGGAACATGGGTGGGAACGACGTCAAATCGTGATTTGAAAATTTAACATCAATTACTGTCAAGATTATTAACAATAAATAAAATATTCTATATACGGGTTGAGAAAGCATTCCTTCAGCTTTAAAATGAGCCCTTGACGGAGACATTATCTGTAAAAATGATCGAGATATTACAGTTTAAGTGATGACACGACAGCCGATTTTGTTCCAATTTTTAAGACTTTAACATTAAATATTTCGAAAACTATTTGACATAGGCCTCTATAATTCAGTATACTTTATTTTTGCAAGGTTATCGACACATACTGTAATTTTGAAGAGAATCGGCGAAACTAAATTTTCCTTTATCCGTTTTGACGTGGAATAGCTCATACCTATGTGTATTTATTGTCTATCAATATTAGTTTTTATATTAAAACAAGCAATGACATGGTAAATATTGCCGTCAATAGTAATAATTATGATCGTCGCAACAGTGAATGTGTTAACTGCAATTTCATTTGCCATCGCATTGCCGGGGAAACATTTGGACATTTTTAATGTACCCTTATAACATTTTACAGTCGTTATAACTGAGGCATAAACCATTTCCATAATTTATAGCACCTCCAGGTCAACCAAATGTAGCTTCGTAAAAACAGACGTTTCAGTGTACCCTACAGCAATAGCATTTATGATATCTTCTATAAGCCAGGTATATCGAGGTATATCATCGATCGTGTCGTAGATTGATGCGCTCTTCGCGGCAACTGCGAAAGGAGCGACTCCCGACGCGGCGAGAGCGCCCAACGATGCCCTCTTCCCTTTCTTCTTCTTCCTGTTGGCAGCGCCCGTAGGCGCCGCACCACCGGAGGGGGACAGAGGCCCCCCGCCCTCGCTCGTCCACGGAAGCACGGACGGCACAGGGCGGGAAGGACCTTCCGCCTATTTGCCCGCGGCTCTTGCTGCGCGCCCTGCCGCCCTCCGCTCCGCCCTCGATTCCTAGCGGGACAGGGCTGTCACCCCGCCCCCCTCGACGTCCCTCCGGCCGACTGCCGCCCATTCCTGGGCCAGGGCCGTCGGTGGGTCTTTCGGCTTGAACGCCGCCCCCGAGGACAAGAGGCGCCCCTCCACCCGCCTCTCGAACTCTTCAATCCGGCGCAACACCGCCTCCCACGGTTGCTTCGCAGGGGTGTCGCCGGTGCCACCCCGAGGGGGATCTCTGATCCGAGGCGGGGGTGACAGCGACGATGACGCCTCCCCCCTCCTCTTCTTCTCCCCGCCTTTTACCCGGCCTGTTACCGGCAGAGGACCGGGCTTCGTGTCCGACGAAGGCCCAGGGACGGGAACACCCCCCACCTGAATCTGCATGCAGGAGTCCGTCCAGGCAGGAACGCAGGACGGGAGGAGTTCCTCGTGGGTGGGCAGCGGAACAACGGCACGGAAGGGCATAGCCTCCGTCTCCTCCATGTTGAAGCCCGCCATTGACGCACGCTCTCTCAAACGCGCGTATTTCCCCCGCACGAACTCTAGCTCCCTCTCCCTGACGTGCTGGAACTCCTCTAGGGAGTGCGCCTGGTCCGTCAGGGTCCTCACCTGCGTCGAAAGTTTGTGGGACCTCTTTTCCCACATTCCCTGACGGAAAACCACCTCCCGCGCGGGTCTGTCGGGGTTCTCACCCCTCTCGGCCCTCCCCGTCAGCTCCACGGCGACGGCGGACGCGCGTCTTATGGCAATCCTTATCGCGCGCATGTCCGTCGTCTTTAGCCGCTTCGCCGCGCTGACGGTCGCCGCAGCAGCGTCCAGCTCTCGCTGGGCTTGACCAGCAAGACCGGCACGCCAAAGGCGGCTTGGGCTTTCCGCGTTATATGTCTCGGCATATCATTCGGTCCAAATCCCCAACCTAGGTAATGCTTCGCCTATATCTGGAACACACAGATGATCTGATCCGGGGCGTTGGTGTTGGCCGATGAAACTGACTCCAATCGCAAGGACAAACGTCCGCGTCGTTCCGGTGCAGCAACAAGCTTCGGCGAAATAGGCGGGCCCTTAGCGGTCAAACCCGTTTTCCTCACCTCCTATCGGTGCGGCCGGGACCTTGCATAGCTTTCTCATTAAATGTGCAAGGTGCGATGGAGAAAATGGTAACAAACCCAAGGGCCACGGGCAATCGGGGCGGGGGCTGCGACCCCGGGGTATCTTAGCAACAGCAGAAGAGCTGGCTGCTTTAAATTAACACTCCCACGTCTTTGCCGTGCGCGGCAACCCTTGTCGTCGGAAAGGATGATCCTGGGATCTGAGGGGGCTCCCTGCCTGCGGGAGGGACGCTCCCAACACGTACTTTTCTCTTCTGCTTCGGCTAGATGGGCGGCTAGGTGAGATAAGTAGCCCTTGGCCTAGTCAATCGGCTTCGATGAACTTTGCTTTAGCAAGGGGATTCTGCTGGGCAAGGAAACAGACCGTGGAGGCGGGCCCGGGGGATTTTTCCCTGGGAGACACCCTGTCGGCCGCGGTAGGTAGACTATATCCTGGGCGATGTCCTAACCCGGTGGATACCGGGTTCCATTTTTTAGGGTCCGAGGAGGCTGGACACGCAGCGGGATGAAGGCAAAAACTCTCTTATGGAGACTAAAAGGTGCGTTACATCGTTGAAAACAACGACAATCAACCAGGGAACTACCGCGAGGAGCAATCCTGTAATTATTACCCGTGGGAATAAGGGGGGAACGACTGCAGCTGTATCGGCTGCGGTTCGGGCCACCCTCCCCAAGGGAAAGACGGCTTTGCCGGGGGCCTCTAAATTGACAACTACTCAGCCCGCTGGACTGAGTAAGAAACCCACGACCCGTTTGCTCCCGGCCAATAAGGAAGCGGCGCGTACGGGAGGGACTAAGAAAAGCCCTGCTGCGAATAAGGAAACCATTCGCAGCAACACAACGACGGTAAGACCGGTCGGCGTTGCTAAAGCTTCGGCGAAGAAGTCGCCGAAGAAGAAGGAGGGACCCTGTCACACCAACGGTGAGAAAGGGACAACTCCAACAAAGGAGATCAAGGCTGAAGAATCTGAATCTCCTACAGGCAAGACATGCATCGCTGCTGATAAGCAAGGCGAGCAGGTAGGGAGCCAGCTCGAAGGAGACAGGTGGGAACTCGTCTCTAAAAAGAATAAGAAGGTCAACTCCGCGCCCGCTGCTGATAAGCACGCCGCGCGCGGAGAAAGCCAAACTCCTCCGAAAGGTACGCCCGCTGCTGATAAGGACGCCGAGCGTACCAGCAAGGAGGGAAAGGGAAAGGTATTGAACACGGCAATACTTGTGCCCACCATACGGGTGCTCGATCTCATACGAGATGAGGCCAAGGCCGCGATCGGGGACCTAAGGACCCTTTGCCTTCGACCTGAGTCGAAGATCAATAAGAAGTCCGGTCTCTGCGTTTTGAACACCGCCGACACGCTTAACGTGCTGGTACAGGAGCTGCTACTTCGGAACAGCTTCCGTGAAGGCCAGCTGGCCGCAGTACGCAGCGACCTAATAAGGACGCAAGCGACTGCACAAAGCGTGGTACAGGATCCGCGGAGGTCCGCCCAGCGGTCCAAAGTGGCATCATCACCGGCAAACATCGGCTCGTATGCCCAGGCGGTAAAAATTACAAGCCCTCGAATTTCCCCAGATGCGGTGCTGCCCCCACGAAATATCGGGCGCATATTCCCGTTGAAGGGCAAGGAGAAAAACAGCGAAGCTACCAAGTCAGCTGTACTCTCCTTGATAAAACCCATGAAATCGAAGATCCGCGTAAAGTCGATACGACGCATCCACTCCGGTGGCATAGCCGTCGAGACCGAGCGCAAGGAGGATCTCTCTGCTTTTACGGGGAATAGCAAATTCAAGGAAGCAGGTATCTTCGCCACACTGCCGACCAAGCGGAACCCCACACTGATAGTGTACGACGTTCCCCGGTCAAAGACTAGGAAAGAGGTTCATTCCAGCATTAGGAAACAGAACCTTGAGATGACCAAGAAGGAATCTGAGTCCTACATAAAGGTCCGGTTCCAAACCGGGACGAAAAGCAAGGACTCTCCCAATTGGGTCATCGAGGTCAGCCCACAGGTCCGCCTGCGGCTGATCTCGAATTCTGAAGGCCGCGTCTACATGGGATGGGCGTCTTGTAGAGTCCAGGACTACATCACCGTGATGCGGTGCTTCAAATGTCAAGCGTTTGGCCACATGGCCAAATACTGCCGATCAAACGAGGTCTGCTGTCACTGCTCCGAAAAGGGGCATACCTTTTCCACCTGCAAGCAGAAAAGCAGACCCCCTGTCTGCTCCAACTGCAAAGCGGGCGGGAAGAAACACGGCCATAAGTCGAGAGACAAGGCTTGCGCGTCCTATAAGGACGCCGTAACGCAAGTGGTTTCCCGTACTTCCTATGGTTAGTAGACAGAACAAGTCATCTTCCAAGAGCATCCGGGTGCTGCAACATAATATGCGGTGCGCCCAAGGAGTGCTTGACGAGGTGAACGCCCTTATGCGCGACAAAGGCTTTGACGTGTTACTCGCGCAGGAGCCCTACTCAGCCAGCGACCAAATCCGCAGGCTAGGGCAGGCGACCAAGATAATCTCAGGTGGCAACTCAGTGATGGCGGCAATTGTCGTCAGAAACCCAGGGATAACCGTCACGAAGGTTGCGAACCTCTGCGATACACATATCGCATGCGTACACGTAAGCGGACAGTTTGAAAGATCCCACCTCGTAAGACAGTACTTTCAATGCTCCGAAAACATTGAACCATGTCTGGCGCGATTGGAGAAGACGTTTCGTGCGCTCCAACATACTGGAGTCGTGATCGCAGCGGACGTCAACGCGAAGTCCCCTATGTGGGGCGGACCAAAGACGGACGCGAGAGGCAAGAGACTCGAAGAGTTTATTGCCCGGCACGGCCTGAGTATCTTGAACGAGGCTGGCTGTATGCCCACATATTCCAGCCCTAGCGGTGAATCCTGAATCGATATCACACTTGCGACTAAAGACATTGGGAAACAAGTAAGAAACTGGAAAGTTCGGTTCGATTGGACCAACAGTGATCACAGAGTAATCGACTTCAGCATCGTGCCCGCGGACGGTGATGTAAACCGAGTTAATCCCTCTGGAAATCTGTTTCACACCCGCAAGGCGGACTGGCCGAAATTCGACAGAACCTTGCTTAGGCAATTGGACCCGACGTCCGCTGCCTGCTCTAGCAGGCGGGACGTCGAAGCCGAAGCGCAGGATATCGAGAAATCGGTCATCCACGCGTGGGAGCAGTCCATGCGCCGAAAGCATTCGCACAATAAATCTGTTCCTTGGTGGACGCCACAGTTGACGGAACGGAAGAAATACGTCTATAACCTTAGACGGATCTTCCAGCTAGAGAAACGATACGAGGAGAGAGCAGTCAAGAGGGCGGAGTATCTCTCAGAGAACAACGCCTATCGGGCTGAGGTGCGCGGTGTAAAGTCAAAAAGTTGGCAAGACTTTGTGACCGAACAGGGGAACAAAGACCCGTGGGGTATTGTGCACAGGATCACTAGAAGCAAGCTTTGCACTGAGACAGCAGTTCCGAACATCAGAACGCCCAATGGCCCTACAATGACTTGGCACTCCACCGCTTCCACGCTCCTTGATGCGTTGATCCCGGACGATTCGCCCGCGGATGACATTCAGGAGCAAGCGAGAGTAAGGCTAGAAGTTGCTGCCGACCCACCGACGGAAGACGATCGAAAAGCGGAAAATGTCCTGGACTCGACAGGGTAGAGATTGACGTAGCGAAGCGCTTGTCGAGAATTTCTCCGAACGCCCTATTGAAATTCTATAACGGGTGTCTAGAGCAAGGGGTGTTTCCCTCTCGTTGGAAAGTCGGTCTAATCAGGTCCATTCTGAAAAGCTGCCCCCGAAATCTGTATAGGCTTACGGTCGATTATTTCGCCGATCGGCAAGTTGTTATAGTCAGCAGCTCCGATAGCGTGCGGAAGAAAGTCACCAAAGGCTGCCCGCAGGGGTCAATCCTTGGTCCAAGCTGCTGGAACCTAATCTTCGATGAAGTTCTACAGCTCCTCTCGAACACCGGGCTCTGCGAGCCCATCGCCTACGCAGATAACCTCCTCGTGATTGTCTATGGCAACTCATTAAGACAGTTGCAGCAGAAAGGCTAAGAAGCCGCGCTCGTGATCTCTGTGTGGTGCGCCCCTCAGAAATTAACGCTCTCTGCGGCTAAGATCGAGATGATTATCATGAAAGGCTCCCTGGACAGAGAAAGACCTCCTGCGATAAAGATCTACGGGAAGAATGTGGCACTGAAGCCTACTATCAAGTGGCTGGGTATTCACATTGACCAGGGAATGGGTATTAATTCCCATATCGAAAATATTTGTGCCAAAGCTGAACGTACGTTCTACGTGCTAGCGAGGCTCGCTCGCGCCGACTGGGGATTGAGGCATGAGACCCTGCGTACTCTGTACACGGGTCTGTTCGTCCCAATCATAGCATACGCCGCCGCAGGCTGGGCGGATCTCCTCGACATCAAGAAAAGTTCTAAACTTCTCGGGTCACAGAGGCGGATTCTGATCAGCACCGCGAAGGCCTACCGTACGGTGTCGACCCAGGCGATCACTGTGATCGCGGGAGACATACCTGTGGACCTTGTGTTAGCGGAGCGCGCGTCGAGCTATAAAGCCCGGAAAGCAATAAGCATCGAGATTGGAGAATGTCGAATAAGATGTCGAGTTGGCGTCTGGAGATGTCTCGGTAACCATGGCGAAAGCAAGGGTACATAGAGGGATTCTTGTAATGTGTGATTCTTCGCGTCAACGAAGGGAAGGATAACCTCCTGATTCTTCGAAGGCGTCCGCGACCGTCAGGAAACACGCTGGTCGATAATTGACCCCTACACACTGCAACTCCTCAGTGGACACGGAGACTTCCATATGCCGGCAAGCCGACGGCCGGTGGAGTGCCCTTCCAGAGCTTTCGAGAGTTTGCACTGACCAGTCGGGGACAACCCGTCACCGGCATTCGCCGCAAACGGACCGACTTTTTATTTTTCTACTTGGTGGAAATCCCCGCGGATACCCTCCGCCCGCGGGGGCGGACGGGGGGTTATGTGGGACTCGAACCCACTAAATCCACCAAGATGGCCTCCTCGGGGGCGTTGTCGCGCGACCGAGGACGAGGACTTACGCGAGATCAAACTAGGGATACGTTCGCTTGCCCCCCCCCCCCTCCTGCGCTTTTGAGGTACGACACCGCCCGCTACCCCCAACGCACCGTCGCGCCGGGGTTATCCCTGGGGGAGATATACTCCTCCCCCAGCTCCGTCTCGGCGACACGCGACGGGCTATACGCCCGCGCCGCCATTTGGGGGCCGCTGCTGCTAGGGTGAGTGGTGCCCTCCAAGACCCCCATCCCACGACCCCGTGATCGAACAGACCCCCGCTCGGCCCCGAGGTGTAGCACCGGGCCGAAGCGGTTGGGGGGCGAAGGTGTGACTGGCCCCGAGGGCCGCCAGAGAACACTGGGCGGCCCGTTAGTGGCCCACCCGTCCCCGGGGCTGCTCTGCTCTACTCGTCGGGACCCTCCGTTGTCCCTCCCGTCGCTGCCGCCGCGGAACCGACGCGCTGCCACCGCGCGTCCACTGCGGCACACAGTGGGCCGGATTCATATAGTTTGAGCCATTGGGTCTTTTTTTTAACATATCGGAATGAAATTTACGCCATAAAATAGGAAAAAATTATTCCTTTCTAATGATGTATAATTTAAATTTTTATTTATTTATTTATTTTTCAATTTTTTTAACTAATTTGTGGAAAAAAAATTAAATTCTGTTTATGTGGTACATTATTTAATGCCTTTTCAGTGGTTTAAATGGAATGTGCGGGAAACTTTTCATTTCCAAGTTATAAGGAAAAATCGAATAATAAATGAATGCAACCAAATATCGCCTTGTTGAAATTAAAGACCAATCTTTTGCGCTAAACATCATCTTCTAGTAGTAATTAATATAAATAATGTATTGAAAAATAAGTCTGAAAATAGTGAGGAAATGTGCGATATTTTCTAAAATTGACAAGGAATATCTTTCGAGTCCCAACGAATCCCAACTTCTAACCAAATGGAAAATTTTCAGTACTCCCTCCTCTACATGATTATGTCAAAACCACATCCTACTTCGTCCTACTTTACAAATTATTACTGTTTAAAGCGCGTCACGCGACGCGTCGCGTCCGATATCGGTACTCCGCGAGACACTCAGACACTCTCCCAAGGATTTGTTTAGATTATAGGCACATGAAATTGTTAATGCTATGGCGCAGATAAGCCTTCGCCTAATATTGTATTCTCACTCTCAATAGGTACCTACTATTAAACATAAAAAGTAATTTGACTATTCTTACCATTTGGTGTTGTAAATAACAGGCTGATAGTAGAGTTTCTTGATTTTATTTCAGTACCAGCTCTGGATTGGACCCATTTCTGCTTTAATTTACAAACAAATTTGTGTAACCTTGTTTTTAGTACGTCTGAACTTTTTGAAGAAATATCGATTTTCTCAAATATAATGTATTACGTACGTCCGCAAAGATAGCAGCGCATAGGCCACGCGGTTTCTTCTGCCTCAGACTTCTCAACTCGGGATGGAGTCGGGCAATGCAACCGGACTAACCACTGGGACGCCCCTGTTGACCTCTTCTGTACCGTACAGCTTGCCAAACGCCACCAACTGACTTTTGCCAAACATAGTGAACATAGTGCCTCAGTCTCCCTATCGTAGGAACCTATTTTGCACTCCGATAACCTATAACTCTATTAATGACAATCATTGTCTTATCTCCTCTAACTCAATCGCTTGTCCATATCTCTCTATCGCGCATTTGAACGTTCGCTCTCTTGCGTGTCATCTTAATAACCCCATTGATCTCATTTCCTGCACTAATATTGATATTTTAACTTTAAGTGATACATGAATCTGTCCGCGGGATCCTTCAACGAGCTTCGACATAACTGGATATTCGCTCGTCCAAGGGGATAGAAAGATGAATGTTTCAGTTAGAGGGGGCGGGGTGGCTATTTTTGTAAAATCAAACCTGCGGTTTAAAATGATTTGTGCACAAATTCCTGAGTCATACAATTGCGATAAATCCCTTGATGTTGTTGGGATCAGGGTTACTATCTCGCGCTATACCTCTCAATTTTTTCTGTTTATAAGCCACCGAAATGCCCTCCCGCAGTAATAGCTACTTTAGAGTCTTTTCTTCGCGACAGTGCGTTGTCAACCGACTTTCTTATGTGCATGGGAGACTTTAATACTGATCTAGGTAATACGTGCTCAACTGGTTTCACTGACATCAGTAACCTTATACACTCCCTTGGTCTGAAACAGTTAATTAACGAGCCAACTCGTATAACACTTTCTAGTGCTACCATTCTGCACCTAATCATGGTTAGCAACAATCTCAAAATCATCTCTTCTGGTTGCCTTGAAGTCAGTGATATTAGTGACCATTGCCTAGTCTACGCTGTACTGGACATTTCTAAGCCTCAGTCTGCGCAACGCTTTGTATTACGGCGTAGCCTGGGAAAGATTGTGCCTGAAGCACAATTCAATCGTGCTGTAGACCGAATTAACTGGGATGAGGTCGACAATTCGCCCAATGTCGATTTGAAACTTTCAGCTTTTACAAGCATTATAACTAATGTCTTTGACATCTACGCCCTAGTACAGCGAATACGCGTTACAAAACCGGAAGCGCCTTGGCTTACATCGAATATAAAGAGGCTTATGGTACTTCGGACTAAATCTCTATCCAGATTTAAACGTACTCATCCAGAGACGCATTGCAACTACTATAAGCAGCTGAGAAACTACGCGACACTGGCAGTTAAGGCTGAAAAGTCAGCTTTCTGCCAATTCATTTCGATCCGATCCTCTTCTAAATCCTTTTGGAATTTTCTTTCCTGTTCTGGTGCTCACTCTTCCTCTTGATCGTTTTTACTTCCGCCACGCTTCTCTGACCCCACGGCGATTAACAACTACTTCATAGACGCCATACTTGCAACTCCGGTAAATTCGGACCTTATCGCGAAACACTCGCTAACTGCTGTTGGTGGCTCTCAGTTCAAATTTGAACCTTTCACTGGGAATGATATCTTGGTGGTACTGCGAGCCACTAAACCCACGTCATCCGGTCCATTTGACATTACGGTCGAGATGCTTTCCTATATTTTTCCATTCTTTCTGAATCCTCTTGTGCATATTCTTAATACCTCTCTCCCCGCTGGTGCATTCCCATTTATCTGGAAACACTCCTTTGTTCACCCAATCCCGAAGACCGCGAATCCTAGCTCATTTAATGCACTACGTCCCATTTCGGTCACTCCTTTCCTTTCCAAAATTTTTGAAAAACTCTGCCATAAACAATTCTTACAGTATTTACGTGCCACTGCATCTATTCCGAAGTACCAATCAGGCTTTCGCTCAGGGTTTAGTGCGACAACCTCGCTATTACATTTATCTGACTCCGTCCTAAAAGCTTTTGACTCGCGGCGCCTGGCTTGCATAGTCTCCCTTGACTTTACTAAGACATTTGATACGCTTAATCGCGATCTGCTTATGGCTATGCTGAAGGGAATTGGTGTTCATGAAACTGCTCGGGACTGGTTTCGCTCATTTATTACGTGTCGTTCGCAGCAAGTTGTTCTTACTAATCCATTACCAACTTATTCCACTGTGCGATCTACGTTATGTGGAGTTCCACAAGGCTCGGTTTTTGGTCCGATTTGGTTTAACATCTACCTGTCTCAACTCCCACGTGTTGCTACCTACTGTCAAACCTACATGTATGCGGACGACACTCAACTACTCTTATCTTTTCATCCTGGCGATGCCTTTATGGCCGCTACTTAAATCGAAGATGATCTAGCCAAGATTCATGAATGGTCTACTCCCCATGGACTCTGTCTTAATCCCTCCAAATCGTGTGTCCTTCTGGCTGGCTCCACTCCACTCCTTCAATCCGTCAACTCCTTCCGTCTCAAAATAAACAATATTCTGGTTCCAGTGCTCACCTCTGTGAAAATTCTAGGTGTTACGTTTGATTCCTCGTGAAATTGTTCTCATCATGTGTCGTCTAAAATAAGCAGTTGTTTGATAAATAATTAGATGAGCGCACTGGAAAAGTTGGACGGTTTATCGGCGGTGAAAAAGCAAAGTAATTGTACACTGATGCACGGAGCACAATCTGTTTGTCAGTTTATTTAAAACACGTGAGCGACAGTGAGCGTTGAGCGTGGACAATGAAAATTGAACGCCAACAATGGCGACGCGAGACCACGCCGGCCGGCCAAAGCACGTGTCGAGCGCGGTGAGCAAAACGATTATCAAATATCGCGTTGAGTAATTAAGTGACGTACAATGATAAAGAATATGCACTGTAAGCAAATACTGAGTGGAATTTAACAAAGGTTGCGCACACGTTAAGCAAGTCAGTGATCTCACGAGAAACCACGTATTTTACTATACTCGATGTGAACAAGAATGACCGCAAGATGGTTGATTTTCGGTACGCGTCTTCTCGTGCATGCTAGAGAGTAGATATACGCGGAAAGCAGTCCAATTGGCTCAGCCGAGGTGCGTGGTGAGCGGTGATAGGCTGAGCATTCGAGTGTGGCTATCGATTGATCGATTGATTGTCGATCGGCAATCAGCCGCTCGTTCCGCTGCCCAGTAGGTGCTGCGGCGCGCAAGGGTGCGGCGATGAGATGAACTAATGGTTCTCAAACAGCAGTGCTTGGCTTCACCTGAAACTCCTTTACCCACTCATGAAAATTCTCTCGCGTCGTCAGAAGCTGCTTGTCTCGCAACTTCTTGTCCTATACGGCGGTTGCGTTACGCGGTCAGAATCTCTGCTGCCTGTACCGATACATCGCACATGTAAATTCTGCGGCTCATTTTCTTATGCTGCTTCTCAGTACTACAACCTTCTTCGTCCGAGTATCTGCTCACTTCCTACCCTGTCATCCTACAAAGCTGCGGCAAGCGCTTATCTATTAGATCATCCGCTCATATGACATATCCTTGTGCTATCTTTATTCCTCACCTCGTTTACTTTACTTTTACTTTATTTTTAGTTTTAGTTCTTAGATTTAGATTTTAGTCTAGTTTTGTTCTGTCTCTAGTCTTAATTTAGTTTATTCAATTATGCGCTTGGACAAAACGCTATTACGAGGTTAGGCCTAATAACAGCTTTAGCTGAGCTTCGCCTTTTCACCATCCTGTGTACTAATTTGGTGAAATAAAGACGAAAAATAAAAAAATGTACCAACAGCATTTAGTTTTCGTAAAAAGACCGAGTGTTTGACGGTGTCAAAGGCTTTACGAAAGTCAGTATAGATAGATTCAACTTGAAAACCACGCTCAAGTTCATTTACAATATTGTTGCGCCGGGGTGTTTTCATCACAGGCCACCCCGACGCAAAGGAAGTATAGAATGATAGACACGGGTGCACGACATGACTATATTTGGGATATACAGAGTAAAACGGTACAACCCGCACGTTCGAACGCTATGGCGTTCGGTACAAGACAGTCTTCGGTTTCGTCCTGATAGTCTTCTCGAAGGGGGTTGACCCTCTTCTGTCTTCCGCTGCGAGCACCAGCAGGCTATGCACGGGCCTACACGCAGTGCTCGCAACAATATAATGATGGTACACACGGCTCAAACGATTGTGGCCGATCGAGATTCGATTGCATTCGAGCTTACCAGGGTTGGCGTTTTCTCATCGCTAACATTCTACAGTATTTCATGAACATGGTGAGGGCACTGCCAAGCCACAGGTTCCCGTCTAGAACACTTTTAGTTCATGTTGAAACACTACTGTGGCGGCATCTGCGGCAGATATAGCGTGAAGGAAACGGATGATGTTTAACCTAGATAGCACAACGTCTGGTACAGTCTTAAAGACGTCCAAAAGGCGGCTTAAAGACGTTTTAAAGACGTCTTGTTACAAATCAAGACGTTCAGACCTAAAATGGACATAAACTAAACGTCTCTAAGACGAGGTCTGCTATCTGGGAATTTGAGACAGGTTCGCGCAGTCCTGTCACAAAATTTACTTTACATTGCTTCTGTTATGTTTACTTTTCCGTTGTTAACATAAAGTAACGTACAGTAGATTTTGAAATAAATGCGTATATCTTTGCTCTACACATTTCCACTAATAAGGAGCGCCTTTGATTTGAATCAATGAAGATTGATACGAATAAAATACCACAAGACTTTATTGAACTCAGTATTCTGATTTCCTAACCTTTACCAGCTCTTCAAAATATAGAGAGTCGTTTCCATTCTTTTCATTATTACCCTACCATCCCACTTTATTTATTTGTATCTTCCATTATAAATTCGTCAATTTATTTATTTTGGATATTACAAGTTTGTCGTTTATAGTGGTGTCACGTCCTGGGTGGAGGTAGTAGGAGACAATGACATTGTGGGCTTAATGGATCCCACATGGGATGGATCCACACAGATCGACCAGGAAAGGTTTAGTAAGCGAATACACACCGGGGAGACACCCATTAGCGCACTTGTTTTGGTTTGTCTCGGTAATTGGATTTACCGTTGCATTCACATAAGAAGTTATACGTAATATCTCCGCGTAATCTGTCTAGGCATACGGCTGTACGCGGGCTAAGCGAAAGAACGTTTTACTAACGTTTACTACACGTTTACTACAGTGTTTACTACACTGTAAGAACACTTGCGTTCGCGAACCGAGATCAGCTGTTGCAGCAGCTTGTTTTGGTTTTGGGATCTTCGTAACCGAAGATTTGGCACAATAATTTGAAGCGTGATTTAATAGGATTTTGTTTATTCACTTTTATGCACGATGATATGCCATGCACTGTTATTGTGATGGTAGTTAGGTTTTATAATAACGCGTTGGGCGATGAGCATTAGTACATAACATTTATATAATGGATGTAAATTATAGAATATGAGTATGGACATGAAATACAATATATGTTAATAAGTTAGAATGATATAAGCAATAAGCGTCGATAAGAAAATAGGACCCCATAAAAAAAAACTTCAAAAAAGTAAAAAAATTACGTCAAGTACATGAAAAATCAAATAAATCACAAAAAATAGAAGATAATAATAACAAAATAAAAAAAAGTGAAATCAAAATAAGCTGCAAGTACATAAAGGTGCTTTCCAACTGCACCTAAGATGATACAACTATATATAACCCATAAAAAAGAATCCCATTTAAAAACATTGTCTTAAATTAATAGCTTTACAAAATTAATGATATACAAAATTTACACCAATTATACCCAGATAGCACAGGACGTTTCGAAAACATCCAGTTTACGTCCATTTTAGGTCTGAACGTCCACGACTTGATTTGTGAAAATGTACGTTTTTAAAACATTTTCTGCACATTTTCTGGACATGTTTGGAGCATTTCCTGGATGTTTCGAAAACATCCATAAAATGTCCAGAAAACATCCAGAAAAAGTCCAGAAAACGTACTTTGCAGACGTTTTAACATTGTATTTTGCAGACGTTTTAAAAAGCTTTGGTTGCGTCCGAACCAGGCGTTCAAAAGAGGCTGTGCGCCATGTGAGAAATGTGTTCATCACAATCAGTTCAAGGAAAGCAAGGATTGCAACCGCTGTCTAATCTAAAGCATCCACGAAATATGGATAGATCGCACAGGTACATACATATATATATATATATATATATACTGGGACATATAAATGTTTATGAACATTTGCTCAAAGAAGCATTCGAAAAAAAAACAAAGGCATATGTTTAAATGTTTCTGATCGAATGTTTGTAAACCGGTTTTATACAGTTTTTATATTGTTTTCATACAGTTTTTATACAGCTTTCATTAACGTTTTTGTATATTTATTTCAGTATTTACGATCAAAGGTATGTAGTTCTAGGTTAGGGTTTGAATAATTTTTAAATTTATGTCAACAAATCGGCAAATTTTGATGGTTCCAATCATTATAATTTTGTGAAACGGGCGCTAACGTCGATGATGACCAATGGATGTTGCATTACTATTTAGTTGGCCTTGGCAGAAAAGGGAAAGAAGATTTCCATAAATTAAAGGTAGCAACGGTTTTAATATGTAACTATGGCCGGTATTCATAGTCGCTACTTATTCTTAAGCAAATGCTTAAGCATTCGGCATCCTTTACTAGCTACTAGGTTAGTAGAGGATGACGCATGCTTAAGCATTTGCTGAAGAATAAGTAGCGACTATGAGTACCGGCCTATCACCCTTATTTTACTGTTTCCTAATCTAGAGACGCGGTAGCGTCTTGACGCCAAGTACATGAAAAACACCCTGTATATGTCGATGTCGCTACCGTGTAGCTTTACTCGTCGCGGAGACACTCTAACCTAATTCTGACATTTATACATGAATATCTCATCACGCCTGCAATGTTTTGTAAATTTAAAGACATTTTTCTTATGTAAACCGCATATCGGCTTTCGAACAAGACCAATTTCAATAAAATCGGTCCACACATGACAGAGATATCATAATATCGTTCATGGATCAGTCGAATTTATTAATTTTCGTCTCCTGATTCTCCTTCTCCAAGAAATTTTTCGTCAACATAATACGTATATACGCGTTACATACACACCTTCAGCCAACACATGTTCGTTCTTCTTTCGTCGATTCTCGGGAATATTCGGCAGGGATCGTCGTCCGTCATTGTACATACACTAGGCGGCAAAATCGGCTTCCCTCCGGAAATTTGGCAACGTTGCAAGTCGGGTCCCCCTGTGTCGAAGAACCACTGAGTTATGCCTAGTGACAATGGTGACAATTCTACAAGTTATTATTTAGTTAGCTAAAATGAATTTTGCTTGATAAAACATTACATGTAAGAGGGTGATGGGCTCGATTCCTCATCTATTTGGCAAAGAAGTAGCATGTATCGTAGGTAGAAAGTTTTTAGACTCCCGTGCAGCGAATTGCCGCTAAGAGGCTAGTTATATCTTACGAAGGAGTGACGGAGAGCATGCGGTAGACAGGGATGGTGCTAAACAAGGACAGGGCTTTATGTGCAAGTGAGAGGGTCTTATGCGGGCGGCGGCTACCTTGGGGTAGCGGCGGACAAAACGCCTTCCCTCGCCTTCCCGTGCTAGAACACCGATATAGGGATTTCGTGCGTCTACCTAGACTTCGGCCTGGCAGTCTAAAAACTTTCTACCTACGATACATGCTACTTCTTTGCCAAATCGACGAGGAATTGAGCCCATCATCCTCTTACGTGTAATGTTATATCAAGCAAAATTCATTTCAGCAAACTAAATAATAATTTGTAGAATTGTCACCATTGTCACTAGGCATAACTCTGTTACGCTATCGCTTGAATATGGCCGCGGAAATGTATATAATCGATATGTAGAGTACGTAGGAGCGAGATTTGAAACGGAGGATGAGAAAGAGTTTATTCTGGAGCGCGTTGTGCTTCATGGGGGGGTTTTCCTTGCTAGTTTTCAATGTTTCAAGTTACCGTTAGACCAGGCGAGGGTAGTAAATAGCTTAACTTTTTCCTTTGCACATCTGCGTGCCAAATTTCGTCGAACGGGCAACGGTACGTCTCGTAAAAGTACTTAAAATTCTGTCCTCCCTTTCAATAACTGTCGATGTCCTGTTAGGGTAAAAACTCTGGTCGACGAAGGCTGAAAGTCATAAAACCATAAACTTTCTCCGAGTGACGTCGTCTTGACCCCGAGGGTTGCGCTTACTTACCTGCGAGATATGTATGTACTCTACGTAGCCTATGTACCACTATATGTAAAACGGGGAGCGTGCCTCGATCACCAGACGAGAGTGGGAGGAAGCGTGAAGGAAGGGCGAAGGACAACCCACTGTCGAAGCTTGAGGGATGCAATCGCGCTGATTGGACAACAAGGATCTAGGGGAGGATCAACAGGATCTTGGCAGCGACTTCGCCGATGAGCTCGGCGCGTTTTCTTGTACTCTGCATTCATTCTGTCGACAGCCAGCTTCTTGAGTAGTCAAAATACAGTTTGAAGTTTAACTTAAAATAGTTCCGTGTACTTTGTTTTATTTCAAATACCCGCGCACTCCAACGAGCAGAGCGGTTCAGCGCTCCACGGGCACCAACCTGCGTCCTCATCCCAATTTCCCCGCTAAAATACGTAACAAAATTTGGTGACAGCGGTGGGATAATTTAAATAATTTTTGGGAAATTTAGAAGTCAATTCAGTGCTAAAGTTCGGCTTTATAAACTTTTGAACACTTTTGTGAGTGACTTTGCCGGCTCGTGAGTGCGTATTTAAGTAATTTAACGGGAACTATTATAAACTTTTATTTAAATAATTCTGTGATCGTACAAATGGACACAAGCATCGAAAGTTATTAAGTGCAGCCTCTCTCTCTCGGGTTTTGCGCGGTTTTCCTGAGAGCAAGGGTGAATGCCAGAGACGGGTGATTTCAGTGGCCGTGCGAATAATTCCTTGAAATCACATGCACTCGGTCATTATCCGCATCATTTGCTGAGCTACTTCGGAGACTTCACGGACGGTTAAGAAAAGGACTCGAAGGACTTGGACGCTCGGACGATTCTTCACGGGGTTGAAGTCAACTGCATCATCGAGGTACACCAGATCAACGCAGTCAACTATGGATGCAGCTAGGACATCCGTATAAGGGCTGGAGTACTGGACGAAATAATAATCCATAAGTGACTTTATTCCTGAATTGTATTCGCTTATTATCTTTAAAAATGCCGCCGTTTGCAAAAAGATACAGGCTATTTAAGAAAAGATGTAACTCCAGTCTGAGTGGTGGTAGTATTTTTGAGATAGAATAGTTAATAGTAGGAACAAGTAGTGTATCAGCGCTCACTTCTGAACTCCAATCTGATGGGTTACGTTTGGTATCGGCACATTCTACTCCTCTTCCAAGATTTAATATGTCCCTTCCGGATAATGGATCCATTTCATCTAGTAGCACGAATATGGTAGATACGTCGGGGTCATCTTCTGGGTTTCCTACAGCTGCATTGCACATGTCCTTTAATTTGATTGCGAAGTTCATTCCACATTTTGATGGGAAACCAAGTTCTATAAATAATTTTATTAGTCAGTGTAGACTCGCAGATTCGTTAGCTAGACTTGAAGATAAAGTTTATTTATTGGCCATAATACGTAATAGAATGCAGAAACGCGATTATAGTAGAATAGTTGATGGGAATGAACCCAAGACCGTAGAGGAGTTGATTACTTTAATAAAAGCCGCGTATGAGCAAAGTTTCGATATCAAAAATACACAAGATGAGTTACAAATTATACAGCGGACAGAACACGAAACCATTGAGGAGTTCGGTACTAGAGTTCATGAAATTTTAGATCAGGGAATAGAAGCTGCGCAGGAAAGATTTAACGCTGAACAACTTGTAGGAATTAAAGTTTTACTTACAGAAGAAGCAATAGCTGGGTTTTTAAGGGGACTACGCAATGATATAATTATGCTATTGATTGCCAATGATAATATAGGTAATTTAAGAAGTGTTATCAGGTTAGCCTCTAAAATGGAGCATCAGTTATAATATGAAATTGAATTTGTAGATTCAGAAATTTCCATGAGTATAATAATTTCTATTCACAATCTATATCGATAGACGTGGATTCCAATCCTGATTCGAGGGACCTGGAAAGGATGATTATCTGCGCAGATAAGACATCAATTGTAGGTGCCGAAGTGGACAGGATGGATGATAAAGTCTTATGTTTTTTAAAAAAAAAAATGAGATAATTGTGGCATCTGTTTTCCTAGCGCGCGGGAAAGCAGCAGCCTAGTGCAATGAGGTCACAAATAGTTTACGAGTAACTTTAGATTTATTAGTATCACCTTTGCCTGTGGGAAATGGAAATTTTGGAGGATCACCTCAGTCGGGCACGATACATCGACTCGGTCGCCTGTTGACATACGGTAATTCTCAGCCCCGAGAACCCGCTTCAGGAACCGTGAGAAGTAGCCTGTGCTCGGCAAGGGTGCCTGCGCTCTGTTCGGCCCTTGAGGGAACATCGCAGGGCTCGCAGTATCTTGGTTCGTGGCAGAGGGGTGGGGACCCTAGTGTATTAGCGACTGATGTCGTGGCAGAGGCCGATGAGCCTGAAGTTGTTGCGCCTGGTATTGTGGCGGAGGCAGTGGAGCCTGATTGTTTTGCGATCAAGACTGCAGAGGGATCCTCAAATAAAATCACTTTAATAGAATTTGTAAACGATCAATAAACTTCAGTAGAGTCTCGATGTTTGTTGCGGTGAGAATCATGAAGTGCACTTCCCATGAATAGAGAGAGGTGAATGATCATATGGACTCGCATGAGTGTTATCATGGCGCCGTGCGTCGTTTATTACGACCGCCCGTGTGCACCGCTCCTTTGATTACACAGCCTTTTCGTATTAGTGGCTGTGCCTTTACGTTCCACGCCAGATATGTGTTGTACGTACATATGTGTGCCCATTTATAGTTGTTCACGTAGCCCCAGGGATTCCAAAAGGGTCGTCGTTAATGGTGATGTCATTGGTACATCGAGGCACTACGTTCTTCGAAACGCTGAAGATCCAAGGGTATGTTGCGCTGTGCGGGATGACAAATATTACGTATACAGGATCGGGTTGATATATTCCCCGTCATTGCGTGTCCTCGCTAGCCATCTTTCTCTGGCCACGTTCCGTCGAATTCAAATGTGCGAACATCCGATGAGATGCTCATGCTTTTAACGTTCCTGTACTCAAATCCTCGTTGGCGTGGCTGTCTTGAAACTGTCGAATTCAAAGGCACTGATGTCACAAAAGGACTCTTTGGAGGTGTAGGAGGTTTGATCGTCTCGTATCCCTGTTGATGAATCAAGTTCAGAAATTTGTAAGACCTATTGAAAATAGTTTTGATAACTAATGTAAATGCAGACAGATGGATAACTTACCATTTTCCATTTCCTACTATGGTTTGTGTAAAAGACAATTTTGAATACGTTGGAATAATTTTGTTCGTGTTACGCCACACAGTTGTGATGCTGGGGCATTCCTTGATGATAAGTGCTTCATATTTCTTTATTTCTTCATGTTTAAGATGTTTCTTGACAAAATCTAGGTTTTGGTCATGTGAAATCTTTGTTGAAATTCTTCACAGCTCCTGTTAGTTCCTTGAATGTTAAGACTGTTAGCATTTCAAAAGATTTAGATAGTTTTGATATTTGGGAATAAATTTTATAGAGAATTTGCACAGGGATTGATTAGGATAATTGCATTAAATTTGGCACGTTCTCAGACTATACCTCTGTACATGTGGCTACGGGTTTTACACCACATGAATTGGTTTTTGGAGTTAGAGATCTCATACGTTTTGAATTTGTTAAAAAACAGGTATCGCAAACTTTTGTGCAGCATTTAGACGAGTTATTTACTAAGATTACCACCACACAGACTAAAGCAGCAGATATCTCGATAAGGCCAAGGAGAGAAATAAAATGTATTACTATAGGAATTGTAACCTTATAAAATTAGTCGAGTATTTGATGATTTAAATGAAGATTTAGTAATAAGGATTAATAAATATAAAAGAGTACATACTAATAAGTTAAAATTAGCGTGCATAAGACCCGATATTTCTGTTTAGGATAGTTATTGCAAGTATAATATTGTATTCATAATATGTTTGGTTTGTTTTGTGCGAATGTAATTTAAAAAATTTTCATTTTATAAGAAAAAAAAAATGTGATATAACTATCATTCTTCAACTCGTGCTTCCTGCGGGATAATGGGTGGACCGAGTAGCTCATTTACCGTGGGGCTGGTGCGGGAAGAAGAGGCGTAGTTATAATTATAATTATTAATTATGTACTGAAAAGCTGTTTCATGGAAACACCTTTTGTATAAGGGGGAAGGTGTTACGCTATCGCTTGAATATGGCCGCGGAAATGTATATAATCGATATGTAGAGTACGTAGGAGCGAGATTTGAAACGGAGGATGAGAAAGAGTTTATTCTGGAGCGCGTTGTGCTTCATGGGGGGGTTTTCCTTGCTAGTTTTCAATGTTTCAAGTTACCGTTAGACCAGGCGAGGGTAGTAAATAGCTTAACTTTTTCCTTTGCACATCTGCGTGCCAAATTTCGTCGAACGGGCAACGGTACGTCTCGTAAAAGTACTTAAAATTCTGTCCTCCCTTTCAATAACTGTCGATGTCCTGTTAGGGTAAAAACTCTGGTCGACGAAGGCTGAAAGTCATAAAACCATAAACTTTCTCCGAGTGACGTCGTCTTGACCCCGAGGGTTGCGCTTACTTACCTGCGAGATATGTATGTACTCTACGTAGCCTATGTACCACTATATGTAAAACGGGGAGCGTGCCTCGATCACCAGACGAGAGTGGGAGGAAGCGTGAAGGAAGGGCGAAGGACAACCCACTGTCGAAGCTTGAGGGATGCAATCGCGCTGATTGGACAACAAGGATCTAGGGGAGGATCAACAGGATCTTGGCAGCGACTTCGCCGATGAGCTCGGCGCGTTTTCTTGTACTCTGCATTCATTCTGTCGACAGCCAGCTTCTTGAGTAGTCAAAATACAGTTTGAAGTTTAACTTAAAATAGTTCCGTGTACTTTGTTTTATTTCAAATACCCGCGCACTCCAACGAGCAGAGCGGTTCAGCGCTCCACGGGCACCAACCTGCGTCCTCATCCCAATTTCCCCGCTAAAATACGTAACAACTCAGTGGTTCTTCGACACAGGGGGACCCGACATGCAACGTTGCCAAATTTCCGGAGGGAAGCCGATTTCGCCGCCTAGTGTACATATACTTATATATACTATTTTGAATTTTATAACCTACCAAGTGCTAAGTGTCAGAAAAAGTAAATTGTCCGAATTTGGAATGTCACGAGTTTTTACACTACATAGGAGACTGAATTAATGTCTCAATTAATAAGGTAAGTCGCCAAAATTTTTTTAATAGATTTCTTATGTAGAGTCGCAGACTTGGAAGTTGTCCGGAAATGGTTCGACTGAGAAGCATCTCCTTTCACACAAGTTTCTGGAAATTTGTACCATGCATGTACAAAATAAAATATATTGTAGTAAAAAATTGCACTGCATTTAAATTGCCAGATATTTGTATTTGCATATCAGCAATTTAGAGTTTTTATGTATATTATAGAAATGAAGGAGACGCACAGGATTCTGATAAAAATGAAGAGGACGCACAGGCTTGGATAGTAGAATTGGAGGAGACGCATAGGCTTGAATGGATAGAAATGAAGGGAATGCACAGGCGTAAAGGTTGTCCGGAGAAGAATAGATAGATAGACAGAGCATCTTGCTTCGCACAAGTTTCGGGAAAGTAAAATAAGGTAAATCGACAAAATTATAAACATACTAAACTAATTTTATTCCAAAACCAATAAATTGTGTTTTGAAAATATTGGATCTCTTCGTTCATCTTCGCTGAATTATTACCATAGCATTTAAATTTCCGGCAACAAGACATTCTGTCACACGCTCTCATTTCCTTCGGACATCATACGCTCTCATTTCCTTCCGACATCATACGCTCTTATTTCCTTCGGACACATTTGTAATCTACACTTATTATAGCAAAATGCCAATCTATTTCTATATAGTTGCTACGCTATTCATTAATTTTACTAGTTTTCCATTATCCTTATACCCTTATACTCTTATATACCCTTATAACCTATCCACAGTAGTTGCCACGCTATTTATTAATTCATTAATTTTTTAGATTCCCATTATTATTACCATTAGAATTTAAATTTCCTGCAACAAGACTTTCTGCCATACGCTCTCACCTCCTTCGGACACATTTTGTAGCCTCTACACTTACTATAACAAAATACCACTCTATTTGTGTACATAATAAGTTCCACGTTAAGTTGTAATAATAACTAAAATAACTAAAATGTGGATTTTATATATATATATATATTATATTATATATTTACAGATAATCGAAGCAGAAGATGATGCAGTATGATCTACGGCAGAGAAAAAAATGATGGAAACATACCCTGATAACCATCTGACGCCAATCTGACATCAGATTGGTAGCAGAGTCTGGCATGAGAGCGCAGAATCTGACGTCAGATCCGTAGTCGTCTGTGTCCGCATTTGGCTGCGTTCTGAGGTACAGAATCTGATTGCAGATTCTGATGTCAGATCGGCAGCAGATGGACAGCAGATTCTGCCGTCTGCTTGGCACAGCTAACAGCGCCATCTGAGGGTCAGGATTAGCAAACTAACGTGTGGTAAGAAAAAAAAATACCAACAAATACGAAACGTTGTAATTCCCAAGCGGTCACCCATCCAAGTACTAACCGCGCCCAATACCGCTTTAACTTCAGTGATCGGACGAGAACTTGTGTTTTTTCTGACACGAAATGATCGTTGGAAAAATTTGGCTCTTATTAATACTTCTTGTGTAAAAATCTTCATACTATTATATTCTAAGAACTTATTATATAGCGTTTAAGTCGAAAAGAGTCGTTGTTCTGTGGTATAAGTACCTGTTTAAATTACAAATAATATCAATATTAAATAACTTACCTAACGCAATTCTTTTTACCTGTTGTATTTCATTTTTATACATTTTCTGTGGACTTTACTGACATGGTAGTAGAATTGGACAGAGTTTAAATGTATTCTACAGGAATTAAAGGTTAATGTTATGAATTTATTATATAAATTAACTTATTTTCACAATTATATAATAAATTAACTTATTTTCACAATTTAACCTTTAATTCCTGTAGAATACATTTAAACTGTGTCCAATTCTACTACCACGTCAGTAAAGTACACAGAAAATGTAAAATTGTAGTTTAAACAGGTACTTATGCCACAGAACAACGACTCTTTTCGACTTAAACGTTATATAATAAGTTCTTAGAATATAATAGTATGAAGATTGTTTAAAAATAAGTATTAATAAGAGCCAAATTTTTCCAACGATCATTTCGTGTCAGAAAAAACACAAGTTCTCGTCCGATCACTGAAGTTAAAGCGGTATTGGGCGCGGTTAGTACTTGGATGGGTGACCGCTTGGGAATTACAACGTTTCGTATTTGTTGGTATTTTTTTTTCTTACCACACGTTAGTTTGCTAATCCTGACCCTCAGATGGCGCTGTTAGCTGTGCCAAGCAGACGGCAGAATCTGCTGTCCATCTGCTGCCGATCTGACATCAGAATCTGACATCAGATTCTGTACCTCAGAACGCAGCCAAATGCGGACACAGACGACTACGGATCTGACGTCAGATTCTGCTGCCAGATCTGGTTATCAGGGTAGCGTCTCGACGTCAAGTACATGCGAAAATTTATTTTATAAATAATAATAAATAATTAGTAAAGGTGCCCTATTTTTCTGTTAATAATGCAGACGAAGAGAATCATTTCAATAGCTGAAAGAGAAAGGAACTCTGCTGCACGAGCAAATGAAATAACCCCATTTTTATGTTTGAAATAATAAAACTTTATTTTTTATTTTATTTTTTCTGTACTCCTGCCCCCCTCCCTCCCCCCCCCCCCCGCCCTCTCCTCCCCCAATGGTAATCGGCAGCACTTAATTTATATAAAAAATTCATAAAATCTTCCTGCCGTCTGGATCGTCCAGCCCTAGTGCCTCTATCTGAAATGATAAATTTTAAATGAACTAAATAAAAAAGAAAATAAATAAATCACAGACATCATTGATTTCTTTTTTTAGAAAAACACTTACACGTAGGCCAACGGCGTTGCTCCGCTGGTGGCTGATCCCCTCTCTGAATCGTTGCTGGTGGGGGTTGAGCCGCCCTTGGGTTCGGTGCCGGTGCCGGTGCCGGTGGGGGTTGAGCCGTCTTCTGGGTCGGCGCGCGTTCTTGCCCCCCCCCCCCCTCCCATGAAAACGTCCTCGTCGTCATTTGATTCTGGAAAAATAAATTTGATTAATATTATTTAATTTAATTTTTCTGTAAGTTAATCGTTAATCGTTAAGGGGATAGACACGGGTAATGCAGCACGCTGTATACCGACATAATCTGGCCCAAAACATAGGTTTAGTAGGATACGCTTGATTTCCTTATATGAGCGAATTTTGGGCTGGGCGAGGTCTCATTCGAAAGAGGAAGGTTCAATGTAGCGCGCTGTAGACATGGTTCGACGAGATTTTGTTGGTATGTAATGATATGAGTGACCAAAGTAGAGAAAAAATGGACAAAATACACTCGCAGATTCCAAGTATTTGTAGGTCACTATAAGAGTTTTGTGACTCAAACAATGTCTACAGCGCGCTGCATTGAACCTTCCTCTTTTGAATAAGACCTCACCCAGCCCAAAATTCGCTCATATAAGGAAATCAAGCGTATCCTACTAAACCCATATTTTGGGCCAGATTGTCGGTATTACAGCGCGGTGCATCGCCCGTGTCACGTGACATGTTTACCTCCTTAAGTATTTTTAGGTCACTAAAAGAGTTTTGTGACTAAAACGGTGCAGCTAGTGCTCCGCGTTGAATCTTTTTCTTTCGAATGAGACCTCGTCCAGCTCTAAATCTGCTCATATAAGGACGAAAAACGAAAAAACCCAAATCCATGTTTTAGGTTACATTGTCGGTATTACAGAGCGGAGCATCGCCCATGTCACGTGGCTTGTCTACCCCCTTAATAATATAAAACTTACCAAACAGAAGGGCGTTTTCCTCGGCAAGTTCTTGCGAGGGGTCCTCCTTTGAGACGTACTTTGTTTTCTGCAAAAATGAATAAACCATTAATTAGCCATAAAGCTAAATGACATAACTTCAAAAAAGTAAAAAAATACGCCAAGTACATGAAAAATCAAATAATCACAAAAAAAATAATAATCCCCGAAAAATCAAATAAATCACAAAAAAAATAGAAGACAATAATAAAAATCACAAAAAATAGAAGATAATATAATAATTACAAAATTAAAAAAAGTTGTGAAATCAAAATGAGCTGCCAGTACATAAAGATGCTTTCCAACTGCGCTTTAGATGATATAACTACATATGCACAGCTAAAATTCCATTACTCATAATGGCTATTTATACAAAGAAAAAATGTATTAAATAATAATATGCAGATATATTTTTATACAAATAAATATTTTAATACGAATAAATATTCGATTCAAAATACTTGGCGCTGCGCAACCGAAAAAATGTTAATTACCTTAGTATTAATAATTTACAACTCCATTACAATATAAAAAACATATACATACACATATTAGAAACGCAGTCAGATTTATTCTACATATATTTAATTCTAATGCCATACGTAGCATATGCACACGCACGCACACACGCATACACGTACAAGAAAGAAAGAAAAGGATTAATGCAATTTATACATATTTATTGAGTTTAGCAACACCAATTCGGAGCGCAGCGCCAAGTATTTTGAATCAAATATTTATTCGTATTAAAATATTTATTTGTATAAAAATATATCTGCATATTATTATTTAATACATTTTTTCTTTGTATAAATAGCCATTATGAGTAATGGAATTTTAGCTGTGCATATGTAGTTGTGTCATCTAAAGCGCAGTTGGAAAGCATCTTTATGTACTGGCAGCTCATTTTGATTTCACAACTTTTTTTAATTTTGTAATTATTATATTATCTTCTATTTTTTGTGATTTTTATTATTGTCTTCTATTTTTTTTTGTGATTTATTTGATTTTTCGGGGATTATTATTTTTTTTGTGATTATTTGATTTTTCATGTTCTTGGCGTATTTTTTTACTTTTTTGAAGTTATTTTTATGGGGATCTCATTTCTTTTTACAAAGATAACTTGCGTAGGGACTGACTTTAGATAATTTTTAATATTATAAATTACGAATTATCACGCGACAGAATTAAGGATAAATTCTAGATACAATTTTTTGTGATTATTATTGTCTTCTATTTTTGTGATTATGTACCCATACAGCACAACGTCCGGCAAAGTCCCAAAGACGTCCTGGGGGACGTTCTGGGGACGTCCTGGGGACGTCATGTTAAAATATGGCCGCCTAGTTACATTATGGAGTTTATAATGTACTACCTAACTTCGTGTAGCGTAAACTGTAAAGGTGCGAAGTTTGAACAAGACTACGTTACGTTACCAGATTTTAATGCAACTGTCGTATTGGTTGACTATCCAATATGAACGATCTTGGGAAGGGCACGTTATTGGCTAATTTGTAAAGGGTGCGCACGAGCACACCTTATGTCTTTACATCATGCCTAGACCCAAGTGCCCGTGCGCGCCGTCGGGCGAAATTCAAATTTTCTATACCCTCGCTTAACGCGAAACGTATTGAAGAAAGATTTCGATAATTAGCAGTATCGATCGATATTTTCTAAAACGAGCGCTTTGATCGTCGAATGTTTACCTTGCATCTGGGCAAGCTGAAGCTTGCTTTTGTTTTTCGTACAACGCCACGACGCACAAGATGTCTACGCCTAATGAAAATGTAAGTAATACAAATAATACAAATAAATATACTCGTAGCAGCTAAGCTATGTTATGCGATGCTATGTTTTAACTTAGCTTTTGATGGAAACGGTTCCATAAGAATGTATTGAAGCTAATATTTTAATAGTATAGCATCGCACAGCATAGCATCGCATAGCATAGCATAGCATAGCATGGCACAGCATAGTATAGCATAGCTTAACTTCCCGGTGGATTTTCAATTCGCCGCTTTGATTCGTGGGAATTTATTTAATGTCACGAATAATAAAACTAACGAATGTGCATGTAACCTGTAAGATTTTGACAGTCTTTGGTATTGTTGCGCGTCCCGGCGGTGATTATTTGAACGGAACGCGGGTTGGTGCCCGTGGAATGCTGAAGCATTCAGCTCGTTGGAGTGCGCGGGTATTTCAAAATGATTTCACAAGGTAAAATATTCAGAAGCTATTTGTATATTTTCTATGTAAAACGTTTCAACTCTGCTGACAATATTGATCTGCCCTCTTACAAAAATAACGCCTCGCTTGTCACCTCCGAGTCCCTACTCCTTTAAGTTTGAAGTCTTCCTCGGACTCCCTCTCCGGATCCTTTCGCCCAATCAAGACGGTGTCATCCCTCTAGCTTCGTTAGTGGGCTGTCCTTCGCCCTTCCTTCATGCTTCCTCCCACTCTCCTCTGTTGATCAAGGTACGCTTCCCAAGTACATAGGGGTAGTACATAGGCTACGTACGGTATATACATATCTCGCAGGTAAGTAAGCGCAACCCTCGAGGTCAAGACGACGTCACTCGGAGAAAGTTTATGACTTTATGACTTTCAGCCTTCCTCGACCGGAGTTTTTACCCTAACAGGACATCGACAGTTATTGAAAGGGAGGACAGAGTTTTAAGTACTTTTATGACACGCGCAGCCGCTCGCTCAACGAAATTTGGCACGCAGATGTGCAGAGGAGAAAGTTAAGCTATTTACTATCTCGCCTGGTCTAACGGTAACTTGAAAGCTAATGAATGCGCCCCTAGGTTTTCGTACGCCTTCTGAGTTCAGGCATCAGCTGATAACAATGTATGGACACGTTTAACAATAGCAGGGAAAAAACCCTCGAGATGCACAACGCGTTCTACAATAAATTCTTCCTTGTCCTCCGTTTCATAATTACTTAAGACCTTTCAGATGTTTCGTTCATTTCGAATCTATATTATATATTATTCCTATTCTTCAATTCAAAAGGATTTTGAATCCCGCTCTACATCTAACTTCGATGTCTCTATGACTTATAGCTAACTTCATATAATACATGGATTAACACCAGCGGATAACGCAACACCTCCCTCCATATACAAAAGGTGTTTCCTATAGAAACAGCTTTTCAGCAAAACAATACATCGATACTAGTTTAAGTATACAAAAGTGAATGAACACGTACTTTACATAAATGATTACAAGTATAACTACGCCTCCTCTCCCCGCACCAGCCCCGCGGTAAACAAGCTACTCGGTCCACCTATTATCCCGCGGGAAGCACGAGTTGAAGAATAATAGTTACACCGCAACATTTTACAATAGTAAAATATTATTCTATTACTAGGTAATATTAGATCAATTGTACTGTAATGCATAACTAGTATATAGTTGTAATATAACACTTTAACTAAACTTATCTAAATATTTCATTCAAAAAAAACGACATAATCCTTATTCTGTATAAAATAATCATAACTCATATAAGTTGACATAACGCTTACAAAGCACACAATTAAAGTTACTTAAGAAGGGTCTAATCTTATATATGCTAACTTTAACTTATTTGCATGTACTATCTTAGATCTATGCGCCGTTATTGCTATTTCTATAGTTAAATCGTCATGCATTCGAATAATCCTATAAGGACCAGTCCAATTAGAATCGAACTTAGAAGTCTTAGGTTCTCTAAGCAAATATACATCGTCGTTTACATTAAATTTACGAGGATTATCATTTTTATCATAATATACTTTACTCCTTTCTTTTGCTTGTTCCAGATTGGCTGCCGCCGTAGCTTGAGTAGTAGTGATTATTGTGAAAAGTTGGTCCAGATATTGAACGAATGTTCGAGGTACTTCTTGTTTAGAGAATTCCGATGGAATGGTAGCCTTTCTACCAAAGACCAGTTCATGTGGTGTAAAACCAGTAGCCTCGTGTACGGAAGTATTATAGGAGAATATTCCAAATCTAATCCAACTGTCCCAGTCAGTCTTAACACAATAGTGTTTCAAATAGTCAATGAAGACACGATGAGCCCGCTCTAAAGACCCCAATGACTGTGGGTGGAATGCAGTAGAAGTAATCCTCTGTATTTTAAAGATTTTACAGAAATTTTTCATTACGGCGCTAACAAAATTGCTCCCCTGATCCGTGTGAATAACTCGAGGACAACCAAACCGACTAATGAATTGCTCAGCTAAAGCGACTGCGACAGATATGGAATCAATAGTAGGTAATGGAATAGCATCTGAATATTTTGTCAAATTATCTTGGAGTGTTAACAAATATTTATTCCCTTTTCCTGTTATAGGTAATGGACCAACAATATCCATCTGTACCTTTTCGAAAGCTCTTTCAGGAGTATCAGTGATACGCATTGGTTGTTTTGTTTTTGCCGAGAGCATCTTGTTTCTTTGACAACTCGAACAGGTACGAATGAAATGTGAAATTTCCTTTCCCATACCTAACCAATAAAAGTCCTCCCTTATTCGTTTGAACAATTTGGTCATACCCTGATGACCTCCTACTACAGACTCATGGTATTCCTGAATAATCAAAGGTCTCCTTGATAGAGAAGGAAAAATGATTTCTCCGGTGCAAACCGTAATATTATATTTTGAGTTATTAAATGTTTGTTTTAAAAAATATTCAAAAGAATTCCATTTAATGGGTTCAATATTATTATCCTTTTTTGATAAACTAATAGATGTTATACTCAAGGATTCCATTAAATTCTTAAGAGATGACAATGAAGACGCAAGATGTCTAAAGTTCTGTTGTTCTGTCGGGACTATCTTAGAAAATAGATGAAAAATTAAATATTTTCCACCAGGGAAAACCATTGCCTCGCCAATGTTAATGGATTGTTGTCTTATTTGTTCCACAGAAAAACTACCTTGGTTAAGCAAATCCTGACTGATTTGTGACACAATTTGGCAATTAAGGGTGAAGAAATGGATACGATTATCTTTCCGCATATGAAGATGATCTTTAATATAAATAATGGAAGGTAAGAGTGAGAGAGGGGATGTTTGAGGTGGTGATAAAGTATTTGTCGCTAATATTTTGACTCTACTATTTCTACATGAATCATTTTTCTCTGAGGTCATTTCTACGGAGGATCGTGTCAAAGCATCACCATGCTTACTCTCAAAAACACTTGGCTCGTCAGCCTGTACCACATCAACATTTCCAAAAACAGGCTCTCTCGCCAACGTCCCCTCACGGACCGTGGACCCCAAGTTAGCAATCTGAGCGGAGTCTTTCGTATAGACCTTCCCGTTAGCCAACAGACCAGCCAGCGCTTGGTTCCCACGAGGTACGGAACCTTCTCCGACCGGTGTCTGAAGCGGGGTGCCTTTGAAATCGGCCTTTCCGATAACCAACAGACTACCATGTCGACGAGAATCCTCCATACCCCTCAAATTCGATCCTCCAGCCACTACATAATCTTTAGAAAAATTATTACCAGACTGAGAAGGTCCCACACTCTCAGAGTATATTCTCTTACAGGAATGGGGAGTTTCATCTTCATCAGCTGTGTAATATTCGTCACAGTCACTGTCAGTTAAACTAATGTCAATACAAACTTTATCAAGAATGACCTCAGATTGATGTTCGAAATTCTTTCCGTACGTTAAAAAAACGTCGGCTACCAATTTTTCATTGTTATTTACAGAGTCGTCCAAATCTGTATCCTCATACCTCTCAGAATCTGCAATTGGTAAATTGTTGGCGCCTACAATAACCCTTTGCAAACGCATCGAAGAAGAGTTGTCAATGTCATTTGTCTTGGAAATTTGGAATTGTGGAAAAAACTCTGTGTCGGAAATCGGAGGGTTACGGGATAATGCATCAGCATTGGAATTGATTTTCCCAGGTTTATAAACTATTTCATAATCGTACTCATTTAATTTAATCCTCCATCTCATGAGTCTCGAGGTTGGATCCTTTACATTGTGCAACCAAACTAATGGACGATGATCAGTGACAAGGGTAAATTGTTGTCCATACAAATAAGGTCGGAAATGTTCGACAGCAAAAGTAACGGCTAATAACTCTTTCTCTATTGTAGAGTATCTAGTCTCAGCGTCATTCAAAGTTCTAGATGCATAAGCGATGGGAAGATCTTTTCCGATAGAGCCTTGACTTAGTACTGCTCCAACATCATAATCAGAAGCATCAGTGGTTACAATAAAAGATTTTTTGAAATCTGGATACTGAAGTAAGGGCTCCGAGCATATAATATCTCTCAAATTCTCGAAAGCAAGTTGGGATTGATTAGTCGAAACAAAAGGAACGGTTGCTTTTAAGAGTTGTGTCAAAGGTTTAGCAATTTTGGCCATATTGGGAATAAATCGCCTGTAATATCCTATTAAACCTAAGAACTGTTTTATATTTTTCTTAGTTTTAGGAATGGGGAATTGTTTAACTACTCTGATTTTCTCAGGATCAGGTTTCACACCATTTACAGAAATAATATGACCCAGATATGTAAGTTCTTGTCTAAGGAAGCGACACTTGTCAGGTTGCAAAGTTAAACCAGCGTTTTGTAATCTAGCTAAAAGACTTTTTAATTTTCGGGCATGTTCTTCCAAGGAATCAGCATATATGACTACATCATCCATGTATACAAAGAGTTCAACTCCCTGTAAACCAGATAGAACCAAATCCATACATCTCTGAAACGTTGCTGGGGCATTCTTGAGACCAAATGGCATCCTATTGAATTCATAATGCCCATGAGGAGTTGAAAAAGCAGTCTTTGATTTAGATGCACAATCTACGGGTATCTGATGGAATCTAGAAGCTAAATCGAGGGTACTAAAATATTTAGCTGAACCGAGTTGGTCTAATATGTCAATAATGTTAGGAAGAGGGTAAGCATCATTTACAGTTTTTTCATTTAGTTTACGGTAGTCCATTACAACACGCCAACGAATTACACCATCAGGACCCGGTTTTTTCGGAACAATCCAAACAGGTGAATTATACGGCGATGAAGACGGTTGAATTATTCCATTTTCCAATAATGAATTTATTTGCTTTTTAATTTCCTCCTTATGGACTTGAGGAAAACGATATTGCTTTGTATTTATGGGTATCTCATCTGTAGTAATTATGCTATGGCGAATTGTATCGGTTGAATTTAATTTATCTGAGGGAAGATAAAATTGATACGGGAATGAATTTATAATTTCTAGAATACTGGTTTGTTCGGCATCATTAAGATCACCTAAGTCAAGAATCCTAAATAAATCGACTAACCTACGAGCATCAGCCCTCGCCTGACCCACATCGGGATCACCTGTTCGGGCTGAACGGGATGCAGGTAAAGCTTCTATAATTTCTTCTAACTCGACAGGAGCTATGTTAATGGTAACAGGATTAGGAGTGGTATTAATCGCTAGGACCTTGGCGAATCCTTTCTCCTGTGTCACCAACACCTCACCCACATACACACCCGGTTCTGTATCTAACTTCCTAATATAACCGCTCTTATTTTCCGTATTTTTAACTGGGATGTTAATAAACGTTTTTGCGCGTGGAGGCAAATTATACGAAAATGATGTTCGGAGAGGAAACTCCATACTAGCAATCTGAAGACTATTTGGGATAGTATTTCGAAATATTAATTTTGCTTCTAATTTTTCCAGAAACGGCATTCCTAAAATTCCCATTTCCATGATAGGAAAGTTATCGTCAACAATCTGGAACCCTACATCAACACCATGGATCTGTATAAATGTTTCTCCTTTGGTGGGAATATTTCCTGAATCTATACCAGTAAGATTATAAATTACACTTGTATCTATTTCTGTATCCGGAATTACAAGCCCCTGTCTTATCAGATTAAGTTGGGAACCTGTATCAATGAGGAAATCAGCTGTCCCGTCACGGAAATTATTATGCGCTAAAGAAAACACAGGTAACCGACTAATTTCTTTCAAATTAATTCTGAAGCAGGCTTGTTGGCTTAGGCGCGTGCAATCAAGGGTTCGCTTCGCGTCGCGCTCCGGGAAGCCCCTTTTGAGTTTAAATTATCCGTATTCATTATTGAGGGATGATCATTACGGTTTTGAGGAACACTATCATTTTGCTTTTTATAACAATGAGATTCAATATGACCTGTTTTTCTGCAGTAATTACATCTAATAGAACTGCGATCTGGTAGTTTTGAAAATTGTCTTTTTATACGAGGACATTTATTACGAACATGACCCATTTGATTGCACTCGAAACATTTTATATTACTGGCAAAATTTGAGAAAACCTTGGCGTTTGAAATTAAAGGTTGGGGTAATGAATGCGATACAGAAGATTCATCAACTCCCGGCTCCATCCTACTAGCAAGATTAACAGCAACTTCCAAATTGTCGATTTGTTCCCTGAGAACAAGAACTCGTATGACTTCGCTGTGAAGACCTTGTATAAAACTCCTAATAGCCGCCCGTTCAAATGAAGCTACATTGCCTGCAAATTGTTCAGTACTAAATTTCTCCCTAACGGCCTCTAAACCACGAGAAAGTATCTCAGAGACACGCGCTCCGTAAGTCCTAACATTTTCATTTCGCCCCTGACGCAATCCCTTCAATTCATCCTGAATGCGACCAACATCGAAGGATTGTTCAAAAACTGCTTTAAGGGAATTAATGAGCTCATCTAGAGTACTTGAGATTTTATAATTCCCCATTAACAATTTGGCATGACCCTGAATTTTATATCTAGCTATTGAAAGAAGATTTTCGCGGTCCGCTGGGTTAACTTTGGAATCGACATTGCCGAATGAATTCCGTGAGAGAACAAGATGTCCCATCAAAACGAGGAATCAAATCTGCTGCGATCTTTAGTGGCATATAAGACGACGCCTGACTAATACTTGGCAAGCTAACGGTATCAACCGCACTGGAACAAGGCAGTTCTTCCCTTATCAAAACGGGTTCTGGAGTACTCGCACGTATAAAGCTCAAATTATCCAAATGAGACGTATAAGGGAGAGGACGCTGTGCCCGAGGGATTTCTCTTGACAAATCCTCAGTTTCAAAATCTTGAATACTATCTGAATTTGCTATTTGCCTCCAACGTCTCCTCATAGCATTCCGACTACGCAACATTTTGAATATATAGATTGACTTATGATTTAAATAAACTATCAACCCTACGTTAAATATAATCGCAAAACACTTAAACTAACAAATATGCGCCTTGCGTAACTTAAAGATTTGTACTTTACGTCTCGCACGTTGTTTATGGATGAATTCACCCGATCTGCCTGTCCTTGTTTGTTGAAAAATGGAAAAGACCTCAGTTCCCTGCTGAAACAGCTCGTCGTGGCTTGATCAAGCAGCTCCTCGTTGTCCCCTCGACGTTCCAAAGCTCTTCTCCGTTTCGTAATTTAGAGATGATGTGCACAAAATGTTCAACGAATAATTCTGATCGAAGAATACATGTGGTTTTAGGGAAAATAATGACACGGCCACTAAAAACCACCCACCTCTGGCATTTGCCCTTTGCTCGCGGGGAAACCGTGTAAAACCCTTGAGAGAGGGGATGTACCTTCACATACACTTTTAGAATTTATAACTATTTTAAATTCAGCGTTTTTTCGCGCACACTATATATATATATCCTAAATTTAAATTGAGCGTCCAGTCGCACTATTAGTCTATACTATCACTAATGTTGCACTCACGAGCCGGCAAAAAAAAATAAATAGATTAAACAGTCTATCAATTATTTTTAAATATCCCACCGCTGTCACCAATTTTTGTTGCGCGTCCCGGCGGTGATTATTTGAACGGAACGCGGGTTGGTGCCCGTGGAATGCTGAAGCATTCAGCTCGTTGGAGTGCGCGGGTATTTCAAAATGATTTCACAAGGTAAAATATTCAGAAGCTATTTGTATATTTTCTATGTAAAACGTTTCAACTCTGCTGACAATATTGATCTGCTCTCTTACAAAAATAACGCCTCGCTTGTCACCTCCGAGTCCCTACTCCTTTAAGTTTGAAGTCTTCCTCGGACTCCCTCTCCGGATCCTTTCGCCCAATCAAGACGGTGTCATCCCTCTAGCTTCGTTAGTGGGCTGTCCTTCGCCCTTCCTTCATGCTTCCTCCCACTCTCCTCTGTTGATCAAGGTACGCTTCCCAAGTACATAGGGGTAGTACATAGGCTACGTACGGTATATACATATCTCGCAGGTAAGTAAGCGCAACCCTCGAGGTCAAGACGACGTCACTCGGAGAAAGTTTATGAGATTATGACTTTCAGCCTTCCTCGACCGGAGTTTTTACCCTAACAGGACATCGACAGTTATTGAAAGGGAGGACAGAGTTTTAAGTACTTTTATGACACGCGCAGCCGCTCGCTCAACGAAATTTGGCACGCAGATGTGCAGAGGAGAAAGTTAAGCTATTTACTATCTCGCCTGGTCTAACGGTAACTTGAAAGCTAAT
Source organism: Andrena minutula (assembly GCA_929113495.1). Taxonomy (NCBI): domain Eukaryota; kingdom Metazoa; phylum Arthropoda; class Insecta; order Hymenoptera; family Andrenidae; genus Andrena; species Andrena minutula. Next base: position 23,370,502 of record OV815993.1, read on the forward strand.
GAATGCGCCCCTAGGTTTTCGTACGCCTTCTGAGTTCAGGCATCAGCTGATAACAATGTATGGACACGTTTAACAATAGCAGGGAAAAAACCCTCGAGATGCACAACGCGTTCTACAATAAATTCTTCCTTGTCCTCCGTTTCATAATTACTTAAGACCTTTCAGATGTTTCGTTCATTTCGAATCTATATTATATATTATTCCTATTCTTCAATTCAAAAGGATTTTGAATCCCGCTCTACATCTAACTTCGATGTCTCTATGACTTATAGCTAACTTCATATAATACATGGATTAACACCAGCGGATAACGCAACAGTATGCACTTTGCCTATCTAGAGACGCGGTAGCGTCTCGACGCCAAGTACATGAAAAACACCCTGTATATGTCGATGTCGCTACCGTGTATCTTTACTCGTCGCGGAGACACTCTAACCTAATTCTGACATTTATACATGAATATCTCATCACGCCTGCAATGTTTTGTAAATTTAAAGACATTTTTCTTATGTAAACCGCATATCGGCTTTCGAACAAGACCAATTTCAATAAAATCGGTCCACACATGACAGAGATATCATAATATCGTTCATGGATCAGTCGAATTTATTAATTTTCGTCTCCTGATTCTCCTTCTCCAAGAAATTTTTCGTCAACATAGTACGTATATACGCGTTACACACACACCTTCAGCCAACACATGTTCGTTCTTCTTTCGTCGATTCTCGGGAATATTCGGCAGGGATCGTCGTCCGTCATTGTACATACATATACTTATATATACTATTTTGAATTTTATAACCTACCAAGTGCTAAGGGTCAGAAAAAGTAAATTGTCCGAATTTGGAATGTCACGAGTTTTTACACTACATAGGAGACTGAATTAATGTCTCAATTAATAAGGTAAGTCGCCAAAATTTTTTTAATAGATTTCTTATGTAGAGTCGCAGACTTGGAAGTTGTCCGGAAATGGTTCGACTGAGAAGCATCTCCTTTCACACAAGTTTCTGGAAATTTGTACCATGCATGTACAAAATAAAATATATTGTAGTAAAAAATTGCACTGCATTTAAATTGCCAGATATTTGTATTTGCATATCAGCAATTTAGAGTTTTTATGTATATTATAGAAATGAAGGAGACGCACAGGATTCTGATAAAAATGAAGAGGACGCACAGGCTTGGATAGTAGAATTGGAGGAGACGCATAGGCTTGAATGGATAGAAATGAAGGGAATGCACAGGCGTAAAGGTTGTCCGGAGAAGAATAGATAGATAGACAGAGCATCTTGCTTCGCACAAGTTTCGGGAAAGTAAAATAAGGTAAATCGACAAAATTATAAACATACTAAACTAATTTTATTCCAAAACCAATAAATTGTGTTTTGAAAATATTGGATCTCTTCGTTCATCTTCGCTGAATTATTACCATAGCATTTAAATTTCCGGCAACAAGACATTCTGTCACACGCTCTCATTTCCTTCGGACATCATACGCTCTCATTTCCTTCCGACATCATACGCTCTCATTTCCTTCGGACACATTTGTAATCTACACTTATTATAGCAAAATGCCAATCTATTTCTATATAGTTGCTACGCTATTCATTAATTTTACTAGTTTTCCATTATCCTTATACCCTTATACTCTTATATACCCTTATAACCTATCCACAGTAGTTGCCACGCTATTTATTAATTCATTAATTTTTTAGATTCCCATTATTATTACCATTAGAATTTAAATTTCCTGCAACAAGACTTTCTGCCATACGCTCTCACCTCCTTCGGACACATTTTGTAGTCTCTACACTTACTATAACAAAATACCACTCTATTTGTGTACATAATAAGTTCTACGTTAAGTTGTATATACTGTCTTTATTGACTCCCCTCGGGGTTACAATCTCCTTAACCTACGCCTCCTATCACTCTCTTCTCCCTTACTCTACCTTAAATCTACCTTAAACTATCTTAAACTATCTTAGCCTATCTTAGCCTATCTTATCCTATCTTAATCTACTTCCACCCTTCCGCGCTCGCTCGCCCTCCACCTCCCGCTCCGCCGCTCGCAACGCGTCTCCCGCTCTCTCCCGGACCCCCGATTCCGCTCGACTCCCCTTCCACTCTCATCTCCTCATCCATGCTCCCTTCCCTCTCTCCTCTCCTCAATTTTTCTCATCCATACCTCCCCCTCCCCCCCATCATCTAGCACCTCCCCTGCCATTTCCTGCCACCCCCTCTCTTCCCCTAACCCCATACACACCTCCCATACGTGCTCCCACGTCTCTTCACCCCCTCTACACACCCTGCATATTCTATTTTCCTCCTCCTCCCAGTACCTCCCCCCCCCTCATTTCATTTCCCAACCTAAACCTCGCAACCCTTCCCCATCTACTTTCCCCCCACCCCTTCTTCAGATACCCCGGCAACCCTTCCCCCTTCACCCTACCATACCACCCGTTGTATTGTGATTCCCCTATCCTTTTCCACCTCTCCTCTTCTTGCAATTTCCTTTCCCTGTTCACTAACTCCTCCCCTCTTATTCCCCCCCTTTCCCTTATCCCTTCCATCTCCTCCAGAGTCCACCCCCTTTCCTCGTAAAACACTTTCCTTTCTTCTTCCCACCCCTCCAAAGCCTTTCCCCTCTTTAACCTCCCCTTCATTTCTCCCCAACACCTCCTCGCCAGCTCCCCCCCTCGCCCCTCCTCCAGCTTCCTTTCAAACTCCCACGCCCTCATCCCTGCCCTTCCCTTCATCATTCCCCTTTGCACCTCCTCCCTCACCATATAACTCGGTGTACATCTTTCCAGCCCCATCACCCACTTCAAATATCTGTCATGTAGTTGTTCCACCTTTCCCCTCTCCCTCCACCCCCACACCTCCGCTCCGTACCCTACCACCGGCCACACCAACCTGTCAAAGAGCCATAATCTCCTTTCCCAGTCATTTCCGAACATCCTTTTCCCAATACCCCATACCTTCCCCAACACCGCCGCCCCTTTTTTCACCCTTTCCCTCACATGCTCCTCCTGACCCCCGTTCCCCATCACCGTGTACCCCAGATATTTGAAGTTCCTCACCTCCTCAATCTCCTTCCCCTTCCATCTCCATACCACCCTCTTCCATCTCCCCCCTCCCCTCCTACACCTCATAACCTTCGTTTTCTCCACATTGACTTGCAGTCCTTTCCCATCCACATACTTCTCCAGCTTCCCTATCAGTCCCTTCATCCCCTCCTCGTCCTCCGCCAAAACCGCCACATCGTCAGCGTATGCCAACGCATAGACCTTTTCCCCCCCTAACTTCACTCCCCCCCATCCTCCCTTTTTCAGCTCTTCTTCCATGTCTGCTATGAGCAGGGTGAAGAGGCTCGGACTCAGTGGGCACCCCTGCCTCACCCCTCTCGCCGTCCAAAACCTCTCCCCCTCCTCCTCCCCCACCCGCACCCTACACGATGTTTCCCTCAAAATCTCTCACACCTCCCCACCAACTCCTCCCTCACCCCCCTCACCCTCATTGCCCTAACCAATATCTCCCTGTCCACCGAGTCAAACGCCGCTTTCATATCTATGAACAGTATTGCCATTTTCCCCCTCTTTCTTCCCACTTGCCTGTTCATTAAATAATTTAATACATACACATTGTCCATACACCCCACCCCCCTCCTAAAGCCCGTTTGACCCGGTGGCAGCAGTCCTTTCCCCTCCACTTCCAGTCTTAATCTCTCCGCTAACACAGAGGCGTACACCTTGTACGCCGTCTGTGTCAGCGTTATCCCCCTATATTCTTCCACTTTCCTACCCACCCCCTTCTTCACTACGGGTACAACCACCCCCTCTCTCCACTCTTTAGGCCAGCCTTCCCCCCTCCACACCTTCTTACATAGCCCCCAAAGCCAATTCTCCACTTCTGCTCCTCCAGACTTCCACACCTCGTTCGGTATCCCATCCCCCCCCCCCCCGGCCTTCCCATCCTTTAAATTCCTTATCACCTTCCCAATTTCCTCTCTCCCTATTTCCGCCTCTCCATCCTCCCTCCTCCTCGTCTCCCCACCCCTTCTCACCCTCCATTCCACCCCCCCAGCAACCCCCTGAAATACCCGTCCCATTCCACCATTGATATTCCTTCATTAACCCTCCCTCTCCTTTTCCTACCCCTATTTACCACCTTCCATACTTGCCCCTCCGTTCTTATTCCTTCCACTTCTCTCATCCACCTCTCCACCTCTTTCTTCCTTTTTTCCTCGCACAACCATACTCCCTCTTCCTCTCCTTATATTCTCTCCCATCCCCTCCTTCCCTCCTCCATTTTCTCAATTCTCTCCTTACCTTATTCTTCTCTTCTCTGCACTCCTTATCCCACCACCCTCCCTTCTTTGCCGTTTCCCCCCCCCTTCCCCATCATACCCATCGCGCCCTTAATCCTTTCTCGCATCTCACACCATTCCTCATCTACTCCCCTCTCCCCCTCCCCCCTTTTCCCAAACTTCCTCACAAATTCTCGCCTTCCCTCTTCCGTCCAGTCACCTCTACCCCCTCCCCTCGCCCCTCTATTCCCCCCATTTTCCCCTTCCACCCTCCCCTCCCCTCTTAACCACACCACCACCGGATGGTGATCTGATTCCACCCTCTCTCCTACCTCCAACCTTCCCACTTTCTCCCTTGTATCCTCGTTCCCTACCACGTAGTCAATTACCGTATTCCCCCTTCCCCCTGTGAACGTCCACTCCCCCTCCTCGTCCCCCTCTGTATTCCCATTTAATATTCCCCACCCCCTTTCCTCTAACCACCTACACAGCCTCCTCCCTTCCCCATTCACTTCCTTATCCTTGGATCTCCTACTCCCTCCCCCTCTTCCCTTACCCTCCTCTTCCCACAATATCTCCCCTCCTACCTCCCCCGTTCGCGCATTAAAGTCCCCCCCTATCAGTACTCTTATCCCCACCTCTTGCTCTTCCATCCACTCCCCTAAATCCTCTAGCTTCTCTTTCAAGTCCCTATTCACATATACGCCAACTATTTTCCACCATCCCCTCCCAATCTTCACTTTCTTCGCCAGTATCCCCTCCTTCCCTCCCCCTCCCCCATCACCTACTTCCAGCTCCTTTCTCACCCCCATCATCATTCCTCCTATCGCTCTTCCCTTCTGATTATCTCTCCTGGCCCACTGCTTTTCCCAAACATACCCTCTAGGTAGTCTCCTCTCGACATATCCCCAATCTTTCTCCTCCACCCACGTCTCACTCAATACCATCACATCCCATTCTTCCAGTCCCCTCCAAAAACCTTCATCCTTCCTCTTTACCCCCGCTACGTTCCAGAACGCCACCCTCCACATCCCCCCTTCCTTTCCCCTCTCCCTCCTCCTTCCCCCTTACCACTTCATTCGTTTCCCTGCCCCTCACACCATTTCTCCCTTAACTCGTCCCACCTTCTTATCTTCCCGTCCACCCACATTTTCAAATAACCCACCTGCACTTTCCTTCCCCCTTCCCTCTCCATTTGTGCCTCTCTTTCTATCTTCCATTTTGCCCTCCGCTCCTCCTCGGTGAGGTCGTCCTCTACCCTTTCCCTTCTTCCCCTCAGTTTTTTCTTCGCATCCATCACCTTCCTCTTCTCCTCCCTCCCCTCCAACCTTACCAGCACCATTCCACTCCCCTCCTTTCCAACTCTTCCTATTCTCACCACCTCCTTTATTCCCTTCACCCCCAATCCCATCCTTTCCCATAGTTTCTCTACTTCCTCCTTCACCTCCTTCCCTTCCAACCCCAACCCCCTTATCACCACATTGTTTCTTCTCACTTCCCTTTCTTTTTTGTCCTGCAAGACCTCTATTCTTCTAACTCTCACCCTCCATTCCTCCTCTTGTCCTTCCCCCCTCCCCCCTCCCCCCCACTCCCTCTTCTTTCCTTTTCCCACCGCCCTACCTTCTCCATCACCTCCTCCATCCTCCTATCCCATTCTTCTATCTTCCCTAGCTTCTCCACCAGGCCTCCTCTCCTCACCCTCTCTTCCCTCATCTCCTCCTCCCATCTCCTCCTTTCCTCTCTCCACTCCTCCTCACTTCTTCTTCTGTCTTCCCTTTCCTTTTTCATCTCCTTCCTTTCCTTCCTCATCTCCTCCCTCTCCTTCCTTATCTCCTCCTCCATCATCCTTCTCTCTTCCCTATCCTTTCTCATTTCCTCCCTCATCCTCCTCATCTCCAACATCATATCCCTTATCATTCCCTCCAGCGATTCCTCTTCTTTTCCTCCCTCCTCCCTCCCTCCTTTCCCTCCATTTTCCGGGGACCTCCACGTCTTCGAGCACCTCTTGAATCCTCCTTCTTTATCCTGCTCCATTGCTCCAGTGTCTTCCTCTCTCTCCCTCTTCTTCCCCCCCATAGAGTCTAAGCTTCCTACGCTACGCTCACTGTCCTTTCTATATCTACCTTCGTTTGCCGTCCTTCCCATTTCTTTTTCTCCCCCTTTTTTCGCCTCCATCTCTCCTCTTCTTCTCTCTCCCCTCTCTCCTTTCTTCCCCTTTCCCACTTTTCTTGCCCTGATTCCCTTTTATCCTACCCTCTTATCCTTTTATCCCTTGTACCTTTGATCCTTTCCTTTCTCCTCGTCTTTCCTTACCCCTCTAGCCTTCTCTGTTTTTCAAATTTCCCGCCTTATCACCAGCTCGTCACTCCTGCTTCACTCTTCTCCCACCTGCGCCACTACCTGTCACACTCCGCGTTCCTTCCCGCCTTTTTTCGCCTATCTCCACCTAACCTCCCAAGCCTCCCTTATCCCTCCCGTATTTCTACTACCACCTAACACCGTCCCTTTCCCTTTATCTCCCGACCCTTCCTCAACTCCCCTCTGCCTTTCACTCCACTTTCCACTCTACCTCACCACCTCACTCGCCTTTCGCTCCAGCTACACACTCCACTCACTCTTACGCCCAGCTATCACGCACGCGACCGGAAACGGAAGTCCCTACGTTAAGTTGTAATAATAACTAAAATAACTAAAATGTGGATTTTATATATATATATATATATATATATATATATATATATATATATATTATATTATATATTTACAGATAACACTAGTTTACACTGAAAATGTACATTTGATGAGAGGTGACTTTTCTTATGGATTTTCTCCCGCTGAATTCGAAAATCAAGGTTAAAATTTTTTTTATGGAACAGTTTTTAAGTTATTGTGATTTTTCAATTTTTATACATTTTTTCACTTTAAAAACCATATCTAGAGCTAGATGTGCCCGATTTGGTCGTTCTTGGTACCAAATGAAAGACATTGAAATGACAAACAAATATGTGTAATGGGATCTTTAATTGGTTAAGCGGTTCAAAAGATATTGATGAAAATAGTCCACATTTTTAAAAAAAATAGATTTTTCAGCTTATTCTGTAGCCACGGAAAAATAGAAACCGATAAAAAACGTCCGGTTTCTCTTCATATGCGTAAACCTGATACTCTTACGCAAAAAATAACACCAACCAGAAGTAAATCGACCGAAAAATGACAAAGTTATTAGCGATTGAGTGAATAAATCCAACTCCCACATTTTGACAAGTGGCCATGCCGGCAACGGTTTTTTTCGTTCTCACGTTGACGCCTCTGCTACAGCGAAAACTGACATTTCGTTTTGAATAAAACAACACAATTTTGATTGTAAAAAAACATACGAAAGAACCCAACTTTATTCTTTAGAATATTTTAGAAATAGTTTTGGCTCTTGCTCAGTCTTCGGTTGGTTTTGGGATCCGTTTCTCTTACGAGGAACCATATGTAGTCTGCCAACATTGCTTCATCCCAAAACCCTTGATAACGTCGCTCGATGGTCTTACCGATTTGCTGGAGAAATACAACAAGATGGGTATGGAATGCCATTATTTAATTTCATTCTTGTTCATTTTCTATTGTACTCTTTTTACCATTTTATTTCATTCTAACAGGTGTAAATATGTCTCTGAAAATCCATTTTTTACACTCTCATTTGAATTTCTTTCCGGACAATCTTGGTCACGTAAGTGACGAACACGGTGAGAGATTTCACCAAGAAATTAAAACCATCGAGCGACGTTATCAAGGGTTTTGGGATGAAGCAATGTTGGCAGACTACATATGGTTCCTCGTAAGAGAAACGGATCCCAAAACCAACCGAAGACAGAGCAAGAGCCAAAACTATTTCTAAAATATTCTAAAGAATAAAGTTGGGTTCTTTCGTATGTTTTTTTACAATCAAAATTGTGTTGTTTTATTCAAAACGAAATGTCAGTTTTCGCTGTAGCAGAGGCGTCAACGTGAGAACGAAAAAAACCGTTGCCGGCATGGCCACTTGTCAAAATGTGGGAGTTGGATTTATTCACTCAATCGTTAATAACTTTGTCATTTTTCGGTCGATTTACTTCTGGTTGGTGTTATTTTTTGCGTAAGAGTATCAGGTTTACGCATATGAAGAGAAACCGGACGTTTTTTATCGGTTTCTATTTTTCCGTGGCCACAGAATAAGCTGAAAAATCTATTTTTTTTAAAAATGTGGACTATTTTCATCAATATCTTTTGAACCGCTTAACCAATTAAAGATCCCATTACACATATTTGTTCGTCATTTCAATGTCTTTCATTTGGTACCAAGAACGACCAAATCGGGCACATCTAGCTCTAGATATGGTTTTTAAAGTGAAAAAATGTATAAAAATTGAAAAATCACAATAACTTAAAAACTGTTCCATAAAAAATATTTTAACCTTGATTTTCGAATTCAGCGGGAGAAAATCCATAAGAAAAGTCACCTCTCATCAAATGTACATGAAATTGATTTAATTTTGTAAACTAGTGTAATCGAAGCAGAAGATGATGCAGTATGATCTACGGCAGAGAAAAAAATGATGGAAACATAGCGTCTCGACGTCAAGTACATGCGAAAATTTATTTTATAAATAATAATAAATAATTAGTAAAGGTGCCCTATTTTTCTGTTAATAATGCAGACGAAGAGAATCATTTCAATAGCTGAAAGAGAAAGGAACTCTGCTGCACGAGCAAATGAAATCACAAAAAATTGTATCTAGAATTTATCCTTAATTCTGTCGCGTGATAATTCGTAATTTATAATATTAAAAATTATCTAAAGTCAGTCCTTACGCAAGTTATCTTTGTAAAAAGAAATGAGATCCCCATAAAAATAACTTCAAAAAAGTAAAAAAATACGCCAAGTACATGAAAAATCAAATAATCACAAAAAAAATAATAATCCCCGAAAAATCAAATAAATCACAAAAAAAAAATAGAAGACAATAATAAAAATCACAAAAAATAGAAGATAATATAATAATTACAAAATTAAAAAAAGTTGTGAAATCAAAATGAGCTGCCAGTACATAAAGATGCTTTCCAACTGCGCTTTAGATGACACGACTACATATGCACAGCTAAAATTCCATTACTCATAATGGCTATTTATACAAAGAAAAAATGTATTAAATAATAATATGCAGATATATTTTTATACAAATAAATATTTTAATACGAATAAATATTCGATTCAAAATACTTGGCGCTGCGCAACCGAAAAAATGTTAATTACCTTAGTATTAATAATTTACAACTCCATTACAATATAAAAAACATATACATACACATATTAGAAACGCAGTCAGATTTATTCTACATATATTTAATTCTAATGCCATACGTAGCATATGCACACGCACGCACACACGCATACACGTACAAGAAAGAAAGAAAAGGATTAATGCAATTTATACATATTTATTGAGTTTAGCAACACCAATTCGGGGCGCAGCGCCAAGTATTTTGAATCAAATATTTATTCGTATTAAAATATTTATTTGTATAAAAATATATCTGCATATTATTATTTAATACATTTTTTCGTTGTATAAATAGCCATTATGAGTAATGGAATTTTAGCTGTGCATATGTAGTTGTGTCATCTAAAGCGCAGTTGGAAAGCATCTTTATGTACTGGCAGCTCATTTTGATTTCACAACTTTTTTTAATCTTGTAATTATTATATTATCTTCTATTTTTTGTGATTTTTATTATTGTCTTCTATTTTTTTTGTGATTTATTTGATTTTTCGGGAATTATTATTTTTTTTGTGATTATTTGATTTTTCATGTACTTGGCGTATTTTTTTACTTTTTTGAAGTTATATATATATAAAATCCACATTTTAGTTATTTTAGTTATTATTACAACTTAACGTAGGACTTATTATGTACACAAATAGAGTGGTATTTTGTTATAGTAAGTGTAGAGACTACAAAATGTGTCCGAAGGAGGTGAGAGCGTTTGGCAGAAAGTCTTGTTGCAGGAAATTTAAATTCTAATGGTAATAATAATGGGAATCTAAAAAATTAATGAATTAATAAATAGCGTGGCAACTACTGTGGGTAGGTTATAAGGGTATATAAGAGTATAAGGGTATAAGGATAATGGAAAACTAGTAAAATTAATGAATAGCGTAGCAACTATATAGAAATAGATTGGCATTTTGCTATAATAAGTGTAGATTACAAATGTGTCCGAAGGAAATGAGAGCGTATGATGTCGGAAGGAAATGAGAGCGTATGATGTCCGAAGGAAATGAGAGCGTGTGACAGAATGTCTTGTTGCCGGAAATTTAAATGCTATGGTAATAATTCAGCGAAGATGAACGAAGAGATCCAATATTTTCAAAACACAATTTATTGGTTTTGGAATAAAATTAGTTTAGTATGTTTATAATTTTGTCGATTTACCTTATTTTACTTTCCCGAAACTTGTGCGAAGCAAGATGCTCTGTCTATCTATCTATTCTTCTCCGGACAACCTTTACGCCTGTGCATTCCCTTCATTTCTATCCATTCAAGCCTATGCGTCTCCTCCAATTCTACTATCCAAGCCTGTGCGTCCTCTTCATTTTTATCAGAATCCTGTGCGTCTCCTTCATTTCTATAATATACATAAAAACTCTAAATTGCTGATATGCAAATACAAATATCTGGCAATTTAAATGCAGTGCAATTTTTTACTACAATATATTTTATTTTGTACATGCATGGTACAAATTTCGAGAAACTTGTGTGAAAGGAGATGCCTCTCAGTCGAACCATTTCCGGACAACTTCCAAGTCTGCGACTCTACATAAGAAATCTATTAAAAAAATTTTGGCGACTTACCTTATTAATTGAGACATTAATTCAGTCTCCTATGTAGTGTAAAAACTCGTGACATTCCAAATTCGGACAATTTACTTTTTCTGACACTTAGCACTTGGTAGGTTATAAAATTCAAAATAGTATATATAAGTATATGTATGTACAATGACGGACGACGATCCCTGCCGAATATTCCCGAGAATCGACGAAAGAAGAACGAACATGTGTTGGCTGAAGGTGTGTGTGTAACGCGTATATACGTACTATGTTGACGAAAAATTTCTTGGAGAAGGAGAATCAGGAGACGAAAATTAATAAATTCGACTGATCCATGAACGATATTATGATATCTCTGTCATGTGTGGACCGATTTTATTGAAATTGGTCTTGTTCGAAAGCCGATATGCGGTTTACATAAGAAAAATGTCTTTAAATTTACAAAACATTGCAGGCGTGATGAGATATTCATGTATAAATGTCAGAATTAGGTTAGAGTGTCTCCGCGACGAGTAAAGATACACGGTAGCGACATCGACATATACAGGGTGTTTTTCATGTACTTGGCGTCGAGACGCTACCGCGTCTCTAGATAGGCAAAGTGCATACTGTTGCGTTATCCGCTGGTGTTAATCCATGTATTATATGAAGTTAGCTATAAGTCATAGAGACATCGAAGTTAGATGTAGAGCGGGATTCAAAATCCTTTTGAATTGAAGAATAGGAATAATATATAATATAGATTCGAAATGAACGAAACATCTGAAAGGTCTTAAGTAATTATGAAACGGAGGACAAGGAAGAATTTATTGTAGAACGCGTTGTGCATCTCGAGGGTTTTTTCCCTGCTATTGTTAAACGTGTCCATACATTGTTATCAGCTGATGCCTGAACTCAGAAGGCGTACGAAAACCTAGGGGCGCATTCATTAGCTTTCAAGTTACCGTTAGACCAGGCGAGATAGTAAATAGCTTAACTTTCTCCTCTGCACATCTGCGTGCCAAATTTCGTTGAGCGAGCGGCTGCGCGTGTCATAAAAGTACTTAAAACTCTGTCCTCCCTTTCAATAACTGTCGATGTCCTGTTAGGGTAAAAACTCCGGTCGAGGAAGGCTGAAAGTCATAAAGTCATAAACTTTCTCCGAGTGACGTCGTCTTGACCTCGAGGGTTGCGCTTACTTACCTGCGAGATATGTATATACCGTACGTAGCCTATGTACTACCCCTATGTACTTGGGAAGCGTACCTTGATCAACAGAGGAGAGTGGGAGGAAGCATGAAGGAAGGGCGAAGGACAGCCCACTAACGAAGCTAGAGGGATGACACCGTCTTGATTGGGCGAAAGGATCCGGAGAGGGAGTCCGAGGAAGACTTCAAACTTAAAGGAGTAGGGACTCGGAGGTGACAAGCGAGGCGTTATTTTTGTAAGAGAGCAGATCAATATTGTCAGCAGAGTTGAAACGTTTTACATAGAAAATATACAAATAGCTTCTGAATATTTTACCTTGTGAAATCATTTTGAAATACCCGCGCACTCCAACGAGCTGAATGCTTCAGCATTCCACGGGCACCAACCCGCGTTCCGTTCAAATAATCACCGCCGGGACGCGCAACAAAAATTGGTGACAGCGGTGGGATATTTAAAAATAATTGATAGACTGTTTAATCTATTTATTTTTTTTTGCCGGCTCGTGAGTGCAACATTAGTGATAGTATAGACTAATAGTGCGACTGGACGCTCAATTTAAATTTAGGATATATATATATATATATATATATATAGTGTGCGCGAAAAAACGCTGAATTTAAAATAGTTATAAATTCTAAAAGTGTATGTGAAGGTACATCCCCTCTCTCAAGGGTTTTACACGGTTTCCCCGCGAGCAAAGGGCAAATGCCAGAGGTGGGTGGTTTTTAGTGGCCGTGTCATTATTTTCCCTAAAACCACATGTATTCTTCGATCAGAATTATTCGTTGAACATTTTGTGCACATCATCTCTAAATTACGAAACGGAGAAGAGCTTTGGAACGTCGAGGGGACAACGAGGAGCTGCTTGATCAAGCCACGACGAGCTGTTTCAGCAGGGAACTGAGGTCTTTTCCATTTTTCAACAAACAAGGACAGGCAGATCGGGTGAATTCATCCATAAACAACGTGCGAGACGTAAAGTACAAATCTTTAAGTTACGCAAGGCGCATATTTGTTAGTTTAAGTGTTTTGCGATTATATTTAACGTAGGGTTGATAGTTTATTTAAATCATAAGTCAATCTATATATTCAAAATGTTGCGTAGTGGGAATGCTATGAGGAGACGTTGGAGGCAAATAGCAAATTCAGATAGTATTCAAGATTTTGAAACTGAGGATTTGTCAAGAGAAATCCCTCGGGCACAGCGTCCTCTCCCTTATACGTCTCATTTGGATAATTTGAGCTTTATACGTGCGAGTACTCCAGAACCCGTCTTGATAAGGGAAGAACTGCCTTGTTCCAGTGCGGTTGATACCGTTAGCTTGCCAAGTATTAGTCAGGCGTCGTCTTATATGCCACTAAAGATCGCAGCAGATTTGATTCCTCGTTTTGATGGGACATCTTGTTCTCTCACGGAATTCATTCGGCAATGTCGATTCCAAAGTTAACCCAGCGGACCGCGAAAATCTTCTTTCAATAGCTAGATATAAAATTCAGGGTCATGCCAAATTGTTAATGGGGAATTATAAAATCTCAAGTACTCTAGATGAGCTCATTAATTCCCTTAAAGCAGTTTTTGAACAATCCTTCGATGTTGGTCGCATTCAGGATGAATTGAAGGGATTGCGTCAGGGGCGAAATGAAAATGTTAGGACTTACGGAGCGCGTGTCTCTGAGATACTTTCTCGTGGTTTAGAGGCCGTTAGGGAGAAATTTAGTACTGAACAATTTGCAGGCAATGTAGCTTCATTTGAACGGGCGGCTATTAGGAGTTTTATACAAGGTCTTCACAGCGAAGTCATACGAGTTCTTGTTCTCAGGGAACAAATCGACAATTTGGAAGTTGCTGTTAATCTTGCTAGTAGGATGGAGCCGGGAGTTAATGAATCTTCTGTATCGCATTCATTACCCCAACCTTTAATTTCAAACGCCAAGGTTTTCTCAAATTTTGCCAGTAATATAAAATGTTTCGAGTGCAATCAAATGGGTCATGTTCGTAATAAATGTCCTCGTATAAAAAGACAATTTTCAAAACTACCAGATCGCAGTTCTATTAGATGTAATTACTGCAGAAAAACAGGTCATATTGAATCTCATTGTTATAAAAAGCAAAATGATAGTGTTCCTCAAAACCGTAATGATCATCCCTCAATAATGAATACGGATAATTTAAACTCAAAAGGGGCTTCCCGGAGCGCGACGCGAAGCGAACCCTTGATTGCACGCGCCTAAGCCAACAAGCCTGCTTCAGAATTAATTTGAAAGAAATTAGTCGGTTACCTGTGTTTTCTTTAGCGCATAATAATTTCCGTGACGGGACAGCTGATTTCCTCATTGATACAGGTTCCCAACTTAATCTGATAAGACAGGGGCTTGTAATTCCGGATACAGAAATAGATACAAGTGTAATTTATAATCTTACTGGTATAGATTCAGGAAATATTCCCACCAAAGGAGAAACATTTATACAGATCCATGGTGTTGATGTAGGGTTCCAGATTGTTGACGATAACTTTCCTATCATGGAAATGGGAATTTTAGGAATGCCGTTTCTGGAAAAATTAGAAGCAAAATTAATATTTCGAAATACTATCCCGAATAGTCTTCAGATTGCTAGTATGGAGTTTCCTCTCCGAACATCATTTTCGTATAATTTGCCTCCACGCGCAAAAACGTTTATTAACATCCCAGTTAAAAATACGGAAAATAAGAGCGGTTATATTAGGAAGTTAGATACAGAACCGGGTGTGTATGTGGGTGAGGTGTTGGTGACACAGGAGAAAGGATTCGCCAAGGTCCTAGCGATTAATACCACTCCTAATCCTGTTACCATTAACATAGCTCCTGTCGAGTTAGAAGAAATTATAGAAGCTTTACCTGCATCCCGTTCAGCCCGAACAGGTGATCCCGATGTGGGTCAGGCGAGGGCTGATGCTCGTAGGTTAGTCGATTTATTTAGGATTCTTGACTTAGGTGATCTTAATGATGCCGAACAAACCAGTATTCTAGAAATTATAAATGCATTCCCGTATCAATTTTATCTTCCCTCAGATAAATTAAATTCAACCGATACAATTCGCCATAGCATAATTACTACAGATGAGATACCCATAAATACAAAGCAATATCGTTTTCCTCAAGTCCATAAGGAGGAAATTAAAAAGCAAATAAATTCATTATTGGAAAATGGAATAATTCAACCGTCTTCATCGCCGTATAATTCACCTGTTTGGATTGTTCCGAAAAAACCGGGTCCTGATGGTGTAATTCGTTGGCGTGTTGTAATGGACTACCGTAAACTAAATGAAAAAACTGTAAATGATGCTTACCCTCTTCCTAACATTATTGACATATTAGACCAACTCGGTTCAGCTAAATATTTTAGTACCCTCGATTTAGCTTCTAGATTCCATCAGATACCCGTAGATTGTGCATCTAAATCAAAGACTGCTTTTTCAACTCCTCATGGGCATTATGAATTCAATAGGATGCCATTTGGTCTCAAGAATGCCCCAGCAACGTTTCAGAGATGTATGGATTTGGTTCTATCTGGTTTACAGGGAGTTGAACTCTTTGTATACATGGATGATGTAGTCATATATGCTGATTCCTTGGAAGAACATGCCCGAAAATTAAAAAGTCTTTTAGCTAGATTACAAAACGCTGGTTTAACTTTGCAACCTGACAAGTGTCGCTTCCTTAGACAAGAACTTACATATCTGGGTCATATTATTTCTGTAAATGGTGTGAAACCTGATCCTGAGAAAATCAGAGTAGTTAAACAATTCCCCATTCCTAAAACTAAGAAAAATATAAAACAGTTCTTAGGTTTAATAGGATATTACAGGCGATTTATTCCCAATATGGCCAAAATTGCTAAACCTTTGACACAACTCTTAAAAGCAACCGTTCCTTTTGTTTCGACTAATCAATCCCAACTTGCTTTCGAGAATTTGAGAGATATTATATGCTCGGAGCCCTTACTTCAGTATCCAGATTTCAAAAAATCTTTTATTGTAACCACTGATGCTTCTGATTATGATGTTGGAGCAGTACTAAGTCAAGGCTCTATCGGAAAAGATCTTCCCATCGCTTATGCATCTAGAACTTTGAATGACGCTGAGACTAGATACTCTACAATAGAGAAAGAGTTATTAGCCGTTACTTTTGCTGTCGAACATTTCCGACCTTATTTGTATGGACAACAATTTACCCTTGTCACTGATCATCGTCCATTAGTTTGGTTGCACAATGTAAAGGATCCAACCTCGAGACTCATGAGATGGAGGATTAAATTAAATGAGTACGATTATGAAATAGTTTATAAACCTGGGAAAATCAATTCCAATGCTGATGCATTATCCCGTAACCCTCCGATTTCCGACACAGAGTTTTTTCCACAATTCCAAATTTCCAAGACAAATGACATTGACAACTCTTCTTCGATGCGTTTGCAAAGGGTTATTGTAGGCGCCAACAATTTACCAATTGCAGATTCTGAGAGGTATGAGGATACAGATTTGGACGACTCTGTAAATAACAATGAAAAATTGGTAGCCGACGTTTTTTTAACGTACGGAAAGAATTTCGAACATCAATCTGAGGTCATTCTTGATAAAGTTTGTATTGACATTAGTTTAACTGACAGTGACTGTGACGAATATTACACAGCTGATGAAGATGAAACTCCCCATTCCTGTAAGAGAATATACTCTGAGAGTGTGGGACCTTCTCAGTCTGGTAATAATTTTTCTAAAGATTATGTAGTGGCTGGAGGATCGAATTTGAGGGGTATGGAGGATTCTCGTCGACATGGTAGTCTGTTGGTTATCGGAAAGGCCGATTTCAAAGGCACCCCGCTTCAGACACCGGTCGGAGAAGGTTCCGTACCTCGTGGGAACCAAGCGCTGGCTGGTCTGTTGGCTAACGGGAAGGTCTATACGAAAGACTCCGCTCAGATTGCTAACTTGGGGTCCACGGTCCGTGAGGGGACGTTGGCGAGAGAGCCTGTTTTTGGAAATGTTGATGTGGTACAGGCTGACGAGCCAAGTGTTTTTGAGAGTAAGCATGGTGATGCTTTGACACGATCCTCCGTAGAAATGACCTCAGAGAAAAATGATTCATGTAGAAATAGTAGAGTCAAAATATTAGCGACAAATACTTTATCACCACCTCAAACATCCCCTCTCTCACTCTTACCTTCCATTATTTATATTAAAGATCATCTTCATATGCGGAAAGATAATCGTATCCATTTCTTCACCCTTAATTGCCAAATTGTGTCACAAATCAGTCAGGATTTGCTTAACCAAGGTAGTTTTTCTGTGGAACAAATAAGACAACAATCCATTAACATTGGCGAGGCAATGGTTTTCCCTGGTGGAAAATATTTAATTTTTCATCTATTTTCTAAGATAGTCCCGACAGAACAACAGAACTTTAGACATCTTGCGTCTTCATTGTCATCTCTTAAGAATTTAATGGAATCCTTGAGTATAACATCTATTAGTTTATCAAAAAAGGATAATAATATTGAACCCATTAAATGGAATTCTTTTGAATATCTTTTAAAACAAACATTTAATAACTCAAAATATAATATTACGGTTTGCACCGGAGAAATCATTTTTCCTTCTCTATCAAGGAGACCTTTGATTATTCAGGAATACCATGAGTCTGTAGTAGGAGGTCATCAGGGTATGACCAAATTGTTCAAACGAATAAGGGAGGACTTTTATTGGTTAGGTATGGGAAAGGAAATTTCACATTTCATTCGTACCTGTTCGAGTTGTCAAAGAAACAAGATGCTCTCGGCAAAAACAAAACAACCAATGCGTATCACTGATACTCCTGAAAGAGCTTTCGAAAAGGTACAGATGGATATTGTTGGTCCATTACCTATAACAGGAAAAGGGAATAAATATTTGTTAACACTCCAAGATAATTTGACAAAATATTCAGATGCTATTCCATTACCTACTATTGATTCCATATCTGTCGCAGTCGCTTTAGCTGAGCAATTCATTAGTCGGTTTGGTTGTCCTCGAGTTATTCACACGGATCAGGGGAGCAATTTTGTTAGCGCCGTAATGAAAAATTTCTGTAAAATCTTTAAAATACAGAGGATTACTTCTACTGCATTCCACCCACAGTCATTGGGGTCTTTAGAGCGGGCTCATCGTGTCTTCATTGACTATTTGAAACACTATTGTGTTAAGACTGACTGGGACAGTTGGATTAGATTTGGAATATTCTCCTATAATACTTCCGTACACGAGGCTACTGGTTTTACACCACATGAACTGGTCTTTGGTAGAAAGGCTACCATTCCATCGGAATTCTCTAAACAAGAAGTACCTCGAACATTCGTTCAATATCTGGACCAACTTTTCACAATAATCACTACTACTCAAGCTACGGCGGCAGCCAATCTGGAACAAGCAAAAGAAAGGAGTAAAGTATATTATGATAAAAATGATAATCCTCGTAAATTTAATGTAAACGACGATGTATATTTGCTTAGAGAACCTAAGACTTCTAAGTTCGATTCTAATTGGACTGGTCCTTATAGGATTATTCGAATGCATGACGATTTAACTATAGAAATAGCAATAACGGCGCATAGATCTAAGATAGTACATGCAAATAAGTTAAAGTTAGCATATATAAGATTAGACCCTTCTTAAGTAACTTTAATTGTGTGCTTTGTAAGCGTTATGTCAACTTATATGAGTTATGATTATTTTATACAGAATAAGGATTATGTCGTTTTTTTTGAATGAAATATTTAGATAAGTTTAGTTAAAGTGTTATATTACAACTATATACTAGTTATGCATTACAGTACAATTGATCTAATATTACCTAGTAATAGAATAATATTTTACTATTGTAAAATGTTGCGGTGTAACTATTATTCTTCAACTCGTGCTTCCCGCGGGATAATAGGTGGACCGAGTAGCTTGTTTACCGCGGGGCTGGTGCGGGGAGAGGAGGCGTAGTTATACTTGTAATCATTTATGTAAAGTACGTGTTCATTCACTTTTGTATACTTAAACTAGTATCGATGTATTGTTTTGCTGAAAAGCTGTTTCTATAGGAAACACCTTTTGTATATGGAGGGAGGTGTTGCGTTATCCGCTGGTGTTAATCCATGTATTATATGAAGTTAGCTATAAGTCATAGAGACATCGAAGTTAGATGTAGAGCGGGATTCAAAATCCTTTTGAATTGAAGAATAGGAATAATATATAATATAGATTCGAAATGAACGAAACATCTGAAAGGTCTTAAGTAATTATGAAACGGAGGACAAGGAAGAATTTATTGTAGAACGCGTTGTGCATCTCGAGGGTTTTTTCCCTGCTATTGTTAAACGTGTCCATACATTGTTATCAGCTGATGCCTGAACTCAGAAGGCGTACGAAAACCTAGGGGCGCATTCATTAGCTTTCAAGTTACCGTTAGACCAGGCGAGATAGTAAATAGCTTAACTTTCTCCTCTGCACATCTGCGTGCCAAATTTCGTTGAGCGAGCGGCTGCGCGTGTCATAAAAGTACTTAAAACTCTGTCCTCCCTTTCAATAACTGTCGATGTCCTGTTAGGGTAAAAACTCCGGTCGAGGAAGGCTGAAAGTCATAAAGTCATAAACTTTCTCCGAGTGACGTCGTCTTGACCTCGAGGGTTGCGCTTACTTACCTGCGAGATATGTATATACCGTACGTAGCCTATGTACTACCCCTATGTACTTGGGAAGCGTACCTTGATCAACAGAGGAGAGTGGGAGGAAGCATGAAGGAAGGGCGAAGGACAGCCCACTAACGAAGCTAGAGGGATGACACCGTCTTGATTGGGCGAAAGGATCCGGAGAGGGAGTCCGAGGAAGACTTCAAACTTAAAGGAGTAGGGACTCGGAGGTGACAAGCGAGGCGTTATTTTTGTAAGAGGGCAGATCAATATTGTCAGCAGAGTTGAAACGTTTTACATAGAAAATATACAAATAGCTTCTGAATATTTTACCTTGTGAAATCATTTTGAAATACCCGCGCACTCCAACGAGCTGAATGCTTCAGCATTCCACGGGCACCAACCCGCGTTCCGTTCAAATAATCACCGCCGGGACGCGCAACAATACCAAAGACTGTCAAAATCTTACAGGTTACATGCACATTCGTTAGTTTTATTATTCGTGACATTAAATAAATTCCCACGAATCAAAGCGGCGAATTGAAAATCCACCGGGAAGTTAAGCTATGCTATACTATGCTGTGCCATGCTATGCTATGCTATGCTATGCGATGCTATGCTGTGCGATGCTATACTATTAAAATATTAGCTTCAATACATTCTTATGGAACCGTTTCCATCAAAAGCTAAGTTAAAACATAGCATCGCATAACATAGCTTAGCTGCTACGAGTATATTTATTTGTATTATTTGTATTACTTACATTTTCATTAGGCGTAGACATCTTGTGCGTCGTGGCGTTGTACGAAAAACAAAAGCAAGCTTCAGCTTGCCCAGATGCAAGGTAAACATTCGACGATCAAAGCGCTCGTTTTAGAAAATATCGATCGATACTGCTAATTATCGAAATCTTTCTTCAATACGTTTCGCGTTAAGCGAGGGTATAGAAAATTTGAATTTCGCCCGACGGCGCGCACGGGCACTTGGGTCTAGGCATGATGTAAAGACATAAGGTGTGCTCGTGCGCACCCTTTACAAATTAGCCAATAACGTGCCCTTCCCAAGATCGTTCATATTGGATAGTCAACCAATACGACAGTTGCATTAAAATCTGGTAACGTAACGTAGTCTTGTTCAAACTTCGCACCTTTACAGTTTACGCTACACGAAGTTAGGTAGTACATTATAAACTCCATAATGTAACTAGGCGGCCATATTTTAACATGACGTCCCCAGGACGTCCCCAGAACGTCCCCCAGGACGTCTTTGGGACTTTGCCGGACGTTGTGCTGTATGGGTACATAATCACAAAAATAGAAGACAATAATAATCACAAAAAATTGTATCTAGAATTTATCCTTAATTCTGTCGCGTGATAATTCGTAATTTATAATATTAAAAATTATCTAAAGTCAGTCCCTACGCAAGTTATCTTTGTAAAAAGAAATGAGATCCCCATAAAAATAACTTCAAAAAAGTAAAAAAATACGCCAAGAACATGAAAAATCAAATAATCACAAAAAAAATAATAATCCCCGAAAAATCAAATAAATCACAAAAAAAAATAGAAGACAATAATAAAAATCACAAAAAATAGAAGATAATATAATAATTACAAAATTAAAAAAAGTTGTGAAATCAAAATGAGCTGCCAGTACATAAAGATGCTTTCCAACTGCGCTTTAGATGACACAACTACATATGCACAGCTAAAATTCCATTACTCATAATGGCTATTTATACAAAGAAAAAATGTATTAAATAATAATATGCAGATATATTTTTATACAAATAAATATTTTAATACGAATAAATATTTGATTCAAAATACTTGGCGCTGCGCTCCGAATTGGTGTTGCTAAACTCAATAAATATGTATAAATTGCATTAATCCTTTTCTTTCTTTCTTGTACGTGTATGCGTGTGTGCGTGCGTGTGCATATGCTACGTATGGCATTAGAATTAAATATATGTAGAATAAATCTGACTGCGTTTCTAATATGTGTATGTATATGTTTTTTATATTGTAATGGAGTTGTAAATTATTAATACTAAGGTAATTAACATTTTTTCGGTTGCGCAGCGCCAAGTATTTTGAATCAAATATTTATTCGTATTAAAATATTTATTTGTATAAAAATATATCTGCATATTATTATTTAATACATTTTTCTTTGTATAAATAGCCATTATGAGTAATGGAATTTTAGCTGTGCATATGTAGTTATGTCATCTAAAGCGCAGTTGGAAAGCATCTTTATGTACTGGCAGCTCATTTTGATTTCACAACTTTTTTTAATTTTGTAATTATTATATTATCTTCTATTTTTTGTGATTTTTATTATTGTCTTCTATTTTTTTTGTGATATTGATGACTGTAAAATTTGTTACATGCCCCTATCGGTTCATTTCGTGCTTGTTGTCCACGCGCCGCCTTCCGTTCCGACAGCGCCAATTCAGCGGTATCATACGGCGGACGAGAGTCCACTTGCCGAACCAAGGACGTATCGTCATAAGCATAACGTGACCGTTGACGGCCCGAGCCATGAATTTCCTAATAAGGAGCGACGGACAGGTGCCGACGGGGCGGTTTTCCCCCACCGACGTCGAAACGCGAAGCACGAACAGGGACAGCGGAAGTTTTAGCGAGGATTCGTTTTTGAGACAGCGAGTTAGACAGTTGTGACGAGCCAGCGGGCCGTTTTCAGTATCACGACCTCTTTTCCGCGCTTAAACAGGTATTGCAAAAGTGTATCTCCACCCGACGCACCGAGAACGGCATAGTCGGGAGAGCACATACGCGCCGATCCGAGCCACCGCGATCGCGAAACGTGAAGTACAGCAAGCGAGTAATCGAGTGTTCGAGAGAGAGAGAGAGAGAGAGAGAGAGAGAGAGAGAGGGAGAGGGAGAGGGAGAGGGAGAGGGAGAGGGAGAGGGAGAGGGAGAGGGAGAGGGAGAGGGAGAGGGAGAGGGAGAGGGAGAGGGAGAGGGAGAGGGAGAGGGAGAGGGAGAGGGAGAGGGAGAGGGAGAGGGAGAGGGAGAGGGAGAGGGAGAGGGAGAGGGAGAGGGAGAGGGAGAGGGAGAGGGAGAGGGAGAGGGAGAGGGAGAGGGAGAGGGAGAGGGAGAGGGAGAGGGAGAGGGAGAGGGAGAGGGAGAGGGAGAGGGAGAGGGAGAGGGAGAGGGAGAGGGAGAGGGAGAGGGAGAGGGAGAGGGAGAGGGAGAGGGAGAGGGAGAGGGAGAGGGAGAGGGAGAGGGAGAGGGAGAGGGAGAGGGAGAGGGAGAGGGAGAGGGAGAGGGAGAGGGACGTGAACGCCGTTTCTGTGGTATGTTTGGTTTAGTACAATAATTATATTTTCTCCCAGAATATATTTCATCCTATTGTTTTCTCTTCTCATTTCGTATATTAGTTCATTCAACCCTTTCCTCCCCATCCTTCCCTGCTAAGTATAGTCAAGGTGTGCTTTAGCATTTAAATAGAGCAAGAACCCGATAGATCATTCCAGCCGCGCGGGGTGATTTATAGAACAGTCCCTTCAGGACGTAACAGTAGTAAATATGCTACCTTCGTAGATGGTCTGCGTACTGCTACGACACCAACGAATTATGTGGAATTAATTTCCAAAAGCGAGCACTTCGAGCAACATTGTTTGATTGACTGTGAATTGTTGGCGTTAGAATTACAATCAATGCTGCGTCATATAAACCACGCGTCACTGTAGGATGTATATATATTTTTTAATAATAAATCAATATTATATTCAACGATGCTGTTGCGGAGTGGGATAACTAAGTTAAATAAATTACTAAAATCATGAAATTTATGTACAAATTCTTTCACCCTTACACGTTCCCACGACGCTCGACTCGCAGACCCTCGAGAAGGGCCCTTGAGACGTCGCCCTGTTCTCGATCGTGAAAATACTCGGAACTGTAGGCCGAATAATTATCGCTTAGTCGCTCGCGTGAACGCGCCATCTAATTTATTGCTTGAGGGACATTGCGTTTTTTCGAGGGAACTTCTTAGAGACACGGTGGTCTTGGGGAAAAGTCGCGGTTCGCTCTATGATTTCTCAGAAGTCCCCATCGAATGAAATGTCGTGTTTATTCCAGGGGTTATCGCGACGATTGATTTACAATAATTATCGCTCTACGTTTAAATCATTGCACGAGTTCGGTATCGATCCCACGATTCAAACATAAACACACGCCATGAAGAACGTGCACATGGGTGGCAGAA
The DNA here is from genome assembly GCA_929113495.1 of Andrena minutula. NCBI lineage: Eukaryota > Metazoa > Arthropoda > Insecta > Hymenoptera > Andrenidae > Andrena > Andrena minutula. The sequence continues at coordinate 23,394,781 of OV815993.1, forward strand.
CGTGTTCAATCCTGTCGCACGCCATGACACCTTATATTTTCTCTGAAATAATCATCGAAGACGCGAATTTCCACGAATCGGTCGCGGTCGCGCCTGCGCACCGATCCCCGCCCCCGTACGGAGATTGCGCGGCGGCGACGCGTGCCCAAAGTACCTTAAACATCCACCAGGTGGCGTCGATACGAAATGTCTGGGAAAACCTGGAAAATTTACCATGGCGGACCCAAACACCGACGCGGACCCCAAATACCTTAAACATCCATCATCCACCAGGGGGCGCCAATACGCAATGTATGAAAAACCTAGGAAATTTATCGGCACGGGCCCCAAATACCAACACGGACCCCAAATACCGACGCATACCCATAGTATCTTAAACATCCGATAGGTGGCGCCAATACGAAAAGCGCGCGACGCCATTTTGAAAATTTTGAAAATCCCCCTCCTCCCCTGTGACGTCATGCACCCCCTCGCCCGCGCGCGGTACACCCCCTCCACACCGCACACCCCCTCGCCCACGCGGTACCCCCCTCGCACCACCACACCCCCTCGCCCGAGCGCGGTACCCCCCCCTCCACGCCGCACATCCCCTCGCCCCAGCGCGCCCGAGCGCGGCGGTACCCCCCGCCCCGCCTCACCCCCTCGCCCTAGGGGCCAGAATCGGCATAGCCCAGAGCTGTTCAAGGTCGCTCCCGCGGGAGATTGGGGTTCTCCCACTCTCGTACGCGTTGTCAGGGATACCGCGCGACACTAAAGAGGCGACCATGACAGACCAGCGTGTCCGTCGCCGAGCGAGCTCGGACGCCCGATACGACATGTGATTAGTGACACGTGGCGTCGCAGCCATCCAATGCCACTACTTCCCGGTATAAGTTGCCAGTCTTGGTGACCTGTACTTTTCAACCAATTCTGAAACTAGAAATATCATAAACAAGCCTGACACATAGGTACTAAAGTCAACGAATTAACCTAAAATGATCCATATCCAACTGGCAGACGGCTCGCCGGACGCGGCACTAACACGTAAATACGTCGTGTGTAGCGCTCGAGCCCCCCCCCCCATTATCCAGACCACTCTGGAATATCTTTAATGCTTCTTTGGCCAATGGCTCTTTTCCCTCTTTATGGAAAACTAGCCTGGCCTCGCCAATTTTCAAGGCCGGTGACCGTTCGGATGTGGGCAATTACCGACCCATTAGTAAACTGTCCATCTTACCTAAGTTATTTGAGGAGATCATCACGAAAAAGTTATCTCCCCATCTCACCGGGATCTTGTGTAAGGAGCAGCATGGGTTTGTTCCCAAGCGGTCGACTACAACAAATTTGGCGGTGTACCACAGCTTTGTCTCCGAGGCTCTGAATGCAGGCTCCCAGGTGGATACGATTTATACCGATTTCCGTAAAGCATTTGATACAGTTGGTCATATGATTTTAATTCGGAAACTGTCACTTTGGGGCCTCGGTGGACCACTCCTGTCCTGGATTGGTAGTTACCTTGAGGGTCGTGAGCAAGTGGTCAAGGTATCGAATTGTTTTTCATCTCCTGTCAGTGTTACATCAGGTGTTCCTCAGGGGTCTCATCTCGGCCCACTGCTCTTTAATCTATTTATTAATGATATTGGTGATGTATTTTTAAATTCCGAGTTTTTGCTATTTGCTGACGACCTGAAAATCTTTAAGAGGATACGAGATATCCAGGATGCGATCGCGTTGCAGGCTGATCTGGACAGGTTTGGGTTGTGGTGCATCGGGAATGGGATGAAGCTTCACAGAGCAAAGTGTGTAGTACTCAGGGCTTCCCGAGCCAGGGTCTGTTTGATTCACCCTTACAGGCTGTTGGATGAACCGTTGACGGAGGTTTCGGAAGTGTTGGATCTTGGAGTCTCCATAACGCCGTGATTTGACTTCAGAATCCATTATATGTGTTGTACAAATAAAGCGTTGAGAACTCTTGGTTTTATTTGCAGATTTGCGAAGCACTTTAGAGACGTTGAAGCTCTGAGGCTGTTGTATGTTGCCCTGATTAGACCCCACGTTGAATATACCTCAACTATATGGAGCCCGCGACATGCGAAATATGTTAAACAAATCGAGGGGGTTCAGCATAAATTTCTTCGATTTGTCGCTCGCGTGCTTGGTAACCCTATGGATAGGACCAATCATGACTATGGCCCCGTTCTGCAAGCCGTTAATATCACTACCCTTGCTGATCGCAGACTGATTGCCGATATGTTTTTTTTATTTAAAATCATCAATGGTCTGCTTAATTGCTCGGGTCTGGTTGAGTTAGTCACTTATAATGCTCCTGAGAGGCAGTTGCGGAAGAAGCCTCTCTTCGTCCATAGGCTGCCGCTCTACTTGTATTATACAGTTGACCCTGTTAATAGGGCTATGCAATACGCTAACCTACATTTCGATGATGTGGACCCTTTTGTAGGTCCGCTCAGCTCTTTTCGGGCGAGGCTATTTAGTCGGTTAAACAATAACATGATTGTTAATTAATAATCAGTTAATTAATAATCACTTAATTTTAGATGGTTTAGGCCTATTTCATGTATTTCATGTATTTCATGTATTAATATTTTATGTTTTCTTGTACTTATTTGTATTCTAAGGGGTTTCCCGTTAATTATAATAATAATAATAATAATAATAATAATAACATCCTATTTCAAATAACAGTCGAAGCGATCCGAAACTTTCATCCGGAATTTGGAGATAATCTCGCGACTCGACTCGAGAGTATCGAGATATCACCCGATCCCCCCAGAATATTTCCGATTCGTTCCGAAGCTCGGGTTCCCGCACCTCGAACTGTCATGACTTTCAAGACCTATCAAGACCTATCAAGACTTTCAAGAAATGTTTGTTTCGAGTAACAGTCGAAGCGATTCGAAACTTCTGTCCAGAATTCGAAGCGATTCGATTTGCTTGGCGACCATGACAAATGAGATTCGAAACAATCTTGTAATGGTCTCCGGTTGGGAGACGATTATCGGTGGGACGGAGAAGGGATTGTGATGCCGACTCAGTCGGTGTGTCCGGGTTCGGCGAATGAGTAAAATGCGTTGTTAACAATAACAGTGTTTATTGGTAAAAGTCTGTAAATTGTGCTTGGTTTGTAACATATGTCCCGTGCGGGGAATTCTGTAGTCGTTCTCGATTCGTACGGGTGCTTGAGCGGTATCTCTTAGCGGCGCGTCGGTTTGTCCGGTGCGTACGTTTCGGCAGCGCGGGCTTGAGCGGTATCTCTTAGCGGCGCGTCGGTACGTCCGGCGAATACGTTTCGGTAGCGCGGCGCTCGAGCGGTTTCTCGTAGCGGCGCGGCGGTGCACGGCGGCGTCGACTTGTCGGCGAGCGGTTAGGAAAGTGGGATGCGGATTTATTGAACGTTCTGCTCAGGATGGCCTTATGGGGCACGTCCGTTGAGAGTCGTATAATCTCGTATCAGAGTGCAGTAGGGTTCTGGCCTAATGGGCGCGGAGACACCTCTCTGGCGTAGGCAGGGCGCAAGATTTCTCTCGGCCTATTTTGGAAGAGGCTGGTTATGGTACAGTGGTGACGATGGTCGACCACTGACGCACCTCAGGGGAGCTAAAAATGAGCATCTTGCCGTACCGCGTGAAGCGCGTAAGCGACACGCACAAGAGCTCCTGATTCCGCTCGCCGCGGCCTTTATTTGCAGGAGCCGTGCATCTTCGCAAGCGAGGCAATACGCGGGCCCAGTGGCCACTTAGCGGCATGGGTGCGTACTGCACTTCGCCCTTTGTTTTCGTTTCGCGCGCTCGCGCGGTCCGCGTGACGTGACTTCGTCACAATCTTTACAGGTTTGATTAACTTCGAATTGATTTCGAAGCTGCTGTGTTGATCCCATCACTAATTGTACGTGCACGGTATCGGTCCAGCGATTCAAATATAAACACACAGCATGGCGCGGTGCAATATTTATTCCATGGGCTATCGCGATGATTGATTTACAATAATTATCGCTGTATGTATACATCATTGTACGTGGGCTATAACGGTCCCAGGATTCAAATATATGCACATTGCAGGAAGCGCGTGCACGTAGATGCACAAAACGCGTTCAATCCTGTCGATCCCTTATCATTTCTCAGAAATCATTGGTACACCTTCTTTCTCAGAAATCATCATCGAAGACGCAATTTGAATTTCCAAGAATCGGTCGCGGTCGCGCCTGCGCACCGATCCCCGTACGCGTACGGAGATTGCGCGGCGGCGACGCGTGCCCAAAGTACCTTAAACATCCAACAGGTGGCGTCAATACGAAATGTCTGGAAAACCTGGAAAACCTGGAAAATTTACCTAGGCGGGCCCAAATACCGACGCGGACCCCAAGTACCTTAAACATCCAGTAGGTGGCGCCTATACGAAATGTGTGCGACGCCATTTTGAAATTTTGAAAATCCACCCCCTCCCCTGTGACGTCAGCCCCCTCGCCCACGAACTCGATCTACGCGCGCCACGTCATTTTGAAAATTTTGAAAATCCCCCTCCCCTGTGACGTCATCCCCCTCGCCCACGAACTCGGTCGACGCCATTTTTAAATCCCCTCCCCTGTGACGTCATCTCCCGCGCCCACGAACTCGGTCGACGCTATTTTTAAATCCCCTCCCCTGTGACGTCATCTCCCGCGCCCACGAACTCCGTATCCCCCTCCCCGCCTCCCCCTCGCCCATCTCACGGAAGACCGCGGCGGTGCCCCCCGCCCGTCTCACCCCTCGCCACCACTTGATCCAGAACTCTCATAGCCTAACTACTGATTAACACCGAGGGAGGGTTCTACTTTACCAAATTTCAACACACCAGATAAATTTTCCTTAAATTCAATAGTTGCGTCTTGGTTTTGCAGAAACAAGATACCTAGGAGCCCGTCACATTTAAGGGAGAAATCGTCGCTTACTATTTGGATATGGATGGGAGTGTTATGGATTAAAACAACAACCTCGCCCTGCGTTTTGATCATCCCTGCACCAATACCGGTAAGTTCATAGACCCTTTCACTATTAATTTGTAAATCGGAGACTAATCCTGCGCGTTTTATTAGATTCAATTGCGAACCGGTGTCCACCAGGAATTTAGCGGAGCCCTGATGAAAACGATCGCTCTCAAGGGAGACAACAGGTGGTCCAGCGGCATCGACTATATCGAATCTGTGGCAGACACGATAGACACGGCGCGTGCAATGAGGGGTTTGGTCGGCACCGCGCCTTTTTGCTGACTCCCCTTCGATTTTAAATTTTGGTGAACTTTTAAAGATGTTGGGTCACACTGGTCCGCCCCGGAGAAAGAATCGCGTTGATTTCAGGGTGGCGAGGAAAGTCCCTGCAGCGGTAGTAGGCTCCTATCGCCGTCTGAACCAATCACCGCCAAGAGGAAAATTCATCGACGCCAGCGCCAGGCCAAGCCAACTAGCCAAGCTAAGTGAAACCGCAGCCAACCAGCGTCGCCGGGGGACTTAGCTTCACTTCACTTGGCTAGGCTTGGCGCTGGCGTCGGTGAATTTTCCTCTTGGCGGTGATTGGTTCAGAATGGGTAGTAGGACCGTGTGGGGTCTACTACGCAGGTCTGTGACGTCACTCGATCCGCTTCGCGTTCACGCCACTTGGCTTGGCTTAGCGTTGGCATCGGTGAATCTTCTTCTTGGCGTTGATTGGTTCAGACGGCGATAGTAGACCCCACTCTAATCCTACTACTCATTCTGAACCAATCAACGCCAAGAGGAAAATTCACCGACGCCAGCGCCAGGCCTAGCCAAGTGAAGTGAAGCTAAGTCCCCCGGCGACGCTGGTTGGCTGCAGTTTCACTTAGCTTGGCTAGTTGGCTTGGCTTGGCGCTGGCGTCGATGAATTTTCCTGTTGGCGGTGATTGGTTCAGACGGCGATAGGAGCCTACTACCGCTGCAGGGACTTTCCTCGCCACCCTGGTTGATTTTGTCCCGACTTGAAATTTCCCCGTTCATCCCTAGTAGGTGAATAGCGCCGGTTCCCTTTAGAATTAAAGTCTCGCCGTTCTCTACCGTGATTTGAGTTACGCCGATCCTCTGGTGTCGCGGAGGCAAACGAGTTTTGTGAAGGTTGAGACCCCGTTTATAGCATTGTGCCTCGAGGTGACCCGTTTTCCTACAGTAATTGCATCTTCTGAAATTACGAGTTGAAGGGACATACTTGTCATTGCGTACCAGCTGGCAATCTGACCGATAATGGCCAAATTGGTTGCAATTAAAACATCTAATGTTTTCATTTGAATTTACCGCGAACACCGTATACCTATTTGCGGACAATCTGTGGGTCACGCTATTGCTCACATTCTTCTTTTGTCTAGTACACCTAGTGGGTAAACGAATAGCATCTGTTAATCCTTCCACCTCCTGATTAATAATAGGCATCATCATTTCGTCATCACGTAAACCTCCCAGAAATCCCGATACTGCTTCTTCCTCCAGTACGGATTTGACACCCTTAACCTGTTCTGAGTTTGACCTTTCCTGAGCTATCTCTATCCCATTATCCAGAATTTCATGCACTCTAGCACCGAACTCTTCTATAGTTTCCCCGTCCTTACGCTCTATGTTCCTTAGATCATCCAACGCGGCTTTGACGTTAAAACTGTCCTTATACGCAACTTTCGTTAAATTAACTAATTCTTCCACTGTATTCAGCACCGCGTCCCCAACAATTCTATTATAATCGCGAATTTGCATCTTGTTGCGCATGATTCCCAGTAAATAATATTTATCTTCCCTTTTTACGAGAGAGTCAGCTAATCTACACTGATTTATAAACTTGCTTACAGATCCCGGTTTCCCGTCGAAGTGAGGAATAAAATCAGCGACCATTTTGAGTGGCATACGCGAAGTTCCGTCCGACGGCCCACGCGAAATGTCCGGTGCATTATTGTCAATGGACCCAATATCGTTACCCGAATCAGATACGCTACTTTCCAAAGGAGTGGAACTTTGAAACGGCACTACATCTAGGGATGCAGCAGTGGAGCCGGAAGCACCTAAGTTAGATACAGCCACTACATCTTCCACTACGAAGTAATTGCCACTACTCAGACGGTTCTTGCGGTTTTTTACAAATTTTCGTGCAAACGGCGGCATTTTAAACTAACAAATATAACGATTCTAACGACGATATTAAAATATAAAATTTTGATATGAACTCACAGGTACAATGACGTAGATTAACAAATTAAACTGGACTCGCTCGAGTGACTGCTGGTTCGCTCGACTTCCCCGCTCCGAAGATCTGCTGACGCGTCCAGCGATGACTGCGTTGTTTAAGCTGCTCCTGGCTCCGTAGAAATATCCCTTGGATGCTGGTTCCCTCGTGGATTCTCCGTTCTGCGTATGGTAACTTGTGATGTCCACGTTGCTCGATGAAGCTCCAAATAGCGACGGATGGACATTGAATGGCGGCTCCGTTGTTTCGAACAACTTCGCCAGAATGGATTCTTTGGCCAAGTGCGTGTGATTCCGGGAAAACTGGCACGGACATCCGAAATCACTCTCCTCTGGTATTTACCCTTGTTCCTCAGGGAAACCTTGCCCAAAAACCCAGGAAACAGGGATGCACAAACTGGCCGATGGCTCTTCAATTTTAGCGCCTATGAGCCGGAAAATTTGGACAATCCCACCGCTGTCACCAAAACTCGTACGTGTTGTAGCAGGGATTTCGAAGTCCGGATGCGGATGGGTTCGCTGCCCGTCGAGCGCTAATGCGCTCTGCTCACGTTCGCCCTTGGTGTCGGTCTCCAGCTTCTTCCAGTGATAATTAGGTTGAATAAATTGAGTCAGAACTATTCAGGTTATAACTTGGTATTGCGTTTTTATATATATATATATATATTCAAAGCAGGACAAATTAAAGAATACGTCTAATCGACTTGGTCGTTGATCAACGAATGAATGTACAAAGATGTCGTCGTTCAAAAGAAGGATGTAACATGCTTTTGTTAATAAAGATATCGAATTACACAAATGGTTTCTTAACGAATTATTTTACAATTTATTTGGTTGGTTCTTAGTTTACTAAGAACGAGCGTTTCACGTGGTATCGGTGATTTAGTAACGAAGCAACCGAAATCAATATTAAATCAATATTATTTAACGAGCGTCTCTAAGTAGTATTCATTGGAATGTTTTGTTCATAGTTTCACTTGCTTCGTTTAACAATTTAAATTTGGCGCATCTAAACTGGATCATGCAGAGCCACCTAACATTAAACTATATTCATGTGTTACCACATGAGATCGTAACGCTATGTCCTAATTAGATGTCGCACAGCGACAAAATCGTTGTCGTCCAACCGACCGACCAACACGACTATAAACAAACAAAGGATTTTCTATGGGCTTGTCCAAATTGGCAATGCATGCGATGCGGCAACTTCGTATATGTCGGTCGTTTTGTTTGAATTTCAAACCAGTTTTTTTTTGTCGTATCGCACGCACGACGTCCCAAAAAATCAATGGATTTCGTGGGATTACTGATTTCTGAAGTCCAAAAACGGCCTATTTTATGGAACAAATGGAACAATATAAACTGACGATTTCTCTTCCGTGTATTTGTTCGTTGTAATATATCTATCTGTTTTCAACGCACAGTTTCGGTCAATTTTAAAACAATAAAAAGCAAGCTATTTAGCAATAAAAATTATAAAAGCTTTCGACGTTTCGATAACTATTTTCACTAAGAAAAAACAACTCCATCTTGTAAACTAACCGTAAAAGTTAGTTGCAAATAGTACTCTACAGCCAGCCGTATATGGACACTGTTGCATTGTCGTACGACCGACTGAAATCGGTCAGTTGGACGACAACGATTTTGTCGCTGTGCGACATCTAATTAGGACATAGCGTAACACGTGGTACGCAACACGCTATCGCTTGAACGTAGCTGGGGAATTGTAAATAATTGATATGTAGAGTACGTAGGAGCGAGATTTGAAACGGAGGACGAGGAAGAACTTATTGTAGAGCGCGTTGTGCTGCCCGGGGGTTTTTCCTTGCTAGTTTTTGAACGTTTCAAATTACAGTAAGGCCAGGCGAGTATAGTAAATAGCTTCACTTTTCTTGCACATCTGCGTGCCAAATTTCGTTGAGCGAGCAGCTGCACGTCTCGTAACAGTACTTAAAACTCTGTCCTCCCTTTCAATAATTGCCGTATGTCCTGTTAGGTAAAAACTCGGGTCGGGAGAGGCTGAAAGTCATAAAATAATCAACTTTCTCCGGGCGACGTCGTCTTGATCCCGAGGGTTGCGCTTACTTAGCTGCGAGATATGTACTGTAGGGTGGACCTTATTTTTCGACTTTCAAATTTTTTTCGGGACACACCCCCCCCCCCCCCCGTATGGTGCCACTGGGTGAGAAAATAATTTGTGTAAAATTTGAAATCGATCGGACAACGGGAAGACGTGCCTCATCGCAGTTGAAGTTTTTTCATATCGTTCATATACATTTTTATATATCGTTGAATTTGTCTTTTTACACTCTTTAACAATATAAAATCAAAGTATAAGGTCACTTAAAAAAAAAACATCATGAACTTGAAATCGCAAAAATTGACCTTCAAAAAAAACTTTTTTCTTTGGCATTATTTTTATCTTGCCAAAGAGTACAACTTTTGTCTAAGAAATTTTTTCATATCTTTATAAATAACAGATTTCAAAATTTTAATGTAGTAACTGATACTGTCGTCAAGATTACATTGTTTCTAATTATTTAATATTATTTTTATTTTATAGGCGCGGAGTAGATTGTGTAAATGGTCATGAAAATTTTGAAAATGCAGTTGTATTTGCATCAAGTAGGTCAGGCATGGAACTAAAGTGAACGCCGCGGCCGTTTTTCGGAGGCAACGCCTCCTTTCTCCCGCCGCGCGTCTTCGCCCCCGCGGTGGGCCTAGGAGCTTCGAGCGCCTCAGACCCGTACCATATGAACCGCGCGTGGCGCATTAGGGCGACACCCGTATCAATAGATTTCCGCATCACCCATGGGGTACTATTATCGATGCGATTTTTTTTGATAGTGGTATCCCCTGTAGGCCTATTCCACTGTGTCACGCGATAAAAATGGATAGAAGAAACGCGTTTTACTATCAAAATTTTAAATACGTTTGGGAAAACTTAATTTTCGCGCACGTTTAGACGTGCTGGGCATATTTAAAATATCAACGGGGAGGCTGGTCGACGTTGTACGTATTAAAGTTGAAAGCGAGGAATCGCTTAGCCGTGTGCACTGTTCTGTCTTAATGGCACGCATTTTTGAGAACGAACATTCGCACAAATATGTTGACCCGAACATGGAAAAAATTTGGAGCGCGAAATTTCTAAGTTTAGGGTCAACATATTTGTGCGAATGTTCGTTCTCAAAAATGCGTGCCATTAAGACAGAACAGCGCACACGGCTAAGCGATTCCTCGCTTTCAACTTTAATACGTACATCGTCGACCAGCCTCCCCGTTGATATTTTAGATATGCCCAGCACGTCTAAACGTGCGCGAAAATTAAGTTTTCCCAAACGTGTTTAAAATTTTGATAGTAAAACGCGTTTCTTCTATCCATTTTTATCGCGTGACACAGTGGAATAGGCCTACAGGGGATACCACTGTAAAAAAAAAACGCATCGATAATAGTACCCCATGGGTGATGCGAAAATCTATTGATACGGGTGTCGCCCTAATGCGCCACGCGCGGTTCATATGGTACGGGTCTGAGGCGCTCGAAGCTCCTAGGCCCGCCGCGGGGGCGAAGACGCGCGGCGGGAGAAAGGAGGCGTTGCCTCCGAAAAACGGCCGCGGCGTTCACTTTAGTTCCATGCCTGAAGTAGGTAGTTAGAACCTCTAAGAATCCGTTAGTTTTCGACTTGCTCTGAACAGAAGATCCAGAACCGAAGGTTTAGGAGGGGTCAGGCCTTTGGAATTAAAAACTGAATTTCATTGTGTAAGGAATATGGGATTTCGACTGTCTTTCGATGTGTTTCCAAGCGATCATTTAGCCGTCGTCGTGGAGAGTCTTGGAAAAGAGAAAGCGTGAGCGGCACTTGGGGGTGTCATAAACCCTTTGGAGGGCTGCTAAGGGCCCAAACAAGGGAGGCTCGAGGCCACTGGGTTGCCGAGGCGCATTCTTGAATGTACCATTGTCGACGACGCATCGTTGCTTTTTCGTTTAATACTTTTTAAATCTCTTACAATAGTGCCTATTTCCCGAGCGTTCAGTGAAGTAAATTCGAAAATTCGAATCAAAAATGCAAACCAGAAGCGAAAAATTATTTCTATTAGATCATGACGAAAGTCAAATAATTGGTGCCAAGTTGCCATTTAATGTACAAGTGTTACGAGTTTTGTTTTATAACATACGTAAGGTGCGACTAAATCTTCATACGAGTGCTTCTTTAGTTGTAAAATTGAGGTCATTTGGGAAAAAGCACGGATCCCTACAAAAAAGACACAGCATAGGATTACAAAATTAGAATCGCTATACAATGATTGGAGGGCGTTACAACGAAATTCTACACGCCGAAGTGAACTTCAAGAAAAACGAGAGCAAGATTTTCTCGATAAAATGGAGGACCTCTTCGATATTGCACACGCTGATGCATTACAATTAATACAAATGGAAGAAGATAAATTATTTTTGGAAAATCAAAGAAGGAAGGGACGACCTGGGTCAATAATTGGAACGGATCGCGTGTTATTCGAGCAAGAAAAGAAACGAGCAATACGAAAAGACCAACAAGAATCCAGACAAATGCAATATGAAATGAGTGTTGCTGAAGGTACATATTTCTTATATATTTAATTTTTATACATCTAAATATTGTGAATTATATTATTTTTATATTACTTTTACTATTTCTATAAACATTTTGATTTCTTTTTAAACAAGTCAGAACAGTAGAATTTGAATCATCATCATCATCATCATCATCATCATCATCCATTGAATATCAAAGTCAGTTCCCTCGCAATGAAAATATTGGAATTGAAGATCCGGTTGATTTACCTGGTCCGAGTAACTCCAAAAGAAGGCGCGCTCAAAAACAATTTATAACGCAAAATCTGGTTGCGATGCTCGACAGATGCAAAGTGAGTGATCGCGATAGTATTGGCATCATCACAATAATTGCACACGCTCTCGGACATAATATAGACGACCTAATAATAAATCGAACATCTATTCGCCGCCAGAGAACTAAATATCGTGCAGAATTTGCAAATAAATTACGCGAGAAATTTAATGATTGCGAGCTCAATGCAATTACAGTCCATTAGGATGGAAAGCTTTTACCAATTTTAAAGGGGACAGAAAAGATCGAAAGACTACCTGTGTTGATCAGTTCCATTGGTGTGGAAAAATTATTAGGAATTCCAACGATTTCGTCTAGCAGTGGAAACGATCAAGCTTCTGCGGTGTATGATTTATTAGAAGAATGGGGATTATCCAACAAAGTACAAGCACTTTCTTGTGATACTACCGCTTCAAATACTGGACGCTACCAAGGAGCCTGCGTTCTTCTGGAATAAAAATTGGAAAGAGAAATTCTATATTTGCCCTGCAGACACCATATCTACGAAATCATTTTACAAGGCGTCTTTAAAGAAAAAATGTACCAGTCTACCGGTCCAAATGTTCCACTGTTCAAAAATTTTCAAAATGCTTGGCCAACAATCAACAAATTAAATTTTGTATCCGGAATTGAAACCCAATATGTCCGTCAAACAATTACAGATACAGTTATTGAAGAAACAATCCAATTTTCAATAGACGTTTTACAAAGAGAACATCAACCTAGAGAAGATTACAAAGAATTTTTACAATTAATAATTATTTTCCTCGGTGGGACTCCACCAAAAAATATAAGTTTTCGAGCCCCAGGAGCTATCCACCACGCTTGATGGATGGCAAAAACTTTATATTGCTTGAAAATATATTTATTTAAACACTAATTTTCAATAACTGTGGAAGAAGAAACTGGAATTCGTGATATATGTATCTTTCTCGCCGCTTTTTATATAAAACCGTGGATTCGAGCTACAATGACAGCGGAAGCTCCACGACAAGACTTAGAGTTTTTGCAAAAACTCTATGCGTACCGCACAATCGATGAAAAAATAAGTCTTATAGCTGTAAAGAAAATGTGCAACCATTTATGGTATTTATCAACAGAAAGGGCAGCGTTAGCATTTTTTGATAAAGCTGTGGGAAAGAACACAAAATTACGAATGGTGGAAGCGCTTAATACTGAAGTCGACGAATCGTGCAAAAAATATACAATTAATCCAAATGATGTGGGAAACTATATTGAAATAGGAATTGACCATTTTATTTCTGAACGTTCAAAAAGATTTTTCGAACGATTCTCAATTCCCATTGAATTTCTAAAAAAGGATCCTAATGTATGGGAAAATGAGAACGATTTTCTATACGGATTGAACATCGTTCAAGGCTTAAAAGTTGTTAATGACACTGCTAAGCGTGGTGTTAAACTTATGCAGGAATATAATCAGTTATTGGCCAAAAACGAGGAGGAAAAACAATATATATTACAAATTGTTTCCGAACATAGAAAACAGTTTCCGGATGTAACAAAACGGTCACTATTGAAAGAAATATGATATTTACTCGAAAAAAATACTTTCATTTTTTATTCCTCCAAATATTCATTTTCAGTTCTGAAACTACTTTCTTGTATTATGTATTACATTATAAGTATATTATAGTATTCGTATTATATTATATTGGGAATTGTTTAAAGATAAAAATTAAAGTTTCTTCATTTGCGAATATGTGAAAAAATTTCTTAGACAAAAATTATACTGTTTGGCAAGGTAAAAATAATGCAAAAGAAAAAAGTTTTTTTTGAAGGTCAATTTTTGAGATTTCAAGGTCATGATGTTTTTTTTAAGTGACCTTATAATTTTATTCTATATTGTTAAAGAGCGTAAAAAGACAAATTCAACGATATATAAAAATGTATATGAACGATATACTACAATGGAGAAAAACGAATTCCAAAAATAAAAAAACTTCAACTGCGATGAGGCACGTCCTCCCGTTGTCCGATTCCATTTCAAATTTTACACACATTATTTTCTCACCCAGTGGCACCATACTGGGGGGTGTCCCCGACAAAAATTTGAAATTTATTTTTCGACAAGAGTAACTAAGGTCCACCCTAATGTACTGTACGCAGCCTATGTACCACTCTATATAATCGGAAAGGGTGCCTCAATCACCAGACGAGAGTGGAGGGAAGCGTGAAGAAACCGGGACCACTGATGTAGCTTGAGGGATGTCATCGTGCTAATTGGACAACAAGGATCTAGGGGAGGATCAGGAGGTTCTTGGCAGCGACTTCGTAGACGAGCTCGGAGCTGTTCCTTTTATACTACCCAGATAGCACACCTCGTCTTAGAGACGAGGTTTATGTCCATTTTAAGTCTGAATGTCTTGATTTGTAACAAGGCGTGTTTAAGACGCCTTTTGGGCGTCTTTATGACTTTACCATACGTTGTGCTATCTGGGTACACTCAGTTCAAACGATTGTGGCCGTTCGAGATTCGATTGCATTCGAGCTTACCAGGGTCCGCTTTTTCACATCGCTAACATTCTACAGTATTTCATGAACATGGTGAGGGCACTGCCAAGCCACAGTTTCCCGTCTAGAACACTTTTAATTCATGGTGAAACACCACTGTGGCACCATCTGCCTATGATTGTCATAATTATATCAATCTGCGCGATCGGCTCTGTTCACGATGCTGTAGCGTAAATGACGCCAAAAATAAATGTCAAATGACTTTTATTACAATGAACCTCAAAAAAATCATAATAATTTTGAGACTGTAAACGATAAATTTGTAATGTTCAAAATAAATAAATCAATGGATTTATAATGGAAGACACAAATAAATAGAGCGGGATGGTGGGGTAATAAAGAATAGAATAGAAACGAATGTTATATATTTCGTAGAGATGGCAAGGGTTAGGAAACCAGAATACTCAGATGGATAAAGTCTTGTCCAAAGTAAATAAATCAACGGATTTATAATGGAAGACACAAATAAATAGAGGGGGATGGTGGGGTAATAAAGAATAGAATGGAAACCAAAAGTTAGAAAACCCTACGTGCTTCCTAGATATCTAGAAACAGTCTAATGTATTTAAACTTACTGCTTTCCAGCTGGTCAAAATATCCTACCTAAAGCAATTAATTAATTGGTACGTTAATAATACATTATTTACCTACTGGTACACCTATTACAAATATTGTATTAGCCTGTTTCGAAAAAATGACAACATGTTTTAATTTGAATGAAGAATGGCAGAAGGAAATGGTAAGACTTCAGTTTTCTCGGTTGTTTCAAAATGCTAGATAGGACATTCTAAGGAGGGCAGTATTCTTTTAAAATGTGCCCGCCAATTTGTGACTTCCGCTTTAGGCCAAAATAGTGGACACATTTGCCGATAACTACCAAAGAGGATAAGATAGAGGAGAAGCAGAAATATGCGATGCAAACGACACCTGTCTGTTCAGGCTCAATATTATTCAGTTTGCGGGTAGCAAAGTGAGAGGTAAAGAAGCCAAGCCAAAGACACCTATTTGTAGCCATAGCTGGCCATAGCCGTTTGTAGTGGGCTTTGGTATATTCGTTGTGAACAAAGTATAAAAAAAAATGGTTCGTTGCCATGTGAAAGGATCCCATCGTTCGCAAAAGAAAGACAAAAATTATCATTTTTTCTCATAACCTGCAAATTTAATAATGTACGCTCACACAGCACACAATTTCCCGAGGACGTCTGTTTTAGTTCCGTTCTAGGACTGTAGGTCTGAATGTCCCGATTGGTAACAAAGCGTCCCCGGGACGTCTGTGGACGGCTCTAGGATGTCTATAGACCGTTTCGGGACGTTTTTGGGACATCTGTACAATGTCCTAAGGACGTCTTGGGGATGCGTATGGGACGTGTTAAATACGTCTTTGGGGGTGTATAATTCCTCAAGCTCCGCCAGAGGGCGACTCCTTCGTAAGAAATAACTAGCCTCTTAGCGGCAATTCGCTGCATGGGAGTGACAGAGAGCATGCGGTAGACAGGGATGGTGCTAAACAAGGACAGGGCTTTGTGTGCAAGTGAGAGGGTCTTATGCGGGCGGCGGTTACCTTGGGGTCGCGGCGGGCAAAACGCCTTCCCTTGCCTTCCTGTGCTGGAACACCGATATGGGGATTTCGTGCGTCTACCTAGACTTCGGCCTGGCAGTCTAAAAACTCTCTACCTACGATACATGCTTATTCTTTGCTAAATAGGTGAGGAATCGAGCCCATCATCCTCTTACGTGTAATGTTTTATCAAGCAAAATTCATTTTAGAAAACTAAATAATAACTTGTAGAATTGTCACCATTATCACTGGGCATAACTCAGTGATTCTTTGACACAGGGGGGCCCGACATGCAACGTTGCTAAATTTCCGAAGGGAAGCCGATTTTGCCGCCTAGTGTACATATATTCTGATATACAGAAATAGCTGTTGGCTGTTCTACTAACAAGATTGATCTGATCTTTTACAAAATAACGCCTCGCTTGTCACCTCCGTGTGCCCAGTAGGGGCATTGAAGGAGTACCTTCAATGTTGAAGTCTTCCTCTGACTCCCTCCTCGGATCCTTTCGCCCAATCAAGAGGGTGTCGTCCCTCAAGCTTCGTTAGTGGGCTGTCTTTCGCCCTTCCTTCATGCTTCCTCCCACTCTCCTCTGGTGATCGAGGTACGCTTTCCGATTACATAGGGGTAGTACATAGGCTACGTACAGTATATACATATCTCGCAGGTAAGTAAGCGCAACCCTCGGAGTCAAGACGACGTCGCTAGGAGAAAGTTTATGGCTTTATGACTTTCAGCCTTCCCCGACCGGAGTTTTTACCCTAACAGGACATCGACAATTATTGAAAGGGAGGACAGAATTTTAAGTACTTTTACGAGATGAGCCGCTGCCCGCTCGACGAAATTTGGCACGCAGATGTGCAAAGGAAAAAGTAAAGCTATTTACTACCCTCGCCTGATCTAACGGTAACTTGAAACATTCAAAACTAGCAAGGAACCCCCCCCCCCCCCCCCCCCCAGAACCACACAGAGGTGCAAGATGCGAAGATTTTAGTGATCCTCTAGGTAGTGATACGCAGATGTGTCCACCATTTTCCCCTAAAGCGAAAGTCGTAAATTGGCGGGCACATTTTGAAATAATCGAGAAAACTGAAGTTGTAGTATTTCCTTCTGCCGTTCTTCATACAAATTAAAACATGTTAGGTTAAATAGATTAGACTGTGTCTAGATCTATACGGACCACGTAGGGTTTTCCAACTTTACTTAAAAGGTAAAAGACTAAAAAGGTATATTTCGGGTCAGGCATAATAACAGCGACACTGAGCCTCGCCCTTTCTGTACACTCGGCTCTGTTGCGACTCCCGTCTAGCGGCGTGTAGTTTAAGCTTTAGATGCGCGAAGTTCAAATCGGATCACACGAATGTAATAGGAAAGGAAGATTAGGTGAAGTTCGCACAAGGCCGAGGGGTTTGAAAATAGTTAAATATCCTTTTAATAAGAGGACTTCAAGATTATAAACTAATCGATACCCACTTGGAAACGGGTAATTGAATAAATGAACTTCTCCTTCTTTCCTTCTCCTAGGTGTGTAATTCCAGCGCCGCGTAGTTAAACGCTTGTTCTGTAAAAATTGAGAATCGAAAAGAAATCGAATAGACGAATAGGAATTTAGGTAGTTAATTAGTAAATTTGCGATTGGCTCTCGGTAACTAAGCCATTTTGAAATTAACAAGAGGAAAAGCGAAGGGCTTTTCGGAAGCGTCACTTGAGCCCGAATAGCAGTGTTGAGCAGTCGAGTTGTAGACAACTTCCAGAAATTTAGATTTTATAGCTATTTTGTTAATTAAAGTTCCTAGTATTGAATTCTAATTGTTCTTTTATTGAGTTTATCCTTTTATTTATTATTCGTTTTCTTTACATTTATTTCATGAATAATCCGCGTCCAAGGAGCAGAGTGCCTTAGCACTCCACGGGCATCGACCCTCGCCGAATTTCCTACGAGGGATCCAGGAGAACCAGCCGGCCACGCAACAATTTGGTGACAGCGGTGGGATTCTTCAAATTCGCCGGCTCGTGGACGCAGGATTCAAAGAGCAGCCATCGGCCAATTCGTGCAGTCCCTCTTTCCTGGGTTTTTGGACGGTTTCCCCCGGAACACGGGTGAATACCAGAGGGAAGTGACTTCGGACGACCGTACCAGTTTTTCCTGAAGCCACATGCACTCGACCAAAGGACCTTCGCTGAGATGAACCAGGACAACGGGGCGACATCGAACACTCGTCTGTAATTGCGTGAGAGATCGAAGTTTATTTAAATTATCCAATTTACGGTTCAATTGTTAAATTAGGGTGTTGTAATTTATCGTTACGTTGAGTTAGTTATTACTTGATAAGATAGAGTTCCGTACTTACACTACGAAAATGTTGCGAAAAGCAAAAAGTTATTGAAACGTAAAGCAAGACGACAACCACGTTAGGGTTGCTTATGAACGTTAGGGTTTTGAAGTCGAGGATGTATTTGCTGAAATGATGCAAATAGAGCGTCCTATTACGTTCTCACAATCTCAAACATGAAGTATTTTGCCCTGCCCAGCCACGGTTGTTGCTGCTAATTTATAAATTCCCGGTGATGAGTCACAGTTGCGCGAACCAAACTTTTGCCGACGCGATTGGATCCTCCTGTCCTTAATTTGTCCGAATTAAATAGTGAGTCGCTTTGTTCGAGTGTAGTTTCTAAATAAAAATCGTCGGAATTAGTAAATCTTGTTTCTTAAATCTTACGACTGGTTAAAGTCCGACTTAACTTAACTAACGTGCAAGGTAAGGCCTGACGATCGGAAGAGTCTTCATTTCCTCATTCGGGGTAGGATCGAGGGATACGCCCATTTACTCTTGTTAAATCGTCGAGAACCTGAAACATTAGAAGAAATTGATTAGTCTTCTAAAAAAAAAATCGCGCAATCATTTAATGTACGTAGTTTGAATGCCGAGTTAATGACTCTGCGTCAAGACAGAAACGAACCGGTTGAGGTTTTTGGAGCCCGAGTTAACGAAACCTTAAATGGAGGTTTAGAAACTGCCAGGGACACTTATAACCCTGGACAAGTAGTGGGTGTTAATGATTTGTAAAAAAAAAAATACGGCAATAATTTCCTTCATTAAGGGCTTATAGAACGAAACCGCGCGATTCTATCTGAATAGATTAAAGGACGCTAATAATTTACTCGATCTCGAAACTGTTGCCAGAAAGATAGTTAAACTTAGAATTGGTTGATTATTTAAGGCCCCTCCATTTTCAAAATCTTTTGAAATCCATAAATCGCACATCTAACTGTACTAAGACAGACTATACTGACACCCCTCCCTCTAAGCGTCTGCAAAGGGTAGTCGTAGGCGCCAACGACGCATCACTTGCAGATTCTGAAAAGGAAAAGGGTATAGACTATGACAGATCATGGGAAAATAGTGAAAAGATAATTGCTACAATTTTTCTTGCCCATGCTAAAGAAAGCAACGGTCAACCTGAGGTCTTAGTCGGGATTGATCACTCTGATGATGGTTCTAATATTTGTGACACTCACCTTACGACGGGAATAACTGAGAGAGTGAATCTCCTTTTAAAAATGTAGTAGTTGGAGGATCGCTCTCGAGGGATCGTGAGGAGGTGCTCCGACCCGGCTGTCTGTTGGATATCGGAAAGGCCGACTTTGAAGGCACCCCGCCACAGAAGTCGCTAGGGGCTGCCCACGTACCTCAGGGCTCAGGCTCGTCTGACCTGGAACATCGGATAGGCTTTAAGCACCCCGTCCAGGTACGCGACCTGCGGTCCGCGGCTTGTGTCTGGTTAGGGGCTGACGAGCCAAACTTAGAGGCTGAAAGATGCCGGACTTTATTTGTAACCAAGCGCGCAGTTGATGAGACACGATCCTCCGTTGATGTGGCCTCAGGAAACAGTGACCTAGTTGAACAAAGTAATAGTAGTTTTAATGACAAAGACTACTTCATTAATGCCAATCATTCATCGGTCTTTTCTTATTAAAGTTATTTACTCTAAAGATTACCTCTATCTGTACAAGGATAATTTTATTCATTTTTGTTCCCTCCTTCCCCTCGATTATGAAATCCTCTCAAGCCATTAAAGATTTGTTATTCTATAATGATTTTTCATTCGGATAGATTACATAATATAACACCAATGTCAGAGGAACAATGGACTTTCTCAACATAACATCTCTTACCTTCATCTTTTGTAGAGTCACGTCTAGCAGAATCAGTAAGTCAGAACCATCTTAAATTTTTGGTAATTTCCTTCAAACACCTTATAAATACTTTGGTCATCGAAGCAGTCAGTATCTCTGAATATGATAATAATATCGAGCCTGTTAGTTGGGATTTCATTGAATGTATTCTAAAACAGGAATTAAATGGGTTAGAATAAGCAATTAAGGTCCCTACCAATCAAGTTATAGCTGCACTTACAATAGGTTCTAATTCCTCCATAAAGAATTTTATGAATTCACCATCGGTAGTCATCAAGTATTCGTATATTCTTCCACGTGAATTTGTATCTGGTGCAAAAGGCTATATTCCCCCGGAGTTCATTAAACAATTCTATGAATGTTTGTTAATCATTTGGATGACTTATTTTCAAAAATAAGCACAACCCAGGCTGTAGCAGTGGCAAATCTGGAAAGAATAAAGCAGAAAAGCAAATTAGATTTCGACAGAAGGGTCAATTCTTATAAATTCTTAGTAGATGATGATATATATGTATTGAAAGAACCAATAACATCTAACTCGATTCTAGCTGGTTAGCACTTTACAAAATTGTTAGAATATTTGATAATTTGAATGCAGGAATAGGCATAAGAGTTAATAAATTCAAAGTAGTTTATGTGAACTAATTAAAATTAGCCTGCATAAGATTAGACACTTTAAGAATACTTACCTTTATCGTGGTACCGTTGTTATATTCCTTTATTGTTGGAATGTGCTACATTACCTTGGCATAAGTTAAGATCAACTTTATTCCATTTGTTTGTGAATTCGATGCCGCGTTAGTTTATAATTAAAATTTCATGTATTACCCAGAATCAATCTGGAGACGTCGTGTCTAGTAGACAAAATTGTAACAAATAGTAACACAGTGAACATTCTGTAGCGTCTTTCGAATCGCATTCTTCGCGGGAACCCGGGTGGACCGAGTAGCTCGGCTACCGTGGGGGAGGCGAGGAGGGGAGGCTCAGGAATCTTCACTGTAAGAAGTTTATTTATAGTTGCAATTAAGAATTAAAGTTAAATTTGATAAATGTATTATTGAAAAGCTGTTTCCATTGGAAAACATCTTTTGTATAAGGAGGGAAGTGTTGCGACTCCCGTCTAGCGGCGTGTAGTTTAAGCTTTAGATGCGCGAAGTTCAAATCGGATCACACGAATGTAATAGGAAAGGAAGATTAGGTGAAGTTCGCACAAGGCCGAGGGGTTTGAAAATAGTTAAATATCCTTTTAATAAGAGGACTTCAAGATTATAAACTAATCGATACCCACTTGGAAACGGGTAATTGAATAAATGAACTTCTCCTTCTTTCCTTCTCCTAGGTGTGTAATTCCAGCGCCGCGTAGTTAAACGCTTGTTCTGTAAAAATTGAGAATCGAAAAGAAATCGAATAGACGAATAGGAATTTAGGTAGTTAATTAGTAAATTTGCGATTGGCTCTCGGTAACTAAGCCATTTTGAAATTAACAAGAGGAAAAGCGAAGGGCTTTTCGGAAGCGTCACTTGAGCCCGAATAGCAGTGTTGAGCAGTCGAGTTGTAGACAACTTCCAGAAATTTAGATTTTATAGCTATTTTGTTAATTAAAGTTCCTAGTATTGAATTCTAATTGTTCTTTTATTGAGTTTATCCTTTTATTTATTATTCGTTTTCTTTACATTTATTTCATGAATAATCCGCGTCCAAGGAGCAGAGTGCCTTAGCACTCCACGGGCATCGACCCTCGCCGAATTTCCTACGAGGGATCCAGGAGAACCAGCCGGCCACGCAACAATTTGGTGACAGCGGTGGGATTCTTCAAATTCGCCGGCTCGTGGACGCAGGATTCAAAGAGCAGCCATCGGCCAATTCGTGCAGTCCCTCTTTCCTGGGTTTTTGGACGGTTTCCCCCGGAACACGGGTGAATACCAGAGGGAAGTGACTTCGGACGACCGTACCAGTTTTTCCTGAAGCCACATGCACTCGACCAAAGGACCTTCGCTGAGATGAACCAGGACAACGGGGCGACATCGAACACTCGTCTGTAATTGCGTGAGAGATCGAAGTTTATTTAAATTATCCAATTTACGGTTCAATTGTTAAATTAGGGTGTTGTAATTTATCGTTACGTTGAGTTAGTTATTACTTGATAAGATAGAGTTCCGTACTTACACTACGAAAATGTTGCGAAAAGCAAAAAGTTATTGAAACGTAAAGCAAGACGACAACCACGTTAGGGTTGCTTATGAACGTTAGGGTTTTGAAGTCGAGGATGTATTTGCTGAAATGATGCAAATAGAGCGTCCTATTACGTTCTCACAATCTCAAACATGAAGTATTTTGCCCTGCCCAGCCACGGTTGTTGCTGCTAATTTATAAATTCCCGGTGATGAGTCACAGTTGCGCGAACCAAACTTTTGCCGACGCGATTGGATCCTCCTGTCCTTAATTTGTCCGAATTAAATAGTGAGTCGCTTTGTTCGAGTGTAGTTTCTAAATAAAAATCGTCGGAATTAGTAAATCTTGTTTCTTAAATCTTACGACTGGTTAAAGTCCGACTTAACTTAACTAACGTGCAAGGTAAGGCCTGACGATCGGAAGAGTCTTCATTTCCTCATTCGGGGTAGGATCGAGGGATACGCCCATTTACTCTTGTTAAATCGTCGAGAACCTGAAACATTAGAAGAAATTGATTAGTCTTCTAAAAAAAAAATCGCGCAATCATTTAATGTACGTAGTTTGAATGCCGAGTTAATGACTCTGCGTCAAGACAGAAACGAACCGGTTGAGGTTTTTGGAGCCCGAGTTAACGAAACCTTAAATGGAGGTTTAGAAACTGCCAGGGACACTTATAACCCTGGACAAGTAGTGGGTGTTAATGATTTGTAAAAAAAAAAATACGGCAATAATTTCCTTCATTAAGGGCTTATAGAACGAAACCGCGCGATTCTATCTGAATAGATTAAAGGACGCTAATAATTTACTCGATCTCGAAACTGTTGCCAGAAAGATAGTTAAACTTAGAATTGGTTGATTATTTAAGGCCCCTCCATTTTCAAAATCTTTTGAAATCCATAAATCGCACATCTAACTGTACTAAGACAGACTATACTGACACCCCTCCCTCTAAGCGTCTGCAAAGGGTAGTCGTAGGCGCCAACGACGCATCACTTGCAGATTCTGAAAAGGAAAAGGGTATAGACTATGACAGATCATGGGAAAATAGTGAAAAGATAATTGCTACAATTTTTCTTGCCCATGCTAAAGAAAGCAACGGTCAACCTGAGGTCTTAGTCGGGATTGATCACTCTGATGATGGTTCTAATATTTGTGACACTCACCTTACGACGGGAATAACTGAGAGAGTGAATCTCCTTTTAAAAATGTAGTAGTTGGAGGATCGCTCTCGAGGGATCGTGAGGAGGTGCTCCGACCCGGCTGTCTGTTGGATATCGGAAAGGCCGACTTTGAAGGCACCCCGCCACAGAAGTCGCTAGGGGCTGCCCACGTACCTCAGGGCTCAGGCTCGTCTGACCTGGAACATCGGATAGGCTTTAAGCACCCCGTCCAGGTACGCGACCTGCGGTCCGCGGCTTGTGTCTGGTTAGGGGCTGACGAGCCAAACTTAGAGGCTGAAAGATGCCGGACTTTATTTGTGACCAAGCGCGCAGTTGATGAGACACGATCCTCCGTTGATGTGGCCTCAGGAAACAGTGACCTAGTTGAACAAAGTAATAGTAGTTTTAATGACAAAGACTACTTCATTAATGCCAATCATTCATCGGTCTTTTCTTATTAAAGTTATTTACTCTAAAGATTACCTCTATCTGTACAAGGATAATTTTATTCATTTTTGTTCCCTCCTTCCCCTCGATTATGAAATCCTCTCAAGCCATTAAAGATTTGTTATTCTATAATGATTTTTCATTCGGATAGATTACATAATATAACACCAATGTCAGAGGAACAATGGACTTTCTCAACATAACATCTCTTACCTTCATCTTTTGTAGAGTCACGTCTAGCAGAATCAGTAAGTCAGAACCATCTTAAATTTTTGGTAATTTCCTTCAAACACCTTATAAATACTTTGGTCATCGAAGCAGTCAGTATCTCTGAATATGATAATAATATCGAGCCTGTTAGTTGGGATTTCATTGAATGTATTCTAAAACAGGAATTAAATGGGTTAGAATAAGCAATTAAGGTCCCTACCAATCAAGTTATAGCTGCACTTACAATAGGTTCTAATTCCTCCATAAAGAATTTTATGAATTCACCATCGGTAGTCATCAAGTATTCGTATATTCTTCCACGTGAATTTGTATCTGGTGCAAAAGGCTATATTCCCCCGGAGTTCATTAAACAATTCTATGAATGTTTGTTAATCATTTGGATGACTTATTTTCAAAAATAAGCACAACCCAGGCTGTAGCAGTGGCAAATCTGGAAAGAATAAAGCAGAAAAGCAAATTAGATTTCGACAGAAGGGTCAATTCTTATAAATTCTTAGTAGATGATGATATATATGTATTGAAAGAACCAATAACATCTAACTCGATTCTAGCTGGTTAGCACTTTACAAAATTGTTAGAATATTTGATAATTTGAATGCAGGAATAGGCATAAGAGTTAATAAATTCAAAGTAGTTTATGTGAACTAATTAAAATTAGCCTGCATAAGATTAGACACTTTAAGAATACTTACCTTTATCGTGGTACCGTTGTTATATTCCTTTATTGTTGGAATGTGCTACATTACCTTGGCATAAGTTAAGATCAACTTTATTCCATTTGTTTGTGAATTCGATGCCGCGTTAGTTTATAATTAAAATTTCATGTATTACCCAGAATCAATCTGGAGACGTCGTGTCTAGTAGACAAAATTGTAACAAATAGTAACACAGTGAACATTCTGTAGCGTCTTTCGAATCGCATTCTTCGCGGGAACCCGGGTGGACCGAGTAGCTCGGCTACCGTGGGGGAGGCGAGGAGGGGAGGCTCAGGAATCTTCACTGTAAGAAGTTTATTTATAGTTGCAATTAAGAATTAAAGTTAAATTTGATAAATGTATTATTGAAAAGCTGTTTCCATTGGAAAACATCTTTTGTATAAGGAGGGAAGTGTTGCGACTCCCGTCTAGCGGCGTGTAGTTTAAGCTTTAGATGCGCGAAGTTCAAATCGGATCACACGAATGTAATAGGAAAGGAAGATTAGGTGAAGTTCGCACAAGGCCGAGGGGTTTGAAAATAGTTAAATATCCTTTTAATAAGAGGACTTCAAGATTATAAACTAATCGATACCCACTTGGAAACGGGTAATTGAATAAATGAACTTCTCCTTCTTTCCTTCTCCTAGGTGTGTAATTCCAGCGCCGCGTAGTTAAACGCTTGTTCTGTAAAAATTGAGAATCGAAAAGAAATCGAATAGACGAATAGGAATTTAGGTAGTTAATTAGTAAATTTGCGATTGGCTCTCGGTAACTAAGCCATTTTGAAATTAACAAGAGGAAAAGCGAAGGGCTTTTCGGAAGCGTCACTTGAGCCCGAATAGCAGTGTTGAGCAGTCGAGTTGTAGACAACTTCCAGAAATTTAGATTTTATAGCTATTTTGTTAATTAAAGTTCCTAGTATTGAATTCTAATTGTTCTTTTATTGAGTTTATCCTTTTATTTATTATTCGTTTTCTTTACATTTATTTCATGAATAATCCGCGTCCAAGGAGCAGAGTGCCTTAGCACTCCACGGGCATCGACCCTCGCCGAATTTCCTACGAGGGATCCAGGAGAACCAGCCGGCCACGCAACAGCTCAAACGATTGTGGCCGATCGAGTTTCGATTGCATTCGAGCTTACTAGGGCTGACTTTTTTGTATCGCTAACCTTCTACAGTATTTCATGAATATGGTGAGACGGGAACCTGTAGCTTGGCAGTGCTCTCACCATATTCATGAAATACTGTAGAATGTTAGCGATTGAAAAAAGCCAGCCTTAGTAAGCTCGAATGCAATCGAATCTCGATCGGCCACAATCGTTTGAGCCGAGTGTACATTGCGTTTCTAACTCCACTACGTTGTATCGAATATTATAAAAGAATAAAGACTAAAAGAATAAAAAAATAATTTATTATTATTATTATTAAAAGACGTGTGGAACTTCCAATATTTCAACATAGCTTGAAAAATGAAAAAATGCTAGATAGGATATTTTAACTGAGGAGAGCAGAATATAGGAAAGATTTCTGGAAAAAATCAAATCTATAATTCAGTTTCTCACATACCTCATTACATTTGGTAATTTTGTTATTTACTTTTAATCTACAGGTACAAAATTTTGAAATAATTTTCATCTGTCACACTTTCACTGCAACTGTCACAAAAAAGGTTAAAAAATATGTCAAAATATGAAAACTTTCTTTTTCTACTTATTTACTTCCTCTCTCTACTTCCGGTTTCGGTCATTAATGGTGTCGACCAATAGAAAACGGCGGCCACATCTGCGTATCACTACCTAGAGCAGCGCTGCACAAGGAGCTGTTTTCGGCGCCTAGCGGCGAGCAACCCGCCTTTCCTATTGCTAAGGTTAGAATCGGTGAGGAGAACTGCAGTAGTGTATGTGCGTGTTCGTAGGCTCGTAGCATAGGGATACATGACTGGGTTCCTTGTGGGGCCTGCATGAAAATGTGTGTTTTTTTTACGCCTGCTGACCGGAGCAAAATGACTAATTTCAAACGTATTCGCATAAAGTCTATCTCCCAAGGGAAAAAGACTGTTGCGAACTTCCGCCTAGCGGCGTGTGTTATAGGCTTCGGAAACGCGAAGTTTAAACCGGAACACACGAATGTAATAGGAAAGGGAGACAGGATGAAGCTCGTACAAGCCCGAAGGGTTTGAAAATAGTTAGAGATTCTTTTAATAAGGGAACTTTAAGATTATAAACTAATCGATACTAATCGATACTAGTCGATACTAATCGATACCCTCTTGGATACGGGTGTTTGAATAAATGAACTTCTCCTTCCTCCCTTCTCCTAGGTGTGCGATTCCAGCGCAACGTTGTTAAACGCTTGATTTCGTAAAAGTTGATAACCGAAAGGAATCGGATCAACGAATAAGAATTTAGCTAGCTAAATAGTAAATTTACGATTGGCTCTCGGTAACCAAGCCATTTTGAAATTAACAAAAAGCTAAAGCGAAGGGTTTTTCGGAAGCGTCACTCGAGCCCCAAAAGCTGTAACGAGCAGTCGCATAGAAAAGGAGTTCTTTAGACATCGAGATTGTGTTACAAACTTTTATTTCCTTCATTAAAGTTATAAGTTATTGTGTTCAAGTCGTTTTATTCTGTTCTTATTATTATAGTTTTCATTATTTTTAACACCAAAATAATCAGCGTCCAAGGAGCAGAGTGCCTTAGCACTTCACGGGCATCGACCCTCGCCGAATTCCCTGAGAAGGATCCAGGAGGACCAGCCGGCTACGCAACAATTTGGTGACAGCGGTGGGATTCTGCAAATTTGCCGGCTCGTGGACGCAGGAATCGCAGAGCAACCGTCGTAGGACTTCGGAGGAGAGCAACTGCAGGCGATTGAATCAATCTTTCCTGAAACCGTACACCTTCAACCAGGGGATCTTCTGCGTTGACGTCGAAGTCTGCAATTGAGAGATTGTGAGAGATTGAAGTTCAATTATAATATACAATTTATGGTTCTATTGTAAAATTTGCGTGCTGTAATTATTATCGCGTTGTGTTAACTATTAGTTGATAAGATTAAGAGCTTAGTATTTGCATTACGAAAATGCCGCGTAAACGTACGGAATTGCCTAAACGAAAGGGACGACAACTACGTTCGGGTAGCGTACAGGTACCCGAAATAGAGGGTTTAAGTGTTGAACCATTGCAAATAGAACGTCCTATGGCTACTTCACGATCTCAAACGACACAAACCGATGACCCTATCGTTGATTCGGCTAGGTCAGAGGATTCATTGCCCTGTCCAACCGCGGTTATTGCTGTGAGTTCGGAAGCTTCGGGTGGTGAATCACGGTCGCGCGACTCAAACCTTGTGCAGACGCGACTCGATCCTCCTGTTGTTAACTTATCTGAATCAAGTAACCAATCGCTTTGTTCAAACGTAATTCCCCAACCGAATATAGTAAAGTCCACAGACCCACCTAAGTCTTATCTCTCATTAAAATTAGTAAAGGACTCAATTCCGAGATTTAATGGGAAATCGGATTCATTAGTCCAGTTTATTAAACAGTGTAATTTAATTAACTCTAAAGTAAAGCCCGAGGATCGGGAAAATCTCCTCTTCCTTATTCGAGGTAGAATCGAGGGCCATGCCAATTTACTCTTGTCTAATCGACGAGAGGCCGAAACTTTAGATGAATTGATTAATCTTTTAAAGAAAATCTTCGCGCCCTCATTTAATGTGCATAGTTTGAATGCCGAGTTAATGAATCTGCACCAAAACAGAAACGAATCGGTTGAAGTTTTCGGAGCCCGAGTTAACGAAACCTTAAATGGCGGGTTAGAAACTGCCAGGGACACTTACAACTCTGAGCAAATAGTTGGAGTTAATGATTTGCTAAAGAATACGGCGGTAATCACTTTCATTAAGGGTCTTTGGAACGAAACAGCGCGATTTTATATGAATAGATTAAAGGACGCTAACAATCTACCTGACCTCGAAAGTGCAATTAACGTCGCGAGTAGGATAGAGTCAGAGTCAGCCGATCACTCGAGGCCCTCCTCATCCTCGAAACCTTTCGTCAGAGACGTAAAAATATTTAAGACAGACTCAAAAAATTATACGTGTTACCAATGTAATCAAACAGGGCACTTACGTCGTGATTGTCCTGAGGTGATTAGAACTCATTTTCCCAACCGTGAGGAGATTAGATGTGGGTATTGCCGGAAAACGGGTCACTCAGAAGCTCGTTGTTACACCAAACAAAACCAGGGTGGCGTCCGGCCAGGTTATGATGCCTCCAGTCGGAATAATTTAAACTCGAAAGGGGTTCCGCGAAAGGGCGCGACGGGAACCCAACCCTTAATTGCCAGCGCCGCCAACGGGGCTGCTTCCAAATCAAAGTAAAACGATCGGGTTCTTTGCCTCTGTTTAATTTAACCCATCGTTGCTTCCAAGAAGGGTTCGCCAGCTTCCTTATTGATACGGGTTCTCAGCTTAATTTAATAAAACAAAAAGGTATAATCCCTGAGATGATAATAAATAGCAATATAGTTTATAAAATCACGGGTGTCGGTTCAGGAGATGTACTTACCCGCGGAGAAGTTATTATTAAAGTCCATCACGTCGACGTGAGATTCCAAATCGTTGATGACGACCTTCCTATTCCTGGGACGGGAATATTAGGAATGCCGTTCTTAGAAAATCAAAACGCGATAATGAAGTTTGGAAATGACGAGCCTAATAGCCTTCAGATCGGTGATGGGGAATTCTTCCTTCTTTCGTCTTCCTCCTTTAGTTTACCTCCTCGTACTAGAACCCTTATTGCTCTGCCTGTCAAAGATTCTGGAATTAAAGAAGGTTACGTTAGGAGATTGATCACTGATCCGGGCGTTTATATAGGAGAAGCGTTAGTCACTCAACGAAACGGGTCTGCCAAATTATATGCAATTAATACTACTCCAAACCATGTTACTGTGACTATACCACCTGTCGAGTTAGAGGCATTCACGGAGCGTCCACCTTCACCGCGTTCGTCTCGTACAGGAAATCCTAACGTGGATCAGTCAAGGGCCGATTCGAGTAGATTAGTTCAGATAGCTAAATTATTGGAATTAAATGGTTTAAATGAGGACGAACAAGCTAGTATTCTGGAAATTGTTAAAGAATTCCCTTACCAGTTTTACCTTCCATCCGATAAACTGAATTCCACGAATGTAATCCAGCACTCGATTGAAACTGTAAATGAAATCCCCATTAACACAAAACAGTATAGGTTTCCTCCCATTCATAAGGAGGAAATTAAAAAACAAGTCACTGCATTGCTGGAAAATAATATCATTCAACAATCAACTTCTCCTTATAACTCACCTGTTTCGGTGGTCCCCAAAAAATCAGACTCCACTGGTGAGCCACGTTGGCGCATGGTCATAGATTTTCGCCTGTTGAATGAAAAAACAGTCAGCGATGCTTACCCACTTCCTAATATAACAGAGATATTGGACCAACTCGGAGCAGCGAAATATTTTAGTACACTCGATTTGGTTTCGGGTTTCCATCAAATCCCTATGGACCCCAAATCTAAGCAAAAAACCGCTTTCTCGACACTCCACGGTCATTATGAATTTAACAAAATGCCTTTCGGCCTAAAAAATGCCCCGGCCACTTTCCAGCGATGTATGGACTTAGTCCTATCGGGTCTACAGGGAGTCGAGTTGTTTGTTTATATGGACGACATTGTCTTATATGCCGATTCAATAGAAGAACATTCTCAAAAGTTAAGGAAATTACTAGCCCGGTTACAGAATGCAGGGTTAACATTACAGCCTGAGAAATACCGATTCTTACGACGCGAAATTACTTACTTAGGCCATAGCATTTCTAGTGATGGAGTGAAACCAGACCCCGGGAAGATCAAAGCCGTGAAATCCTTCCCCATCCCTAAAACCAAAAAGAATATAAAACAATTTTTGGGCCTGGTCGGCTATTACAGACGATTTATTCCTGATATGGCGAAAACCGCCAAACCTTTAACGCGATTATTGAAAGCGGATGTCCCCTTTATTTGGGACTGCAATGTTCAATCTGCCTTCGAAAATCTACGCGATAGAATTTGTTCCGAACCATTATTACAATTTCCGGATTTCAAACGACCTTTCCTTGTAACTACTGATGCTTCAAATTATGCTGTGGGAGCTGTGTTGAGCCAGGGCCAAATAGGTAAAGACCTTCCTATTGCGTACGCGTCGAGAACGCTTAACAGTGCAGAAATCAATTATTCCACCATTGAAAAGGAATTACTCGCCGTTATTTACGCCGTTGATCATTTTCGACCTTATCTGTATGGTCAACAATTCACCTTAGTAACCGATCATCGACCGTTAGTCTGGCTCCATAGCGTAAAAGACCCTGTTTCTCGCATCATGAGGTGGCGGATTAAATTAAATGAATACGACTATAATATAGTATACAAACCAGGGAAAGTAAATTCGAATGCGGATGCATTGTCCCGTAACCCTCCGGACTGTATCAATACTAATGAAATTCCTTCTTCATCAATCTCGAACCTTCCATCTAACTGTACTAAGACAGACTATACTGACACCCCTCCCTCTAAGCGTCTGCAAAGGGTAGTCGTAGGCGCCAACGACGCATCACTTGCAGATTCTGAAAAGGAAAAGGGTATAGACTATGACAGCTCATGGGAAAATAGTGAAAAGATAATTGCTACAATTTTTCTTGCCCATGCTAAAGAAAGCAACGGTCAACCTGAGGTCTTAGTCGGGATTGATCACTCTGATGATGGTTCTAATATTTGTGACACTCACCTTACGACGGGAATAACTGAGATGAGTGAATCTCCCTTTAAAAATGTAGTAGTTGGAGGATCGCTCTCGAGGGATCGTGAGGAGGTGCTCCGACCCGGCTGTCTGTTGGATATCGGAAAGGCCGACTTTGAAGGCACCCCACCACAGAAGTCGCTAGGGGCTGCCCACGTACCTCAGGGCTCAGGCTCGTCTGACCTGGAACATCGGATAGGCTTTAAGCACCCCGTCCAGGTACGCGACCTGCGGTCCGCGGCTTGTGTCTGGTTAGGGGCTGACGAGCCAAACTTAGAGGCTGAAAGATGCCGGACTTTATATGTGACCAAGCGCGCAGTTGATGAGACACGATCCTCCGTTGATGTGGCCTCAGGAAACAGTGACCTAAACAAACAGAGTAACCTTAGAGTATTAATGACAAGGACTGCCTCAGTAACACCAATCATTCATCATACTTTTCCTCCTAATATTATTTATTCCAAAGATCACCTCTATATGCGCAAAGATAACTTTATTCATTTTTTTTCTCTCGACCACGAAGTTCAATCAAAAATCACTAAAGATTTATTAGAAAATGATATATTCTCCCTTGAACGACTTAGACCACATAACCCCAATGTCGGAGAAACAATGGTCTTCCCCGATACAAAACCCCTTAGTTTTCATCTTTTCATAAAATCACGCGCAGTAGAACCGGTAAACCATGTCCATCTTAAATCGTCAATAATCTCACTTAAACACCTTATGGATACCCTGAATGTGAAAACAGTTAGCATCTCTAAATATAATAACAATGTCGAGCCTATTGGTTGGGACTACATCGAACACCTTTTAAAAGAAGAATTAAATAGTTCCGAGTATACAATTACCGTCTGCACAGGCGAGGTTATAATTCCCCTTCCATCTAGGAGGCCTCTTATTATTAAAGAATTTCACGAATCCGTCATCGGGGGTCATCGAGGTATACGTAAGCTTTTTGATAAAATCAGGGAAGATTTCTACTGGCCACGCATGGGAGAGGAAATAAAGAATTTCGTCCGTTCATGTCCAAGTTGCCAGAGGAACAAAATCCTTTCCGCTAAGACCAGACAGCCAATGCGAATAACTGATACTCCTAAAAAAGCATTTGAAAAGGTACAGATGGACATTGTGGGGCCTTTGCCATTAACAAAGAAGGGAAATCGGTACTTGTTAACACTTCAAGATAATCTTACTAAGTACTCCGATGCGATCCCACTTGTTAATATTGATTCTGTATCCGTGGCCTTGGCTCTGGCTGAACAATTTATCAGTAGATTTGGGTGCCCTCGAACAATTCAAACCGACCAAGGGAGTAATTTCGTTAGTAACATTGTGAAAAGCTTTTGTAAAATATTTAAAATACAAAGGATTACCTCAACCGCATTCCACCCACAGTCACTTGGATCTCTTCAGCGGGCAGATCGCGTATTTACTGATTACTTGAAACATTACTGTACTAAGGCCGATTGGGATGAATGGATTCGTTTTGGCATGTTTTCTTACAATACGTCTCTCCATGAAGCTACTGGTTTCACTCCTCACGAGCTTGTGTTTGGGGTAAAGGCGATTATTCCCTCAGAGTTCATGAACCAAGTGTTACGTCCTGAAGGGACTTTCCTATAAATCACCCCGAGCGGCTGGAATGATCTATCGGGTTCTTGCTCTATTTAAATGCTGAAGCATACCTTGACTATACTTACCAGGGAAGGATGGGGAGGAAAGGGTTGAATGAACTAATATACGAAATTATAAGAGAAAAACAATAGGATGAGATATATTCTGGGAGAAAATATAATTAACGTACTAAACCAAACATACCACAGAAACGGCGTTCACGTCCCCGTTATCGCTAGGCGCTCGCGTGTCGCTGGACCTTGAGTCGGTCACGGCCGTCCGGAGGATCCTTAGATAACGTACGGCACGCTTAACATATGATGTTTCGCTCTCTCTCTCGAACACTCGGTTGCTCGCTTGCTGTACTTCACGTTTCGCGATCGCGGTGGCTCGGATCGGCGCGTATGTGCTCTCCCGGCTAGGCCGTTCTCGGTGCGTCGGATGGAGAAACACTTTTGCAATACCTGTTCGGCCGCTCGCGTTTACGCGGGTGAGTTTAAGCGCGGAGATAAGGTCGCGATGCTAGACGGCCCGCTGGCTCGTCGCAACTTGCTAACTCCCTGTCTCAAAAACGAATCGTCGCTAGAACTTCCCCGGTCCCTGTTCGTACCTCGCGTTTTGACGTCGGTAGGGGAAACCGCCCCGTCGGCATTCGTCGACCGCTCCTTATAAGGAGATTCATAGCTCGGACCATCGGCGGTCACGTTGTGCTTACGATGATGTGTCCTTGGTTCGGCGAGCGAGCTCTCGTCCGCGGTGCGATTCCGCTGAATCGGCGCTGTCGGAACGGAAGGCGGCGCGTGGACAACGAGCACGAAAATGAACCGATAGGGGCATATAACAGCTCCCCATTTAGACGCGAAACGGCCTCGCGAGTCCGTTTCGTCGCTAACACGTGCGTAGTTGTCGACGCGTACACCTTCCTAATGACTTAAAACTACGGTTAACGCTACTAACACTATGGGGTCGTAAAGGAATACAATAAATGAATCATAAATGAACATTAGATAATTATATATATTGTTACAAATGTTATTATAATAGTAAAAAAAATAGAAAGTGAAAATTGAAAATCAAAATTTGAAAATTGAAAATAAGCCAAAAAACGAAAAATTAAGCGATAAAGATAAAGATTATTAAAAAAAATTAAAAAGGGAGGGGGTTCTGGTAATGGCCCTTAGAAGGTCGGTGCTCTGCTGTGAATAAAAAAAAAAAAAACGGATGCAATTACAATTTTGTCGCGACACTTTGAAGTGTTTACAGTTTATTGCGTATTTACCTAATGCGAGGGGTAGCGTTTCCCTACTCCGCTCCTGCAGGCAGGATCACGGGCGTCGGATGGTCCAGGTGCGGCTCCCACGGCCTTGGGGCCTGGAGCACCGGGAACGCCGGCAGGTAACGAGGATTCTTATTCAGTATTGCCCTTATACACCCCGTGCAATTATTCGGTATCGCCCATAAGAGATGTCGGCAGCGGCACCACGCACATTTTGTCAGGGCGATGGCCCTTCTTTCTTCCACGAGCCAGTGAACCGGCGTCCGATGGTATTCCTCTACCGCACTGTTCGGTCCCTTCCACCAACACGCTCCGCATATTGTTTCAGTTTTTCTAGTTTGATGGGTCCACGCCTGTCCCTCAGTTCCATCAAAACACCTTTCGGCCCTCAGACACAACCGCCGGTTGAACGGCGCGTGCAAATGTTGTGGTAAGATCACCTCCGCCAAGGATGATCTTTTATATTTCAAGTCGTTGAACATTCGTCCTTCCATTTTCGTGACTGTTTCTTTTGATTTCTTGATGCTCTTTACAGGCAATTTCGTAACGACTGTCCCTCGCAAGTTTTAATAGCTATCTTATATACTAATATCCCTACCAACTAATTTTCCCAGCAGAGCGCCTCGCGGGGTGGGTACTAAGGCTACGCGCGGGGTTTTTTGCTGTTATCAGCAAGGTACTTCTTAGAATACTTCGAAGTATGGCTCGGAAGCCGCGAAACTATTCGCTCGTCCTACGTGAGCTATCTCTCTTGTCTTCATGGGTGATATAACAGGTAAATCAGGAGGAAAGGATGTAATCGTCAGAGGACGGGGTCTAGAAATTATTTGAGGAGAGGGGCGGTGAGGTATCATTTCTATATTAACCTTTGTCTCTTTCCTTAAGGGTTCACGATGTTGATTGCGGCGTGCCCTCAAAAAACGGTATCCAATCCATATAACGAGGATAATTACAAACATGCTTCCTAGTCCTGGTAGTCCATAAGTAACATAAGTCGATAAATTTTCAGTCCGATGATGAGTTGCTATTTCCCTTGCTTGTCTTTCTATGTCCTCCAATGCGATCGAATTTGCTTTGGCATGGGCGTTTTGAAGGGTTCCCTGTGATTCCTTTTCTTGATAGTCAGTTAGAATTTTTACATGGTGTTCCGTGAGAGTTGGCAGTATTTCCGAAATATTTATGCCGATAGATGGCTTGTAGATGGATGTTAATGTCTCAGTGTCAACTCCGGATGCCCATATCTGGTCTGTCCCAATTTTAGCCTCGCAATCCCTTCGTAGTTGTAGAATTCCGGCCCCCTGAAGCACTTCATATCCGGCCGCGTGCTTGTTGCATCGTACCTGCAGTACTAGGGTGCTCTTGACGGAATATAACCAGGTGTTGGGTGTAATCATTTTCTTGAGAAAGGTTCTGCTTCCGGGGAGAGCTTGGATGTTACAGCTAGACCACTTGATGTTTTGTGGTTTCAATAAGGCGTCCGTTTCACAGCTTGGGGCTTTTCCCAAGTCCTGGATTGGTAAACTGAGTTCGCACATGTACGTTCGAGGGTGGTTTCTGCATCCGGTGATGTAGTTTTCGTTGGGCATGAAGTATTGAGAATTAATTTGACTGATTGCTAAGTATTCTGTTCTTGGTTTTATGAATATAGGAGTAGAGACATTGGTCGATACACTTTGAAATGAAGGGCACGGTTGGAGGTAGTAGAGGTCAAAAGGAATTTGGTCGAGTAAAGGGATGTCAAGAGACAAGATGATCCGGCCCTGTGAATAAACTACGTTTAATTTGGTCACCCCTTGTAGCTGCTCAGAATTTAACTCTTCCAGAGTCAGCGGGAATTCATATGGAGTAGTTTCGCGAATTCGTTCGCAAGTCTGTGCTAGCTGATTCGGAGAAAGAACGGCCGGGTGTAAGATTCCAAGCTTCGCGAATGTGAGCGCGTCTGTAATTACAATTAACGCGGTCACGTATTCGTCCACGTGCCTGGTCATTAGGAATGTCCACGACGAAAAAGCTAATTCTAATTCGATTTTTGTTTCGCGCTCGTCTAATTGTCGGATGCCCGTTACAGATGTGAGTGAGTCGTGTATGTCTTGGAATTCTGATCTCATAGTATGCGTTTGATTACCTAATAATTCCGCGAGATGGCTCTGGTCTTTATAGAATTTATCTATTTCCTTATTATAATATTGCGCGTCATCGTTGTCTAGTGTTCCGAATAAGGCCTTCTGAGGACTAGAATTTTCGTGGGTATCCAATGTTTCGCCTTTTTCCCACGGGAGTCTTCTCGGGATGACGGAAGTCATCTCTGTTTCTGGGCCCTCCGGGGTGTTAATGGTTCCGAAGGTGGGGTCCAAGTCGTCTCCTTCTATATACTCCCATTCGGGTGGTTCGTCCAGACTCTTTAAAAAGGCCCATTCGTCCATCGTATGCCCTGCGTCCAGGCCCTCAGTTAACATGGGGGAGTAGTCTTCTTCAAAATCTTCAATTCCGTAGTATCCCAACCATACCCCCTTGTTTTTGGGGGGGTATTTCTCATCCAGGCTTTTCAAGATAGTGGTTTCTTCGTAATTCGGCCATGGCTGGCCTTGACGACGCTCAGCCACGCGCGTTCCTATTCCCTCGTTTTCACTATTAGGCGCGGTTTCCTTCAGTGTTGTCGGAAAAACATATAAGTCTAGATTTCGTGATAGCGCGTCTGCGTGTGCATTTACTCTGCCGGGTTTGTAGATGATTTCGTAATTATTCTCCCTCACGGCTCTCCAGTTGTTCTGCATTGACACGGATACGGGGGGACTCTGCGCGTACGAGATGTAATAACTGGTATTTTGGGCTGACGTTTCACGTTCTGTCAATCCTCGAGATTCTTGAGTTTCGTATCTCCCTGGATCGCGTGGTTGATATCCTTGTGATTCGCGGTAGTACGACTCGCGATAATAATCATCTCGATAGCGAGGGGCACTATAGCCAGAGTAAGGGGAATGATATTCGCGATACGAGTCATCTTCATGTGGCTGTCTCCA
This sequence comes from Andrena minutula, assembly GCA_929113495.1. Lineage (NCBI taxonomy): Eukaryota > Metazoa > Arthropoda > Insecta > Hymenoptera > Andrenidae > Andrena > Andrena minutula. The sequence goes on from OV815993.1 coordinate 23,432,594, forward strand.
TTCGTTCCATCTACGTTGGGGGTCATACGGGGACGGGGGACGCGCGTATTGTGTGTACCCATACGTGTCGTCGCGCGGCAACCCTGACAATTCTTGTTCTCGTCTTTGTATGTGTAATGCCAAATCAAACGCGTCATCCAATGACTCGGGGGTAGATAATGCTACTTTAGTTGAAATTCTTTGGGGTAAGGCCGTAATAAACGAAGTTCGCGCCAAGCGCCCCACCTCTTTTATGGTCCTCTCTACGTTTTCTCCGATTAATTCTTTCGCTCTTACGATTACTTGTCTGTATAAGCGGCCCACGCGGTGGATAAAGTCTATCAATCGTTCCCGGGGATGCATGCTTATACGTTCGAGTTCTAGGCGGAGCTCCTCATAACCGCGACATGGGGAATATCGGACCTTTAGAAGGGAGAGCAGATCGGCCACGCTTTGACAACCTTTCCCTTCGACATAATATCTAATAGGGTCTTTTAGTTTGTATATCAATTCGGTCAGAAATCTTTCCTCTTGACCGGATGGTACGCGCTTCGAAGCACGCTGTATCGCGGCAGCGAAATCTTCTAAAGTTACGAAATCAGGATCAAAACGGGGAATGCTGTCAAGCGCCCTATAAACTCTCTCTTCGTCTTCTCGGGAACGCCATACGTCTAATACAGACATTTCAAGGTCGTTCGTCCGGGAACCAAGGGACGGCCGGCCACTCGATGATGGCGGTAAAGGGGGAGGAACTACAGTAGGGGCATTTATAGAGGAAGCATTTTCAGAGGTTTGTGAGTTAGGAAAATTATGTGAAGGGGGTGATCTCAAAATACCACCTGTCATTATGACTTTGTAATTGTAAGGAACTTCGAGTAGTAGGAAGTGTAGTCAAGTTACGAGCAGATAAGATTGCGGTGGGTCACGTTATGTGACGACAACACGCCCACTTTCTCTAATAAGAAATAATAATAATAAGGGAAAAATAATAATAAGGGATAAAAATATCCCACTTCTGACACCAGTTTGTTACGTCCTGAAGGGACTTTCCTATAAATCACCCCGAGCGGCTGGAATGATCTATCGGGTTCTTGCTCTATTTAAATGCTGAAGCATACCTTGACTATACTTACCAGGGAAGGATGGGGAGGAAAGGGTTGAATGAACTAATATACGAAATTATAAGAGAAAAACAATAGGATGAGATATATTCTGGGAGAAAATATAATTAACGTACTAAACCAAACATACCACAGAAACGGCGTTCACGTCCCCGTTATCGCTAGGCGCTCGCGTGTCGCTGGACCTTGAGTCGGTCACGGCCGTCCGGAGGATCCTTAGATAACGTACGGCACGCTTAACATATGATGTTTCGCTCTCTCTCTCGAACACTCGGTTGCTCGCTTGCTGTACTTCACGTTTCGCGATCGCGGTGGCTCGGATCGGCGCGTATGTGCTCTCCCGGCTAGGCCGTTCTCGGTGCGTCGGATGGAGAAACACTTTTGCAATACCTGTTCGGCCGCTCGCGTTTACGCGGGTGAGTTTAAGCGCGGAGATAAGGTCGCGATGCTAGACGGCCCGCTGGCTCGTCGCAACTTGCTAACTCCCTGTCTCAAAAACGAATCGTCGCTAGAACTTCCCCGGTCCCTGTTCGTACCTCGCGTTTTGACGTCGGTAGGGGAAACCGCCCCGTCGGCATTCGTCGACCGCTCCTTATAAGGAGATTCATAGCTCGGACCATCGGCGGTCACGTTGTGCTTACGATGATGTGTCCTTGGTTCGGCGAGCGAGCTCTCGTCCGCGGTGCGATTCCGCTGAATCGGCGCTGTCGGAACGGAAGGCGGCGCGTGGACAACGAGCACGAAAATGAACCGATAGGGGCATATAACACAAGTAATTCCGCGAACCTTTGTTAACCATTTGGATGACTTATTTTCAAAAATAAGTACTACACAAGCTATAGCAGCGGCAAATCTAGAAAAGGCAAAACAGAAAAGCAAATTAGATTATGACAAAAAAGTCAATTCTTGTAAATTCTCTGTAGGTGACGACATATATCTATATAAAGAACCAAAAACTTCAAAATTTGATTCTAGCTGGTTGGGACCTTACAAAATTATTCGGATGTTCGACGATTTGAACGCGGAAATAGCCATAGGAGTTGGTAAAACTAAGATAGTTCATACGAACAAGTTGAAATTGGCATGCATGAGATTAAATTCCTCATAACTACCTTGTTATCATATCATTGTTGCTATCATCTTGTCATTTGCATGTATGTGTTAAGCCAGGTTACTTCATTCGTTCGCGGATCAAAACCTTGTAATTGGAAAGGTGAAAATTATGTCGCGGAGACAATTTGTAACCCATTGTAATCAGTTGTAACAGACAAGCAACCTGTAGCATCTTTCGACTTGCAATCTCCACGGGAAACCAGGTGGACCGAGTAGCTTGGCTACTGTGGGGAAAGCGGGAAGGGGAGGCTCAGGAATGCTTTACTGAAAGATGTTTATTTACATATAAGTAATTATTCATGTTGTCATATTGGAAATTAATGCTAGTTGGCAATATAAAATATCTTATATAAGGGACGCAAGCCCAATTTAGCATAGAGGTACAATTGGAAAGGTGTTCCCATTGGAAAACACCTTTTGTATAAGGAGGGAAGTGTTGCGAACTTCCGCCTAGCGGCGTGTGTTATAGGCTTCGGAAACGCGAAGTTTAAACCGGAACACCTATTACGAATGTAATAGGAAAGGGAGACAGGATGAAGCTCGTACAAGCCCGAGGGGTTTGAAAATAGTTAGAGATTCTTTTAATAAGGGAACTTTAAGATTATAAACTAATCGATACTAATCGATACTAGTCGATACTAATCGATACCCTCTTGGATACGGGTGTTTGAATAAATGAACTTCTCCTTCCTCCCTTCTCCTAGGTGTGCGATTCCAGCGCAACGTTGTTAAACGCTTGATTTCGTAAAAGTTGATAACCGAAAGGAATCGGATCAACGAATAAGAATTTAGCTAGCTAAATAGTAAATTTACGATTGGCTCTCGGTAACCAAGCCATTTTGAAATTAACAAAAAGCTAAAGCGAAGGGTTTTTCGGAAGCGTCACTCGAGCCCCAAAAGCTGTAACGAGCAGTCGCATAGAAAAGGAGTTCTTTAGAAATCGAGATTGTGTTACAAACTTTTATTTCCTTCATTAAAGTTATAAGTTATTGTGTTCAAGTCGTTTTATTCTGTTCTTATTATTATAGTTTTCATTATTTTTAACACCAAAATAATCAGCGTCCAAGGAGCAGAGTGCCTTAGCACTTCACGGGCATCGACCCTCGCCGAATTCCCTGAGAAGGATCCAGGAGGACCAGCCGGCTACGCAACAAGACTTTACGTGCATGCGTATTCGCAATTTCTTACTTTCCTCCCAAAGAAATTGGAGTTTGACGTTACCCTATGATATGAAGGTGCAGTTGTTCGACTAATCGTTATCGATTTGTTGGAAAATAAATACACGTATTTATTAATTTTGACAGAATAAAAAAGCAATCGAACATGCATATTTGTTGCGAATCGCTGAGCAGGCTTTCAAAAACACACCTTTTATGCAGGTGTTCAAAAAAATATAATGCGTGACACGGGAGAGAAGCGATTCTCTCCCTTGTCACGCAATATACTATAGAAAGTTAATACTATACAAATAAATAACTCTGACTCAAAGAAAACTAAATTTTAATTAAGGATATGTATCATTTATAAGTCGGAAAGTTATACAGGGTGTAAACAGTATACGTAGCAATATTTTAGGGGGTGGTAGGAGAGGTCCAATGGAACATAAAAGTCCTATGACATAATGTCCGATCTGTCTCCATTTTACAGTAATAATGCCCTAAAGTTTGCACCATGCGTTTGAAACGGGTAGTAGCTCGCGCATATTGGTGAGACCAACACATTGAAACAGGGTGTTGACTTCTGATCTTTCATGTAATTCCCAAAGTGGTGTGTTTTTCGGAAGGAAAGACTCTTAAGAGTGATCCTCCAGCGACTCGACTCAAGGAGATGCCGCATCATATCCCGTGGCGAAGACAACACACCATGATGCTTCACCGCAAGTTTATGGCTTCCGACCCTTGAAGGGGTTTGAATACCTATTACGAACCATACTCTTTCAGCTCCGCATTTCTCATCGGATCTCTGCGAAAACGACGGCAATCGATACCTTTCGTCATCGTTTGGTTGTCATTTAAAGTGAATTACGAGTAAAAGATAAATCGAGGAAAATCATGTCAAACGTAAAAAAGTGAATACACATTTTTTTTTAAAGCAGAATCGAAAATAATAATTATTTAAAGTGAGAGGACAAGAAATACGTAGATTTCGTTTTCAAATATCGCTTAAATGAAAAAGTAATGTAACAGGAAATAAACAAAACGTGATCGTAGTTCGTTATTGTGATAAGAATCCGTAGTTTAATAACGGCCAACACTGTTGCTGATGATGAATAAGTCTGTTTAAAACCCCCGAAGAAAATATTTAGGTACGGAAATTTAGATAAATATCGCCGGAAATAAGCCATAGCCTGCGTTAAATTTAATAACTAATAATCACCAATAAAGTAACTAAAACTCACTCTTTCGGAAATTCACCTGCAGCTTGAAAACCTGCGTCACTAGGTCACTGAACTGATGCTGGTCAGCGACGGATGCGTCCAGTGCACAGCTGGTCCGAGGTACGCGACACTAACCAAAGTAAAAGGGTCGCAACGTCAAGTGCGATTGGGTTAATATAGATAACGAATATTCACTTCACTGCACTCTTACTAACAATGATCACTTACTTTATTTTTCATGGAACGCGTTCGTACCTTATAAAAATTGGTGAAAATGAATTCTCACTTGGCGTCCGGTGCCGCGGATATAGCTGCCCAAATGCTCGTACAGCAGTAATTGCGTCTCCGTTGTTCTAGGTTTATGCTCGGAACAACGCGTAATACACTTGTGTAGAAAAAACTTCTCTGACGCGATTGCAAACTGACAGGATTTTTCCAAGCAAGTTCCTCTACCCCAAGTAGTTTTTCTCGTTCCATTATGAGTTAACTCCCACCAGGACAAGATGCTTTAGGTAAAAAGAAGCAAGCACATTTTCGAGGCACACGTGCGTTTGCAGAAGTGCAACGAACGAACCATCCTACACTTTCACAAAAACCCGCGCTACCTTCTTCTAGTGCCAATGTACCCATTGCTTAGAGATAGACAGCAGACACCACATGTTTCGGTTCGAAAGGGTCCGAAGAGACGAGAAACAGAAAGTCCTCGAATTGTTACAAAAGGAGAAAAGGCATACCAATCCTATTTTCGTTTCCCGATGCCCTGAGTTCACGTTTGCTACGAGGCGGAACCAGTTAAGCCATAAATTACCCAAAACTGTAGTAAATCGTTCTCTACCAGCCTGATTAATTTTGGAGAACTAGAAAATAAAGAGTATTATCAAACATCAATACGCCTCGCGGAAAGACACAGGAAGAGAAGGGGTAGTCCGCTGACTGCGCGTAGTCCCGCCTGCTTCACCCTACCGTCAAATGCAAGACAGATCCCTTATTTCTCGAGTATAAACACGCGTTCGATTTTCAAAAGAAAAGCACGCTTTGCCGTATTCCGTGCGAGAAAAGGTGGGCCTCGGGGAGGAGATAAAGCTGTGAAGAGGGCCTCTTCAGGACAGTGACCATTTGGGAGGGATACAGGCCTGATTAGTTTGGGACCAATCGGACCTCAAGGCCCACCATCTCTCGCACGGAATACGTCGACGCGTGCTTTTGTTTTGAAATTCGAGACAGAAGGACGACGCAGGCGGAACTACGCGCCGTCATCGGACTACCCCTTTTCTTCCTGCGCCTCTCCACTTGGTGTCATATTTTTCTCGTGCGTCGGGACAAAAGCGGGCTTAGAGCCAAGCGAGAATTCGTTGTTTACGATCAGTAATGTCGTCTTTTCCCAAAAACGTTTCGACAACATCTGTTTGACAAGCATTTCTAAACGACAATCAAGAACGTGGTGCCGTTTTTAAGAATTTTAGTACGTACCCAACCGTTGCCTACCGCCGACTCGCGGAACAATATAGCTATAAATCCTCGACCTTGGCGAAACGCTCCGGCCGATCAGCCTGGCATGTGGCATTTTCCTCCTCTACCTCAAGAGGGAGAGGGTTCCTCCTCTGCTGACGAATTCACTCAGGGAAGGGACGGAAACCTTGTACTGTCTGAACTATTGAGGGGTATTGTTTCATGCATGGGCATGCAGTATTATATTCATAATACGATATCTATCACTTGGTCAGACGAAATAAACGAGCTGTAACATAAGGTTATTTAATGTGGCGTGGGGTTGTAACTTATTATGAATAAATTGTAAATTAACGACTTCCGCTTTCAACTACTTTTTATTTTTCACATTATTGTGCGAAGGAGCGAACGTTCTTGATTGTCGTTTAGAAATGCTTGCAAACAGATGGTGTAGAAACGTTTTTGGGAAAAGACGATATTACCGTTCGTAAACAACGAATTCTCGCTTGGCTGTGAACCCGCTTTTGTCCCGATGCACGAGAAAAATATGACACCAATATAGCAATTAGAAAGTATTACTCACAATCCATACGCCTCGTGGAGAGACGCAGGAAGAAAAGGGGTAGTCCGATGACGGCGCGTAGTTCCGCCTGCGTCGTCCTTCTGTCAAATTAAACACGAATCCCTTATCTCTCGAGTATAAACACGCGTTCGATTTTCAAAACAAAAGCACGCGTTGCCGTATTCCGTGCGAGAAAAGGTGGGCCTCGGGGAGGAGATAAAGCTGTGAAGAGGGCCTCTTCAAGACACCGGCCGTTTGGGAGGGATGCAGGGCAGATTGGTTAGATTAGGGCCAATCGGACTTCAAGTCCACCGTCTCTCGCACGGAATACGTCGACGCGTGCTTCTGTTTTAGAATTCGAGCGTGTGTTTATACTCGAGAGATAAAGGATCCGTCTCCAATTTGAAGGAAAGACGGCGTAGGAGGAGTCATGTGCTGTGACTACCTTTTTTCTTCTTGTGTCCCTGCACAAAACGTATTGCCCCTCCCCCTCCCCAACTGTAACGAAAAAAGATAGACAAATTATTCACTAAAATAGAGATTTAAAGTCTATCCTATGGTAAATGGCCTCTCTAATTTCATGCTGACTACAAGAGGATCCCTGATTCAAAGTATTTTGTTCAGCGCTGCGTTTAATTGTGAATCGGTATTTCCGTCAACCAGGATATGTACTAATAACAGTATTTCATTCCCCCTTGTAAACCACCTCAGAAGTCCGCACATCTGCATTGCATGGCCAAGCCGACCTGTAATCGGCTTCGAATGAGGTAAGTTATAAGATCATAAAGACCTGACCGTTTTAAGGGACTCTAAGGTCGGGTACGCGACTTTGGCCGCTCGTGCTGAACGGTCTAGGGGGTCGCAAGACTACCAGCCCTTTACGTGCAATGTCCGTGTTTTTCGCCTGACAGAAAAAAATATTTCCGCTAGCAGGTATCCGCCGCCGCACTGCCAATCAGGGTTCACACGAAGTCCTCCGTCAACCCTGATTGGCTATGCAAATCACTGCCTCTGCGACCAAGTTCCACGTTGGTGTTTTCTTTGACCATGGAAAACGCAGAAAACTCAGTCAAGACACAACAGTCACCACACTCGGTCTCCGAAACCTAACAAGACGTTTCCATTTTGGTGACACCATCCGTGCGAAATCGCTGATCGTGCGACACGTGCTCGCGAACTCCTTTTAAGTGAATAAAGTGTGGAAGTGATTTTGTCAAGCATGGGGACCAATGCGGGGTATTCGTGCAATGAAATGTTTAACATGATTATCCTGTATGGGGAGGCTGACTGCAGCGCATTACGTGCGAAGCAATTATACGCGGAACGGTATCCTCATTTGCGACAACCATCCCGACAGTTTATCGTCAATTTGTGTCAAACATTGCACACTACGGGTTCCTTTTTCCCTCGCATCGAAGGAAGAGGGCCAAGAAGGAATATCGACAGGGAAGATGAAATCCTTCAACATATTGATAATAACTCTGCCCGCAGTACGAGGAGTATTGCTCAAGAAATGGGAGTCTCCCATACGTATGTCCATCGCACATTGCGTGATGAAGGTTTGTAGGAGTTTAGTTGTATAAAATGACATTTCTTTATAAATTTACCTATTCTTACTTTAAATTCACATTTCATTGTGGCTGTAAATTCTTCACAAAATGTATCGCAACATTTTTATTAAATGCACCTCCGGTGAAAACAATCCATTTTTTGCATAATTTCATTCCATAACATCTCAAGAATTGTCAGGTAAAATTTTAGAACGAAATTCCTAACGGCAAAGATTTTACATGCAGTTCAGGGGGATTAACAGTGTGACGCCCTTAAAATAGGTGTTTGTTTGTGCGTGTGCGTGTGTGCGTGAGCGGCGTGCGTTGTTTTAAACGAATAAACGCATGGAAAATGGGGCGCTCACTCAATAGGATTCTATTCGTACTTACATTGGCTTCCGTGCTACCCTCTGTTGCGAATTTTCATACAGTCAATCTTTTTTAAGAAACATTTTTGTGTGAGAAAACCCCATGTTTCGGGGATTCTACCGTGTAACCATTTAACCATCATCGTCCAGTTGTTTCTTAACACTCCCCGAAGATAACGCGATAACCACACATGTGTAATTAAGGAATACCTTTGTTTTTTTTTAATTTGGATGATTCAATTACAAGTGTAATTACTTTCATTACAATTACAGAGTAATTCCGATTAAAAAGTAATAGCAATTAGATGTAATTGTCCTGCACACTTATAATTACAATTACGATGTAATTGTCCTGCACACTTACAATTACAATTACGATGTAATTGTCCTGCACACTTACAATTACAATCACAATTAACTAAATTAACGATTACAGAAAGTAATGTGTAATTGAATTACATAATTACATTTCAATCGTAATTTGTAATCACATTACATTTTGCCCAACTCTGATTTGTAGCAGAATAAAGTGCAAAAAGTTTTAGACTCATACATTGTATACCATTATCTACAAAATATCATAAAAGTCACCTATGTTTTCGCGCGCTTTAAGGGGGGACGCCTACCTAGAGCGGGCGAAACAATGCGCTTCTTTGGGATTTTTTTTCTAGAAAAACCGTTACACTTTTATTAATAACTATTAGTCTATTGTTAAGAGTACATCTAAAGAACAGTTCAGTATTTTTTGTGTTAAAGAATATTAAAAGATTTGGGAGTTATAGGCGATGACCGGGATGTTGTTCTTTTTTTAAGCGTTTTGCGGTGACCATCGTAGCTCGTAGCAGAATCAACTGAAATGAAAAATTGGAATAGTTTTAGATAGAGCATGAAATTATCTAGGCGCTATCGGGCCCGATTTTGGAAAAATTATTTCGAGACAAAACGGCGGCGCTGCAAAGTTGAACCATCGATTTTCAAGTAAAGGTCGTTCCTTTCTTGGCGTGTAAAAAAGAAACTAAGAAGGATAAAAAGATATCCCTCCGATAGCGCATAGATAATTTCATACTCTATCTAAAACCATTCGAATTTTTAATTTGAGATGATTCTGCTACGAGCTACGATGGTCACCGCAAAATGCTTAAAAAAAGAACAACATCCCGGTCATCGCCTATAACTCCCAAATCTTTTAATATTCTTTAACACAAAAAATACTGAACTGTTCTTTAGATGTACTCTTAACAATAGACTAATAGTTATTAATAAAAGTGTAACGGTTTTTCTAGAAAAAAATCCCAAAGAAGCGCAATGTTTCGACCGCTCTAGGTAGGCGTCCCCCCTTAACCGGGGGATGCCTTTAATATCTGAGTCATTGACATTATCCTGGCTATCGACTAATGATTAGGTACTTATTATTTTATCTTTTTTTCGCATATTTCATTAATAATACGAACTACCACTAATTAAAGAATTATTAATCCAAAATCCCACAGGCTTATACCCTTACCACTCACAACGAGTGCAAAATTTATTACCAGAGGATTTTGCGAGACGGCGGACTTTCTGCCGATGGTTCCTCGATAGGGTGGAAGAGGATTACCAGTTTCCGACGATCGTACTCGCAGCAGATGAGTCAACGTTCACACGTTCTGGAATATTTAATTTCCACAATTCCCACGCGTGGGAACCAATGAATCCCCACAACGTTGTAACGGGGCACTTCCAGCACGAGCTGAGGCTAAACATATGGGCTGGGGTGGTAGGCGATCATCTCCTCGGACCGCATATTTTGCCGGCGCGTCTACTGTGCTCCGATGGAAAGATGAGACTCGAGAAACTCTAGGGTCCGAATCAGGGCCCGAATAGTATATCCCTATTGGCTGGCGCGACAACGTCGACGAATACAAAGTATGGAAACGGGGCACAGGCAGCGGGAGCCAATGCGAGCGAAGAACCCCTCTCGCCCCCCTGACATTTCGGGTTTCATCTTTCCATCGGAGCACAGTAGATAGCGCAAAATATGCTAGATTTCTTCGAAGGGATTTGCCACTTCTGCTAGAAGATATTTGCCTGGCCACCCGAAGAAATATGTGGCTTCTTCACGACGGCGCCCCAGCCCATATGGGAAGAGCTATACCAGCTATGGAATGAATATGGGGGAACCGAATAATTGCACGGAATGGTACGGTTGCGTGGCCGCCAAGGAGCCCAGATTTAAATCCAATGGATTTTTACGTATGGGGCCACATGAAATCATTAGTATACACGGACATCGAATTTGAAACCTTAGAGGAATTGGAAGGTAGAGTATTTCATGCTGGTAACGTTATACGCGAGCAGCCTGGAATATTCGCCCGCGTTCGCGACAATTGGTTACGTCGGTGTCAGGCGTGTCTGGATGCAAACGGCAACCATTTCGAGCATCTTTTGTAAATAAATGTAGGTAGCGAAATTTGTATTTCTTTACTACACATTCAGGTCAGAGTAGCCACGCATTGACAGTAGCTTGTTGCGTGACAGTTTAGTCACACTAAAAGGAAAGAAACAGTTTTATCACTTTCTGAAAAAAACAACACGTTTTGCAGTCACGTCGTCGAAGGAATTTACTTCCATGTAAATCAATGCATTTTTCATGAGCATCAAAACTGTCATGCAACAAATTGCCACCACTGCACGCCTGGCCTAAGAACACGTGTAGAGTTTTCGTTCACTTATTTCTTATTTTCTAGCTGACGACCCCAAGTGCCTCCGCTACTCTAAACAGATCCTCAATGGGACCGCTACTGGTAGGGGCCCGTAGTTACTTGCTTACTGGGTCATCTTGAACAGCTCACAACGGGCGGTCTTTGTGCTACGGCTCATCTGTGTGCGTGTAGCGACGATCTTTTCCACAAACATCTCCGATGTTTAAACCTTTATAACAGCGAAACTATACGAGATACAACAAAATGTATTCAGACCATTTTACTCTACTGGTGGTCTCCAATGTATGTGCAAAATTATGGAATCTTGCGACTATTAGTTTAGCATATAGACATGTTAACTTTGAGGCATTATTACTGTAAAATGGAGACAGATCGGACATTATGTCATAGGACTTTTATGTCCCATTGGACCTCCCCTACCACCCCCTAAAATATTGCTACGTATACTGTTTACACCCTGTATATAAATAAATATATACATATGTACACACATTTGGTGCTCGTCATTACATTTAGCGATATTTACAAGAAGAAAATTACATAACTAATAAATTTGTACACGTAACAATATACAAATAAATAACCCGAATTTTATTACGGGACCTGTTCTGCACTGGGGCCCCACAAGGAACCCAGTCATATATACCTATGCTACGAGACTACGAACACGCACATACACTACTGGAGTTCTCCTCACCGATTTTAACCTTAGCAACAGGAAAGGTGGGTTGCTCGCCGCTAGGCGCCGAAAACAGCTCCTTGTGCAGCGCTGACCTAGAGGATCACTAGAAGATTTCCCCTCTGGAAGCACAACGCGCTCTACAATAAACTCTTCCTTGTCCTCTGTTTCACATTTGCTTAAGACCTTCCAGATTGTTCTATTCGCTTCGAATCTATATATATTATTTCTATCTTTCAATACAAAAGGATTTTGAATTTCGCTCTACATCTAACTTCGATATCTCTTATCGACTTATAGCTAACTTCATATAATATATGGATTAACACCAGCGGATAACGCAACAGATGTTAGGGCGGTATTCATAAACGTGTCTTAAGATTAACCCTTTCGCTCCGAATGCCGGATATATCCGGCAGCCATCTGACGCCCTGCCTGGCCGAGTACCGGATATATCCGACGGCACGGAACGAGCCGTCGTTCCTAGCGCCGGCTTTAGTCGGCACTTCCAACAGTTTAAAAAAAAAAAAAAAAAAAAAAAAAAAAAAAAAATTAGTTATAAGCACTTTCGTGGAAATGCACGCCGTACCGAAAGGGTTAAGATAGTCTTAAGCATTTGCTTAAGATGCCGCCTAGATTCATAAACGTGACTTAAGCAAATGCTTAAGGTCGTGTCTTAAGCATTTGCTTGAGATGATCTTATTCGAGTCTCAAGACGATCGTATTCTCGCAAAGTGTGGTAATATTCTCAAGACAACGTTTTCGACGTCTTAAGACCGTCTTAAGACCATCCTATTGCATCCTATACGGAGATTTCGCCCAAAAGGCGATTTCGTATTATATCGACATAATAATTATATAATCATCTATATATATTAAAATAATCTGATTTTGTGTATGTGAAATTATTAATATTATTATTATTATTATTATTTATTAGGAAGTGGTATAAGCGTTAGAATATGGTATAAGCGGATCCCACTAGCGGGAACGAAAAACTTCCGGCCTTTTCTTCTACACGTTTGTCTATCTATGAATAGGAAAGGAAACCTACAGGTATTCATCCAAGACGGTCCAACTAATTCCCCCCCATCCAATATTAGTTCGCTAAATATATCAAGTATATCAATTATGTAAAAAAAAAATTAAATGGAATCTCCACTCTCTGAGGTGTTTTTAATTTTACATTACATCGGTTTAGTGGTTGAGTTGTGATTAAGGAACGAACAATTCAACGTTTCATGTTTATATATTAGTTTAATATGATAGAAGCAAGCACTACACCGCAGTAGAGAAAAGTTATTTTTGCAAGTAATAGACAAGTACCTACAAGCACCCTGATAACCAGGTCTGCCGGCAGATCCGGCGCAGTTTATGTCCGCATTCAACTACGGATCTGCCGGCAGACCCTGACAAGGCAGGAATTGCTGCGGATCTGCCGTTCATCTGCCGGCAGATCCGCAGCAGATCCTGCGGAGCGTCCGACACATCCAATAGCGCCATCTGAAGGCAGGGTCTGCTGCGGATCTGCCGTCCATCTGCCGGCAGACCCTGCCTTGTCAGACCCTGCTGTCCATCTACTGACAGACTGCAGGCAGGGTGGTTATCAGGGCATGTAATAGAATGTAAAAAAAGCAATGTTACTACATTGCAGGACAAGGAATTGGCATGGTCCAATATTTGCGAGGATTTCAATAACTCGTCAGTGACAATGCAACAGGTACTTAAAACAGAGATGGTCTAATGTAGGTACCCTTCTTCTTTTGCTAATAGCAACTCAGCCAATTGAGTTTTTGCTGAAGCAGCTTTTATCTCCAATTCATTATATTCTTTTAAATGCTCTTCTTTCAGCTTAGCCATTCTCTCTTCGTGTGCCATAATATTGTTTAGTCTTATTATTTTTAATTCCTCTTCAGTTTCTTTGACTTTTTGCCTTTTTTGGGGTTGTTCGTAGAAATTTGTACCTCGTGAAGTCAATGGATTATTATCTTCTGCCATTAATCTGTCATTATTATATGTTACTGTGTTCATGAAATTTTCACTGTCATATTCGGTTGTATTCTCTATTGCATCTAAACTCAGTATTATAAAAGTTACTATTCTTTGCTCTCTCAAGTTCTTATTACATTTTATAATCAAATTTGACAACTATAGGTACAGTTACCTATTACAGTTACAGTTACAGGAAAGAAGGAGAATTTCATTTATTCAAATACCCGTTTCCAAGTGGCTATCGATTAGTTTATAATCTTGAAGTCCTCTTATTAAAAGGATATTTAACTATTTTCAAACCCCTCGGCCTTGTGCGAACTTCACCTAGTCTCCCTTTCCTATTACATTCGTGTGATCCGATTTGAACTTCGCGCATCTAAAGCTTAAACTACACGCCGCTAGACGGGAATCGCAACAGCAGCAATTGCACCAATGTTAATGATCAATGCGCCAGTTCCTTTTACATCTAATATGCTTGATCACGAATTAGAAGGTAAGTTACTGAACTTTGATCATTAACATTGGTGCAATTGCTGCTGTTGCGATTCCCGTCTAGCGGCGTGTAGTTTAAGCTTTAGATGCGCGAAGTTCAAATCGGATTACACGAATGTAATAGGAAAGGGAGACTAGGTGAAGTTCGCACAAGGCCGAGGGGTTTGAAAATAGTTAAATATCCTTTTAATAAGAGGACTTCAAGATTATAAACTAATCGATAGCCACTTGGAAACGGGTAATTGAATAAATGAACTTCTCCTTCTTTCCTTCTCCTAGGTGTGTAATTCCAGCGCCGTGTAGTTAAACGCTTGTTCTGTAAAAATTGAGAACCGAAAAGAAATCGAATAGACGAATAGGAATTTAGGTAGTTAATTAGTAAATTTGCGATTAGCTCTCGGTAACTAAGCCATTTTGAAATTAACAAGAGGAAAAGCGAAGGGCTTTTCGGAAGCGTCACTCGAGCCCAAAAAGCAGTAGCGAGCAGTCATAGTGTGAAAGTCTCTTGAAATTTATTTAGCAATAGCCATTTTATTAATTAAAGTTACAAGTTTTGAGTTCCATTTGTTCTTTTATTGAGTTTATCCTTTTATTTATTATTCGTTTTCTTTACATTTATTTCATGAATAATCCGCGTCCAAGGAGCAGGGTGCCTTAGCACTCCACGGGCATCGACCCTCGCCGAATTCCCTACGAAGGATCCAGGAGAACCAGCCGGCCACGCAACACTGCTACCTCTGGGTCAACTTCTGACAAGGGCATTTCTGGCCCTCCACCAGTAGCAAACCTATTTTGTTTTTCCCTTGTTAAAATTTCTCGATGGGAATGTTTTAAATTAGTCCACAGTTTTTTGAGTTGGTGCATGTTTCTCTATAAAATAAAAGAACATTAGCACAAAATGATAAGTATGTGTGCTTTTTATTTCTGGAGAATCTGGCCCTGAACATGTTAAGCTCATGCTTACCTGTTGCATTATCACTGAGGAGTTATTGAAATCCGCGCAAATATTGGACCATGCCAATTCTTTGTCCCGCAATGTAGTAACATTGCTTTTTTTAGATTCTATTACATGCTTGTACTTGTCTATTATTTGCAAAAAATAACTTTTTCCTACTGCCGTGTAATGCTTAGCTCGTTTTTCGTCTTTATTTGCGGCAATTGCGGACATTTTTACGACAGTAACCAGAAATGTTTGGGAGCTTCTGCTACGAGGTTGTCTGCTATGATAATTAGCTAAAGTTTAAATTTAACCCAAAAAAGTCAAAATTGTACACGCGAACAAACTGAAATTAGCTTGTATTAGACCAGATTTGCCTTAATATGATGATATAATGTAATGTAAATAATTTGTAATTAAGTTAATACAACTAAGTTAGTATGTACAGAAAAGTTAGGTTATTCTTTATCGCGTGCGTCATCCAGTGTCTGTAGCAGACTATAAAATGTTGTTTCAAAGGAAACATCTTTTTTTTTGTAAGGTGGGAGGTGTTGTGTACCGCGCAACCTCGAGTTGGAAACAATGGGTGGTATTCTCAGTCGCTACTTATTCTTAAGCAAATGCTTAAGCATGCGGCATCCTTTACTAACCTACTAGCTAGTAAAGGATGCCGAATGCTTAAGCATTTGCTTAAGAATAAGCAACGACTGAGAATACCGCCCACTGTGTTTTCACTATAGAAAGATTTGGGAGCTTCTGCTACGAGGTTGTCTGCCATGATAATTAGCTAAAGTTTAAATTTGACGCTTTCTTAAATAAAAATGCGAATTGTATGTTTGAAGACATTATAATTAAGTTTAGTTTATGTTCATTAGGATGCGTTGGGTTGTTATATTGTAATCTATAATTTCTGTACACGTCATGGATTTAATCAATGCGAAGCCAACATCCCAGATAGCACGAAAACGTTTTCAAAACGATTTTAAAACGTCCAGGTCACACGTTCAGGATGTTTTGAAAACGTCCAGAAAAGGTCCAGAAAAGGTTCTAAAAATGTCCATTTTCACAAACCAGACGTTTTGTAGGACGTTTGTAAAACGTTTTTGAAACGTTTTCAGAACGTTTTTGAAACATTTTCAGAACGTTTCAAAAACGTTTTTAAAACGTGCTGCTTAGGTCCGAAACAGGCATTTTTGGGACGTTCGACGGTACTGGTTCGATTTAATAAAAATTTAAGGAAGTAAATCGTTTTCAAAAGAAGATCAAACTGGAAAACAATTTATTTCATTTATTTAATTCAGAAATAATACAGAATATATGCACTTACAATAGATACAAGAACATGTTAGTACGAGGTCCAATATACAGAATATACAAACTATGCAGGATATACACTTAAAATAGATATGGATGTGCACTTAAACAGATGTCGCTGTATTTTTTCTATTCTCTGCCATTTCCCTGTGTTCTGCTGCACCATAAAAAAGAATTTTGAGGAAACATTACATTGAATTTTACAGTAATCAATATTAGGAACAGTAAAATAAGGGTGATAGGTCGGTACTCATAGACGCTACTTATTCTTAAGTAGTAAATGCTTAAGCATGCGTCATCCTCTACTAACCTAGTAGCTAGTAAAGGATGCCGAATGCTGAAGCATTTGCTTAAGAATAAGTAGCAACTATGAATACCGGCCATAGTTACATATTAAAACCGTTGCTACCTTTAATTTATGGAAATCTTCTTTCCCTTTTCTGCCAAGGCCAACTAAATAGTAATGCAACATCCATTGGTCATCATCGACGTTAGCGCCCGTTTCACAAAATGATAATGATTGGAACCATCAAAATTTGCCAATTTGTTAACCTAAAATTTAAAAATTATTCAAACCCTAACCTAGAACTACATACCTTTGATCGTAAATACTGAAACAAATATACAAAAACGTTAATGAAAGCTGTATAAAAACTGTATGAAAACAATATAAAAACTGTATAAAACCGGTTTACAAACATTCGATCAGAAACATTTAAACATATGCCTTTGTGTTTGTTTTTTTTTCTAATGTTTCTTTGAGCAAATGTTCATAAACATTTATATGTCCCAGTATATATGTATGTACCTGTGCGATCTATCCATATTTCGTGGATGCTTTAGATTAGACAGCGGTTGCAATCCTTGCTTTCCTTGAACTGATTGTGATGAACACATTTCTCACATGGCGCACAGCCTCTTTTGAACGCCTGGTTCGGACGCAACCAAAGCTTTTTAAAACGTCTGCAAAATACATTTTTAAAACGTCTGCAAAGTACGTTTTCTGGACTTTTTCTGGATGTTTTCTGGACATTTTATGGATGTTTTCGAAACATCCAGGAAATGCTCCAAACATGTCCAGAAAAAGTCCAGAAAATGTTTTAAAAACGTACATTTTCACAAATCAAGCCGTGGACGTTCAGACCTAAAATGGACGTAAACTGGATGTTTTCGAAACGTCCTGTGCTATCTGGGATGTTTGAATTTCGACTTTTGCATGGCATATAAGGAAGCCATTTTTATGTTGTCGAGAGTTATAATAAAACAGTTAAGATTATAATAATACCGAATATTTGCATAATTGGAGTTCAAGTTATTTAAACACGAACACGCGAATCCGAGCAGAGCGGTTCTGCGATCCACGGGCATCGACCCAGCCCTAGGATCATCGCCAGGCTGCAGGAACACCGCAACAAGTGT
Source organism: Andrena minutula (assembly GCA_929113495.1). Classification (NCBI taxonomy): domain Eukaryota; kingdom Metazoa; phylum Arthropoda; class Insecta; order Hymenoptera; family Andrenidae; genus Andrena; species Andrena minutula. The sequence continues at coordinate 23,450,648 of OV815993.1, forward strand.
GGCCGCCGTTTTCTATTGGTCGACACCATTAGTGACCGAAACCGGAAGTAGAGAGAGCAAGTAAACAAGTAGAAAAAGAAAGAGATACTGCTCGCATGTAATTGGTACGTGCCTAGCGTTTATCTACGTAATTTTTCCTATTGGGCGAAGCACTAACATCTACCAATGGGGAAGATGACGCAAAGCTCGGCGCAGATGGCGCCACTAGCGCATGTACTGTGGATGTGCCTGAGTGCGTATGTGTGAATTGTTTGCGCGCGAAATTTTCATTTGTGTATTGTATAAAAATGACTGTGTGCTGGTGGCGTCACGGGTGGGAAAAAGTTGCAGTCATCTTCCTCATTGGATTCCACAACATTGAGCGAAAAATGGAATCACCAGCAAACTTCATTTAATGTTGTCATTTTTCAACGTGCAAACTATTGCTAACGCGTGCAGATTTTGTAAGTATGAATATTTATGAGACAAAATTTAGGATAAAGCTAACCCGTCAATGCACGAGTGAAAAATATTTCCGAATGTACATGAGTGGAGTTCCAGGACTCACTGTTTTATCTATATTTTTATCTTATATTTTTCTGCTTAGTGCAAAAATGCCTGGCTGCTGCGCGGATTATTGCACTAACTCAGACAAAAAGGGGTATAAAATGTGCAGATTTTATTTTATAAGTAATTTAACCATTTTACCTTTTAAGTAAAGTTAAAAAACCCTACGTGCTCCGTAGAGATCTAGGCTGTGTTCCGATTCACGCATTATGTGCATAGACTGCAGAGAAAACCGTTCCGCTTCAGTCTATGCGTGCATTGGTTGCGTTGGTGGCGCATAGCCTTCCCTAGAATTCTCGACTTCTAGCGCATGAAGCGTGCAGTTCATGCGCGCATGCGTATTTGTCGCTTTACGTACGCTTTGAAAAACATGCACGAAATTATGTGGTCCGCTACTCGAAGTGACAGAAAATATAACCTACATATATGCTACATGGCAATAAATGCTTATTGGATATTTCGTTCTTTTACGCTATATTTGTCACCTTTTTATAATTTAACATCCTTCCAAAATATTATTGTTTTCATTGATATGAAAATTCAATGTAGTGTATTACTATAGTGTATTTCAACATGTGTTGTGAGGTAAGACCGGCCAAAATTGAGGGGTAATCGTAGCCAGCTTTTAACATTACTTTTTTCTGGCTTAAATGCAACTGACATAAAAGAATTACGAATAAGGCAGAATGAAGCCAGGAATATTACTTTACACGCTTCCACATAAAAACCCAAAATGAAACAATTCAATTTTATGGGCATATAATAATATGAAGAATGTTCAGGATGGAATACCCCTGAAGAATACATTTGTGATTCATGTATGTAGTAATTAATTTTAAAACATAAAAATAATATTTTTTTTATTAATTTTACAGTTTTCCCACTTCTTTTATAAAGAAAAATCATGGCCAGAATTACCCCACGTTAATTCTGTAATTCCAATCAAATGGACATTTTTATGTTATTGCTTCCAACTTTGTTACAACGTAAATTTTTACTTTCTCTGTTATAAGAATAAAAACTAATTAGACACTTCAAACTAGCAATTCATATAAAAAACCAGAATACAGAAGCACACGTAAAGCGACAAATACGCATGCGCGTAATATGCGCATTGACTGCCCATGCTTTTATTTTCTGCACTTGCTGCACGCATTATAAGCTAGAAATTGGAGGATTCTAGGGAATTCTACGAAATTGGTACTGCCATCTCTGCACTCGCTGTATGAATTGCAACCAACGTAACGGACTCAATTTCGAAGCGAACAACACATCCCTAGAAGGTTTTAGGCAGGGTCGAAAAGAAAGATGAGGAAGGAAGCAAATACGTAGCGTGCATATTTATTTCTTAAAGGCTTTTACTGCTAAGTTTTTCGAAGGTGCTCTTATAATGCTAACTTTACAGCTGTACTCTAATCCAGAAGACGTACGAGAGCCTGCGGTTCTATTCAATAGCCTTCAAAACCTTGAATTTACCCCGGACGCGGATAATAAATAACTTCATTTTTCCTTTACACATCTGTTTACCAAATTACGCTGGGTAAGCAGCAGTTCGTCCTGTAAAACTCATAAAATATGATCTTCGCTTTCAATAATTATCGCTGTTCAAGAAGAATAGAAAAACTAGGGTTGAGAAAATCCAGGAACCAATTAAGCCATCAAATTTCGTTAGGAGTCGGTCCCCCATCCTTAAGACGAAGTAACCGATGTTGTTAGGAAGCGTGCTTCGACCACCGGCCAAAAGTCTCGAATTAAATTAACCGTAATCCATCCAACGGCATAGCTATTTGTAAGTAAGTTTGAACATTCCCGCGTAACCTCACGAGCATCAGACGCATCGAAACCCGTTCCGTTTCGTTACTGCGGTTCATGCGCTGCTGGAAACGGAACGCGGTTCATGCGCGCAGCGTCTGCGCTGCGGTCTATGCGCATAATGCGTGAATCGGAACACAGCCCTAGAAACAGTTTAATGTATTTAACCTAACATGTTTTAATTTGTATGAAGAACGGCAGAAGGAAATAGTACAACTTTAGTTTTCTCGATTATTTCAAAATGTGCCCGCCAATTTGCAACTTCCGCTTTAAGCCAAAATGGTGGACACATCTGCCGATCACTACCTACGGCCGATTTCTTCACCTCCGATAATCTTCGGATTAGACTTATGTTCCACATATCTGACACATGCCTGTTTCCTCACCTCTGATTAAGAGTGATCTGCCAGTTAATCTACAGATTAACTTTACCGGAGGTTCAGGCACCGATTAACTGCCAGAAGTGGCAGTTAATGCATGTTTGCAGTAGAGGGGGAAATAGGAATATATACCTACGTATACCCAGCGATTTTACTTTTAAGGAAAAAGGAAAAATGGCTAGGAATAATAGATTCGTAAATTTTTCGCACGCGCGAAAAGGATGATTGCGCTTTCCACAAGAGGGCGCCCGTTGCTGAAGCACAGGCGGCGCGCTCTGGCGAGACCGTCACAACTCACGATCACGGCCGGTATTCATAGTCGCTACTTATTCTTAAGCAAATGCTTAAGAATTCGGCATCCTTTACTAGCTGCTAGGTTAGTAGAGGATGCCGCATGCTTAAGCATTTGCTTAAGAATAAGTAGCGACTATGAATACCGGCCTAATCTACTACACAATGAAGTTCTCGCTTTACCGCCTTTGCGGCGTTGCCGCGTCAAACCTTTCAGTCACTTAACCATAGGATCTAATAGCGCAAAGAAACACGCGCGACAGTTAACTACCACCTAGCATCAGACTAGAGACACTATAATAAGAGTCTGGACACGAGAAGGCCACTTTTTGATTGGTCCGCCATGTTTGATCGAAATCACACGAGAGAGAAAGAGATATACGCCATTTCACTCTTAACAACTTTTACGTTTATGGCAGTATTTTACTATCTATTATGGCGCATTCGGACGGTCGCACTGGAGCGCACTGAGTGCGAACTTTTTCGGTGCCGCGTATTCGGGGGATGTTCACTGCCCTGGTGCAGTGCAATCATCGTATTCGGAGATGTCGGCACCATGATGTAAGGACATAAGGTGTGCTCGTGCGCACCCTTTACAAATTAGCCAATAACGTGCCCTTCCCAAGATCGTCCATATTGGATTGTCAACCAATACGACAGTTGCATTAACTTATTCAAACTTCGCACCTTTACAGTTTGCGCTACACGAAGTTAGGTAGTACATTATAAACCCCATAATGTAACTAGGCGGCCATATTTTAACATGGCGGAAAGTGGGAAGGCGCAGTAGAAGGCGAAAATGAGCCGCTGCGCGAGCACACCTTATGTCTTTACATCATGGTCGGCACCATGATGTAAAGATAAAGTATGTCTTTACATCATGGTCGGCACTATTAAACATGTTGTGTTATCGTCAGTCCACCATGAACTATGAGGGCGCGATATTTGAAGTGAATGTAGCGGGAGTTTTAAATGTATGAAATTAGTTACGGCTGCCGTCTCATTTTTATTTGCATGCAACTTTTGTAAAATGGACAAACAATTATTCCTGATGGAATTATTAGAAAGCAGTAGTAGTGAAGATGATGAAATAGATCAATTTGTGTTGAAATATGTGAAGGAAGAAATTCCCAAAATAAAAAATTATATCGAAATAGTAAATAAATATTCCGACAATCAGGTAAGTACTTTAAAAATTTCAGATACATTTATTTGATAAATTGCTTTTATAAAATTTATAATTCAAAGAATGTTTATGTGAATAAGTCTGAATATTGGCTATATCTGTAATAATATGCACTATAATAATTATAAATTATATTGAAATATAATAATTATAAGTATAACACATATAATAATTAGTTAATAATTAGATATACATTAGTTTCAGAAAAACTTTCGGCTAAAACGTACCACATACCTCAAAATTAAAGATTTGTATGAAAATTCAGAATGTTGTACATGCAGTTGTGAAAATACAATTTCTATTGACCAGACATTATTGTCATTTTTATGGTACGAAAGTATTAAGCAATTATAATACAGCCTTATATATTATACATATTATTATATATTTAAGGTTTGCATCTAACAAAACTTGTGTCCGTGAAGTAGCAAGTAGATTTAATATGGCAGAGTCAACATTCCACAGCAATGCTGATAAAATTATGGGTTTTTTTAACCAGTTAGCGAAATCGGTTATAAAATTTCCTGTATCACCTGAAGAAAAGTTGCAAGTTACCCGAAAATTTGAAAGTATAAATGGTTTCCCTGGAATCATTGGATGCATTGATGGAACATACATTCCAGTAAGGACTCCTGCAAACAAAATTAAGTCGACATACGTCAATCGACATGATATGACGTCAATAACAGTACAGGCAATATGCGATGCCGAACAAAGGTTTTTGGACATTTTCACTGGACCTCCGAGCAAAGTTCACGATGCCCGGATATTCCGCTTATCATTTATAAGCAATTTATTGCCACAAATATGTGCAGATGAGTGGCATATCTTAGGTGATGCGGCATATCCATTAAAAAAATACCTGATTACACCATATCGGGATTGTGGGAATTTGACGGAGGAAAAAAAAATTTAATTATAAGTTCTCTATGTGTAGAGTAAAAATAGAGAATTCTTTTGCTTTATTAAAATCAAGATTTAGACAACTGACGCGACTTGATTTTTATACGGTACAACGTATTTGTAAGTTTATAGTAGCGTGTTGCACGTTACATAATTTGTGTATTGATTGTGATGATAACATGGAAAATTTGATGGAGACAGATATACAAACCGATATACATTTTGAAGATACAGATAATAATAGTAGAACAGAGGCTGAAGAAAAAAGAAACATGCTGTGCGATTTATTACGCTGATTTAGTTTTGGTGTAATAACATTTTTATTTATTATAAAATTAATAAACTATATAACATTTAATAATAACATTTTTAACTGTTGTTTAGTTTTTCTAGAAAAGACTTCAGCAGCAGGAGTTTCTCTTCGTGCCTTCTTTGCCTTGCATCCTCCCTTTGTTCGTGTATTTTTAGTAATGTATTTACTAAGTTTGGCTTTTTTTTATATTTTGAAACTGAAGTTTATTTCCTGTTTGAAACTATCATATTCGAACTTTGTAATATCTCCGGCTCCAAGCTGTCATCCATGGCAGCAATTTTTCCTATTTCGTTTTCAAACTCTATGGGCATTCTCTTAGCTCCCGACGTAGAATTATTCTTTTCCGAATTCCTTTTCCTTTTCATGATGGTCTTATACCTATTTTCGCATTGTTCCGGTGTCCGTGTTAGAGCTGTCTTATTTTTCAAAGTATCTGCAATATGCACTCACATCATTTTTTTATTTCGGAATTTATTTAAGGGCCCTACGGATTTCAAATTTTTGGCATATTCGTCGAGCAAAATCCCAGTATTTTCCAGTATTTTCAAAATACCAATCTTCTTCCGGGACTTGTGCTATATTTTCCTCTATATTACCATTGGGTAATTCGTATCCTGCTTCTATTAAATTTTCTTTAACTAACATCATTTTGACTAAAGCACCTGAAATATTAATTATTTAAAGCATTTTATCAGAAATGCTATATGCAGTACAACTAAATAAAAAAATACAATAATGTTCTTATTATGTTTAATTATGAATTAATAAAGAGAGAGCGAAAGAGTATATGCACCTGTTTCATCTTCCACTTCACACCAAATTTCATTAATATTTTGTATTACTTCTTTCTTCTCGTCGTACATAAATCTTTTAAAAATTACGCTTCGAGACATATTTATTATTGTGAACAATAAATATACAATTAATAAACGATTTAAACTCAAACACGGGGAAATAAACTTTAATAATAATAAACCAAATACAATTTCGAAATTCACTGGATTTTATTGACACGGCTTTCCACCTCCGTTCTCGGGTCAAGAGTGAACGCATTACAAGATTCGTCTGTTTAACACCTTAATTACAAAATGTCTTGGATATAAAAGCCAATCACAAATTAATTAGTTATTAGCTAAATTCCTATTCGTAAATCCATTTCCTTTCAGTTATCAATTTTTCAAATAGCAAGCGTTTAACAACATTGCACTGACTTTACATATTTATATAGGAAAAGGGATAAAAGATTTGAGCGAACTTCACTTTGTCTTTCTTTCCTATTACATTAGTGTGGTCAAATTCAAACTTCACGCTTCTATAGTTTACGCTACACGCCGGTAGGCGGGAGTCGCACGCACGCAATCAGAGCAATACTGCACCGGCCCAGTGCCAATGTTGCGTTATCCGCTGGTGTTAATCCATGTATTATATGAAGTTAGCTATAAGTCATAGAGACATCGAAGTTAGATGTAGAGCGGGATTCAAAATCCTTTTGAATTGAAGAATAGGAATAATATATAATATAGATTCGAAACGAACGAAGCATCTGAAAGGTCTTAAGCAATTATGAAACGGAGGACAAGGAAGGATTTATTGTAGAACGCGTTGTGCATCTCGAGGGTTTTTTCCCTGCTATTTTTAAACGTGTCTTTACAATGCTAGCAGCTGATGCCTGAACTCAGAAGGTGTACGAAAACCTAGGGGCGCATTCATTAGCTTTCAAGTTACCGTTAGACCAGGCGAGGATAGTAAATAGCTTAACTTTCTCCTTTGCACATCTGCGTGCCAAATTTCGTTGAGCGAGCGGCTGCGCGTGTCATAAAAGTACTTAAAACTCTGTCCTCCCTTTCAATAACTGTCGATGTCCTGTTAGGATAAAAACTCCGGTCGAGGAAGGCTGAAAGTCATAAAGCCATAAACTTTTTCCGAGTGACGTCGTCTTGACCTCGAGGGTTGCGCTTACTTACCTGCGAGATATGTATATACTGTACGTAGCCTATGTACTACCCCTATGTACTTGGGAAGCGTACCTCGATCAACAGAGGAGAGTGGGAGGAAGCATGAAGGAAGGGCGAAGGACAGCCCACTAACGAAGCTAGAGGGATGACACCGTCTTGATTGGACGAAAGGATCCGGAGAGGGAGTCCGAGGAAGACTTCAACTTTAAAGGAGTAGGGACTCGGAGGTGACGAGCGAGGAGTTATTTTTTGTAAAAGATCAGATAAAACTTGTCAGCAGACTTGAACAGTTTTTCCGAAAATATACAAATAGTTTTTGAACATTCAAAATTGTGAAATCATTATTTGAAATACCCGCACACTCCAGCGAGCTGAATGCTTCAGCATTCCACGGGCACCAACCCGCGTTCCGTTCAAATAATCACCGCCGAGACGCGCAACACCAAGACCAACACCGGCACCGAGCAAGAGCGGCCCCAGTGCGACCGTCCGAATGCGCCATTAATCTGAAAATGTGCATCGGGGTTTTTGATTGGCCCGTCATTTTTCATCTATTCCCGCTGATTTTTAAATCTGTCCATTAAACCAAGATAATGAAGATATAAAGTAAAAAACTAAATCGTGTGTTCGATTTGATATATATTTTTTTATTATACTTATTTAAATGCGCAATGCATTTCCGCCATAAACGTAAGAGTTGTTAAGAGTGGTTAAGAGTGAAATGGCGTATATCTCTTTCTCTCTCGTGGGATTTCGATCAAACATGGCGGACTGTCACTCGTGTCCAGACTCTTATTATAGGTCGGTATTCATAGTGTCTCTAACAGATGTCGGTGTATAACGACATCTGGTGGGAAAAGCAGTTGAATCAGCGTCTTCCAACACAGGGTTCTTTTCTAACTTTGCGTGCTGTATATTATATACAGGGGGTCCCAGAATTAAAAGGAAGTTCCACTGCTAATATTCAACTGTTAGTATCTTGAAAACAAAGCCTCGGATCTGAAAACGGTGAAGGACTTTTCGATGTCTGCTTGCATCAGGATATTGCATGTTCGGTATTGTCTGAGGGACAATTGTCTGAAGGAATTGAGGATTCTGGGACACCATGTATATAATTGAAAATAGTCTAAATGAGGTAAAATTTGTATATTCTAAAATTTTTTTAGTGTCTCAAGAAAAGTGGGACAATCTGCGTGGCTAGAATGAGCGACATCGTTCAATATGTTCTGATACGTAGCGACCTGAAAACGATGGGATGGCCAGTAGGCGCAGTTATAGCTCAAGCATGTCATGCGTGTACTGCTGTTACTCATCTTTTTTATAATGATAATTATACTCAAGCTTACCTTGCGAATTTGGACAATATGCACAAAGTTATCCTTGAAGTAAGTATATACAGTCGGTGTAGAAAGTATTCGTACAGCGACCAATTTAAAGTAAAACTTTGTATATCCATGACGGTGATAAATTTTAACGGAAAACAATGATTGATAAATATTATTCGATGTTTGTAGAGTGGATTTTGTATAAATAAAATTTCATTCCTTTTAACATTCACAAAGATATTAACAAAAACAGTTAAACGTGCAGAAATGGACGCGTAAACAGTATTCGTACAGTTGAATAAAGAGTTAATAAACTATGGAAATAAACTAAATATTTAATGTTTTAATAATTTGTGGGATTGCCCTTTGATTTTATAATAGTTTCGGAGCTACTTGGTATGGAATTTACTAATTTGGATGTTATAGCAGCCTGTATTTTACTCTACTCTTCGAGCAGAGTGACTTCCATACTTTCTTTAGATGTAATATTATGATTGCGTATTTTTTTGTCCAGATAATCCCATAGGTGCTCTATGGGATTGATATGTGGTGATTATGGCGGCGTTTTAAAATATTTTGGTGTGTTATATAAAAGCCTCTGCCTAGTATTATATGCAGTATGCTTTAGATCGTTGTTGTGGGTAAATATAAAAGTGTCATTAAGTCCCATTTTATTTGCTCTAGCATGGATGTGCTTGCTCAGGATGTTAATATAAACTCTATGATTCATAATACCATCGATGAAATGTAGAGCTTCCACTCCAGCTGCACTCACACAGCCCCAGACAAATACAGAACGCCCCGCCGTATTTCATCATAGAACGCAAATTATCTTTCTTGAACTCTGTATTCTTTGTTTCTATATACTGTGAAGTGCGCTTTGGGCTCAAATATTTCGAATTCACTAACGCCAACAAATTTGAAATGTTTGAGCCCAAAGCACATTTCACAGTATATAGAAAAAAAGAATACAGAGTTCAAGAAAGATAATTTGCAATGTTTTTGTTAATATCTTTGTGAATGTTAAAAGGAATGAAATTTTATTTATACAAAATCCACTCTACAAACATCGAATAATATTTATCAATCATTGTTTTCCGTTAAAATTTATCACTGTCATGGATATACAAAGTTTTACTTTAAATTGGTCGCTGTACGAATACTTTCTACACCGACTGTATGAAAATTGAATTGGACCGTATTATTCTATAGAACTTTTGTCCATACAATTATGCTGTAGAACATCGAACGAATGTAGTGGCATTTACAGCATATTCACCTACAAATATTAGGTTTCAGATGAGACCAGCTTAAATTCTTTACATTTGAAATTAAAAGACGAAGATATTCATCATAAACTGTGGATTGAACAACCTGAAAACATTCCCACATGTTTGGTAACGAAACCTTATCCTAAGGATAAAGTGCAACCATACTTTAAGAAATATAAGTTGCTTAAGCTGTGATAAACATGAAGCTTTAAAATATACGACTATGTTCTTTGCTTTCGTATTGTACACTGTTCATAAACAATAAAAATAGTATTGTCTACCTCATGGAATATTTATTAGAATTTTATGTTTTTCATCTGGACAATAATGTTATCTTTCACTTTGTAGAAAAGGGACAAGATTCATCTGCTAAAAGAATAGTTGACATAGTCAATAACTCAATAATAATTCAACCTTGTGCCTCACAAGTGTTCCTCTTTATTGTAAAAATATTTTTTCACTTTATATAAATAGGGGATAATTACAACTCAGGATTTGCTATACGCCAATGTGAAGACATCCCAGATATACATTTATAATTTATTTTACAATACCTGTTAATATTAACAGTGTGTACACGTTACTCCATTACTTTATGGCTAGCATTATTACTAATCTATATGAAAATTACATAAAGATATGTCATTAACTGAGATTCGTATAAAAATTGTCTCTTGTGATCATGCAAAAATGTGCACTTTACTGAATGCACTAGAGGCAACAAAATTACACAGGTACACGTATATGCATTGTTTACACAAATGATACGCTCTGGACAAATTAATTTCAACTGTTCTTTGCTGTTAGGAATCCTGTTTTATCGTTCTTTCAATGGAAAATCTTGCAAGTTTTAGAATGAAAATTTGAAATTGATTGAAACACATTATAGTCAGGTAAAAAATTGAACTTCGAAAAATAACATAATTACAATTTTTAGATCTTAAAAACATAGTGATATGCAATTAAATATCAATGATACAACCACGTATAAATACACAGTATTATAATTATATTTAAACGAGTTTACTTGCGTCTTTAATAAAAAATAAATTAATGCAGAAAAATAACATAGATAAAAATTTATACTAATATGCATTAAAAGTAATGATTCATTTAAAATTGCAATTAATTGCATAGTAATTAATTTAACGTGATCATGGGAAGCAAATTAATAGATTTGAAAGTACTGCACTATTGCATGTTTCTTATTAACATCCCTGATAACCATCTGACGCCAATCTGACATCAGATTGGTAGCAGAGTCTGGCATGAGAGCGCAGAATCTGACGTCAGATCCGTAGTCGTCTGTCTCCGCATTTGGCTGCGTTCTGAGGTACAGAATCTGATGTCAGATTCTGATGTCAGATCGGCAGCAGATGGACAGCAGATTCTGCCGTCTGCTTGGCACCATGATGTAAAGACATAAGGTGTGCTCGCGCAGCGGCTCATTTTCGCCTTCTACTGCGCCTTCCCACTTTCCGCCATGTTAAAATATGGCCGCCTAGTTACATTATGGGGTTTATAATGTACTACCTAACTTCGTGTAGCGCAAACTGTAAAGGTGCGAAGTTTGAATAAGTTAATGCAACTGTCGTATTGGTTGACAATCCAATATGGACGATCTTGGGAAGGGCACGTTATTGGCTAATTTGTAAAGGGTGCGCACGAGCACACCTTATGTCCTTACATCATGCTTGGCACAGCTAACAGCGCCATCTGAGGGTCAGGATTAGCAAACTAACGTGTGGTAAGAAAAAAAAATACCAACAAATACGAAAGTTGTAATTCCCAAGCGGTCACCCCATCCAAGTACTAACCGCGCCCACTACCGCTTTAACTTCAGTGATCGGACGAGAACTTGTGTTTTTTCTGACACGAAATGAACGTTGGAAAAATTTGGCTCTTATTAATACTTCTTGTGTAAAAATCTTCATACTATTATATTCTAAGAACTTATTATATAGTGTTTAAGTCGAAAAGAGTCGTTGTTCTGTGGTATAAGTACCTGTTTAAATTACAAATGATATCAATAATAAATAACTTACCTGACGCAATTCTTTTTACCTGTTGTATTTCATTTTTATACATTTTCTGTGGACTTTACTGACATGGTAGTAGAATTGGACAGAGTTTAAATGTATTCTACAGGAATTAAAGGTTAATGTTATGAATTTATTATATAAATTAACTTATTTTCACAATTATATAATAAATTAACTTATTTTCACAATTTAACCTTTAATTCCTGTAGAATACATTTAAACTGTGTCAAATTCTACTACCACGTCAGTAAAGTACACAGAAAATGTAAAATTGTAGTTTAAACAGGTACTTATGCCACAGAACAACGACTCTTTTCGACTTAAACGTTATATAATAAGTTCTTAGAATATAATAGTATGAAGATTGTTTAAAAATAAGTATTAATAAGAGCCAAATTTTTCCAACGATCATTTCGTGTCAGAAAAAACACAAGTTCTCGTCCGATCACTGAAGTTAAAGCGGTATTGGGCGCGGTTAGTACTTGGATGGGTGACCGCTTGCGAATTACAACGTTTCGTATTTGTTGGTATTTTTTTTTCTTACCACACGTTAGTTTGCTAATCCTGACCCTCAGATGGCGCTGTTAGCTGTGCCAAGCTAGAGACACTATAATAAGAGTCTGGACACGAGTGACAGTCCGCCATGTTTGATCGAAATCCCACGAGAGAGAAAGAGATATACGCCATTTCACTCTTAACCACTCTTAACAGCTCTTACGTTTATGGTAGCAAATCTATGGCAATGCATTGCACATTTAAATAACTATAATAAAAAAACATATCAAATCGAACACAAGATTTAGTTTTTTACTTTATATCTTCATTATCTTGGTATAATGGACAGATTTAAAAATCAGCGGGAATAGATGAAAAATGACGGGCCAATCAAAAACCCAAATGCACATTTTCAGATTAATAGATAGTAAAATACCGCCATAAACGTAAGAGTTGTTAAGAGTGAAATGGCGTATATCTCTTTCTCTCTCGTGGGATTTCGATCAAACATGGCGGACCAATCAAAAAGTGGCCTTCTCGTGTCCAGACTCTTATTATAGTGTCTCTAACTGTAGCTAGAGACACTATAATAAGAGTCTGGACACGAGTGACAGTCCGCCATGTTTGATCGAAATCCCAGGAGAGAGAAAGAGATATACGCCATTTCACTCTTAACCACTCTTAACAGCTCTTACGTTTATGGTAGCAAATCTATGGCAATGCATTGCACATTTAAATAACTATAATAAAAAAACATATCAAATCGAACACAAGACTTAGTTTTTTACTTTATATCTTCATTATTTTGGTATAATGGACAGATTTAAAAATCAGCGGGAATAGATGAAAAATGACGGGCCAATCAAAAACCCAAATGTATATTTTCAGATTAATAGATAGTAAAATACCGCCATAAACGTAAGAGTTGTTAAGAGTGGTTAAGAGTGAAATGGCGTATATCTCTTTCTCTCTCGTGGAATTTCGATCAAACATGGCGGACCAATCAAAAAGTGGCCTTCTCGTGTCCAGACTCTTATTATAGTGTCTCTATGCCAAGCAGACGGCAGAATCTGCTGTCCATCTGCTGCCGATCTGCTGTCAATCTGCTGCCGATCTGACATCAGAATCTGACATCAGATTCTGTACCTCAGAACGCAGCCAAATGCGGACACAGACGACTACGGATCTGACGTCAGATTCTGCTGCCAGATCTGGTTATCAGGGATCTTTTGTGAACATTTTTTTCATGTATTCATTGACAGCTAAGAAATATTGATATTTCAAGAAAAGTATGTACATATTGCAATGGCTGATGTTTCATGAAAGTATATTAGGATGCTTGTTATATCAATATTGTTAAATTGTTCATTCATCTGTCCCTTTTTTTCTGCTCAGAAAAGGTTTACATTTTCCGCTTTCACGAAATATATCCATGCAACAACTGTACAGGGTACGCATACAATTTAATGTCTGTATTACAGGCATTACATATTCTATAGACACGTTTAGTCTTCACGTAAAACGTTCACTTTGAAAACATCATGTAATTGTTTATCCAATAATGTTAATAGACGAATACATTACTTATTAACTCACATCTGTTTTCACGTATTATGTTGTGCGAATGAATTTTCAGTAATTCAGTCATTAACCTTAGTTTTCTTAGAAAGGAAGTAACTTACAAGTTATTGACATTTATGTTTACAGAAATATCGCCAGTAGAATTATGTTGATATTCTTCTAACCGCGTTTGCGGTAATAAACTCTAAATATTTATGTACACGCACTATTTGCGGACGCTAAACACTGTAAGTACAGTTATTTACAACACTCGATGACAAGATGACTTGAGTATATACGTATATTCAAGAAAAAAATATATATATTTCTTTGCTTAAATAACTCGGGTCTGTTCACATCAAATTAGATGAGTCGTATCTTCACGATGGAGTATGCACACGGAGGTCCGTGAAAATATGCGCTCTCTTCTTTAACTCTGTATCACTACCCTTGTTCTTTCCCCTCCTCTTCCTCCTCCAGCCATTCATGAAGAATATTGCTTCTTTCCTGAAAACATGACGAAATCACCGTATTTTAAATAATACATATTGACAAGAAGGATCAGTGAGCTTGGGAAAAGGCCCCGTAGCTATCTACTACACTCCGTTACGCAAGCGCGAGGATGCGTGTGACATCAAACCAATTAACGCCGAGATGGGAAACGAAACGGCGCCACTGTTAAGTCAAGCGAAGCTAGCAAACCAGACCAACCAGCGTCGCCAGCGGAGTATATTGTCGACGTTGGTTGGCTGCGGTTTCATTTACCTTGGCTAGCTTCGCGGATTGGTGCTGCCGCCGTTTCGTTTCCCATCTTGGCGTTGATTGGTTGATGACAGTTAGCCAAGGTAAATGAAACCGCAGCCAACCAGCTTCGACAATATACTCCGCCGGCGACGCTGGTTGGTCTGATTTGCTAGCTCGCTTGACTTAACAGTGGTGCCGTTTTGTTTCCCATCTCGGCGTTGATTGGTTTGACGTTGCACGCATCCTCGCGCATGCGTAATGGAGCGTAGTAGATAGCTACGGGGACTTTTCCAAAGCTCACTGAGAAGGATACGTCAATTTTAAAGCAAGCCTAAAAGATTTGTGTCTGTTCAGGAACGATACATTCATTGTCACAAGAGATAAAACTGCAGTGCTTTTCTGTATAAACTGTTATTTCTTTCGTAAAAATTTACTTTTTTATATGCATTTAACTGTATATTGACTAATCACAATCGTAAGAGTTGTGGTGTCATACAAATAGGTAAGCGGACATATACAGGGTGTCCCAAAAATGCTGCGAGTCCTTAAATGGGGTGATTCGGGAGGTGATTGCAAACAACTTTTTCCTTTGCGAAAATACTCTCCGAAGTTTCGTTAACGAGATATTAATAAAAAGCACCGACCAATCAGAGCGCGAGTCTGACAGCCGAGTTCCCGCGCTAGCGTGGCTACGAGCCGCGCTGCGACTGTGAACAACCAACTCGGCTTGCATCGAAGAAAATTGCGTAGAATGGCAAATGAAAAAGATATAAAATGAAAGATTTTATTTGTTAAGTCTTTTTCATTTGCCATTCTACGCAATTCTCTTCGATGCATGCCGAGTTGCTTGTTCGAAGTCGCAGCACGGCTCGTAGCCACGCTAGCGCATGAACTCGGCCGTCAGACTCGCGCTCTAATTGGTCGGTGCTTTTTATTAATATCTCGTTGACGAAACCTCGGAGAGCATTTTCGCAAAGGAAAGAGTTGTTTGCAGTCACCTCCCCATTCCACCCTTTAAGGACTCGCAGCATTTTTGAGACACCCTGTATACGTAGGTAGACAAGCAAATTTGCAGACATTTAAGGTTCAGGTTATTTATACCTATGTATAGTAATACTATGCCGTTTATAATTTCCCGAGTGCATTGCTAGATAAAATATTGTCTCTCAGGTAATGTACATTTTGCCAAATCAGGCTAGGGCAAAGAGTAGGTACAATAAAGCCGGGAATCCACCGCGAAGCTAAGCTAAGCTATGCCATGCGATGCTATGTTTTAGCATAGCTTTCGGTGGAAACGGTTCCATAAGAATGTATTGAAGCTAATTCTTTTAAAACGTAGCATGGCATAGCATCGCATGGCATAGCTTAGCTTAGCTTCGCGGTGGATTCCCGGCTTAAGAGGCGTCACTCCGGGCGGAACCTTTGATGTCCTTACTTGACCTTGCCATTTAAATTGGTTGTATATTCGAGCGGGATATTCAAATCGACTAAATGTACCTTACCACAATTGGCTGATTATTGCCGAAGTTTACCGATCATTGCCGAATGGGCATTTAAATTGGTTGTCCAGTGATTTCCCTAGGTTATTTCTGTCCTTGTCGAGCGACGCCTCTTATTATATCTCCTCTTTGGCTAGGGGCACACCAGCGTTTCTTTTACATCCGCCGCGACGGACGTCACGACGCACAGTGGGCCGGATTCACATAGTTTGAGCCATTTGGTTTTTTTTTTAACATATCGGAATGAATTTTACGCCAAAAAATAGGAAAAAATTATTCCTTTCTAATGATGTATAATTTAAATTTTTATTTATTTATTTATTGATTTTTCAATTTTTTTAACTAATTTGTGACAAAAAAAATATAATTCTGTTTATGTGGTACCTTATTTAATGCCATTTTCAGTGGTTTAAATGGAATGTTCGGGAAACTTTTCATTTCCAAGTTATAAGGAAAAATCGAATAATAAATGAATGCAACCAAATATCGCCTTGTTGAAATTAAAGACCAATCTTTTGCGCTAAACATCATCTTCTATTAGTAATTAATGTAAATAATGTATTGAAAAATAATTCTGTAAATAGTGAGGAAATTTGCGATATTTTTTAAAATTGACAAGGAATATCTTTCGAGTCCCAACGAATCCCAATTTCTAACCAATTGGAATATTTTCAGTACTCCCTCCTCTACATGATTATGTCAAAACCACATCCTACTTTGTCCTACTTTACAAATTATTACTGTTTAAAGCGCGTCGCGCGACGCGCCGCGTCCGATATCGGGACTCCGCGAGACACTCAGGCACTCTCCCAAGGATTTGTTTAGATTATAGGCACATGAAATTGTTTATGCTATGGTGCAGATAAGCCTTCGCCTAAAACTGTATTCTCACTCTCAATAGGTACCTACTATTAAACATAAAAAGTAATTTGACTATTCTTACCATTTCGTGTTGTAAGTAACAGGCTGATAGTAGAGTTTCTTGATTTTATTTCAGTATCAGCTCTGGATTGAACCCATTTGTTTTTAGTAGGTCCAAACTTTTTGAAGAAATATCGATTTTCTCAAATATAATTTGATGTAAAAATACGTAGTCATTCAGGGCTTTGGACGAATCTTTTAGTGTCAAGAACAAGTCTTGGTGTGTGCGGAAAACCTCCATTATCGTTAAATAACTATCTGAATAAAAAAGGAAATGCGGAATGCGGTTGAATGCTAGAAAATACCCACTAAAATGTGTGTTTTCGTACTTACCAAATATGTGTAAAATGAAATGTAATATAAATGTAAGAAAACAAAACTTAAATATAAACTTCACTGATGAACTTCATTGACAAACTTAAATAAATATAAAATAAACATATATATTATGCACTCTAAATATAAACTATACAAGGCAAAATTAAAATTGTATAAAACGAAAGAAAACTAGAGCAAAACGTTAAAATATTATGCAAAAATGCTTCGAATGTCACACTGTGCAGTCTCTTACGGTACTGTTTCAACTGACTGCAGACAGAAAATCCAGGACTTTGTCGTAGGCTTATCTGCACCATAGCATAAACAATTTCATGTGCCTATAATCTAAACAAATCCTTGGGAGAGTGCCTGAGTGTCTCGCGGAGTCCCGATATCGGACGCGGCGCGTCGCGCGACGCGCTTTAAACAGTAATAATTTGTAAAGTAGGACAAAGTAGGATGTGGTTTTGACATAATCATGTAGAGGAGGGAGTACTGAAAATATTCCAATTGGTTAGAAGTTGGGATTCGTTGGGACTCGAAAGATATTCCTTGTCAATTTTAAAAAATATCGCAAATTTCCTCACTATTTACAGAATTATTTTTCAATACATTATTTACATTAATTACTAATAGAAGATGATGTTTAGCGCAAACGATTGGTCTTTAATTTCAACAAGGCGATATTTGGTTGCATTCATTTATTATTCGATTTTTCCTTATAACTTGGAAATGAAAAGTTTCCCGAACATTCCATTTAAACCACTGAAAATGGCATTAAATAAGGTACCACATAAACAGAATTAAATTTTTTTTGTCACAAATTAGTTAAAAAAATTGAAAAATCAATAAATAAAAATTTAAATTATACATCATTAGAAAGGAATAATTTTTTCCTATTTTTTGGCGTAAATGTCATTCCGATATGATAAAAAAAGACCCAAATGGCTCAAACTATGTGAATCCGGCCCACTGTGCGACGATGCGTTGTAGAAATACATTGCAGTATGTTAGGGTCCGCACACTGGGAACGGACGTTACTTTCAACGGATGTGTGCAACGCGCGTTAATTTTTCATCATATGCTAGAACGGACGTTACAAAACGTCGACGCACGTTCTGCATTATATACTCGGGACTGTAGCACGGCATATGAACGTACCGTCAGACGTCCGTTGCATGAGAGCGTGTAATAATTATCTACACTTAAGCGTAGAGAAAAAATTACTATCTTATTTGTCGAAATGGATAATAATATTCACACCAAAGTATTAATTAGCGAAGTGGGGAAAAGAGAATAGATATGAAATACCTCGAATGAGTAAAATAATGCCCATGTCGATATCCTTCCCCATTTATGGGATGTACCCAAAATTTTCTCTTTCATCCCTGTTTCAAATATAATACGTCATGTATGAAAACGCTACAATATCACACGTGTCCATATCGGTTGCACTTCCCTTGCGAACTGCCGCAAAAGAAGCAACGTTCGTGTGCGGTGTACACGTATGTACGTCCGTCACAATTGACGTCCGTCGCGACCAGGAAGTAAGAGTAAGGAGACTCATCTGCCTTGATTGATAGTGGTCAGAAAAAATGTTCCGTATAGCGGGATGTTCGCCAAATGGAATAACTTGGACTTTGTCGTCGCCATCTTGAAATTGTAAATGACAGATGATGAGACAAAAAGGTTAGAAATACATGATTATATTGCAGATGTACAACATATACGCATATCCGAAAAACATAAAATAATGTACGGATGGTGCAATAAATACTACTATTACGTGGTTAAGTAGGACGTGGGAATATGAAAAATTGATAGGAAAGTAATGTTATAATTTTTTAAAAGAAAAAATACATAACCTAAGTTTAAGTAAAATAATCAGTATGTAAGTAAAAGAAAACGTATATTTATATATAAATGAAATTTTAAAGAAATAAATTATATAGTAACAACTATGTTCAGATTAATTAAAGTTAATGTAATTAAATATATCACAGAGAGAAGAACATTGGACGAGAATATTTTTTAATACATATCTATATAGGTATATAATCAATATTCAACAAAATTAAAATTGAAATGAATATATACATTGTTGCAGAGAAAAAGAAGTAGCAATATTGAATGGTATAATAGTATATGATATTTATTTATGCGATACCAAGAGTTACAAAAGAAATAAGAAACCCAATAGCTTGTAGGAAGCTCTATACTTTATCCAGCCCTTAAACGTTGAGCAGAAAACTTGCTTATTTCCTTTTTTTACTTATTAACCTCATGCCACGTACAAGGATTTGGTTCTTCCACCCAATGTAATGTTTCAGAGATTTCACATTCACTTGAAAACTCAGAAGACATAACGTCATTATTATTTCTACGTTCCAGCTGCTGATAGTATGGTACCTTTTCTGGTGGAAAAATTGATGGAATTGTTTCTTTTTTTAATTTTCCTCCTTTCACGTACATTACTCTGTGTGTGTGTGTGTGTGTGTGTGTGTGTGTGTGCGCGCGCGCGCGCGTGTGTGTGTCCGCATTTGGCTGCGTTCTAAGGTGCAGATTCTGATGTCAGATCCTGATGTCAGATCGGCAGCAAATGGACAGCAGATTCTGCCGTCTGCTTAGCATAGTGATCCTCTAGGTAGTGATACGCAGATGTGGCCGCCGTTTTCTATTGGTCGACACCATTAGTGACAGCAACCGGAAGTAGAGAGAGCAAGTAAACAAGTAGAAAAAGAAAGAGATACTGCTCGCATGTAATTGGTACGTGCCTAGCCCCACCACGGTTTATCTGCGTAATTTTTCCTATTGGGCGAAGCATTAACATCTACCAATTGGATTCCACAACATTGAGCGAAAAGTGGAATCACCAACGAACTTCATTTAATGCTGTCATTTTTGAACGTGCAAACTATTGCTAACGCGTGCAGATTTTGTAAGTATGAATATTTATGAGACAAAATTTAGGATAAAGCTAACCCGTCAATGCACGAGTGAAAAATATTTCCGAATGTACATGAGTGGAGTTCCAGGACTCACTGTTTTATCTATATTTTTATCTTATATTTTTCTGCTTAGTGCAAAAATGCCTGGCTGCTGCGCGGATTATTGCACTAACTCAGACAAAAAGGGGTATAAAATGTGCAGATTTTATTTTTTAAGTAATTTAACCATTTTACCTTTTAAGTAAAGTTAAAAAACCCTACGTGCTCCGTAGAGATCTAAAAACAGTTTAATGTATTTAACCTAACATGTTTTAATTTGTATGAAGAACGGCAGAAGGAAATAGTACAACTTCAGTTTTCTCGATTATTTCAAAATGTGCCCGCCAATTTGCGACTTCCGCTTTAGGCCAAAATAGTGGACACATCTGCCGATCACTACCTAGAGGATCACTAGCTTGGCACAGCCAATAGCGACATCTGGGGGTACACAAATATACAACGTTGTATTCCCAAATGACACCCATCCAAGTATTAAGGGGGTAGACACGGGTAATGCAGCGCGCTGTATACCGACACAATCTGGCCCGAAACATGGGTTTGGGAAATTACGTTGTTTGTCCTTATATGAGCAGATTTTGGGCTGGGTGAGGTCTCATTTAAAAGAGGAAGGTTCATTGCAGCCCGCTCTGGTCATGGCTCAACGTGATTGTATTGATATCTGATAATATGAGTATCTAAAGTAGAGAAAAAATCGACAAAGTACCCTCGCAGATTCCAAGTATTTGTAGGTCACTAAAAGAGTTTTATGACTGAAACGATGACCAGAGCGGGCTGCATTGAAGCTTCCTCTTTCGAATGAGACCTCACTCAGCCCGAAATCTGATCATATAAGGACAAACAACGTAATTTCCCAGACCCATGTTTCGGGCCAGATTGTGTCGGTATGCAGCGCGCTGCATTACCCATGTTACGTGGCGTCTTTACCTTCTTAAGTATTTTTAGGTCACTAAAAGAGTTTTGTGACTCAAACGGTGAGCAGAGCGCTCCGCATTGAACCTTCCTCTTTCGAATGAGATCTCGCCCAGCCCCAAATCTGCTCATATAAGAACGAAAAACGAAAAATCCCAAACCCATGTTTCAGGTTAGAATGTCGGTATTACAGCGCGGTGCATTGCCCGTGTGACGTGACGTGTCTACCCCCTTAACCACGCCCAATACCGCTTAACTTCAGTGACCGGACCAGAACTTGTGTTTTTTTTTCTGGCACAGAATGATCGTTGGTAAAAATTTGGCTTTTATTAATACTTATTGTATAAAAATCTTCATACTATTATATTCTAAGAGCTTATTATATAACGTTTAAGTCGAAAAGAGTTGTTGTTTTATGGCATAAGTACCTGTTTAAACTACAAGTGATATCAATATTAAATAACTTACCTAACGCAATTCTTTTTACCTGTTGTATTTAATTTTTATACATTTTCTGTGTATTTTACTGACATGGTAGTAGAATTGGACAGAGTTTAAATGTATTCTACAGGAATTAATGGTTAATGTTATGAATTTATTATATAAATTTAACCTTTAATTCCTGTAGAATACATTTAAACTCTGTCCAATTCTACTACCATGTCAGTAAAATACACAGAAAATGTATAAAAATTAAATACAACAGGTAAGAAGAATTGCGTTAGGTAAGGTATTTAATATTGATATCACTTGTAGTTTAAACAGGTACTTATGCCACAGAACAACGACTCTTTTCGACTTAAACGTTATATAATAAGTTCTTAGAATATAATAGTATGAAGATTTTTATACAATAAGTATTAATAAAAGCCAAATTGTTACCAACGATCATTCCGTGCCAGAAAAAACACAAGTTCTCGTCCGATCACTGAAGTTAAGCGGTATTGGACGCAGTTAGTACTTGGATGGGTGACCGCTGGGAATACCGCGTATGTGTTGGTCATTTTTTTTCTTACCACACTCCATTTTTAACTTTTATACTTAACTATGAAACGGATGCTACTGAAAGTTTTGAAATTTTATTATGATTTCACGCCATTTTCGCAATGCGTTCCGCTATTATAGAGGGATTGGTAGGAATACACCAATTTCTTCGGTGTATAATAATTTAGGTTCGTTTGCCAATTCTGGCCCTCGGATGGCGCTGTTGTCTGTGCCTAGCTAGTGATCCTCTAGGGCCGATATTCATAGTCGCTACTTATTCTCAAGCAAATGCTTAAGCATGCGGCATCCTCTACTAACCTAGTAGCTAGCACAGGATGCCGAATGATTAAGGGGAGGTTCTGATCTAGAGCCCCCAAAAATAGGTGATTTTTAGGAATTAATTAAAGGAAAACTAGTGTGTATAATTTAATAGGACTTGTTGCATTGTATTAAGGATGTCTCAAATTATAGAAATATATTTTTTGTTTTATAATTAATCAGTGCAGACAGCCCTGGGGAGTCGTTAAAGTTAAAGCGTCAAAAAATTGATCCAAATCGGTGGGACCTGCATCTCTAAAAGTTATTATCCGATTCGACTGAAACCTTTTTTATTTTGAAGATTATTCTTTTTTCTAGGGGGGGGGGGGGGGCGACTAAAAAAAAATTACAAAAATTACATTTTTTTAGAAAATAACGACACTTCACGTTTGAAATCACTTTTCTCTGTATTTTTCGTCCTTTCATCGCCTTTGAAAATTATAAATTTTCCACTTTTTGTAATTTTTTTTAGCCCCCCCCCCCCTAGAAAAAAGAATAATCTTCAAAATAAAAAAAGTTTCAGTCGAATCGGATAATAACTTTTGAAGATACAGCTCCCACCGTTTTGAGAACACTGTTTCGAGAAAAACGCGTTTAAAGTTTTACGTGAGCGCCGAGTGGCCGGTTGGCACCCATGCACTTGCCGCCACTGAAATGCCTATAACTTCGGGAATTTTGCGAATTTCAATAAATCCTTTTAAATACGTTTTCCTAAAAGGTTGAACATTCGAAAAATTAAATAAAAAAAAATCGACATTTAGACCAGAACCTCCCCTTAAGCATTTTCTTAAGAATAAGTAGCGACTATGAATACCGGCCTAGGTAGTGATCAGCAAATGTGTTTCGCGTTTTCTATTGGTCCACACCATTACTGACCTAAACCGGAAATAGAGAGAGCAATTAATTTTTCCTATTGGGCGAAGCAATAACATCTCCCAATTGGATTCTACAACATTGAGCGAAAACTGGGATCAGAAGCAAAGTTCATTTAATACTGAAGTGCCCGCCGATTTGTGACTTCCGCTTTAGGCCAAAATGGTGGAAACATTTGCCGATCACTACCATAGACTTATCTATGATCACTACCTAGAGGATCACTATGCCTAGCAGACGGCAGAATCTGCTGTTCATCTGCTACCGATCTGACATCAGAATCTGTACCTCAGAACGCAGCCAAATGCGAACACAGACAACTACGGTTCTGATATCAGATTCTGCGCTCTCATACCAGACCCTGCTACCAATCTGATGTCAGATTGGCTTCATTAATTATTTCTTCCCAATATAAATACTTACTGTGTAAGTAGTAAAAAAGCTTTTTTTGAATGATCCATTTTTCTTTCTTCTAGAGCTGCATCCCTCGATGCAACAGGCCACTTTACTTACGATGTTACAATAGAAATTAAAAGTATTAAAAATTAAAATGCAGCCTAATTATCTTATAAGAAACATTGAAAATATTCATATCGTTAAAAATTATACATATTAATATTTGAATATACTTAGAAATATACCCTTTCATTATTAATAATAACATAAAAGATATTTCTCATCACTAAATATTAATATTAATCCACCGGACATATAAATATTTCGAGGTTATAAAAACTACAGTTTTTTTAAAATTTATGCTAAAGAAAATTCTACAATTTTCTTCTAAACCTTATAATATTATGTAATTAGAAATAATATTGTAACCAAACTATACTCACTTTAAGATTTATTATAAAAACTACAACCAAAACATTAAACACTTCTTGTACCTACAGAATTTGTATCAGAACTGAACAGAACGCACTGCACATAACATATATTAGGAGGCGAATATTCAAGATGGCGACGACAAAGTCCAAGTTATTCCACTTGGCGAACATCCCGCTATACGGAACATTTTTCGTGACCAACTTTCTTCTGTCTGGGATATAGAAATGAGTTTCCTTACTCTTACGTCATGGTCGCGACGGACGTAAAAAAACGCTCGTGTGCCCCCAGCCTTAACTGTGAAGCATTTAGAAAGTTTGCATCAACTGTCCGTGAAAAAGTAATTCTTAATTCTTTGGACATTACAATACCTCAGTTACATAAAGTACCAGGAAACTTGATTAAATATGTAGATACAATGGTAATAAAAATGGCTATTGTTTGCTTGCTATAGATAATAAATTCACCATGCATAAAAATACAGTGTACTGCAATGGCAAGTTACATAAGTTTAATATACAGTGCAACAAAGTGTATCTTCGAAATTGAAAGCATTTATTCCTTGAAGTTTACTCGAATTGTTGGCGAAGCAGTTACCATACACATTATGTGGAATTTTATTTACACAGTATTCAAGTAAGGTAGTAAAGTAAAGGCATTAATAATAAGAAGCAATGAAACAGCGCAGCTAGAAAGCATTTTCTCAAAAGGTTTTAGTTCTTTTAAAGCGTATTATCTTGCTGATTATACATGCAGACAACGTTAATATAACTACGGGATTTGCAATTACCAGGACCACGTTAGTTTGAGAGAGTAAAGTAAGACGAATGATGAGGGCGGTGGTGGTATTGGTGGTTGTAGTGATGGTTGTGGTGATGGTGGTGGTGATGGTGGTGGTGGCGGTGGTGGTAGTGGTAGTGGTAGTAATAGTTGTTGGTGATTAGGGCAGCACACAATGTAATTATTTCTCGGCTATATTTCCGTTCGGATCCGTATACTCTTCGTATTCCTCTTCTTGTTCCTCATAATCCGTTTCTGCTGGTTCAGGACCTTCGACAGCTGGTACCGAAGTGCTAGTAATGTCCTGCTAAGCATAGACGAGAATCCAAGCGTTTGTTGCACCTATTTAGTATTTACACCCTTGCTTTTGACAACTTTTAACTTTCCCAACCATTTTGTTTCATTGCTATAATCTGAACTTTCTGACTCGAACTTCGTTGAAAATAAAATGAATTGATAAAACATAATTAATTCATACAATTAATTGATACGATTAATTGATGTTTTACGATCATTAATAAGTAATTATAGACAAAGTTTTCTAATATGTGTCCTACTAGGTTTCCCAATTGTATTGGTGAATTTGAGACACAAAACTAACAAAAAATGTTCGCATAAACATATGTACCTTATGATTTGGTTCTTGAGTTTAAAATCAGTTTTAGTTTCCAAGGAGTAGAATGGAGTAGGGCAGGGTTGACTAACTGGCGACTCACGAGTCGCCAGGGGCCCTACCGCCTTGCTGAATGGCCCGCCATACCGACCAGACTCTGACAATTGCAGTCGATGCCTGCTTCTTTCCTTCTCTTTTCGACTGCGATCGTCAGTGTCTGTTAGTTCCAGAGGGGGCCGTTCAGCGTGGTAGCAAGGCGGAGGGACCCCCGGTAGCTCGTGACCACTGATATGTATATACTACTGGATAGCGTATCCCGTGTTAAAACCGTGTGCCGACTTGAAGATCCCGGCGCCATTGTAATCTCAGTAAGATTCTCACTTTGCAGCGGTAAATTTGAACGGTAATAAAGGGAGATATACGTAACGAATAAGTGCATGTAAAAAATTATTATTTTAAATAAAAGATGTAATTAAAAATAAACGTAGGTATATAAAACAAAAGG
Source organism: Andrena minutula (assembly GCA_929113495.1). Lineage (NCBI taxonomy): Eukaryota > Metazoa > Arthropoda > Insecta > Hymenoptera > Andrenidae > Andrena > Andrena minutula. The sequence continues at coordinate 23,477,027 of OV815993.1, forward strand.
AAATGTATAGATGGCCCAAAATAAGAAAATAGATAATGAACTGATTAAGTTTAAGATAAAAACACATTAAATATAAATATGAAAACATTTTTATTAAATGCAATAAAAGTACCCATATAATAAGATATAAAATTATATGACAGATATAAAAATTGACGTAAATGTAATTTATTTCCTTAGGAATATTTATTATGAGTAAGAAGTTCCACTTAAGCTACAAGTAGCATATAAATGTTATTTTTACCTACCCGTGATATGTCAAATCATCCCCCAATTTTTTTGCACCACAAAACATGCACGTTCTCACCATTTTTATTCTGTCGTAATCAGGCACCAACTACGTATTGCTTGTTTGCTTCGGCCAGCTATGACTTCGCGTCGCTGTGTGACGTCACACTTGAGAATCTTACTCAGATCAAAATGGCTTCTATTCGGCACAAGCCGCCTATCCTCGTCCACTATCCAATAGTATATACAGATCAGTGCTCGTGAGTCGCCAGTTAGTCAACCCTGGAGTAGGGGATATGGGCGGATAGAAGCCGGGAATCCACCGCGAAGCTAAGCTAAGCTATGCCATGCGATGCTATGTTTTAGCATAGCTTTCGGTGGAAACGGTTCCATAAGAATGTATTGAAGCTAATTCTTTTAAAACGTAGCATGGCATAGCATAGCATCGCTTAGCATAGCTTAGCTTCCCGGTGGATTCCCGGCTAGAGTATCTACTCGTTAGCAGCCCAATGAACGGGGCTGGCGGCGGGCTCCTAACGCGACTGGACACTATTCCGCGCGGCCACTGGCGCGAGTGAAAAAACCCAATGAGCGAGCGAGAGGAAACGAAATAGCCTCTCGCTCGCTCCCGGGTTCCCCCACTCTCGTCCGAAGGATTCCAAGAAATGGAGGGGATAGTTGCCGGGCTCCTAACGCGTCGTAGAAACGCGATGCTAACGAGTAGATACTGCACAGTACTTCCTCGCTGGGGGCTCACAAGGGGACCTCACAGCTGAACCCCCAGGGATTTTAATGAAATTTTAGGGAATGAATCTGGAGGTCATCTGGATGACCTTCTGCAAAATATTTTATGCCAATGAGCATTATTTATAAACAATCGACATGTGCCAGTTAAAAGCAGTTCACTTTAAACATATTTTAAGAACGTGAATTGGGTGAGTACGTATAGAGCTTACTTCCCAACCAAACGGCAGGGGTTTCAAATCCTGTCATTCTAATTTATTTTTCCTTTCTTTCAACTTTTATTTTGAATAATTAAATTTCATCTTCGCTTGTAATTAAATTAATATAATGTAGGATCACGGAAAAAAGGGAAGTCGCCTAACCGGGACTCGAACCCGCGATCTCTGGATTTGCGCGCTGGCCAGCCGCCTTAGCCACCTCGGCTACCGCCGACTCCCCGAGATGTTATTGTTCCGTGCCCTCTCTTATGGTGGGGGTTCCTGATCCCACACTCGGCCCTCTTTCGACGACATTCGCCCCCGAATGTCATCCGTCGCACAACTTAGTGTCTATTATTTTACGTCGCAGACAACGACCAACACAGTGTCTATTATTTCTCGTCGCAGACAACGACCAACAACGGACGGCTTCGTGTGGCGATCGGTGCTCCCCCCATCCCGGACGAGCCCCCAAATGTAGGATCACGGAAAAAGGGAAGTCGCCTAACCGGGACTCGAACCCGCGATCTCTGGATTTGCGCGCTGGCCAGCCGCCTTAGCCACCTCGGCTACCGCCGACTCCCCGAGATGTTATTGTTCCGTGCCCTCTCTTATGGTGGGGGTTCCTGATCCCACAATAATGTATCCATACATGCGCGTACGTATGCATGTAATTATGGCTATATTTATGTATGTGTGTGTCGTGACAGGTCGCGTCGCGTAGTATCCATTGAAGCCGACCGCGTCATGACTTCTTTTATGTACATAATTACACAGATTTATTATATTTTACGTGATTAAAGATAGCCTACGTCCGTTCTTGTTGTGCACGGATGCTGTAGTTAAAATTTCGTAGTGATTGGTTCAGCACTTTTTGAGATTTTCGTGAGCATACAAATAAACGCTCTAGCTTTATTATAATAGTATAGATAGTATAGATAGTATAGATAGTATAGATTGATATATCTCGGCATGCTTGTGCGTACATATGTGCGTATTTACATATATATGTTGAAATAGTTTGAATATTTGGCGCCAAGTTACGTGCTCCTCTGGGGCCCTCATTGGGCACAGCGAGCAGAGCACGACGGATGCGGATATATCCTACGAACTTCCGTCCGAGTACTGTGTACCGATCAGGCTGTGTTTCTTGTCTTTTCGAAATAATAATCTACGTCCATTGTATTCATCACAATAAATCGTCGTTTATTACCAGCACGGTGACCAAGTGGTGTCTCTATCCATTACTACTAACAGGTTATGGGCCCAGATTTAACGAGAAACGAATCCAATTCTCGCGTGTAAGAAATTTTTATGGTTAGGACACGAGTATAAGTGGATTACGTATCGATCCTTTGTCAAAAACGAACTACGACACATGGAGGATGCAAGTAAGAACCATACTGATTAAGAATGATGCTTGGGGATATGTCAATGGAAGCATTTCGAAGCCTGAGGTAACGGCGTTGACGGCCGACGCGTTAACAACGTGGACAAAGGCCGATCAAAAGGCCATGTCGGATCTAATCCTGACGATAAGCTCGTCGGAACTCAAGTTGGTAAAGTCATGTGAAACAGCTCGAGAGCTGTGGCTTAAGCTGGAGTCAGTATATGCATCAACGGGGTCGGCTAGGACGGCTACGTTATTGAAACAATTAACGTTACGTAAGATGCAAGAAGGAGAGCATGTTCGTGAACATCTGCAGATTTTCTTCGACGCAGTTGATAAGCTGGCTGACCTTGAAGTGAACATGCATGATGGCCTTTTAGCGATCTTGTTGTTATATAGTTTGCCTCAGTCGTTTGAGAACTTCCGTTGTGCGATGGAGTCCAGGGACACGTTGCCAAAACCAGAATTTCTCCGAATCAAGATCCTGGAGGAAAGTGACGCCAGGGCTCAGACAACCATTCTGGAGGCCCAAGGGGCCATGATGGCGAGGAAGGCGGGACAAAATCACACGCAAGTACGAAATCAGAAACCGTTTCAATTTCGCTGTTTTAAGTGCTATAAACTCGGCCACAAGGCAATTGAATGTCCGAACGATGGTGAACGACCTGAAATGTCAAAATCAGCTGAACCATTAAAATCAGTTCAGGAGACGCCACAAGTTGATGACACCTATGGCGTGTTCAGTGCAGCAGTGAGCGGTGTAGCTGAAGGGGGGAGACCACTGTCTCGGTCCGAAATGTAAGGGTGTTTTCGGGAATTTATTTCAACCAAACAACGCAAGTAAATCACTGTATTGCTTAGTATAGTTCATAGTGTACATATCGAAAGGTAAGAAAATTTTTTTTTCAATCAAATTCATAAATCCGTTTCCTGTATATTCTTCGTCAAAATTTGCGCTGCGGCAAAAACATGCTTGTCGCGTTGACAGTGCCCAGGCCATATGGTTAATCGGAATTCAAAAAAACAATAATATTTAGAAACTAGAAGCTTACCTCTATTACGTGACGATCAAAAATAGTAAAAATTGTAAAAAATAACAAAATAGCGGACCACTGAAAAAAAGTCCTGTTTTCGGGGTACAAAATTGGACAAATGTTACTAAAAAAATAGAAGCAGGTCGAAAATTGAAAAAAGCTGATCGTCACGTAATAGCGACGGGTTTTCCGAACAATAAATGTCCTTGCTGATGTCAATTGGACGTATAGTTTTCTCTGTAGACTGTCAACGCGGTTGAAAAATGTCATTCTGAGGAAAACGCGTTCAAAGTTCCGCGTGGCTCAGTCGCGTGTTTGACACCGCTTCACGAAAAACACCATATCTCCGTCAATTTTGCGAATTTCTTCATAAAATTTGGAGAGGGCATTCTTGAAACGTACGTCTTTTAGAAAATGTAAAAAAAATCGGTTTTTTCCTGAGTTTTAATGGTCCGAAAAGTAAGGGTGTTTTTGGGAATTTATTTCAACCAAACGATGTAAGCAAATCAATTTATTGCTTAGTATAGTTAATATGTACATATTGAAGGGTAAAAAAAAACATTTTTCAATCAAATTCAAGAATTCATTTCGTGTGTACTCTTCGTCAAAATTTGCGCTGCGGCAAAAACATGCTTGTCGCGTTGACAGTCCCCAGGCCATATGGTTAATCGGAATTCAAAAAAACAATAATATTTAGAAACTAGAAGCTTACCTCTATTACGTGACGATCAAAAATAGTAAAAATTGTAAAAAATAACAAAATAGCGGACCACTGAAAAAAAAGTCCTGTTTTCGGGGTACAAAATTGGACAAATGTTACTAAAAAAATAGAAGCAGGTCGAAAATTGAAAAAAGCTGATCGTCACGTAATAGCGACGGGTTTTCCGAACAATAAATGTCCTTGCTCATGTCAATTGGACGTATAGTTTTCTCTGTAGACTGTCAACGCGGTTGAAAAATGTCATTCTGAGGAAAACGCGTTCAAAGTTCCGCGTGGCTCAGTCGCGTGTTTGACACCGCTTCACGAAAAACACCATATCTCCGTCAATTTTGCGAATTTCTTCATAAAATTTGGAGAGAGCATTCTTGAAACGTACGTCTTTCAGAAAATGTAAAAAAAAAAAAAAATTTCCAGATTTCTGACAGTGGTCTCCCCCCTGAAGTCGAGGAGTCGGCACAGTTTAGCAAAGGAGGCGAGATTAGAGGCCAGCCTTGGATTTTGGATAGCGGGTGTACGTCACATCTCTGCAGGGACAATGAGAGCTTCAAGGACATCATTCTCCTGACACAAGGGAGGCTTAATTTGGCCAGCAATTGTTCCACAAATATTGAAGGAAGAGGTACCGTACAAATTTCAGCAAAGAACGACCGAGGTAAAAGGTCAGTTGAATTCCAAAATACTCTATACGTTCCAAACCTGAGAACAAGTCTAGTTTCAGTGGCACAGATAACGGACCAAGGAAACGAAGTGGTTTTTCGAAAGGGAATTGCATTTGTCAGGGATAAAAAGGGACAGGTCAAGATGACAGCTGACCGTCGCGGTGATCTGTATTTTGTACGGGAAGAGATCAATCATGCATCTATAGCCACGGCTTCAGCCGCATCAAATATACGAAGGTAGCATGAGCGGACAGGACATCTAAATATCAGAGACCTTACGAGTCTTCTGAAGGGAAAGGATGAGAAAGTAAGATCTGAGCACGTTGACGAGCTGAAAAAATGTGTTGTTTGTCTGAAGGGTAAGATAACGGCGCTACCGTTCCCAAAAGGTATTGTACCGTGCTGTGAGAAACTCAAAATCATCCACTCCGATGTTGTTGGCAAGGCACGAGTTTAATCTCTTGGTGGTGCGTTCTACTTTGCAACATTCATCGACGACTGCACGAGATGGTGTGAGGTTTACCTGCTCCGAAACAAAAGTGATGTATTTGAAACGTTCAAATCCTACAAAAGTATGATGGAGAGACAGACTGGAGCACGAATCAAGTTTCTTCAGTCGGACAATGGTCGCGAATACTGCAACGAAAAATTTGATGAGTTCCTCAATAACGAAGGTATTCAACGAAGACTGACTGTGCCGAGAACACCACAGCAAAACGGACTGGCCGAACGACTGAATCGGACATTAATTGATATGTCAAGATGTATGCTGATACAGTTCATACTGCCAAGCTCCTTCTGGGGTGAAGCTGTGGCAACGGCGTGTTATGTGAGGAACCGGTGTCCGTCGAGTAGCCTGGGAGGTGCAATCCCCTACGAGAAGTGGACTGGAGGGCCAGTGGATCTGAGGAACCTACGTACCTTTGGATGCAAGGTATTCATCCTCGACATGGACCCAACCAAGGACAAGTTTGCCGCTAGATCAAAAGAAGGAGTTTTTGTTGGATATCCTAGAGAGACGACAGGCTGCCGTGTTTGGATTCCTACTCAGAGAAAAGTGGTCGTGGCTCGTGATGTGAGATTCCTCGAGGAGGGGGAAGAAGGTGATGGATGTCCCAAAGTTGCTATTAAGCCAACGACCGACAACGATTTCCTCGAAAGCGATCGAAATATAGAATCCATAGCAGAACCTATAGAGATCCACCAGGACATTCAAGATCAGAACCAACCAGAGGGTGACAAACAGCAGAAGAAAAATGAGCCACGAAGAAAACCTGGGAGACCAAAAATCGTGCGAACCGGCAGTCGGCGTCGTCCGCGTAAAGTATATAGGACGGTGGATGATGAAGAGTATGAAGAGTTGCCGTCGAATGTGGAAGAGGACGAAATCCAGGACGACGTCTTCGGGACATTTGCCGGCGCCGTAGAAGTCTCGATGCAGGAGGCGATGGCTGGGGAGGATCAAAATGAATGGGAAGGTGCAATTCTCTCAGAAATAACTAGCTTGGTCAAGAAAGATACCTGGGAAATTGTAAGCAAACAAGATGGGCGGAATGTCGTCGGTTGCAGGTATGTACTCACGAACAAATATGGACCAACTGGCGTCATTGAAAAGAGGAAGGCACGAGTTGTTGCAAAGGGGTACAGCCAATTTTATGGTGTTGATTACCACTTCACTTTCGCTCCCGTGGCGCGACTCGAGTCAATCCGTTTACTAGTTGCTCTATCAGTTGAGTTGGGATTGAAAATTCACTAGGTCGACATCACAACCGCATACTTGAACGGAAACCTTGATGAGGAAGTGTATATGCAGCCCCCTGATCGACTCAGGGAGATGTTGAGAAAAATAATCGAATCGACACAAGAGAACACGAGCCTAGCAGGTCAAGCCAGAAGAATGCTACCTAGTATCCACGCTGGAGGGAACGTCTGTCGACTGAATAAGGCTCCGTATGGTCTGCGACAAGCTGAACGACAATGGCATGCACGACTAGATGGTCACTTGAGGAGTATCGGTCTGGTTCCCACCACCGGAGAGCCATGCATGTATCACAAGGTGCATGAAGGGGAAAGACGTTTTCTGCTCGTTTATGTAGATGACCTTTTGATCGCGTCATCCAATACGAACTGGATAGACCAAGTAAAGCAAGGCTTAGGAAGAGCCTTCGAGTTGAAAGATTTTGGACGGGCCAAGTATTATCTAGGGATCGAGATCGGGCAGACAGGAGGCGAGATCACCTTATCACATAAGGGGTACACATTGGATGTTCTTCGAAGATTCAATATGGGCAAGTGCAAACCGATCTCGACTCCATCGCAGCCAAAGGAAAGATTGACCAAGGCTCAACAAGAATCAATCCTACCCGAAAAGGCCTTAATGTATCTTGCTATGGCTACAAGACCGGACATAGCAAATATTACTGCTAAGCTGGCTCAATTTGCAGACCGTCCGGATACGACACATTGGGCGGCGGGCAAACGTGTGCTACTTATGTTTAAAAGGACTGGTTTGCCCATGGCCGGATATTCTGATGCTGACTGGGCCGGATGTATAATGGATAGAAGATCGTTCTCCGGGTATGTGTTTATCCTTGGGGCGCCGCGATATCTTGGAAGTCACAAAAGCAACGAACTGTGGCTCTGTCATCAACCGAGGCAGAGTACGTGAGCTTGTCCGAAGCAGCTAAGGAAGCAATCTACCTGAAGCGACTCCTAGTAGAGTTGGGCCTCCGAAGAATAGCGGACGTTTGTCTGCATGTGGACAACCAGGGATGTCAGTATCTTGCGATTGACCCAGTATATCATGCTCGGACAAAGCACATAGAAATTCGACATCATTTTGTACGGGAGGCCGTAAAACGAAATGTTCTGAGCCTAAAATATCTACCCACCGAACAGATAGTTGGGGGATATATTTATTAAGGCCCTATCTAAATTTAAACATGTTAGCTTTGTTTCACATATCGGATTGAAGCCAGTCAAATTTTTTTGAATGTGTACGGACGGTTACACAAGCTAAGTTAAGCGTGTACGTATACGCGTGTAGTAAACAAACCGTTTCAACCGTCTTTCGTCCTGGAATCGGCCAGAAAGAAGTTTTTGCGGGTACAGTTACCTTCAATAAACATCTGTGCAGGGTGGTCTGGTGTGTTTGAACGCTAATAAGCACTGTACATTGAAATAATAATGAATTTATGATTCGAAAACTTACAGAATGAAGCTTCAAGGCTTCACCGTTGGTGGCGCTAATGGTGTACTGTAGCTACGTAGCACCAGCGTGACGTATAAATTCATTATTATTTCAATATACAGTGCTCATTAGCGTTCAAACGCACCAGACCACCCTGCACAGATGTTTACTGAAGGTAACTGTACCCGCAAAAACTTCCTTCTAGCCGATTCCAGGACGATAGACGGTTGAAACGGTTTGTTTACTACACGCGTATACGTACACGCTTAACTTAGCTTGTGTGAGCGTCCGCACACATTCAAGGCCCGGTGAGACGGACCCCTTAAATATATAATTTACAGTGTCTTTATAGTACAAGTATGTACCAGTTATATTTGTACGTGTATAAAAAGTTATGTATTTTTACCATGTTTATATATAAAATTTATGTTAAAAAATTACAATATTTATGAAACAAAGCAGTATGAAATTTAATTATTCAAAATTACAGTTAAAAGAAAGGAAAACAATAAATTAAGATGACAGGATTTGAACCCGTGCCATTTCTGGTTGCGAAGTAAGCGCTACACCCATTCACCCAATTCACGTTCTTCAAATATGTTTCAAGTGAACTGCTTTTACGGGGGCACATATCGATTGTTTATAAATAATGGTTATTGGCATAAAATATTTTGCAGAAGGTCATCCACATGACCTCCAACTTCATCCCTTAAAATTTTATTAAAATCCCGGGGGTTCAGCTATGGGGTCCCCTTGTCGGTTTGGCGTACACGAAAAGGACTTTTCACTATCCCAACCACTTCTGTCTCATTCTTGTCCGGCGAAGGCGAGAGCGGGATGGAACAAGAGCGAGTGAGAGCCACTGAAAGCAGGCGAGGACGGTACGAGACAGACGACGTGTTGAATTTTGTCTCGCTCCGCCTTTCGCTCCGTCGTTTGCGTGCGCGATGGTCGCAAGCGCTTCCGGTGAGCACGGGAACCGCTTCGCAAATTCTTGACGTCAGCCCGGTTCAAGTCTTTTTTGCGCCCTAGGTGAACTTGTCAAATTGCGCCCTATATTATAATACATTTATTTGAGATTTTTTATGTCTTTATTCTGAAAAATTAGGCAACTGCCTAGGCGCAAGGTTGATAAGGGGCGCAAAATGGTCTTCTCATTGTTGGCATGGTTGAAAATAGACTTTCAAATGAAATTGTACTGCAACTGTTTTAAGCTACGAATAAAAATTCAGAGTAAGGTCATCAATAATCTCAAAAAAATTTATTATAATAAAGGGCTCAATTGGACATGTTCGCCTAGGGCGCAAAAAAAATTAAGCCTGCGTCAAGCTTTCGCGGAAGCTGTTTTCGTCTTTACGATGAGTGCTCAGGACCATTGCGCACGCCCGGCACGCACGCGAAGGATGGAGTGTCAGGGGTCCGAAAGACGGAGTGTCAGGCGCCCGAAAGACGGAGCGAGACAAAATATCAACGCGTCGTGTGTCTCGTACTGTCCTCGCTCGCTTTCAGTGCCTCTCACTCGCTCTCGTTCCATCTCGTTCTCGCCTTCGCCGGACAAGAGTGAGACAGAAGTTGTGGGGATAGCAAAAAGTCCACATCGTGTAAGTACACCAAATCGAGCCCTCAGCGAGGAAGTACTGTATGGTACAACACTTTGAAACACAAAATAGGGTGCACCTTGGAAACAGGATTATATTAGGCATATGTTTCAAAGAACTTGTTCTATTTATATGCCTTCAATCCACTGATTACAGTATTTTCGACATACAGTCTTCTTACGCATACAATCGTAGAAGTAGTCAGTACCTCATTATTTCACGCTTTGCTATGTTTTTGCTCGAATCGCTCGACAAGAAGAGTGTATGGGATAACACCGGAAGTGAGTGAAATAAATGTCAGCGAGAAACGTTGCACCGACGCTCGACCAACAAGTATGAGTCATCCATTATTGAAGAATTGTCATCTGTTCCAATGTAACCTCCACGAGAATATTACCGATGGATTTATTAGATTCTCCTGGACTTCCGGTTCCGGACGCGAGCGAGAAAGGTTGTGTGTTTGGTGCTGCGAGGTAGGTGAAGGAAGAGTGAGTGAGGAAGTGGAGGAAGGGAGAGGGAGTGAGTGGTAAAGGTGGGGCAGAGGTGAGGAAGTGAGACGGTTAAAGGGAATGTAAAAGGAATAGGGCGTGTGAGGAAACAGAAGGGAGAAAAGGATAGATTTGGAGGTTAGGAGGGGAGATAGGCGCTGCGTGGCGGGAAGAGAAAGACAGGAGGCAGAGAGATCTGTCGGATAGGACAGCAATTAGAAGCTGGAAAAAGGCGGGAGATTTGAAAAAGGAGTAGGAAGGAAATAGAAGAAAGGATAAAAGGATAAGAATAGGAGGGCAACGGTGGGTAGAACAGGAGGGAGAGGTTAAATGGAGGGGAATAAGGGAGAGGAGGGAAGGGAAGGGGGGGAAAGGCAATGGAGATGGAATAGGGAAGGAAAAAGGAAATTTGGAAAGGGAGGAAAGAAAAAGGAAGGAGAGCGTGAGTAGTATGAGTAGTGTGGGGAGCAATGCAGGGAATCTGGACAGTTATTGGGGGAAAAAGAGGAAAGAGAGGGAGGGGGAGGAAGAGACGGAGGAGGAGGGGAAGAGTACAGGGTTCAAAAAGAGCGTGAAGACGATGCGGTCACCGGAGGACAGGAAGAAGAGGGGGGGGGGGGGGGAAGCAGGGAAAAAGATGAGATGGGAAAGATGATGGAGATGATGAGGGAACTGATGAAGGAGGTGAGGGAGGAGAAAGGGGAAATGTGAAAGGAGATGAGGGAGATGTTAGGGGAGATGAAGAAGGAAGGGGAAGAAAGAAGACAGGTGATGAAAGAGTGGAGGGAGGAAAGGAGGAGATGGGAGGAGGAGAGGAGAGAGGAGAAAAAGAGGAGGGAAGAGATGGAGGAGAAGTTAGAGAGGTTGGAAGAGAGGGATGAGAGGGTGGAAGAGATGATAAGGAAGGTAGAGAGATGGGAGGAGGAAAAGGGACGGATAGGTACCAAGGTGAAGGAGGGTGGAGGGGATGAGGGAGAGTGTATGTTGAGACTGAGGAGAATGGAATTAAGACAGGACAAAAAAGTGAGGGAGGAGAGAAGGAATAACGTAGTAGTAAGGGGGGTGGGAGGTGGAGAAGAGGTAGAAAAAGAAGTGAAGAAGTTGTGAGCGAGGATGGAAATGGAGGATGAAGGAATAAGGGAGGTGAGAAGGGTAGGGAGAACGGGAAAAGAAGGGAGAGGACTGGTTTTGGTGAAGTTGACGGGGAGGGAGGAGAAGAGAAAACTGATGGAGGCGAGGAGAAAACTGAAGGACAGGAGGGAAAGGATAGATGACGACTTAACGGAGGAAGAAAGGAGGGCAAGGTGGAAGGTGGAAAGAGAGGCGGAGAAGGAAAGGGAAGGGGGGAAAAAGGTGCAAGTAGGATATTTGAAAATGTGGGTAAACGGGAAGATGAGAAGGTGGGACGAATTATGGGAAAGGTGGTGTGATGAACAGGGAAACGAATGTTAAGGGAAAGGGGGGAGAAGGAGGGGAGGTTGGGAGGGGAAATAAAAGAAGGAAAAGGGAGGTATAAGGTCGCATTTTGGAATGTGGCGGGGATGAGAAACAAAGACGAGGAATTTTGGAAGGGTTTAGAGGAAAGGGAGGTGGTAGTGATGAGTGAAACGTGGTTAGATGAGAGGGAATGGGCAGTATGTAAGGGGCAGATTGCCAAAGGATTATGTGTGGGAAAAACAGTGGGCCAGGAGGGAAAGCAAGAAAGGAAGAGCGATAGGGGGAATGATAATGGGGGTGAGAAGGGGAATCGAAATAGGGCAGGGGGAAGGAGGGGGAGGGGTAATGGTGAGGAAAGTGAAATTGGGGGGGGGGAATGGTGGAGAGTTATAGGGGTATATGTAAACAAGGACTTGCAAAGGAAGCTGGAGGAACTGGGGGAGTGGATAGAGGAGAGAGAGGAGGGAGTGAGAGTGGTAATTGGAGGAGACTTTAATGCGAGGACACGGAGGGAAGGGGGAAGGATATGGGGGGAGGGAGAAGAGGGGGGGGGAGCAGGATGTCGAAGGATGGGGTGGTAAATGGAGAGGGGAGGAGACTATGTACATATTTGGGGGAGAGGGGGTGGGGAATTATAAACGGAAATGTAGAGGGGGATGAGGAGGGAGAGTGGACATATACAGGGGGAGGGGGAATTCGGTTATAGATTATGTAGTGGGGAATGAGGAAACAAGGGAGAGGGTAGAAAGGATGGAGGTGGCGGAGAGAATTGATTCAGATCACCACCCGGTGGTGGTATGGCTGAGGGGGGAAATGGAGGAGAAGGGGGAGAGGAGGAAGAAGGGTGTGGGGAAGAGAGTGGGGAGAGGAAACTGGACAGCGGAGGGAAGGGAGGAATTTGCAAGGAAGTTTGGTAAAAGAGACGGGGGAGGGAGAGGAATAGAGGAGAAATGGGCAGAGCTGAAGGAAAGAGTGAAAGGGGCAATGGGGAAGGCAGGGGAAGGAGGGCAGAGGGGAAACAAGAGGGGATGGTGGGACGGAGAGTGTAGAGAGGAGAAGGGGAGGGTGAGGAGAGAGCTTAGGAGGTGGAGAAGGTAAGGGGGGGTGGGAAAGATTATAAGGAGAGGAAAAAGGAATACAGGAGGATATGTGAGGAAAAGAAGAAAAAGGAGGTGGATAGGTGGCAGAAGGAGGTGGAGGGGATAAGAACGGAGGAACAGGTTTGGAAGGTGGTAAATAGGGAGAGAAAAAGGAGAAGGAGGGTAAATGAGGAGATAAAAATTAGAGGAATGGGACGAGTATTTCAGGGAGCTGTTAGGGGGGGGGGAGTGGAGGGTGAGAAAGGGGGCAGAAACAGGGAGGGGTGAGGATGAGGAAGGGGATATAGAAAAGGAGGAGATAAGAAGGGTAGTGAGGGGGTTGAACGATGGGAAGGTGATGGGAGGGGACGGAATACCCAATGAAGTTTGGAAGTATGGGGGGGTAGAGGTGGAAGAATGGTTGGGGGAGGTTTGTAATAGGGTGCCGGTGGTGAAGAAAGGGATGGGGAAAAAAGTAGAAGAATACAGAGGAGTGACGCTGACACAGACTGCATATAAGGTATATGCGTCTGTGTTAGCTGAAAGGTTGAGGAAAGAGGTAGAGGAGAAGGGGATCTTACCACCAAGTCAGGCGGGATTCAGGAGGGGGATGGGATGCATTGATTGTATATATGTTTTGAACTACCTCATTAACAGGCAGGTGGAAAGGAAAAGGGGGAGGCTGGTAGTGCTGTTCCTGGATATGAAGGCAGCATTTGACTCAGTGGACCGGGAGGTGCTACTTAGGGTAATGAGGGAGAGATGAGTGAGGGAGGGGTTAGTGGGGAGGTGTGAGGAGGTGCTGAGGGAGACGGTAAGTAGGGTAAGGGCGGGAGGGGAGGAAGGGAAGGACTTTTGGACGGCAAGGGGGGTGAGGCAGGGGTGTCCGTTGAGCCCCAGCCTGTTCACCTTGCTGTTGGCGGATTTAGACGAGGAGTTGGAGAAAGGGGGTGGGGATGGGTGAAGGTGGGGGGAAGAAAAATTTATACATTGGCATACGCGGACGATATTGCGGTGTTGGCGGAGGACGAGGAGGGGATGAGAGGGATGATGGAAAAGATGGAGAGTTATTTGGATAAGAAGGGGTTGCAGGTGAACGTAGGGAAAACAAAGATGATGAGGTGTAGAAAGGGGGGAGGGAGGTGGAAGAAGGTGACGTGGAGGTGGAAGGGAAAGGTGGTGGAGGAGGTAAAGGAATTTAAGTATCTGGGGTACACGCTGATGAGGAACGGGGGGCAGGAGGCACACGTAGGGGAAAGGGTAAAGAAGGGGGCTGCAGTGATGGGTCAGGTGTGGGGGATAGGGAAGAGGCGGTTTGGGAAGGATTGGGGGAGGAGAGTATGGCTATTCGAGAAGTTGGTATGGGCTACAGTGAGTTATGGAGTGGAGGTATGGGGGTGGAAGTGTAGGGACAGAGTTGAGGGATTGCAGGAAAGATTTTTGAAGTGGGTGTTGGGGGTGGAAAGGTGTACTCCAGGATACATGGTCAGGGGGGAGATGCAGAGGGAGATGTTAAGAGGGAAGGCGGGGATGAGGGCATGGGGGTATGAAAGGATGTTGGAGGAGGGGGTGGGGGGGAACTGGCAAGGAGGTGTTGGGAGGATATTAAGGGAAGGGCGAAGAGGGGGATAGTGTTGGGAGGGTGGGAAAAGGAAAGGAAGGAGTACTATGAGGAAAGGGGGTGGACAATAGAGGGGATAGAAAGAGCGAGGGGAGGGGGAGCTGAGGGGGGAAGAATTGGTGAGTAGGGAAAAAAGATTGCAGGAGGAGGAAAGGTGGAAAAGGATTAGAGAGTCGGAGTACAATAGATGGTACAGGGTGGTGAAAGGGAAAGTGGTGCCAGGATACCTGAGGACGGGATGGGGGGAAAGTAGGTGGCAAAGGGTGGCGAAATTTAGACTGGGGAATGGGATGCGGGGAGGGAAATATTGGGAGGAGGAAGAAAAGAGGAAATGCAGGGTATGCGGGTGGGAAGAAGAAACGTGGGAGCATGTATGGGAGGAATGTATGGGTTGGCAGGAAGGAGGGTGGCAGGAGAGGGTAGGGGAGGTACTGGATGACGAGGGTGGGGGGGGGGGGGAGAAGTGGATGAGGAGTGTGGAAGAAAGGAGAGGGGAAGGAGTGGAGGAATGGGTGAGGAAGGAATGAGAGTGAGTGGTGGCGTGCGGAAGCGCAGGTTAAAGGATAGGGAAGGGGGGTGAGGGAGGCGTACGTGACGGAGGAGAGCGGGCGAGCGAGAGAGCGAGAATAGAGACGTATAGGCTAAGGAATAGATTTAAGGAGTAGACTAAGGTTTAGGTTAAGGTAAATGTACAGAAGAGAGGAGGGAGAAAGGATTGTAATCCCCAAGGGGAAACAAATAAACAATATATATTAGATTTTCCTAATGAAAATGAGTCTAAACACACTTTAATTCAGACTTTCCACTCCCATTTTTCAAAGTGTGAATTACACACTATATATTTGTCTTCAGAATGCTCCTCACACTCATATGCAGTTTATTGCATTCGTCGCGACAACAACAGAAGTAGTGGGAGGAATAGAGGTCACCTTATTTCAAGCCAAAAACACCGCCATTCTTTCGACACACTGCTGTTACTTATAATTTGAATTAGACTGAATTATGTCGTGTCTGTACTCATTTACGCCGGGAAAACTGTCCCCGTCCATCGGCAATAATCTCGTAAACATTGATGAAACAAAATTTTGAATTTTCCTCATTCGACACTCCGGTCTTATTGGTCGTCCACTGAACTGTTCCATTTCCAGTGGACGAAAGGTCGCACGTCTCGTGAAAGTGTATAAAACAATGCCGGTGGGAATGCTACGTACGCATTGACAAGAAGAACGATAGCACACATTGATACGGAGAAGACTATATTACGAAATACTCTGTAGAATCGTTCTTACTTTAATATTTTTTTATTTCCAATATAGATACTAATTTTATATTTATATAATGAATAAATGATTAGTAGTATCTATGGTGGTGGAGGTCACAGATGTTTGCCGGTCTGGACGGTTTCGCGAACAGTGATCGGAGGGAAATCGATCCTCTCCACCCGAGTCTTATGCGTGCTGATGGATTTGCCGTTCCGAGTTACGCGACACCCGAAAGGTATGGTGAGAATGTGAGGTTACGCCGGTAACGGGGATGCTGCTCGGCTCCTTCTATGCATAACGTAGGCATGTGGTTGTTTATCTCTACGTATATAGTATAATATGTACAGAATTGTGCGTTACGAAGTTGTGCGTAGGCCCATCTGGAGCGCCAAAATCGGCAGCGGCATGGCGAGAGTCACTCGAACTCCTCATTCGCCCCGACCGACCAATATTTGTGACCTCGGCCATAATAAATAATACCTTTGAGACTGAAATGTTTGGAAAAATTTGGAAATTTTTAATTAAAAAAGGTGAGAAGGGAGATGATAAAAAGAACGAAGATATGCTATATGTTTCTTCCCTAATTGGACAGAAAAAGAATTAATTCACATAAACGCGGAAAAACTGAGGTACCTGAGGTGGTCTCCAGCCGCATCCTGATAGCGGAAGTCCATCGGCACCTAATGGACAGGGTGCATCAAGTCCTGGAACACCTTGATCTCCTTCGTTACCCTTATCACCTTTTCTACCACGTTTCCCTGGTGGTCCCTGTAGTCACACACGAAGAGGTTTCAAGATGTAAATGGCGTACGAGCAAATATTTTCGCGAACGTGCAAAAAGGCCAAGCACAAAAAGGAACCCCTGTATGCAGTATAATATTGAGTTGTGCAGAATACGCAATTGAGCATAAACCTCCAACAAAGGCGTCAACACATTTTTCCTTTTCTAATGAAATATTGATAATCCAGTTGCTTAACTCGATCATATACTTTAAATTGATAGAACTCTGGGGATAAGAAAATGGTATTGTTGTGGTATGCTACTTTTTACAATTTCAAAAAAAATATTGACAATTGGTGAATATACACCATACGCTGGTGGCAGCATACGTAGACTTAGTACATATAAATACGTATCGGCAAAAGATAACAACGTTAGATTCAAATGTCTAATTTCACTCGATATTCCTTCTTCTCATAAGTCTTTCCGCGAGAGTAATAGTAAATACGACATAAGAAAATGCAATACGAAGATATAAGTGTGTAGAAACGCAGGTTCTGAACAATTTACATGCGTGATGCACAAATACGCATTATAGTAGACTATCGTTCAATTCCATACTGGTTTCGCATCGTTTCTAATCGAACCATTGGTCACACTTAATTAATCCTATCTCTCACCAGAAACGCTTCCATGATAAAATCCTAAAATACGTGTCAAATTAATCTTGGTGCGTTTTTCGTGCGATGCGTATCAGTAAAATTAATATTATTAACATTAGTCATCATGATAGGCAATAGCAGTAACACCAGTAATAGACACTGGTATTACTACCTAATAATGATTGCGATGGTAATCGTGTGACGATGATGCATGAAATAGACACCAATGACGAAGTTTTCCAAATTAATAATTTCACGACTGGCATGCAAAACCTTTCGCCTACCAGATACTACTTTGTAAAATATGGATGAGCTAATTTGTCCGCTCAAACTAATTTTCCTATCCAATTATTTACAATTAATAGTCGAATTACGTCAATACTCACAGATTCGCCTTTAGCACCTTTCTCTCCCTTCGGCCCCTGGAATTGGTACGTCAAAGAATTTATTTGTTAAGTGGCGGGCATACCTTTCATCATTTCTTTTCTGCATATGCGATACGTATTATTGACAGGATTGTTCTACAATTTAATTGTTTATGAATCCTCTTGTTAAAGATATAACATGAGACCACAGTCAGGAATGCGTCGACGAATGAAAGAAAATTACAAATCGGTTAATTAATAAAAAATGAACAATGTAATGTATATGCACCATCCTTACTCGCCCTCTTTTTCGTTTACTGTATACAATTGGGTAATCATGGTTTAAATTCCGTTCGTGCATTTTACGAGACTGTAGAAGTACAAATGAAGTGAATTGTGCACTTCTCCCTCTCTTTAAAATTAAAATTTATTCTTTCCATAAAATTCTTAAACAATTATTCCTCGTTGAAACTTTTGAACTGGTCTTATTTAGTATCGTGCAGATATCTCAATGAAATAGGCTATATAAGCAGAAAATGCTTCAGAAAAATAGATGCAAACTTAATTGTGTAATAGAGCTTATAGAATCGAACGAAAAAATCTTAATAAACATAGGTTTACAAATTATGTCGCATCACCGTTTGCACGTTAAAATATAACATGAATACCATTATGTCTATATATACTTGAGTAAGCATAGTGAGTGTGACTTAATTAACATGTATACCTATGTACTAAGGAAAACGCAGAGAAGAACGCTGACAATAATAGAAACAATAAAACACATTAATACGATCTCTTAGGAAAATGGCGATTACTCGAAATGAATTTCTGTATGTAGTCCTGAAAGTTTAAACGCGAACTACCTTAGTTTATAGCAAGATTTATTATTTCATACTCGTGAAATATGTATTCTATGGTCACTAACTTTTGCAGTACGCTAAATTGTACAAAGCGTTACTGGCTGATGATGTCGTATGATTAAACTGAATAAGTAGTTGAAAATCGATTAATTTGCATATCTATACTCGAAGTCATGTTAGAAGGAACTTGCAGACCGACGAGTTTAGATCGGTTCTGCGCATGTTGGCGATCATTGGTGCCGAAACAAGCTACTATTGGCTATTCCCAAACAAACGCTCCCTCGGAGCCAATGAGTTCATTCTACATGCGCGAAATAAGTTCCTTCTAACATAACTTCGAGGATACATTTAAGAAGACTCTCTTGTTGGTCTCTATACGTTATATTATCCAATTAAGTCTGTATTTATCATCTTAAAAGGCCGTCCGCAGTTACAATCAACAATTATACAACTACTGCCACAAGAATTACATCGTATAAAATAATAAACTGCAAAAGTTAAATAATTTTACCATTAATAATTGGTGTTTCTCCTACGGCTGCGTAATCGCTTAATTTTTTTTAAAAAATAAATTTTCTTACACCGGTCTACCTATGTATATTTGGACCAGATGTTTTATTTTTTCCTGATCGTCACTATTTTCTCTCCGTTATTTGTGAAGTACGAACAACTATCGAAGGAAAGAATTGAATGTTTGAAAAGTGCAAATATTTTAATAGACGAAACATATTTTTCAGATTCGAAATTCTCGAGATTTTATTCCATCAGCGTTCACCATTTTTAATGGTTTAATGAGCACATGTATGTTTTTAAGACGTTGAATACGTAAATCAGCGATGCCCAGGTGGGCGGTCCGGTATGACGAGCATTCATCGCGTTTTCCAAAGTTCGCATGGAAGGGGATGTTCGACACCAATGACGTTGCGGGCATGTCACGGATGGGGAAAACTCTAGTAGTGTGCGTGTAGGCTCGTACCCGTAGGCTTTTACAACTGGGGCTCTTGGAGCCCCAGTGTTCTACATTTTAGGATTTGGGAAGAAAAAACAGGAATTGACTAATCATTAAACAATAATATTATATAATTGGACGGAATAGGCTTGAACAGTCCCACTTACACATCTGATTAACAAACAGTTTCTTATTATACGATTATTATTCAACTTCAATCCTCTGTTTGTTTGTATGTAGGGTAGATGTACCATTTGTGGCCACTTTAAGGATTTCCGTACCATTCACAGATACATAACTTACAAAAGAATACGTACACAAAAGTAAAGAATATATCAGTGTAATCCAAAATCTACAGATAATTGAAATATTCTACGTTGAACAATGTTTTAAATATAATTATTTAAACAATCATTATATTATCGTGCCAGACTGTTTTGCACCATTTGTGGCCACTAGAGTACCATTTTTGGCCAGCCGGCTTTCCATTTGTGGCCACTTATATAACTGGTAATACGAAAGACCCACAGTAAGACTTGTAGTTTTTAATTTATTACCAATGTTCATTACTGAACAAATAATACAATAATTGCTACACAAAAATAATATTAACTGCCAATATCCTTTTTACTTCTTCTTTTGGTAGCGACAGGTTTTGCTTTTTCAGTTTTTTCTTATTCCTTTCTTCTAACTTTTTCGCTTTAATCTTTTTATTCTGTTCTATTTTTGCTAGTCTTTTTTCTTTATTAATTTTTCTCTCCCCTTCTTTGTTCTCCTTTTCCTTTCTTTTGGCCAACATGATCTCTATCCATTTATCTGATGTTATTACAGCAGGTAAATGTTCAACTGCTTTCCGCTGTCGCTTTATTATTTGCTTTTCGGGCCATAAAAGAATTTCGTTGAAGACATCATCAAATGACTTTTCACGAATCATAATATTTATTGGAGATTCAGCATTGTTTTCGCCAGCTTCCTTCTCTGAAACTTCGACGATATCCTGCGAAGAGTTCTGCTCGATCACTGTAAAATATTCGTTATTATTTTCGATAACTATACAGTGATTATCTGGAGAAAATTCGTGATAAGTGGAGTTTTGTTTAGGATTATTGGGACTGCATAATCCATTGGACATGGATTGGGAAGGATATTCATCCGCGGTAAATAAACAAGTCAGACAAAAATAAGTAAGCGATTCAGAAGGAGAAAATTAAATAAACACGATTATAATTATGTTACTTTTCAATTATTAATAATTATTCTATTGCCCTCAAATTAAGAATCTTGAAGAACTTCGACATCTTTTTGTGAACTTACACGTATGAATGCCGGGCATATCAAACTCAGGGAATGGAAGAATCATACAATTGTTATCTGTTACAGAGTACTCTGTAACCAGTGGGGCCGTGGAAGATGTAAATGCAATTTTATCAAAACCTTTTGCTTTTGCATTGTAACCTGCCCCTCCGGTTTCGTCTTCAACAATTGTAATCCAGAAATGATAAAGTGCTTCGTGACTATCGTCAGTTTTCCAAACTGTTTTTGTAGCTCTCGCTTCCTTAAAACGTTCTAGTACGTCAGGACTGATTTTGCTTTCCACGTATTGGAGGTGCGTCAAGCTATGCGGATTATTTTTATGCCCCTCGCACTCTGTATTTGGTACTTCGTGTTGTCTTTTCTCCTGGATGCATTTAGTGTAATTTACGGTATTCTCGTCAAATGGATATAAACCGCATGTCTTGAAGCCATTTTTCAGAGTATTTGTGAAATCTTCGTGCCAAATAATACGTGACAATAACAATGGTACATGATACCTTTGGACTTAACTGCCTTCATTTTGTATGCGCCAATTTTTTAGGGGGAAAAATAGGGCAACGTCCAAGGGCTGTAGAATATGCGTTGCATGAGGCGGAAAGCAACATATTTCAATCTGCATCTCCCTACAGAACGAGCTGAGATGTATAGACAGGTGGGAAACATGCCCGTCCAAAAATAATACGATTGGTAAAGGAATATTACTTTTTAGAAGAAAAGGGTGAAACACGTTGGTGATATACTCGTAAAATGCTTCGCACGTCATCCAACCATTTTCCGTTTTCCCTATTCCCCAATCTCTAGGAGCAGTTTGTATACAAATCTGCGGTAGACGCTCATATTTATAAATTGTTAATGGCGGGGCAAATTCTCCAGCAGCATTTACCGTGAATAGCGTTGTAACATTTTCCTTATCGTTACCAGTTACATCATACACTGATTTGCCCTTTTCCGCCAAGACAAGACCTCCTTTTGGTGCAAGGTATACCGCTGTTTCATCCATGTTAAATACTCGTCGAGGATCTTGGAGTATTTCTACTTTATGGTCTAATTGAATTCTTACATCGGAAAACCACAATCGAATACGTTTTTCAGTTAATACAGCCCTAGCTTTAGAGAGCTGTTCCGCTTTTTTGTGTGCGATTCGGGGATGGCGTCTGAGGAATGCATCAAACCATTTCGGCCCAGGGAGGCCATTTTTGAAAGGATTAGGCATGTTTTCCCTACTCACTAATTGCTTAACTGAGTGCAGTAGACAGTCTTTATTGACAGGGAATCCCATTTTACTCGTCTCCAAAAGCCACTGCTCTAACTTTTCTTCCACCTCGCGCCCAAGGACGCACTTCCGTCCGACTCGCCCTGAGGTTTCTGGTGCTCTCCCATGTAATTTGTTTCGTAAACTTGTTCGGGGAACATTGTATAGCTTACTGGCTGTTGCAATTGGAGTTCCGTCTCGAATCGCTTGCAATGCATTTTTCACGTCGCCTTCAGAATAGTTGGCGAAGAATTTTCTTTTTGATCGTTGTCTCTTCATTTCAACACTTTTCGTCATTGAAATTGTTTTTGTAGAATTTCTCTTTTTAGGTCCCATTATTATCTATGGCAGCTAAAAGTAATGGATATTTTTCAGAAAAAATTAAATTCAACTTTAGAAGAATTTTTTCGCTAAGTATTGTATAATAATTTTACAATAATTAAGTATTGTACGATAAGTTGCTAATGAGAATGCCTACTGACCAAAAATGTTTGTACCGTGGACTGTTTATGGCCATTACGTGGCCACGAATTGTACAATTCCATTTTCGATGTACCATTTTTGGCCAGTGCCTAATTCCAATAGAGTATAGGTTATATCGTTGAAAATCTTTTTTAAATCTCAAAAATATTTGTTTTTTTAATATAAGTATGTATAGAACTTCATCCATACTCTTGTTAAATACAGTAAATAATTGTTTTCTTACCAGTCGTATGCTAAGCACCATTTGCAAGGATGTGGAATGTTATCAAAGATTTGCACATTCACGTATGATTATTAAATAAAACGGGACAACAAAACAATAGAAAGTAGTAGAAATGGTGGCAACATAACCCATTCTTAAACAGCTTCATTCATTCTAATGAAAGTAAACTAAGAATACTTAATATATCGGAATAAATAAGACAGTGGCCACAAATGGTGCAGTGGCCACAAATGGTGCAGTGGCCACAAATGGTACATCTACCCTATGTTTGTTTAGTTCAAATCTAGAAACTCAACTTTAACCCACTCCCAACTATCCAATAGACTTGAAACTTTACAGGCATACGTATTTTCGATGACAATACAAAATTATGAAGAAAAAGAAACCGCCCCAGGGGTTTAAAAAATGACCTAGTCATCAATAAATATAATCCAAACGACTTGAAATCAGCCTATAACCACAAATCAAATCAATTTAATCGCAATGAAATCAGGATGTAACCGTTACATGCTGATTTCAGGGTATGAGCCTACACGCACACTCCTAGAGTTTTCCCCATCCGTGACATGCCCGCAACGTCATTGGTTTCGAGCACCCCCTTCCACGCGAGCTTTGGAAAACGCGATGAATGCTCGTCATACCGCCCATCTGGGCATCGCTGACGTAAATACTATTAACTTAGATTGTCTGGAAATAAATTGCGGTTTTCCTTATTTTAACTTTTAGAACTTTCTGCACAATAAATTGTTATTTGCTTGTTTCCAAGTGATACACTATTTTGAAGCGTAGATTTCGCTGTACACAGTTATGGTTAGTGTTTGCGGTGTTTATTCGTATCATTGTTACGTTGTCAAAGTAAACATGGAGAAGATGCAAATCCGTGCAATTTTGTTGTACGATTTCAAAATGAGACGCAAAGCACCAGAAACTGCTTGTACTCTTTATCGTGTATTGCGGGAGTGCATAACTACCTAACTATAATAAGCTCCCATACAGCACATTTTATTACAGAAACGTTGCTGCAATATTGCAGGTTTCATTGCAATATTTTTGCAATATTGTGGAAACTTTACCCCGTAATGTTGCAGTTAAAACAGTTCTACAATATTTCGGCAATATTGCACACGATTGCTGTGCAATGTTGTATTGATAATATCGTGGAAACATTGCAGCAATATTTTGAAGCAACTATGATTTTGACAAAATTTGTAGAAGGGGGTTCGTGGATGGGCTCTACAGTGTGTTTCTTTTAACTGGATAAGGTAAGAGGCCCAATACGTGAACACGTCCCAGTAGCTGGACACTGGTGCAAAATAACTATTTTATTCAATTATTCAAATATTTAGTCAAATATATTCATATATATATTTTACTAAATATTTGAATAATTGAATAAAATAGTTCTTTTTTGGATAAAGCGAATATTAAATGTACTAATCAGTATTTTTGCACCAGTGTGCAGCTACTGGGACGTGTCCACGTATTGGGTCTTTTACCTTACGCTAGAATATTTCATTGGCCGTTGAAGATATGAAAACAGTGATATTGTGAGAATTTTTTGTACATGAAATTGTGAAGGAAATTTGAAGATCAATATAATTTTTTATATATTCATGCGTGGAATGACACTGATACTTTTCATGGTGGAAGTTGTAGTATACACCTAGTGTTACAAAACCCTAATGGAGTTTGTCAAGCCTTCGTTACTGAAAAACTTTAGTTTAAAGTTTAAAGTTAACAATCAGCGGTTGTAGCCGCGACAGTAAAGTGTTCGTCTGCGATGGGACAGGTGTACGGTTCGAATCCCTCTGTGCCCAGGGTTGCGGGGAGAATAACCTACCGTAGGGACAAGGGTAAGGTAACGTCACATAAAGCTATTATATGTATATACAGGGTGTTCGACTACAGGTGGGAGGAAATTTAATGGGTGATTCTAGACACTAAAATAAGACGAAAATCAAGAGTAACGATATTGCGGTTGAGGCTTCGTTTGATAGTTATAAGCGTGCAAAGATATGGCTAAAAGCAAGCAACCCGCATGCAGCGGTACACGTGGGACTAGGGAATTCAATCCCGGATCGTAATCCCGAGATCCCGGGATTCCAGCTGTTTTTTGGATTCCATTTTTATATTTTTCAGTTATTCATAAAGTAATTTACGTTTTTAAAAATTCTCGGGATAAGTTATAACTTGATATATCAAATCCTGGGAGTTTTAGAATCCAAAAAACTGCCGGGATTCGCGGATCCCCGGATTGAATTCCCTACGTGGGACACATGATTCTGCGACACTCAATCTAAAATTAAGGCTCCTTATCAATACCAGACAGTATGATATTACACATGCAATTTAGTGCACATCAAAATGGGACACAGAATATAGTGCATAGGGGAGAGTCGTGCAGTACCGACCAGCTTACAGTACCGACCAAAGCTAGTTTTCGCTTCTTCGACCAGATATTAACACTTTATTTGAATTAACAAATGGAAATAACAATTCTCTATAACCTATTTCGGGGTCATAATGTTTACTCCATTGCTCTCGATGTTCTGAGGCACTACCAGGTGTACCGGTTAATAATTCTTAATTTCGGCGTTGGATGGCACTGGACGCAAGGGCATGTTTACTGTCTAACCTCTTATGTTATTTTGTTACTATGACAATACCCTTCACACCGCCATTGATGGTCAAGCGATTTCGAGTTAGGGTCATATTTTCTTTTTGTGGTAAACATGTGTAGTTTTCAACCAAATAAAGAGCATTTGCGGCACGTACTTCTTTTCTTGTTCAATCAAAAGAAAAACGCGAGTGAAAGCTGTCCCACCCTTGCGGAAACTTACAGTGCCGATGTCCTGACGCCAGACGCTGTTCAGACGTTTCAAAAGTGGTGATTTTGACTTGAAAGACAAAGAACGCCCAGGTCAGCCGAAAAAATTTGAAGACGCCAAATTGCAAGCATTATTGGACGAAGACGATACGCAAACTCAACAATAAATGGCAGAGAAGTTGAATGTTGGTCAACAAACAATTTCTGATCGTCTGCATGCCATGGGAAAGATCCAGAAGTTCGGAAAATGGGTACCGCATCATAAAAGACACGGAAAAGTCATTTTGCAACACGACAACGCCCCATCACACACAGCGAAAGCGGTCAAAGGCACAATTTCTGAAGTTTGCTGGGAACTCTTGCCCCACCCGCCGTACTCGCCAGACTTGGCCCCTTCTGATTACAACCTGTTTTCATCGATGGCTCACGCACTTTCCCAGGAACACTTAAAAAATTACGAAGATGTCAAAAAATGGATCGATGACTGGTTCGCCTCTAAATGTGGACGATTTTTTGGGAGGGCATCCACAAATTGAAGGACAGATGGGGAAAATGTATAGCTAGCGATGGTGCATACTTTGAATAAAACATTTTTTCCTTTTTTCCCAACATTAAATTGTTTTCTTTAAAAATAATTAAGAATTATTAACCTGGTAAACGTATACGTTAATATCAGTGGGTTAAGAGTTATTTTTTAAAGGTAATATTTTGTTTCTCATGTAAGTAAATGATTTTGTTCTATTATGTATACTATCTCTAGTCTATTAAGTTTAATAAAACATCCTAATTTTGCAAATTTTTGTACATAATATACCATGATCTAAAATGTTGCCCCGTGTTTGTAGTACAGTACCGACCATCCAACTATCGTGCAGTACCGACCAACAAACTCTGTCATTCAGTAGAGACCAAATTTTCCTTATCTATGAGTTCAATCTGTTAGCAACTCAGATTAGTTTATAAGATGTTCATTTAGCCTTCCTACTACCTTTTCCCGCAGAAAAATAAAGTAAATAAGGATAGGTATGATAACCTAACACAGGATTGACTAACTGGCGACTCACGAGCCACCGGGGGTCCCTCCGCTTTGCTGCCATGCTGAACGGCCCCCTTCGTACCTACCAGACACTGACGATCGCAGTCGAAAAGAGAAGGAAAGAAGCAGGCATCGACTGCGATTGTCAGAGTCTGGTCGGTATGGAGGGCCGTGCAGCAAGGCGGAAGGACCCTCGGCGACTCGTGAGTCGCCACTTAGTCAACCCTGACCTAACAAACAGGAAGTTAGGATTTAATGAAGAAGTTATCCAGTGTGTTATTTGCAAGCAGAGTTGGGCATTAACCAAATAAAAAATTATGTAAATAAGGATAAAATAAAAGTTACTTTAACTTTAGATTATTCGACGAATAAAGTTAATTTTTTTATTCGACGAATAAAGTTAATTTTTTTATTCGATGAACAAAGTTAATTTTTTTATTCGACGATAAAAAATAATTTTTTTTATTCGTTATTCGAAATTTTATTCAAATAAAAATTTTGCCCATCTCTGTTTGCAAGGAATCATTTGACAAAGATTGGGTGCAGTGTACCGTATGTGACGGTTGGGCACACGTCGAATGCACAGATCAGGAGAATATTAATTATCTGACTTGCGAGTTTGTACAAATAAAATTTGAAAAGAATCTTGTATTGTACTAGTTACATGTCTTTATTAACATTGTTAATCATTTAGATCTAAAAATCTACTAATTTAATAGTTGGTTGGTACTGGACGACAAATTTTCGTTTCCTAGAAATTACAACTTTTTTACTTTTGCAAAGTATCAATTCTTATTATTAAATTTCACAAAAATAATTTCCCTCCTCTTAGTAAGTTCTATCCATACTAGAAACAGGTTTTTGAATTTCTGATTTTTATCGACTCTACCCCAAGATATAACAAAAAAACTTAGAGCGATCGGTACTGTACGACTCTCCCTTATACAATTTGGAACACATGCAGTTCAACGCACATTTTTTAGTGCACATCAGGATAGCGCACAGCAAGGTTAAAATACACAAGATAGTACACACACAGTTTGGAACACATGCAGTTTAACGCACAATTTTTTAGTGCACATCAGGATAGCGCACAGTAAGATTTCACGAACAAAATACCTTGTATGGTATATTGAACTAAACTAATAATAATTTCGATGACCTTCACATATGTTGTCAAAGTCGTGATTCTGAACAATATTTCCCTCTAAACTTTTTGGCCGTCGGCTTTGGGTTACGAGATATTCGCAAAAAACTTTACTTAACACTAGAACTACCGAGTTTAACACATAGGGTAGAGTGGAGTAAAACGGAACATCAATCTTTCTTTTACAAGGAGAGGTTCCCAGGCGTTTGCCTCCGATTGCTTTGAATTTTGGATATGTTTTAGAGGACCGAAATACAAGATATAGGTGTTTTTTTATAGCGGGCCGTTTCCATATTTAGGGGGGACCCCCTCCCCCCAAGTTCATACGGGGTACAGAATTGTCTTGAATAAAACTTGATATAAATTTAATTTGCGCCATAACTTACTGTATGGAGAATGTTCTGTCGTCAGTCACCATTATTAGGGAGTAACTATGAGGGGTGGTTTCACCCTTTGAACATGCAAATGTATTAAAGTAGAAAGACATGCATTTTCTATTTTTCGGCCCTCTAAAACATATCCAAAAACCAAAGCAATCGGGGACGAACACCTGAAAATTTTATGAC
This sequence comes from Andrena minutula, assembly GCA_929113495.1. Classification (NCBI taxonomy): domain Eukaryota; kingdom Metazoa; phylum Arthropoda; class Insecta; order Hymenoptera; family Andrenidae; genus Andrena; species Andrena minutula. Next base: position 23,505,083 of record OV815993.1, read on the forward strand.
TTCCGGATGTGGTTTTACCCCCTAAACATGCAAACGGGCCAAAATAAAAAGATACGTTGTGATGTCCCACTATTTTTCGCGCGGTATTATTTCAAGTCTCCCTCATAAACCATTCCAGAACTCCGCTAAAATTCCCCAAACCTTAATTCTTACCCCTTTTCCCCGATCACTGATCGCCTTGGCAATGTAGTACGTTAGCGGTCCCTATCTCAAGACGGTCAACCATTAAATCCCTTTCCCCTCTTCGTCCTATGAGGCAAAATCTCCTCCCTCCTGTTTAAATCTAAACAAGTCCCTCGTCCCAAACACCCTCTTATATCGAGACCACGTCTCCCACCCCGAAGAGGTCAAAGCCACTACCAGCCCCTTCCAATCAAACCACCCAAAATCCATCAAATGGGTGGAGTATTTCCTTATCAGAAGTCCCGAAACTCAATAGCTGCGCAAATTTCGTATGAGCGCATATAAAAACCCCGGAAGACCAAAATTCTATTGTCTGCGAGTCTAATTATAGACTAACCTCTAGTACTTATAAAAACCCCGGAAGTCTTATTGCGACGCATATTTCGTAAATAGGCCAAGGTGCATACCGCGCACACCCTTCATAGCTGACAATCGTGAAAATAGTATAAATACGAGGGCCCGCGCGACAGGGGTCCTCTTCTACGGAAACATTCCCGCGAAGGATCAAGTTTTGCTTAAACTATAATTCAGGGTTGACTAACAATAAGTGGCGACTCACGAGCCGCCGGGGACTCCACCGTCTTGCTGCTACGCTGAACGTCGCCCCTCCATACCGACCAAACTCTGACGATCGGAGTTGAAAAGAGAAGGAATGAATCAGGAATCAACTGCGATAGTCAAAGTTTGGTCGGTAATGGGGGGTGGACGTTCAGCGTGGTAGCAAAGCGGAGGGGCCCCCAGCGACTTGTGAGTCGCCAGTTAGTCAAACCTGAACTATATTATAAAATAACTTCAGTGCTTTAAGAAGTATTCTACGGCAACTACTGCAAGCCACTATAATTACCTTTATTACCACGGCATAACATCTCCATTTATATATCTTTTGTATTGTAATGCTTATTGCTTTCCTTATTACTATTTTTGCTAACGCTCATTGCTTATATTACTGTGTATTATCAATTCTTGTTGCTTTATTTTACTACTATTGCTAATGTTCATTGCGCATATTGCTAAGGTCGGTATCATATATATTGGCCGGTGAGTTTCGGAGGGGTATTCTCCCACCACACCGTTTGTTTGCCTCGGTGCTCATTTTCTCAAACGTTTTCTGACTCGCTCTCGTTCCATCTCGCTCTCGCCTTCACAGAACAAGAGTGAGCCAGAAGTGGTGGGGATAGTGCCAAGATTTTGACGTGTAAGCCAAACCGAACTGTCAGCGTAGAAATACACACATCAGAATAGGTATGCGTTAGCAACGAAAAAATTCAGGAGCTTTATTGGTCAGAACATTGATTCTTTCTCGATAGCTTCATCTCGTATTGGTCTACGCATAGCTTCGCAACGCGCACAACTATTACGTTAAGGATAAATAACAGCCAACCGGCTAGGTTTAGACGGAGCCGAGGAACGTTCCCTTTACCCCACCGTACTCTGGGAGGGCCATGCAACTCCAACTGACAAATCAGCGATCGTCAGATGGTGGTGGCTGATTTCTCCTCGATCGCTGCTCGCGAAACCGAATTCACCGGCCAATATATTTGATACCGACCTTAGTGTAGCAAATCTTTATGCTTTTCTCATTACTATATTTGGTTTATATACTTGTATTTCATATTCATACACATACTTTATTTTAATAACCATTTATATAAATGTTATGTGCTAATGCTTATCGTTCCACGCATCATTATAAAACCCAACCACTATCGCTTTATAGTGCTTGGCTTAGTGCTTTAAACTGAATAAACAGTGTTACTTTAAATCACGCTTCGAATTATTGTGTCAATCCTTCGGTTACGAAGATTCCAAACCATAACAGGCTACCGCAACAGCTGATTTCAGTTCGCGAACGCGAGAGTATCTAGGTATAGTTTTTATAAACGTACTTTCGCATAGGCCGCTTACAGACAGAAGTCTAGACGTATTTCGCGGAAATATTACGTGTGACTTTTTATTGCATTAATATGCAGCGGTAAATCCAATTACCAAGTCAAACCAAAACAAGTGCTCTAACGGGTGTGTCCACCAAAACGATTACCAAAATAAACCATCCCTGGTCGTTCAGTGTCACGAATTCTGTATTCACGCCTGAATCCCAACTAACCTCAGTGCCGCGAATTCTGTATTCGCGCATAAACCCCATTCTTCAAATACAACCCCACTATGTTAGCGTCCTAAAGACCTCCACCTGGAACGTGACAACGTATTTCTTATTTTTCGGTCCTCAAAAAAAATCCAAAATTCAAAGCAATCGGAGGCGGACACCTGGGAACCTCCCTTGTTAGATAAGAGCTGCGAATAAGTTGATATGGCGTGGCATGAGACCAAAGGGTCCTCACAGCATTTTGTGACAGACCATAGACCCGTGCACACGTTATTTTTCCGTTAAGGGGGGAGACCACCGTAAAAAAATCGGAAAAATCGATTTTATCTTTTTTTACATTTTCTGAAAGACGTGCGTTTCGAGAATGCTCTCTCCAAATTTTAGGAAGAAATTCGCAAAATTGACGGAGATGTAGTATTTTCTGTGAAGCGGTATCAAGCACCCGACTGGGCCACGCGGAACTTTGAACGCGTTTTCCTCAGAATTACATTTTTCAACCGCGTTGACAGGGGGGAGTAAAACTAGGGGGGAGGAAAATATACACGTTAGCATATGCTGACGACGTGGCTGTGCTGGCGGAGGATGAGGAGGGGATGAGGGGAATGATTGGAAAGTTGGAAAAATATATGGATGGGAAAAGATTGCAGGTAAATGTTGAAAAGACGAAGATAATGAGGTGCCGAAGGGGGAGAAAGGTGGAAAAAATGAAATGGAGATGGAAGGGGAAAGAGCTGGAGGAGGTGAGGAGCTACAAATATTTAGGGTACACGATAATGGGGAGTGGGGGGCAGGAAGAGCATGTTGAGAAGAGAGTGAGGTAGGGGGCAGCGGTGATGGGGAAGGTGTGGGGGGGGGGGGGGGGAAGATTATTTGGGAAAGATTGGGGCCGAAGGATTTGGTTGTTCGACAGGTTGGTATGGGCGGTGGTGGGATATGGGGTGGAGATGTGAGGTTGGAGGGAGAGGGGGAAAGTGGAGGCGTTACACGATAGATTCCTGAAGTGGGTGCTGGGGGTGAATAGAAAGACACCGGTGTATATGGTCAGGGAGGAACTTCAAAGGGGGCTGTTGAGGGGTACGGCAGGGATGAGGGCGTAGGGATTTGAAAAAAAAATTGGAAGAGGGGGAAGGAGGGGAGCTGGCGAGGTTGTGTTGGGAGCAGATGAAGAAATGATGGGAAAAGAAAAGGGAGCAGTTTTACGGGGAAAGAGGATGGACAGCAGAGGAGGTAGAAAGGGGGAGGGAAAGGGGGGGATAAGGGGGGAGGAGATAGTGGACAGGGAAAGGAAGATGCAGGAGGAGGAGAGGTGGGAGAAGATTGGGGAGTCGAGGTATAATAGGTGGTATGGGAGGGTAAAGGGGCCGGTAAAAGGAACCGGGATATTTGAAGAAGGGTTGGGGGGAGAGTAGATGGCAAAAGGTGGCCAAGTTCAGATTGGGGATTGGTATGAGAGGGGGAGATATTGGGAGGAGGGGGAAAAAAGGAGGTGTAGGGTATGTGCTTGGGGGGAGGAGTCTTGGGAGCATGTGTGGGAGGTATGTATGGGGTGGGGAGTGGAGATAGGGTGGCAGGATATGGTGGGTGAGGTACTGGGGGGAGGAGCGGGGTGATGAGGGGGTGGGAGGAGGGGAGGGGGAGAGGGAGGAGTGGTTAAGGAGTATAGAGGAAAGAAGGGAGCGGTGTGGATGGAAAAAGTGGTGAACGGAGAGAGAATGAGGAGATGAGAGTGAAAGGGCGGCGAGTGGAAGCAGGGGTCCAGGAGGGGGGGGGGGGGACGACGAGCGAGCGAGCGATAGTATATAGAATATAGGGTTAAGAGTAGGTTAAGGTAGGATTAAGGAGAAGGAGAAGAGGTAGGCTAAGGTAGATTGAAGTGTTTTTGTACGGGAAGATTATAACCCTGAGGGGATTAATAAAGTTTATATACTAAATGACTGCATGTGGGGCAAAAGGGAACATTTTGTGCGTGGTAGGTAAAACGGAACGTCTATTTAACCCATTTCCACCAGTCCAATTGTTTTGAAACTTTGCAGGCGTGCGTAGTTATGATGACAATTCAAAATTATGAAAAAAACGGAATGGATGAAAAAATTACCCAATTATCAATAAATATAACCCATAACCACAAATCCAAACGACTTGAAATCAGCCAGTAACCACAAATCAAATAAATTAAATCGTATGCAATCAGCATATAACCACAAATCAAAATTTAGGCAGTAAAGTGTAAATAATAAAAAAATGTACAAAAAATTGTTTTAAGTTAAAGAATTTTATTTAAAATGCACTAGAAACAAAAAATTCTCTATGCACAGGTTGACATTCATTATTCCTGTAAAAATCCATGTGTATTTCATTATTTTCAGAAAGTTTTATGTTATTTGGTAAAATATTTTTCCTTATGTGTATAAAATATATTTTTGTTATATTTTATAAATTGTAATAGTTATACCTAAAACATATATTTATAGTTTTTTACATTAATGAAAACTTTTTAAATCATAAAAATAAAGATTTTTTACGTTTATATGGTCTTCAACTGAGTGTTCCGTTTTACCCCATCACTTGAGCGATGCGAAGATTCTAAAACCTCCGGTAAAGGGTATAGCAGGATAAAATGGTCAAAAGTGTCCTTGAACCGATTTTATCTGGCAATGCACCTTTCAATAGTGTAGGACAGGAAAACATAGTACATCAAGTTTCAACCCTCTATCTCACCCAGGAGGCTAGTTATAGGGTAAATTCGAATTTTCGGTTTTTGCCAGATTTTCTCTATTTAATGGTCAGCAAAAATTCTAAAAATTCTGAAGTATTGTAGACATGATTGTGTATAATCGTGAATTTTTTCAGATTTTTTCGTTGCAACTGCTAAGTATAAGAAATAAAAAACGCAAAAAAAATGTCGAAAAATGCAGATTTCGTGTTGAAGTTTTCGAGTGTCCGCATTTTTTATTTTACAGTAGTTAGATATTGACATAACTATTATCTACCATTTTTTTCAGATTTTTCGGTAAGGTGTGCCATAGTTAATAAAATCAGAAACCGTCCTATACTATTGAAAGGTGCATTGCCAGATAAAATCTGTTCAAGTTTCAGTTTCCGTCGTTCCCAAAGATTTTTCTTAACAATGGCTTTGATTTTCTTATAGTCTAAGGTCCGCTGAAGACTTCTGTTGAAGTCCCGTGTCTTTTTCTCCATCAAATTTTATGATATCTCCCTCCAAAGTTAAGCGCTCCGTTTTACCCCACTTTCCCCTACTCACATCGGTTCGCTACCATGCTTTACCCCGTCTCCACCAAAGCGAGCACGAACAAAAACATTTTCTCGCGAGCATGTTAGCTAACACGGCGTTCGGCTCGGTGTGGACGCCAAATAACAGTGTTCGCTAACAAGTCATCCTCGTAATACGCAAAAAATCTTCCGGATGGTCACGGTAGACGTCGAGAGTGGGCGTTCGCGCACAAAGTTCGGTGATTTACCAGGCACGAACATTTGTGACGAACATCGGCTGTTGTCTCGTTCTTGTCCCTTTTCAAACCCATGAAACTTGGGCCTTGCAATCCTTTTCCATTGTGTGACTGCTCGTAAACAGGCGACCCTCTACGCCCCTCCGCCGGCAGGTACTCCACAGAAATAGCATGCGTTACAAGCACGAATAAAATTTTTATATATTTTGGTTTAACATAATGAGAATATTTCCAACGTATGGATGAGATATTTCTAATAAAAATGAAACCAAAGACGACGCAATTCGGACAAATTTAAGTTCCACTGACTACGCTTGATACTGTATAGAATTGATTCATATTCTGTTATGAAATATCCTGCTCCACGATTTTATTTGAAGTGAGAAAACACCATCGAAATTGAGCAAGACTATTTCTAAAACACACATATATTAACAAAATGCTTGAAAAATGTACAGAAATAATTAAAATTGAAATAACACAGTAAATTGAAGAAAAAACAAGAAAAAATTAAATTTTAGTGTGTTCACACAATTCTCCCTAGCTTCGGTGCTTATCCATAGATTCTCTTCCGTAGCACCTTATTTTCTTTGTAAAAGTGCAGACTTAACGTAAGAAATGAGGAACTGGTCACATTTTTGTGATTTCGATTTGTCCTCCATGATTAAATGATTTGTCGATGTCAATTACGGTCGAAAAGAAATGACTTTTGTCACATATTTCCATCGATTTCACCCGAACTACTGAACCGATTAATATATGTGTGTTTTAAAAATAGCTGTTGCTCTTTTTTGTCTTTTGTACATTATGGTCAATTTCGATGGTGTTTTCTCACTTTAAATAAAATCGTGGAGCAGGATATTTCATGACAGAATATGAATCAATTCAATAGCATCAAGCGTAATCAGCGGAACTCAAATTTGTATGAATTGCTCGTGTTTGGTTTCATTTTTGTTAGAAATATCTCATCGCTACGTTGGAAATATTCTCATTAGGGCTCTCATTATCCGGATATCCGGATACTCAGATCCGGATTTCGATTCGGATTTCGAGTTATAACGAGCAATCCGGATAATCCGGATACCTAGTACCTACCTAGTAGGTGGTCGGGCTCTTACTATCCGGATATCCGAGTATCCGGATTGCTCGTTATAACTCGAAATCCGAATCGAAATCCGGATCTGAGTATTCGGATATCCGGATAATGAGAGCCCTAATTTTCATTATGTTAAAACAAAAAAATATACAAATTTTATTCGTGCTTGGCACGCATACTATTTCTGTGGAGTACCTGCCAGCGGAGGGTCGTTGGGGTCGCCTGTTTACGAGCAGTCCCACAATGGAAAGGGATAGCAAAGCCCAAGTTTCATGGATTTGAAAAGGAACAAGAACGAGAAAACAGCCGATGTTCATCACAAATAATAATAATAATAATAATAATAATAATAATAATAATAATAGTAATAGTAATAGTAATAGTAATAGTAATAGTAATAGTAATAGTAATAGTAATAGTAATAGTAATAGTAATAGTAATAGTAATAGTAATAGTAATAGTAATAGTAATAGTAATAGTAATAGTAATAGTAATAGTAATAGTAATAGTAATAGTAATAGTAATAGTAATAGTAATAGTAATAGTAATAGTAATAATAATAATAATAATAATAATAATAATAATGCGTCTGTATTACTCCATATAGGTTTGACATTATGTTAGTATGTCGATAGTTCACGTGTAGCATTTATGGTGCAATGGGCGAGGTTCAGCGAATGCTGCTTTAAGACCTTACCCTAGATCTTAGCTTAGTTATCTAACTTAACTTATCTAACTTAACTATCTATTACAATAATCTAAATTCTATGATTGTAATTATATATTGCACTGTATATATCCGTAGTCACATTGCATAGAACTATAAATCCGTATCTTTTAAATAGATCTCCGCTGACTGCCTAAACGATTTGATCGGTTTGATGGCCTTAATGTACCCCGGCAAATGGTCGAGCCTGGTGAATTACCGAACTTTGTTCGCGAACACCGTCTCTCCACGGCTACCGTGACCATCTGGAAGATTTATCGCCTATTATTACGGTCATTTGTTAGCGAACACTGTTATTTTGCGTCCACACCGGGGCCAACAGCGTGTTAGCTAACATGTTCGCGAGAAAATGTTTTTATTCGTGTTCGCCTTGGTGGAGACCCCGGATTAGCATCGCGCAGTCTCCCTAACAACAGAAGGCACACACGGAAAAATGTTTTCATCCTTGAAAACAGTGCTTGTCGTACACTGTTCAGAGGAGTGCTCGGTCATCATGCGGTAACGTTCAGCACCGTCGCTCTCGATGTTTTCGATGCGCGCATGGTACTGTATATATACTGTTGAGTTCCTGATCGAAAATTAATGGATCTATCTGGTTGGCTTATTAATTAATAGTTAAATTAATAAGCTAAGAATAAGCCACATTATAATCTGGCTAAAAAACAGTTCCGAATATGCTTTTAACAGATGTGAATTTCGAATGCAAATCTAACCTATATTCATATTATTTTATTTAAAGTTTTAATGTTGTAATAATAGTTTGTTAATTAAGTAATTATGTGAACTTTACCTCTGGGAAACCTTTTTTTTTATCTGAAATTGGTATGGATCGAAAGCACGTATCAAATAACATGCAAAAATCACAATTTTGAGTTTAGGAATCTGTTGGTTGAAAAGTTATGAGGCGAAAAACTTGCGAAATTTTGACAGATTTTTTAACCTTATTGTGACAGTTACAGTGGTTGTCGTGGATGATTCGTTGTTTTAGGTTGGAGGGGTAGGAGTATGTAGTTTCTTTGTTTTTCGAAGTGTATTTATTGTATTTATTTTTGCAGAAATAAAGTATAAGTAAATATATTTAAGATGGTACCGTGGAATTTGTGTTCTTTACCTCAGTCTGAAGAGAGTGCTATTTTATGGTTGCGGGAGCACACAGCGATCAACTTTAGGTGATCGGTCATCTGGGGGATGTTTTTATATTCCCCACTAGACACCTCGGGGCGCTTCGCGCCCCGAGGTAGATAGCATACGTCAAAATTTCACAGTCCCTTTGACTTAATCACTTAGCGTGTTTCTAAAATAGAGGGTGTAAAGAGAGTGTATAGTATTTAGGTTGTCCAGGGTATTAGTATTGGTTTGGGCTAGAGCAGGGCGGGGGGGCGCGCGCCCGCTTGCGGGCGCGTAAAGCATGGTAGCATTACAGGTTAGAATATGTCAAAATTTCACAGTCCCTTTTACTTAATAACTTTTTATTGAATAGATTCCTAAACTCAAAATTGTGATTTTTGCATGTTATTTGATACGTGCTTTCGAGCCATATAAATTTCCCGTGAAAAAAAAAGGTTTCCCAGAGGTAAAGTTTACCCAAGTAATTGATTGTTTATTTATTTACAAATAAATATTGTTATCTACAATCGATGTCTCGTAGCAATGTATGTTATTCCTTGTTTTTGGTCAATTACGCATGGTGTTTTTACTGCTATCGAGTCGTAACTAATTATCATTTTGTTTTTGGTATCTGCAACGACACTGTATGCGAAATAATGGCTATTAAATCCAATCACATTAAAAGGCACATACCTGAAGTAGATTTTATTATTTACTACATAAATTTTGTCTATTTCCCCAAAACCAGGATGACGAAAGGCCAGCACCGAAAATATCGGTGCTCGCGCATCGAGAGCGACGGTGCTGAACGTTACCGCATGATGACCGAGCACTCCTCTGAACAGTGTACGATAAGCACTGTTTTCAACGATGAAAACATTTTTCCGTGAAGTCAGCGACGGTACGTGCACGTGATTATACGATGCCTATTATTTAAGCACCGTTCCCAACTGTGAAAACATTTTTCCGTGCACTGTACGAGAGAAAGATTGGAAGGAGAAACAGGCGCGTAAGGGGCCGCTACACTACTGTGGTTTGCAAAATTGTTGGCAGTCGTATGCGGAGCGGGGCAAGGGGACTACCTCGCTCGCGCCGCCCCACTCTCTGCCGCGGACTCCCCAATTCCCCCGCTCGCTCGCTTCGTCCTGCGGTGCTGCTGACCGATTCGTTGACGTGACGCGTCGGCCAATAGCGACAATACGTGTGCTTTACATTTACCACAGTGTCAGAGAAAGTGGGCCTATGAGAATACACTCGATCGGACCACCAAGTTTCTGCCGGCAACATTTTTGCAAACTACAGTACTAAGGTCGGTATCAAATATATTGACCCGTGAATTCGGTTTCGCGAGCAGCGATCGAGGAGAAATCAGCCACCACCATCTGACGATCGCTGATTTGTCAGTTGGAGTTGCATGGCCCTCCCAGAGTACGGTGGGGTAAAGGGAACGTTCCTCGGCTCCGTCTAAACCTAGCCGGTTGGCTGTTATTTATCCTTAACGTAATAGTTGTGCGCGTTGCGAAGCTATGCGTAGACCAATACGAGATGAAGCTATCGAGAAAGAATCAATGTTCTGACCAATAAAGTTCCTGAATTTTTTCGTTGCTAACTCGGTTTGGCCTACACGTCAGAATCTTGGCACTATCCCCACCACTTCTGGCTCACTCTTGTTCTGCGAAGGCGAGAGCGAGATGGAACGTGAGCGAGTCAGAAAACGTTGAGAAAAGGAGCACCGAGGCAAACAAACGGTGTGGTGGGAGAATACCCCTCATGAAACTCACCGGCCAATATATATAATACCGATCTTAATACCGTCGGCTGTGAAGCAGATTTCGATATATTATGCCGAAAGTTTTTTATTAAGATCTCAGAAAACTAAGGCCGACCGCCCAACAATTTAAAGAGAAATGTTGTTCAGAATGACGACCTTGACATCATATGTGAAAGTTATTGAAATCGGCCAGTACTCAGTTCATCGGCAAGTTTACCGTTGTACACTAAATAAAATGTGTATTAAACTGCATGTGTTCTAAATTGTATGTGCACTATCTTGTGTGTCCTACTATGATGTGCGCATGTGTCATATCGTACTGTCTAGTATTAATATGGAGTTGTAGGCTCATGGCACAGTTCGTTCAAGTTAGTCGGGATCACTTCATAAACGCGCATTTTGGTGCTTCTCGCAGTCAACATATCTTCGCCGATGTTAAATTATTTTAACACACATTGACACATTGCAAACTAGAAACACATTCAGTTGACCTGCGCATTTACGTCGAAAAGTTACTTCAAGTTTATTAAGATTTTTAAGATGTTTTAGTCTCAATTCTGAGTTTTAGTGTGGATAAATTGAATGTTTTTTTTTTAATTCATTTGCGGGCGTCATGTCAGTGCGGTAAATCCGTGTTATTTTTTAATTTCTTTTACACGTTGTAGTGTAGAAAATCTGAAACTTTTTTATTTGTTTTTCGGGTGTTGTGATTTTGTATTTTAGGATTTCTGCGCGTGTGTGTTGTTGGATTACCATTATCATTAGAAGCCAAAAATGATTCAACATTTAGGGAAACCTGAATATAGTAAAAGATATTTTTGCGTTTGTAGAGTGTCTTTTTCTTATAAGACCCGGCAACGTGAAAAACAGTCGGTTGTCAAAGAAGAGCTCACTTCTGTCCGATATAACATAATAGAAAGACGTTCTTTCCTAGCCGGAAAATAAAGATAAAAATATAGAATATAAATCATTCTTATTATTTAATAACCAATTTCCAATATGTGTCTCGATAACAGAATTGACTATCGTGGATATAATGAAAACAAACAATTTAGCGAGAATTCAACGATACCTTTCAATTTTTTATAAAGTGTCGCAGAATCTTGTGACCATGTCGAGAGTCATTGCGTCGCAACGTCTCTGAGGTGAGTGACTACGTGCAATAGTGACTTTGACTACCACTGCTCGACCTATCGCGCCTGACTTACTCCGCGTGCACCGCTGCACAGTGGTCTGGATGGTGGCCAAAATTCACTTTCTCAACTTCAACTTTACAATGTCATATTTTTTATGAATTGACAACCCTCCAGAGCTTCTAAATCCGCATAGCTTTCCCTTTTCAGATAACTCTTTGATTAGATATAATATTACAAAGACAAAATCATCCAATTTTATGTGAATCTAATTGTTTTAATTACTCATTATACAACATCAAAATACGTGTTTATATCATACAGGTATACAGGGTGTTACTCTACCTATAGTCAATACTTTGGGGGGTGATTCTACAGGCATATATAAGTCGAAAATCAAGAGTGACGAAATTGCGGTAAATGCTTCGTTTATTAATTATCGATGGTTAAAGATTGACGTCTGGATCACCTGAATCAGCCTGAATGACGGCAACTCGACGGACAGCGGGCCGCGCGAGGCAGGCCAGCCAAGGGGCGTGCAGTGGCGGCGGATGCGTGACGGATTTGCCATGTAGAGCGCATACTTACTTACCTACCTCGCCGAAACTGTGACATACGATACTTGCGATAATTTATGAAAAGACGCAAACGTTGTTCGGCATTAAACCTGCCTACTCGTAAAAATCCACAAGGGCATATCAAAACCCGCCCAACGGGATTCTCAAGTAGAGAGGGTGAATGCCATTGCCTTTGAAAATATTGCCCTCAAAAATCACCCACACGGCCATCCAAAGCACCACGATTGTTTACTTAATTACACACACGCACCACGATTAGTTTTCTCGCGAATGTCCATGTCTTCACGCACCGCGATTGTCCCGTCAGCGATTGTTCACTTAATAACACACACGCACCACGATTAATTTTCTCGCGAATGTCCATGTCTTCACGCACCGCGATTGCAATCTGTGCTGACGTTGACGACAGTCGTCAAACTGAGGAGACCTTGGCCAAATCCCTGCGCGAAGGACACGAACAACGTTACGAATAAACAAGCTACATAGAATGTATCGCTATACCTTCGCCGAGTGTCTCAAGCGATGATACACAGCTTATGCAATAAATTAAATTCTTTATTCTGCATGGAATAAATAGGTATTGCAGTGACACCAATGGATTCTCTATGTTTTTCTATAAGGAATCGATCGACGCCACTTTCGCAAAGATCTGATAAGAAATGCAGAATAACTTCAGATTCGTCACTTTCTAGTGCGCAACATTGTATGGCCCCCTGATCTCGAGCGTCGCGGTCGGAGGCCACGAAACTCAGCGCGGAACGATCTCGTCGGGGGCATTGACTGGCCGTGCGAAACAGCTGTGATTCTCTAGCACAGGCACACGCGGGCCTCATATAAAATTAGCTTCGTTAAAAGTAATCCGATTTACATTACATTTGGTATGATTTTCATCGGAAAAACATAGGGAATCCATTGGTGTCACTGCCATACCTATCGATTCCATGAAGAATAAAGAATTTAATTTATCGCATAAGCTGTCTATCATCGCCCGAGCGACTCGGAGAAAGTGTAGCGATACATTGTATGTAGCTTGTTTATTCGTAACGTTGTTCGTGTCCTTCGCGCAGGGATTTGGCCAAGGTCTCCTCAGTTTGACGACTGTCGTCAACGCGAGCACAGACTGCAATCGCGGTGCGTGAAGACATGGACATTCGCGAGAAAACTAATCGTGGTGCGTGTGTGTAATTAAGTGAACAATCGCGGTGCGTGAAGACATGTACACTCGCGAGAAAATTAATCGTGGTGCGTGTGTGTAATTAAGTGAACAATCGCGGTGCGTGAAGACATGTACACTCGCGAGAAAATTAATCGTGGTGCGTGTGTGTTATTAAGTGAACAATCGCGGACGGGACAATCGCGGTGCGTGAAGACATGGACATTCGCGAGAAAACTAATCGTGGTGCGTGTGTGTAATTAAGTGAACAATCGTGGTGCTTTGGATGGCCGTGTGGGTGATTTTTGAGGGCAATATTTTCAAAGGCAATGGCATTCACCCTCTCTACTTGAGAATCCCGTTGGGCGGGTTTTGATATGCCCTTGTGGATTTTTACGAGTAGGCAGGTTTAATGCCGAACAACGTTTGCGTCTTTTCATAAATTATCGCAAGTATCGTATGTCACAGTTTCGGCGAGGTAGGTAAGTAAGTATGCGCTCTACATGGCAAATCCGTCACGCATCCGCCGCAACTGCACGCTCCTTGGCTGGCCTGCCTCGCGCGGCCCGCTGTCCGTCGAGTTGCCGTCATTCAGGCTGATTCAGGTGATACAGACGTCAATCTTTAACCATCGATAATTAATAAACGAAGCATTTACCGCAATTTCGTCACTCTTGATTTTCGACTTATATATGCCTGTAGAATCACCCCCCAAAGTATTGACTATAGGTAGAGTAACACTCTGTATATTCGTAGCGCTGCGCTGTCGGAGTTGTCAAATTGCGTACATCCTAGCGGATCCAATTTTTGACCGAAATAAAAAAAGCTGAAGTTTTTCTTAATTGACATAAACTTATATCGATATAAGTCGAAGTTTTTCTTAATTGATATGAACTTATATCGATATAAGTTCATGTCAATTAAGAAAAACTTCGGCTTTTTTATTTCGGGCACAAATTATATATAATAAAACGATATTAAATGAAATATTATTGAATTAAAAAAAAAGTTTTCTTGTTGTCTGGATAGACATTGAAATACCCTTAAAGTATTGGAAAGATTCTATTTATATTTTTGAGAAAATAATTCTTAAAAAAATCACCGTGTTTTCAGCGTCCTAAACTACTATTAGCGGGCCAAAAGAAGATCCCTAGGAGGCGGACTCGGGCGATGCAGTCCACCGATGTCACGATTGGTCGATTCACCTATTTGAACACATTTCTAAACACAGGGAACACGTATTTTGGTTATTGGCTGAAGTAGGCACATACATTATCGCACCGCGCGACGAAGAGAGCGAACAAAACACATCGAGATCGAGTGGGATAAAGCGATCTGACCGACGAACGTCAAAGCAATAGCGTAGGCATCTTTAACGGTTAACTATTAATATTTAATAACTTAAAAATTTCCTTATTTTTCACAATATGTTCAGAAAGTATTATCATTGGGTTGGTATCAGGATAATACTTTCGTGAACATATTGTGAAAAATGAGGAAATTTGTATGTTATTATATTATATTATATATTAATGGTTAACCGTTAAAGATGCCTACGCTATTGCTTTGACGTTTGTCGGTCAGACCGCTCTATCCCACTCGATCTCGATGTGTTTTGTTCGCTCTCTTCGTCGTGCGGTACGATAATGTATGTGCCTACTTCAGCCAATAAACAAAATACGTGTGCCCTGTCTTGAGAAGTGTGTTCAAATAGGTGAATCGACCAATCGTCACATCGGTGGACTGCATCGCCCGAGCCCGCCTCCTAGGGATCTTCTTTTGGCCCGCTAATAGTAGGTTTCCTCCTTAAGGACGTCTTCTTCGGCTACTTACCAGCGAGGCCTGTCTTAGGTATATCTTTAACGCTTATAACAAACAAACGAAACCTCAACCGCACTATCGTTATTATTGATTTTTGTCTTATTCTGGTGTGTGAAATCCTCCCCTAAATTGTCTCCCACCTGTCGTTAAACACCCTGTATATCAGCAATATTGCCGAAATATTGCATGAATAATTCCTGCAATATTGCACTGAGACGAACATAAATATATTGCTGCAACATCTCTGCAATATTTGGTGTAATACTGTAAATCTTACACCGCAATATTGCTGAGACATTACTGCAATGTTATATCTTGTATGGGTAATTAACCATGATGAAGCTCCGAAACACTTTATAAGTCGAAGTTGCACCACAAGAAAAGTATGTTGACTGTCAGATGATCTGCAACTGGCATTATTCACTACAGCTTTGTCAATCCAAGTGAAAGCATCACCGCAAAGAAATGTTGTCATGAAATCGAGTAAAATACGTCAGAAATTGCGCGTTAAACATTCAGCATTGTTCAATTGAAACGGTCCAATCCTTTTGTGCGATATTATTCGGCTATAAATTGCAAAAATGACGCTACATAAGTTGAAAGAATTGGGCTAGGAAACTCTACCTCATCTTCTATACTCACCAGACCTTTCGCCAAGAAACTACTACTTCTTCAAACATCTCGATAATTTTTTGCAACAGAAAATTCCCAAAAACGAAGGAGCTGCTTTAAGGGGGGAGCCTGGTGTAGCGGGTCGAAGAAATCGATTTCTTTTTTTGCATAAATCAATAGTTGAACATCCCAAAGCCGCAAAACGAAATTCGAAAAATCAAAGCGGATATAGCCGGTTTTGTTACGGAGCGCCAGGTTACCAGAAAACTTGAAATGTGTTTTTCTTGAAACGACAGTTTTACACTTTGCGGGCAACGTAACTCAAAAAATATTCAACCAATCGACTTGGCCTTGTGCACGGATATTTGTGAACATTTTCTTAATAGAACTAAGTTATTAGTATAATGATATTGTTTAAATAAAAACTTTTTTACACATTTAAGGTTAAATTTCATTCGAATAAGTGAACTTTTTATTCAAGAGGCCGCCATTTGTTCAATTTTGCATCTTTTAAGTTATAAATTTGTTCAATTTGTGCGTACACTCATAAACTAAACGAAAATTGTTCGATGATTGGTTTTAGATGAAACCAAAAGACGCTATGTTGCCCGCAGTGCAACAATTGCGTCGCCAAACGGACTGGGCATAAGCCCTTATAACTTTGTTATTTGCTGCTCTTTTTTAATAAATTTTTTTGTTTATCTACCTTAACCTGTTAATACAATATCCTGAAAGTTTCACAAAGATCGGATAAATACTTTCTCTTAAAAAAATTCCCGAAAAATGCCTCGCTTTCCAGCTAGTTACACCAGGCTCCCCTCTTAAGGCTGTATCGGACGTACACAGTGGCGGATTTAAGAAAAAAACTCCCAGGTGCCAAACGTTCTGAGGGGCCCATTTTTCCGGAAAAATTAACAGGTAATTTAATAAAAGGGGGTAAGTGTACAGAAAAGTATAGAAAAAAAATATAGTGCTTGGATAAAATCATAAGTTTTTTGTAAGATAGGGCCTTAGGGGGGCCTTCTGAGCAAGGGCCTATTTTTAGAGAAAATAAAGCGGTAGTTTACTAAAAACGGGCTCAGTGTAATAATACAGAAAAAAATATATTTTGGATATAACCATAATTTTTTTAAAAATTGGGCCCTAGGGGGCCGTCTGTGCAGGGGCCCAGGTGGCAACTGCTCATCGGCTAGCCTGTTAAAACCGCCACTGGACGTACAATATCAGACAAAAGTATATGAAATTTGAAATACTTGAATATCTACGTCTTACGCATAGTAAATCCAGATCTAAAGAATTCGAACGACAGTTGAAGTCTTATTTTTAATCCTAGGAAGGTATTTTTCACTTTACAAATGCTTTTTCAAGCATTATTTACTAAACTTTTGGCAGTGAAAATGCCCAGAATTCACAATTTTCTCAAGTTCTAATTTATTTCTTTAAAACGGTGTAGTGAAAACAATTGAAACTTGGCAGATATTTTCATCTACCCATATACTGCTTGTACAAAAGAATTGAAAATATTAGCACTATTTCTTCAATATTTTTCAGATGGTTTATCCGTCAAGATCGTCTCTTTCCATAAGAGTACGTGTAAAATCAGTGAAAATTAAACTCGTTATAACTCAGTGACCGTTTAGTGAATTCGTTTAAATCTTGTGGAGCACATCAAGAAGATTAAAAAGAACAATCTCACAAATTTTCAACTTCGCACTATTTTGAAAATAAGTCCAATACATCTTTTAACACCTTTGAAGATTCCATTGCCTCTAAAACTTTACAATTCTACTGTAATAGCAAAATGAAACTCATAAATCACTGGAAAAAAGGTACAGATCCCAATGGTTCTTATTTTGATTAAAAGGGGATATTGTGTGCCCAGTTATGTTAGTTTAAATATTCTAGTATTAACACGCAATTTATTTTCGGACAGCCTAAATAATACAGGGCAAAGGCATAAAAACAGACATTCTAAGTTTTCTGAAAGATACGGGACACTTTTTTATAAAAACCTACAATCTCTAATATGTATTATCGTCTTTCATAATGCTTTAAAATTTAATCAACGTCTGACATTCATATTCGAACTCATTTAAATGCCACGTTGTAAAAAAAAGATAATTGAAACAGTTTGGGAAATAACCAAAAATGTCACTTACCGAAATATTCTTATTGAAAGTAGTACAGGGTGTTTCAGTACTGATGGTACAATCGCGGAAAGGGTGATTCTACATGTAATTTCTTCTTCGATGTTCGAGAAAACCGAATATTCTTTGAGTATGAGTGCATTAAACACGTGCACTTAACGTGTCGTTTACAAATAACATTAATATCATGCATAATGTGGATTCCTTATAAATATTATGGGCTATTATTTATCCCTGTCTGTTTAGAGTGGATATATAAATGAAAATAAGACATAAGGTCCGAAATAAAAAAATTATTTAATAACTTCCACTTATTTTTTCATGTAGAATCACCCCCTCCTCGGATGTACTATCAATGCTGGAACACTATGTATACATAGCTTAACATTTTGAGTGGTGCAGATTTAGTGACACACAAGACTTACAATTAGAGAAAGTTTTATCCAGCTTGCCCATCTATATTTTCTATTATATATATATATATATATATATATATATATACATCTTCATCCCTGATAACCAGGTCTGCCGGCAGATCCGGCGCAGTTTATGTCCGCATTCAACTACGGATCTGCCGGCAGACCCTGACAAGGCAGATTCTGCTGCCCGTCCGACACATCCAATAGCGCCATCTGAAGGCAGGGTCTGCTGCGGATCTGCCGTCCATCTGCCGGCAGACCCTGCCTTGTCAGACCCTGCTGTCCATCTGCTGACAGACTGCAGGCAGGGTGGTTATCAGGGATGAGAGTAGTGCCAATACGCCACGTGTACACATACATGGGCAAGAGTTCTAATAAAAATTACTCCAAATACGACCTCGCTCATATTAATTTTAATTATGTGAAATATTAATCAGTACTGAGTACAGCCAAGATTGCACATCACATCTTAAGGACGCTCATCGCCGACTTTCAAGACGTCTGATAAAGTCCTAATTACGTCTATACCCTCATAGCACAGACGTTTTAAAGATGTAAATTATATTTCGAGCCTCGTTCTCGAAATTACCATGTAGTTACCCCCGCTGCCGCCAGCGCTCACAACGTTTTTAGAGTGAAACAAAAAATTCACCGGTCCGGTCCTTCCTGTTTCTGGCACCGATCTTCATATCGTTTCGTTGTACGCCAGAACGAACACGTGGAGTGATACTTAGCAAGCAAGTTGGACAAAATTTCGAAGAAAAGAAGAAAAGCGGAAGACATACAGGATTTGCGTAAGAAGTTCAAGGAGATGCAGGAGCAATTGGGGAACATTTTGAGGTTACAGGAGCTGGTGGAGAAGGAAAATAGTATGACGCGTGAGGAGATAGAGTCCGGGAACGAATATTCGGACATGGAGATTCTTGAAGGTAAAGATCCCATTTTTAATGTCGATCTAAGGAGCTTGCACGAGCGGCAAGACAACTTAGAACCGTTGACCTATCGAGCTCGCACGAGAGGCGAGCCAGGGTAGAGTCAGTTACCCCTCAAAGGATGGGCGTCGGGAAAAGTTCAAGTATGATAACTTTAGATAGTAATAAATCTAGTCACGTCTATAATGACGGTGATCGCGTGCGATCGCGAGGGGTCTTCGCGGATCTTGGTATGCCCTAACTGGGTTGGGTGATTTTTTCGAAATTTAATTCTGATCTTTTTGTGTGTAACACAGAGCTAGATGAGAAAGAAAATGTTGTACCGGCGATAGACGTCCCGGCAGACGAAATTGAAGTAGAGACTCCTCTGGAGGAGAGTGTATTGGAGGTATTGGGAAAAGATCCTGCAGAGTCAGAAGGATTAAATATAAAATTGCACTCATCCCTCACCTCACGTTGCCAGTATTGGGCAGCAAAATGAATATTAAAGGAAGATAAAGAAGTCTTAGTTAAAAAATACAACAGACATGAAATTCTAGAGGCACCGGCCATAAATCCAGAAATAATTCCAACTTTGACTGAAGCAGCAGTTAAGAGGGATAAACACATGGTAGAGACGCAAGAGCTAACAGGATCAGCGTTAATGGCAGTCGGAGATGTCATTTCTATGTTGTTGGGAGAAGAGAAGAGTGCCGATCCTTGGATACTGTTAGAAAGACTAAGTGAACGAGCTAAACTGTTAACGGAGATTCTGTTTAAACAAACACAATCTAGAAAAGCATTTATTGTACCCGGATTAAGTAAGCAAATAGGGGACCTGCTCGAGAAGATTCAGACAGATAACCTGTTATTTGGAAAGAAATTAGGAGAGAAAATTAGAGAATCCAAGGCAATTGACGGAATGAGTCACGGGTAAAAATGCAGTCGACAGTCAAAGGTGCTGGGTCAAGCAAGAGTAGGAATTCTTTAAACTGGAGGGGCCTGCAGGGAAAGAGGCCATTCATGAACAGAGTTAGCCAGACCAAGAACATTGCTGAGATCCAGACAACAATTCTTCAATCCGAAAGTGTAGAACCAGTAAGGGACACGAGGAAGAAGGAGCTTCAGATAAGCACAGATGTAAGTGTGATTGCGGGACGGTTAAGAAAATTCTTACCGGAATGGAGAAAAATCACAAACAGCGCCTTTATACTAGACTGCATTCGAGGGTATAGGTTAGAGTTTGAGAAGGAACCAAAACAGAGATTGATTCCAACGGTTAAGATTCCTCAGACAGAACATTCTGAAGTATAAGTGGGCGATTGATAGGATGCTAGAAAAGGGTGCGATAGAAACATGTGTCGCAGATAAAGATCAGTTTGTCTCATCATACTTTTTGGTTCCCAAACCAGATGGAAGTTTTAGGTTTATTTTAAATTTGAAACGGCTAAATGAGTTCATTACAACATCGTATTTTAAGTTAGAGCATCTAAGAACAGCAGTCAAAACGGTGTTCCCAAATTACTATATGTGTTCTTTAGATTTAGAAGATGCGTACTTCCTAATCCCGATGCACGTAACAAGTAGGAAATACTTACGGTTCAAGTTCCAGGGTTCTCTGTATCAATTCAGATGTCTCCCGCTTGGACTATGTACAAGCCCATGGGTTTTTACTAAGATTCTGAAACCTGTAGTAAAGTATTTGAGACTAAGAGTTTTTACCTCGGTTATCTATTTAGACGACCTCTTATGTATAGGTAAAGGTGGCCATTCCAATAAGAGGCTACAGCCGCCAGCGACTGCAACTGGCGTCGTCGCAAATAGTATTTCCTATACCTAAGCGTCGACGCCATGGCCCCCACCAGTGCAACGACGCGCCGCACAGGCCCTTTTCGAGCACTTGAAAAGAGGGTCTATTGCTGTATGAGGTCTCGAGGACCGTCGAAGACAGTGAAAGACTAGCCATTTTTCTTATATGTACATCGTGTTCTGTTTATCTACCAGATTGAAGAAGTCAATGACATTTGGCTGTTTCTTTTAAAATATCGGAATTAAAATTGTGGCAAAAAATAGGATAAACATATTCCTTTCTAGTGATGTATAATTTAATATTTTCTACATCTATTAATTTGTTTTTTCTATTTTTTAACTCAATTGTGTTAAAAAATTGGAAGCTGTTTTTTTGGTACTTTATTAGTGGTTTAAGTCACACGTTGGGGAAACGTTCGGTTTTCAAGTTATTATTTCTGCACTTTCCATAGTATGTATTTATCAATTTTTTTTTAGTTTTATTGAAATTGTTGACGTTATTTTTTTTTAATAATCTCAAACTTTGTTATGAGATGTATATTAACTCAAATTTTTATGAACTTGCTTAATAATATTCAGCATTTTCAATGCGAAAAATGGAAGGTTGCATTTTTCCCTATTTCTTGGGATTCAGGCCCACTGTACGATATAGAATACAAATGATTACTCCATTATTAGCAAATATTGTCAAAACTTGTTTTCGCAGTTGCAAGGACAAATATATATTGATTATACAAGTTCGCGGAAGGTAACTACAAAGTCGAAAAATACTGATATTTTTTCAGTGGGTTTCTTATAGAAAAATAAATGTATATAACGAATTATTTGCTATTATTTTGCAGAATCGATACTAACTATTTCTGACCCCTTTAACTTTACTTTAACAAACTTTGAAAGGAATCACTTAAAACTTTGCATAAAACAACAAATTTGACATGTGTTTACACGCAGATCAGATGTAGCCGTCATGATATTTTTACCTTTTTTACAAGAGCTCATATTATTAGTTTACAAGAAATATATAAAAAAAAAAAACAGAATTCCACAAGTTATGAATTCTGACTTCTTTCCTTATTTCTGGATAATCTGTCCGAATGTGAGATGGGTCGCAGAGCGCCGGCGGCTGTAGCCGCTTATTGGAACGGTCACCTTAAGAACGAAGAAAGATGCGAGACAAATGTAAAAGAAACGGTGAAAACACTAGAGCGTTTAGGTTTTAAGATTAACTGGAAGAAGAGTTGTGTTACACCATCTAGAACAGCGCTGCACAAGGAGCTGTTTTCGGCGCCTAGCGGCGAGCAACCCACCTTTCCTGGTGCTAAGGTTAGAATCGGTGAGGAGAACTGCAGTAGTGTATGTGCGTGTTCGTAGGCTCGTAGCATAGGGATTCATGACTGGGTTACTTGTGGGGCCTGCATGAAAATGTGCGTTTTTTACGCTTGCTAACCGGAGCAAAATGACTAATTTCAGACGTATTCGCGTAAAGTCTATCTCTCAAGGAAAAAAGACTTTACGTGCATGCGTATTCGCAATTTCTTACTTTCCTCCCAAAGAAACTGGAGTTTGACGTTACCCTATGGTATGAAGATGCAGTTGTTCGACTAATCGTTATCGATTTGTTGGAAAATAAATACACGTATTTATTAATTTTGACAGAATAAAAAAGCAATCGAACATGCATATTTTTTGTGAATAGCTCAGCAGGCTTTCAAAAACACACCTTTTATGCAGGTGTTCAAAAAAATATAATGCGAGACACGGGAGAGAAGCGATTCTCTCCCTTGTCACGCAATATACTATAGAAAGTTAATACTATACAAATAAATAACTCTGACTCAAAGAAAACCAAATTTTAATTAAGGATATGTATCATTTATAAGTCGGAAAGTTATATATAAATAAATATATACATATGTACACACATTTGGTTCTCGTCATTACATTTAGCGATATTTACAAGAAGAAAATTACATAACTAATAAATTTGTACACGTAACAATATACAAATAAATAACCCGAATTTTATTACGGGACCTGTTCTGCACTGGGGCCCCACAAGGAACCCAGTCATATATATCTATGCTACGAGCCTACGAACACGCACATACACTACTGCAGTTCTCCTCACCGATTTTAACCTTAGCAACAGGAAAGGTGGGTTGCTCGCCGTTAGGCGCCGAAAACAGCTCCTTGTGCAGCGCTGATCTACGGTGACGAGATAACTAGAAGTAACTAAGGATCAAAGAACGAAGTTGGGAAAATTATTCATCGCTACAAGGAAGCCGTTCAAAGAAATTGGAACTCAGTCCATTAGCAGATGGATAAAATCAGTCCTCAAAAAGAGTGGAATAGACGTCCCAATCTTTTCTGCACATTCGACGAGGCACGCGACTACGTCAGCAGCCTACGCTAAAGGAATAAGCCTTGATACAATTAGGCGGACAGCTGGGTGGTCACAAGGGTCGAAATGTTTGCAAGAGTTTATAATAGACCGATAGAAACCAAAGAGGAATTCGCAAAAGCAGTGTTTCAGTTAGATAGCTAAGTTGTTTAAGAAACATTGTAAAAAAGAAAGAGAAATATATACAGTTAGTAAAAAAAGTATTTGGACACTTTTTAAAATCGCATAACTCTTTTAGAATTGGTCTAAACGACTTGATTTTTTTTTGAGGACCTAGAAGGATTAGTTTTCTAAGTGACGTGTTTCGTCGTTTTGGAAAAAATTGCAATTAGTCGGAATAACGAAGAAAATAGTAAAGGTCGTTTTTTAAACTTTTTTTTGTGAGCCTGTAATGAAAATTCAAAAAAACTCATTTGCAGATTGAAGTAAGTTATACCCCATAAAAACTTCAAAAAAGTAAAAAATACGCCAAGTACATGAAAACATGAAAATCACAAAAAATAGAAGATAATAATAATTACAAAATTAAAAAAAGATGTGAAATCAAAATGAGCTGCTAGTACATAAAGATGCTTTCCAACTGCGCTTTAGATAACACAACTACATATGCACAGCTAAAATTCCATTACTCATAATGGCTATTTATACAAAGAAAAAATGTATTAAATAATAATATGCAGATATATTTTTATACAAATAAATATTTTAATACGAATAAATATTTGATTCAAAATACTTGGCGCTGCGCATCCGAAAAAATGTTAATTGCCTTAGTATTAATAATTTACAACTCCATTACAATATAAAAAACATATACATTTTGTAATTATTATTATCTTCTATTTTTTGTGATTTTCATGTTTTCATGTACTTGTCGTATTTTTTACTTTTTTGAAGTTTTTTATGGGGATCTCACTTCTTTTTACAAAGATATTATTATCTTCTATTTTTTGTGATTATTATTACTTTCTATATTTTGTGATTTATTTGTATCATGTACTTGACGTAATTTTTTTACTTTTTTTATACAATTACAGCATAATAATTATCAGCTGTTGAAATTTACAATTCCATGAATCTGAAAGCACGTACAATTCCTTGAATCTGAAAGCACGTACAATTCCATGAAACTGAAAGCACGCACAATTTAATGAATTGTTTTATCAAATCGAGAAATGTTTTTCGTGGTTAGAAAATTAAAATTTCCATTCATAACGTCATTTTCTGAGTATATTTCATGGAATAGTATTTTTTAAATTAATTTGTTTATGTTTACCAAATTCATGCGTTATATTAGACTCTAATTGATTTTAGTATCATTTTCATTTTCATGTTTACAGATTTCTGTGCTTAAAGAGGTTATCGCTAGATTTAGCACGAATTTTCGTGTTTTCAGATTCATGGAATTGTATGTGAGACTGCATTTTGATTCCAATTCAATGGTACAACGATAATATATATTTGTAAAAACACGTGGCATCTCAAATTTTGTATATAACCTGACTGTAAGCTGTCAAAATTTGGAGTAAATTGCACATAGTGAAGATAGGAATTGATGAACGAAACATGTATTAGTTCGTTTTGGCTGAAGGTGTGCGTATAATAACGCGTATACGTATTATGTCGACAAAAATTTGAGATTGAAGAAGAATAAGAAGAAAAATCTACCGTTTTCGACAGATCCCTGAGACGATATTACGATATCTCTGTCATGCGTGGACCGATTTTATTGAAATTGGTCTTATTCGAAAGCCGATATGCGGTTTACATAAGAAAAATGCCTTTAAATTTAGAAAATATTGCAGGCGTGATGAGATATAATGTAATAAATGTCAGAATTAGGTTAGAGTGTCCCGGGACGAGTAAAGGTACACGGCAGCGACATCGACATATATATATAGGGTGTTCTTTTTTCATGTACTTGGCGTCGAGACGCTACCGCGTCTCTAGATACATGCCTAAAATTTCATCAAAATCGGTTAACGTTGCTCTGAGTTACAAACGTTTAAAGATCGTGGAATAAGGTCGAAAATCGCGGAAATTCCCGAAATCAGCGATTTTCGACCTTATTCCACGATCTTTAAACGTTTGTAACTCAGAGCAACGTTAACCGATTTTGATGAAATTTTAGGCATGTATATAACTTACTTCAATCTGCAAATGAGTTTTTTTGAATTTTCATTACAGGCTCACAAAAAAAAGTTTAAAAAACGACCTTTACTATTTTCTTCGTTATTCCGACTAATTGCAATTTTTTCCAAAACGACGAAACACGTCACTTAGAAAACTAATCCTTCTAGGTCCTCAAAAAAAAATCAAGTCGTTTAGACCAATTCTAAAAGAGTTATGCGATTTTAAAAAGTGTCCAAATACTTTTTTTACTAACTGTATATATATCAGCGCTGTCCAGCGTAGGGGCCCCTCACGCGCCTGCTTCCCCTTCCAATCCTTCTCTCGTATAGCGTGCCTTCCGTCGTTAAGGAGACCGCGCGACGCTAAAGGTGGCCGTTCCAATAAGCGGCTACAGCCGCCAGCGACTGCGACCGGCGGCTACAGCCGCTGTCGCGATGACTGGTACAATGGAAAAGCATTCATCCCAACTCCTATGGGCGGCTGCGACTGCTGCGGCCGCGCCAGGATTGCTATAGCCTATGCGCGTTTGGTTCATGAGCAGCCTAGGCTACTCGAGACACTACACAATGCCACGAGTGTCTGTGTTCCGCCGTAACAGCAGAATCGCCAAGTCGCGCAGCGGCTGCCGCTCTACTGCTCCAGAAGGAGTCTAGCGACTCTAGCCGCTCTGCGACTCTAGCCGCTCTGCGATCCATCTCACATTCGGACAGATTATCCAGAAATAAGGAAAGAAGTCAGAATTCATAACTTATGGAATTGTTTTTTTTTTTATATATATATTTCTTGTAAACTAATAATATGAGCTCTTGTAAAAAAACGTAAAAATATCATGACGGCTACATCTGATCTGCGTGTAAACACATGTCAAATTTGTTGTTTTATGCAAAATTTTAAGTGATTTCTTTCAAAGTTTGTTAAAGTAAAGTTAAAGGGGTCAGAAATAGTATCGATTCTGCAAAATAATAGCAAATAATTCGTTATATACATTTATTTTTCTATAAGAAACCCATTGAAAAAATATCAGTATTTTTTTACTTTTTAGTTACCTTCCACGAACTTCTATAAACAATATATATTTGTCCTTGCAACTGCGAAAACAAGATTTGACAATAGTTGCTAATAATGGAGTAATCACTTGTATTCTATATCGTACAGTGGGCCTGAATCCAAAGAAATAGGGGAAAATGTAACATTCCATTTTTCGCGTTGAAAATGCTGAATATTGTTAAGTAAGTTCATAAAAATTTGAGTTAATATACAACTCATAACAAAGTCTGAGGTTATTTAAAAAAATAACGTCAACAATTTCAATAAAACTAAAAAAATTGATAAATACATACTATGGAAAGTGCAGAAATAATAACTTGAAAACCGAACGTTTCCCCAGCGTGTGACTTAAACCACTAATAAAGTACCAAAAAACAGTTTCCAATTTTTTATCACGATTGAGTTAAAAAATAGAAAAAACAAATTAATAGATGTAAAAAATATTTTTTAACTTATACATCACTAGAAAGGAATATGTTTATCCTATTTTTTGCCACAATTTGAATTCCGATATTTTAAAAGAAGCACCCAAATGTCATTGACTTCTTCAATCCGATAGATAAACAGAATACGATGTACATATAAGAAAAATGGTTAGTCTTTCACTATCTTCGACGGTCCTCGAGACCTCATACAACAATAGACCCTCTTTTCAAGTGCTCGAAAAGGGCCTGTGCGGCGCGTCGTTGCACTGGTGGGGGCCATGGTGTCGACGCTTAGATATAGGAAATACCATTTGCGACGACGCCAGTTGGAATTGCTGGCGGCTGTAGCCGCCGGTCGCAGTCGCTGGCGGCTGTAGCCGCTTATTGGAACGGCCACATTAAGAAGGCTGCCACGTCCGGCGGGCCGTCTGTCACTTGGATATGGGTCATTTCAGGTTAATTTGTTGACTTTCGTACGTATGTGTCAAGCTTGTTTATGATATTTGTAGTTTCAGAATTGTTTGAAAAGTACAGGTCACCAAGACTGACAACTTATATCGGGAAGTACTATTAGCGGGCCAAAAGAAGATCCCTAGGAGGCGGGCTCGGGCGATGCAGTCCACCGATGTGACGATTGGTCGATTCACCTATTTGAACACACTTCTCAAGACAGGGCACACGTATTTTGTTTATTGGCTGAAGTAGGCACATACATTATCGTACCGCACGACGAAGAGAGCGAACAAAACACATCGAGATCGAGTGGGATAGAGCGATCTGACCGACAAACGTCAAACCAATAGCGTAGGCATCTTTAACGGTTAACCATTAATATATAATAACATACAAATTTCCTCATTTTTCACAATATGTTCACGAAAGTATTATCCTGATACCAACCCAATGATAATACTTTCTAAACATATTGTAAAAATAAGGAAATTTTTAAGTTATTAAATATTAATAGTTAACCGTTAAAGATGCCTACGCTATTGCTTTGACGTTCGTCGGTCAGATCGCTTTATCCCACTCGATCTCGATGTGTTTTGTTCGCTCTCTTCGTCGCGCGGTGCGATAATGTATGTGCCTACTTCAGCCAATAACCAAAATACGTGTTCCCTGTGTTTAGAAATGTGTTCAAATAGGTGAATCGACCAATCGTGACATCGGTGGACTGCATCGCCCGAGTCCGCCTCCTAGGGATCTTCTTTTGGCCCGCTAATAGTAGTAGCATTGGCAGTCTGCGACGCCGCGTGTCACTACATAATCACATGACGTATCGGGCCTCCGAGCTCGCTCGGCGACGGACACGCTGGTCTGTCATGGTCGCCTCTTTAGCGTCGCGCGGTATCCCTGACAACGCGGACGAGAGTGGGAGAACCCCAATCTCCCGCGGGAGCGACCTTAAACAGCGCTGATATATATAATTAATATGGTCTCTAAATAACTACTTGGTAATCTCGAGAACGAGGCTCGAAATATAATTAAATGATCAAACGAACTTACCTGAAGTGAAGTTCGATCGTAATTATATGAAGAGACTCGTTCGAAGAGATTAAGTCCCACCCAAAGGATAATGATTAAGAGAAATAATCACGTCCCATCCCTATACTCATCCCTGATTTGAGAATTCATCTTTCTTTTATTCCTTGCTTGTTTACTCTAAAATTATGAAGATCGGTACCGGAAGCAGGAAGGACCGGACCGGTGAATTTTTTGTTTCACTCTAGAAACGTTGTGAGCGCTGGCGACAGCGGGGATAACTAATGTAATTACGATCGAACTTCATATAATTACGATCGAACTTCACTTCAGGTAAGTTCGTTTGATCGTTTAATTGTACGTCCGTTTTAGGTCTGGACAGTTTTAGGAGCGGTATTCATAAACGTGTCTTAAGATTAAGCAAATGATTAAGCATACGGCATCCTCTACTAACCTAGTAGCATAGTAAAGGATGCCGAATGCTTAAGCATTTGCTTAATCTTAAGACACGTTTATGAATACCGCCCTAGGACGCCTTTTTGGCGTCTTTAGATGTCTGCCATCTAACACTATACGTCTTAAAAATGTCCACAAGGCGTTTTAAAGACGTCTTAAGACAGTTGTCATTTACTGTGAATCACAAAAATATTCAGACACTAAGGTATGCTTGCTTTTAATTGTCTATATCTTTGTTAATTATGGAAGAAATGAAATGAAACTTGTTTCTTTAGATAGAGTATTTATTGTACTTTACAAATATGTGCAAATTATTATTTTTTCTTAATACACTTATATAATATTAAACATTAATACAAAAATATTCAGACATTACACATAATTAATACTTTATAAACTAAAATTTAACTTTTAATACTTACAAGGAGAGGTTCCCAGGTGTCCGCCCCCGATTGCTTTGAGTTTTGGATATGTTTTAGAGGACCAAAAAATAAGATATACGTGTTTTCTTATAGCGGCCCGTTTTCATATTTAGGGGGTGAAACCAACCCCCCAAAGTTATAAGATTTTCAGGTGTTCATCTCCGATTGCTTTGGTTTTTGGATATGTTTCAGAGGACCGAAAAATGAGAAATATGCGACTGTTTATTTTGGCCTGCTTGAATGTTTAGGGGGTGAAACCACCCCTCTAATGTTCATATGGGGTACAAAATTGTGTTGAGTAAAACTTCATATAAATTTCATGTGCGGCATAATTTACTGTATGGACGATGTTCTTGTCGTCAGTCACCCTTATTGGAGGATAAACTACCCGCAATCGTTTCAATACGTATTTAAGAGACTTGAAAAGTATCAAAAATATCATAAAAAAACTTAAAAAACCATAAACACAAATTATTTTATGGTGACACATCAGTGATGGGCATAAAACCCATTGCTACTGACAACCCCCTGTGAACAACTCCTAGTTAGTCAGCTACTAAATATCTTATATAAGATATTTAAAGGGAGCGTAAGCTTTGAACAAATAAAAAGGAAATTCAGGTAAATAGTACTTTATAAAGATGGAACTCTAAATTGTCATTATAATTACAAATACCCTCGATGGGAGTTCAATAAGCTAAAATAAAAATATTGGAAAAATAAAAAAAAATTGAGGAAGCCAAGTGCCAATGCTTTGGCAGCGGTTTTCTTCCATACGGAATATATATGGGCAGCTGCATTTGACTTGAATCTTTTTCCCCACGCTATTGTTATGACGCTAAAAATAGCACTTATATCGAGTTACGAGATATTTTCTGCAAGATTGCGGTACGTTGTTTCACGAAAACTGGTTTGTTCTTGAATCACATCCGAGTGCTTCACGTGTTCACAGAATTTGCAACTACAGTTCTCGCGATTAAAAATGATTATTAATCCGCTGAACGTAATCAATTTATTATTAGTAACATTTCAAAGTATGTACTTGATGGAAACTCCTATAACAAGGGACGAAGTACAATTAAAAGAATCTATACAAAAGATGTTGCTTGATAGCATATTTGAATTTAATGTAGTCGAAGTTTCGGAAGAGTTTTATTGGACTTTCTGGATCAGTTTAAAAAGTGTGAAGTTGAAGCTGTTGATGAAGATGATAATGATGAAAATTGGTCTGAAGAAACACTTACAGCAGTTTGTTTTCAACGTGATAAAGATGTTGATGTTGACTATAAGCGGAGAGCAGTTGCATTTTGGAATGGCGGAGGAGAAAAGCGTAAGCTTAATACAGTTCAACAGAATTTTAAATATGTTTCTTCTGAACGGCAATTACGGCGATGGGCTCATGAAACTGAAGTAGGAGGAACCAAACGAGAAAGATTAGCACAAATTTCCGAGTATGTAATACCAAATTTGAGAAAAGCTATTGATGCCGGTTATATTTTACATGACAGATATTCGACGATGGGCTTTGCAGGCATATAAGGAGCAGGGTAAAGCCGGGAATCCACCGGGAAGCTAAGCTATGCTAAGCGATGCTATGCTATGCCATGCTACGTTTTAAAAGAATTAGCTTCAATACATTCTTATGGAACCGTTTCCACCGAAAGCTATGTTAAAACATAGCATCGCATGGCATAGCTTAGCTTAGCTTTGCGGTGGATTCCCGGCTTAATGATAACATGGTTTTTAAAGCTTCTAGGAAATGGATAATTAATTTTAAAAAACCTCATCGCATTGTTTCACGGAAAATAACCAAATTTGTTACACGAACAACAATAGATGACGATGAAGTATTAAAAGTCAGAGCTACAGACTTTGTTAATGAAGTAAGCCTTTGAGTGCCAGAATCGGACCTGACATCATATATAATTCAGACCAGAGTGGATTTCAATTAGAAATACATTCTGGACGAATCTCACAATTAGCAGTGCAAGGCACAAAAAAAGTAGAATGTGTTGTACAATCTGTATTTTCAACGACACATAGTTATACAATACAACCAACAATAACTGCGGATAGAAGATTGTTGTCACCCCTCTTTATGGTCTTGCAAGAAGCAAATGAAATTATCTTATTTTGAAATTATCTTAATTAAAGATAATTCTTATTGATAATTGAAAATTAACTATACATATATGTGTAGTTACGACGGATTTTAATTTAATATTGCAGCTCATTTCAAAACCTGGTTGGAAGAAGTCTTTTTTCCTAAAACCAAACAAACAAGTGTGTTGTTGCTAGACTCTTGGAGTGGGCACTGTGAACAAGATGTACGTGATGCGACACCAGTAGGCAAAGAAATTATAATTAAGATGATATTAAAAGGTACCACTGGACAAATCCAACCTCTAGATGTTTATGGATTTAGGGTGTGGAAGAATTATGTTAGGCGTTTCTCCGACGATGTACTTTTGCATAACTATGACGTTAATCTTCATTTAAGAAATAATGTAAATAAATTACAATCTATTCCAGTATCCTTGGTATAAAAGTCGATATACAGAACAAAAGTTAGGAAATTTTGTGAACCCTGTAGACTTTGCTCTTGAACAGAATACGGAAATGAAATGTGCACTCTGCGATGAAACACTGATAGTTAGATGCTCTTGGTGTAAAAAAGCATATTATTTAAAGCATTTTTTTCATGAATACCACTTTTGTGACAAATATGAACCGTAAGGTCTCCGATAGTATATATACAAATACTTTAAGTGATCGTTTCGTAAACTGTATATATCTTGTAAGAAATTCAGATTAAAAATTTAAGTTAAAAAGAATTAATGCAATAAGTAAATGTGTTCATTGTTTACAATAATGTAACTGTGCACTTGGGGGCTATTTTCTCATTAAGTAAGATGAAATTACTTCCATCATTTTGCAGTCAATTTTCGCAAAATGGTCTGCTTGAATTCTGTAAGCCCGATGTAGCTGACTAACTAGGGGTTGTTCACAGGGGGTTGTCGGTAGCAATGGGAGGGCATAAAACCACTGATGTGTCACCATAAAATAATTTGTGTTTATGGTTTTTAAGTTTTTTATGACATTTTTGACACTTTTCAAGTCTCTTAAATACGTATTGAAACGATTGCGGGTAGTTTACCCTCCAATAAGGGTGTCTGACGACAAGAACATCGTCCATAGGGTAAATTATGCCGCAAATGAAATTTATATAAAGTTTTACTCAACACAATTTTGTACCCCGTATGAACATTAGAGGGGTGGTTTCACCCCCTAAACATTCAAGCAGGCCAAAATAAAAAGTCGCGTATTCCTTATTTTTCGGTCCTTTGAAACATATCCAAAAACCAAAGCAATCGGAGATGAGCACCTGAAAATCTTATAACTTTGGGGGGTTGGTTTCACCCCCTAAATATGAAAACGGGCCGCTATAAGAAAACACGTATATCTTATTTTTTGGTACTCTAAAACATATCCAAAATTCAAAGCAATCGGAGGTGGACACTTGGGAACCTCTCTTTTTAGTAGCATTTCCTGTTTGTTTTATCACATGTTTTAAACGTTTCGGCACACTGAATATAATTTTTTGAAGATACTGTATACTTGTTTTCCCCCAGATCGTCGCGTAATGTCTTTTTCAATTCTTCTTTATTCTTTATCGGTATTGTCCTTAAACTTCTGTTTAAATTATCCCATACATTCTCTATAGGGTTAAGGTCTGACGACTGAGGAGGAGACTGTAAGACTTTCAAACAATGATATAGGTACTCTTGTATAATTCGTGCTTAATGCTTCGGATCGTTATCCTAGTAAAATTTGAAGCTTCTTTCAACACCCATACCGACTGCACTTGGCATTAAATTTTCTTTAAAAATATTTAAATATTTGATTTTATCCATAATATCCTCAATAAAAACAAGTTTTCCTACTGCTCTGCTCGATATACATCCCCAGATCATAACATTTCCTCCACCATGCTTGAAAGTGGCTCAGAGATTAGCTCAGAGAGTGGCTCTTAGATTCATCAACGAAAATGACATCACTCCACCATGATTCTTCTTTCGAAATCATATTTTTTGTGAAAGTTAAACGTTTTTTTCTATTTATTTCGCTGAGGTACGGTTTCTTAACCGGTTAACTGACACGGCCTTTTTTATTATTCGTGCCCAAACTGGCAACATCGAAAAATTAAGTGAATCACAAAGTTATTCCATTTGATCATATATGATACAGAATTGGCAGATTTAGCAAAATTGGCCAGATTTTTTTTGAACATATATGATACATTGACAGAATTCGCCAGATTTTTGTTTGATCATATATGATACATTGACAGTTAACCGGTTAATAACCACTCTTCCATTGTAGCCATTTTCGTTAAGCAGTCGCCGAAATGTCTGTGTGCTTACATTTTACAAACTTTCTTCCCGAAATTCTGCTGCTAATGTGGAATCACTCAATCGTGGATTTTCTTTCACTTGTCGAATAATCTTCCGCTTTTGTCTCTCATTTATTATTTTTCGGCGATCACTTTGTGGTAATGATTCAATCCTGTCTTCATTTTTGTACCTATTAACGATATCTGACACCGTGCTTGGTTGGCGGAAATTAAATGAAAAGTTTTTATTTTTCCGATATATTTTCCCCAGACAGCACCACCTCGTCTTAGAGACGTCTGGTTTATGTCTATTTTAGGTCTGAACGTCTTGATTCGTGACATGACGTCTTTAAGACGTCTTTAAGATGCCTTTTGGACGTATTTAAGACTTTGCCAGACGTTGGGCGCAATGTCTGGTAAAGTCTTAAATACGTCCAAAAGGCATCTTAAAGACGTCTTAAAGACGTCATGTCACGAATCAAGACGTTCAGACCTAAAATAGACATAAACCAGACGTCTCTAAGACGAGGTGGTGCTGTCTGGGTTCACCGTAAACGACGGTGTAATGACTGAATTGTACGGTAACACTGGCGGCTAGGTACTGAACCCGATGCAACGTACTTCTAAACAAAGGCTACGGTTTGAGTCGAACATTTCTAGGAAAATAATCAAGCACTATTTGTAAATATATTGAGAAACGAAGTATCTGTCTGAATATTTTTGTAACGCGTAAATTGGATGTGATTTCATTTAATATTTAATATTATGTAAGCCCTGATAACCATCTGACGCCAATCTGACATCAGATTGGTAGCAGGGTCTGGCATGAAAGCGCAGAATCTGACATCAGATTGGTAGTCGTCTGTGTCCGCATTTGGCTGCGTTCTGAGCATGATGTAAAGACATAAGGTGTGCTCGCCCGGCAGCTCATTTTCGTCTTCTACTGCGCCTTCCCAATTTCCGCCATATTAAAATATGTATGGATATGAAGGCATATGTATGTGTGCGGTCGCGTTATTGAAATGTTGACAAATTCATTCTATTCTATTGGTTGAGATCCAATATGGAGGGTCTTGGGAAGGGCACGTTATTGGCTAATCTGGAAGGTTGCGCACGAGCACACCTGATGTCTTTACATCATGGTTCTGAGGTACAGATTCTGATGTCAGATCGGCAGCAGATAGACAGCAGATTCTGCCGTCTGCTTGGCACAGCCAACAGCGACATCTGAGGGCCAGAATTGGCAAACTAACCTAAATTATTATACACCTAAGAAATTGGTGTATTCCTACCAATCCCTCTATAATAGCGGAACACATTGCGAAAATGGCGTGAAATCATACTAGAATTTCAAAACTTTCAACAATAGCACCCGTTTCATAGTTAAGTATAAAAGTTAAAAATAGAGTGTGATGAGAAAAAAAGATGACCAACACAAAAATATACGCGATATTCCCAGCGGTCACCCATCCAAGTGCTAACTGCGCCCTATACCGCTTAACTTCAGTGATCGGACGAGAACTTGTGTTTTTTCTGGCACAGAATGATCGTTGGTAAAATTTGGCTCTTATTAATGCTTCTTGTGTAAAAATCTTCATACTATTATATTCTAAGAACTTATTATATAGCGTTTAAGGGATTATACCTAGTCAGGAGGCCGAAAAGAGACGAATGTTTGTGAATTTTTTTTGGAAAAACTGGAGCATCTATTTTTACAGAACTTTTTGCGCTTAAAAGAGCAACATCTAAAGAAGATTTGGTAATTTTTTCGTAAAAAAATATTTACGTTTATAATAAAATTACAATCGATATCCAAGAAGCCTTTTATAAAAAGTTTTTTTGCGGTGAGCACTGCAATTCGGAATCAGATTATCTAAAATAAAAAAACAAAAAAGATTTCGTTAGTATATTAATGTATCTTTCGACTGAAAGCGGGGGATTTTTGAAATAATAATTTAAAATAAAATGGCGGCTATTTAATGTTTGAAGGACCTGATTTTCGCGCAAAAACGGCCATTTTTCGTTGATAAAATCGAAAATATACATTAAAAAAAAATGCGAACGATAGACGATATATTTTTATGTAAAAAATAATCCCACAACGTATGAGAAACATTGATGCAGTAGTTTTTGAGATATCGTGCTCACCGTTTTTAAAAAGGCTTCTTGGATGTCGTTGTATTTTTATTGTAAACGTTAAATATTTTTCTACAAAAAATTACCAAATGTTCTTTAAATGTTACTCTTTAAAGTGCAAAAAGTTCTGTGAAAATATTTGCTTCCACATTTAAAAAAAAAAATTCGCAAACATTCGCTTCTTTTCGGCCTCCTGACTAGGTATAACCCCTTAAGTCGAAAAGAGTCGTTGTTCTGTGGTATAAGTACCTGTTTAAACTACAAATGATATCAATATTAAATAACTTACCTAACGCAATTCTTTTTACCTGTTGTATTTAATTTTACATTTTCTGCGTACTTTACTAACGTGGTAGTAGAATTAGACACAGTTTAAGTGTATTCTACAGGAATTAAAGATTAAATTGTGAAAATAAGTTAATTTATTATATAATTGTGAAAATAAATTAATTTATATTATATCCCATTCCTTCAGCCCTTTCCAGAAACCTCCATCTTTATTTTTTAACCCCGCCACATTCCAGAATGCCACCTTATATCTTCCTACCTCTGCACACCCCTCTATCCTCTCTCCCCTCCACCCTTCCCCCCTTTTCCGTTTCCCTGCTCCTCCAACCATTTCTCCCCTACCTCATCCCACCTCCTCACCTTCCCATTCACCCACATCTTCATGTACCCTATCTGCACATTTTTCCCCCTCTCCCTTTCTCTTTCTGCCTCTCGCTCTATTTTCCACCTCCCTCTTCTCTCCTCCTCCGTGAGATCGTCCTCTATCTTCACCTTCCCGTCCCTGAGCTTTCTCCTCGCCTCCATTACCTTCCTTTTTTCTTCCCTTCCCGCCAATTTCACCAGCGCCATTCCGCGTCCCTCTCCTCCCGCTCTTCCTATCTTTTTCACCTCCTTTATATCCTCCCTCTCCAATCCCATCCTCTCACCCTCTCCTCCACCTCTCCTCCTTCCACCCCCAGGCCCCTTATCACCACGTTGCACCTTCTACCCTCCCTCTCCTTTTTGTCCTGCATTACCTCCAACCTTCTCAGCCTTATTTTCCATTCCTCCACCTGCCCCTCCTCCACTACTTCCTTTCCATTTTTTCCTTCTTTTTCCCAAATCTCTAACTTCCCCATCACCATTCTCCTATCCCTTTCTTCCAGTCTCTCCAACTTTTCCTCTATTCCCTCCCTCCTTGCCTTCTCCTCCTTCATCCACTCTTCCCATTTCCTTCTTTCCCCTCTCCATTCCTCCTCTAACCTTCTTCTCTCTTCTCTTTCACTCCTCATCTCCTTCTTCATTTCCTTTATCTCCTTCATTAGCTCCCTCATCATTCCTTCCATCACTACCATTCCTCCTCCCCCCTGCTCGCCTCCCTCTTTACCCCTTCTTTCTGGTGACCTAGCCGTTTTACCACTCCTCTTAAATCCCCTCTTCCCCATCTCTTCACTCTCTTCTGCCCCCTCCTCCTCCCTCTCTCTCTTTTTTCCCCAGTAATTTTCTAAAGTACCTGCACTCCCTACGCTACTGCCACTGTCCTTCCGACACCTATCCTTCACATTTGTGCTCCCCTTCCATTTCTCACCCCCTTTCCCTTTTCCATCCCCACCCCCCACATGCCCTTTTCCCCCACTACCCCCCGCCTCCATCTCACCACCTTTCCCTTTATCCATGCTCCTATTCACTTTTCCCCGTTCAAAAGTCCCGCCTTCCTGCCTATCTGTCTGCACCTCTACTTCTTCCACTCCTCAACAGGTGTCTCCTCGCTCCGCTCCGTTCTCTACCTGCTTTCCCGCCAAACTTCGCCTACCTATAACACCTAACCTCCAAGCCTTCCCTTACCACTCCTATTTCCCTGCCACCTACACTCCTATCTCTTTCCCCTTTAGCTCTTTCCTCTCCCCACTTCTCCTTGAACCCTCCACACTCACACTCTATCCTCCCCTTCGCCACTTCACCACATTTTCCTACACACTCCAACACCGCTCACTTTCGCACACCTGCCATACACCGCGACCGGAAACGGAAGTCAAGTTAATTTATATAATAAATTCATAACATTGTTACGTATGTGGAATTTTCCCATACGTCGCACAGTGGTTCCAAATCGCAAAAAAAAGCGGCAAAACCCTTAAACGTACTTCAATTTTGTCATAAATTGGTGGTCGGAGGTTTTTGGGGTCGCTGATTACGAAACTGAACTTCAAAATTTTGAAAACAAAATGGCGAATGCAATATGGCGGACATGTATATTAAGAAATTGATAGATCTACATGAAAATTGGTATCCTATTGTTTTTCGGGTCGCTGATTACGAATCTGAACTTCAAAATTTTGAAAACCAAATGGCGAATCCAATATGGCGGACATGTATATTAAAAAATTGATAGATCTGCACGAAAATTGGTATCCTATTGTTTTTCGGGTCGCTGATTACGAATCTGAACTTCAAAATTTTGAAAACAAAATGGCGAATCCAATATGGCGGACATGTATATTAAAAAATTGATAGATCTGCACGAAAATTGGTATCCTATTGTTTTTCGGGTCGCTGATTACGAGTCTGAACTTCAAAATTTTGAAAACAAAATGGCGAATCCAATATGGCGGACATGTATATTAAAAAATTGATAGATCTAATATTATTGTCTATGTCTATGTACATTTATTCTGATTCTGATGAATCTGATATTATACTTGTGCTCTTTGAGCTTTCATTTTCATTTTCATGGTGACATACTACCATTTCGAGTACTTTCACAGGAATTTTTTTCTTTTTGCGGTTTGGAATAGCATCGGAAAGGGTAATATAAGGGTCAGAGTGCAGCAGTAATCGTTGGAAAATGTCCTGATTCGTCCTTTTTCGGGATGTCTTAAGGGGGTATAACCGGTTGAAAGTGTCAAAAATCGGATTTTTTCTTTTTACATATATTCATAGATTGATGTTTAAGGAATATTATAAATCAAGTCCGATGTAAAAATTCGGAAAGCTGACAAAGTTACAGGCATTTGAGTGGAAGCACCCAGGTAGCACCGGACAGCGATGCACGGCAACTCGACCGATCGCAGCGGAACTACATTTTTCATTACGGTGGCCTGTTTTACATATTTTCACAGATTAATGTTTTAGAAATAGTATAAAACAGGTCTGATGTAAAAATTCGGAAAATTGACGAAGTTATAGGCATTTGAGTGAAACATCCCAGGTAGCAGGGAGCGGCGCGACGCGGGGGCTCGACCGACCGCAGCGAAACTATATTTTTCATTACGGTGGCCCTAAAAACTCGCGCTACGTTCAACCAATTCACTTCCAATTTTGCATGCAGAATCATAATAAGATTCCGCATCGTCCAACGAAGGCTTTTTTTATTCCGACTCCCCGTTTATTATTTATAAAGAAAAAAGGTGGATTTTTCTATTAGATAAATCTAACTTTACCTTTGATCTCTCACCATTTCTTTATTTTTCAAAATTTTCCAAATCGGCTTCGTTGGACGAAAGCTATTGACATGCTTTATAAGAAAATTTTAATGTTTTTAATTTCAGACACGACATACAGTTGTTTTCAGGGCCACCGTTTAGCCGTCTAAAATCGAAAGACTTTCGGATGTGTATTCATAACTTCCCAAAAAGAATATATTTTTAACTGAAACTTTTTTTTTGAGTAGTTCATAATACTATGTAAAGATAGTAAAAAAACGGGAAATCTGCATCAAACCGTTGACTTGTAAAAAAATCCACAAAATGTACACATTTTCCAAGGGTTCAAACGGGTATACCCCCTTAAGACTGTAACCCTTCCTGTACAACTTACACAGTTTGTGACATGATTCCAGGACCTCTTCTGTAAAACACCCTATTGGGAGAACGCAGTTTTTGACCACAGAAGGACCATGGATTAATACCTTATGTACCGTGGGTGGCATGTAGTACCATGAATACAATGATAAATACAGTTTCGCTGTAACGATACAATACTTTTTGAACATAGAATAATTAATGGTATAGCCACAAGAAATCGTGATTAAAATATTATGAAACCTTTCTATTAATGTTTCATCGATTCCTATAATTTAAATATTTAAGGAATAATAATATATATTGAACAAAAATATGTATTGCGAATAAAATGAACATTAAGTAATTTATACCAGTAATTTCGGCAGACTTAGCACGGTTTTCAAAAAATCTACGAGCCGTGTTTGCATCATTTGACGACCCAAAGCCTGGTTTCGGAAAATCAACTCTTAAGGACAATTCTGACAGAAACTTATTCTGTATTATTTTTTTCCGGGCTTCCATTATACACTTTGTGCCGTCGTCTTTACATGCCTAATATAAAAATTATTAATAAGACTATTAATATATACTATACGTACACAGATAATCAAATAACTTTTTATATAATGATAATCAGAGCTTACTGACCCGCCACTTTTTAAACTCTAATCGGTACGAAATGTGCAAGAGGCAATCGAAAAAATGAATATATGAGTGTAGAATTGGAAGACTAAATTCCAGTGAAGATTGATGTTCGTTCCTATTTACAATGCGATTTAAATCATTCATCTGGGAGATTGTAGCATCGCAAATATTGCAGCACATACTAGACGTATTTGTTAACGCATTAGTAACCTAAAAATACGATTAATATAATAACATTTTGGAGACATTATTTTACATGTTCATAATGTCTTAAAAGTGATTTGCATTCGATTCAAAAGTAATTGTATAACTTTAACATAATTTTCAATATTTACTTATATTGCATTTTCATGTATTACAGAAAGAACAACATATAAAAAATTTGACAAGAAGAGAACTATTTATTGAATATGTATTTCTCTTACTTTACCGTCAGCCATTGTGAGATGAATAGAAAATGAAATCTTGCAATTAAACCCACTGAACGGTTTCAATTCAGAAATTTGTTTATCCATAATTTCCTTTTCTAATTTGGAAATTTCATCGGATTCATGAAGCCATTGTAGTCTTATGGGTCTACAAAAACGGGTAGATGCGGGTCTCGGATTTGTCCATAAAATTTGCTGCGTTTCAACATTTTGAAGCTGAAGTGGAACAATTGTTGTTAAAAAGAAACTTTGATCATTTATGTTTTCTTCGCTCCAAGACTGCTTATAATTTGAGTGTCCACTACTGCCATCGAAACCGTATTTACAAATTAGTAAATAATTGTTTTCCTGCGCATTATCTTCGTTAGATAGTTGTAGAGCTTGCAAAAGTCTACTACAAGTATGATTCAATAGAGACTGCAATGAAATTTCGCAGATTATTTCACTGATTATTACATCAGGAGGATAAGCAGCTTTTTTAGCTTTCAAAAGTTTCTTATAACTGGGATATAAATCGAAGTTACGGATATTTGCTCCCGTATACATAGCCTCATATTGCTTTTTTGTTATATTATTTCCAACTAAGAAACATAAAGCCTCTTCAGGCGTATATACGTGTTGGATTTTCTCATTCCTCTTTTTCCATGTATTTAAGATTTTACCGGCGTGTTCTGCCGAGTTGCTTATAATTTCTTCGATTAGTTTGGCTGCAGGTTTATTACCTTCTGCACGAAATGTCATAGAAGTTGCTACGGACAGTTCCTTAACGTCATATGATGATCTTAATTCAGATATCTAAAGGGTTCTCCCGTATATCAATAATAATTAATGTTTCCGTTTTTCGTCTTTTACTTCGCTCACTGGCTGCTGCAAACGATACAAGCGGTCTTCCCATTGGTGTACCTAATGTGGTATAACATGGAATTATTCTATCTTTATTATTAATAATAACTTAACACCATAGTATCAGCCATAACATAATTCATAAAAAATATTTCTGTGTAAGAACTGAACGTTGTTTCAATATTGATCCAACAGTCCTAGTTTTTAAATACTTACTTGAAGTACTTGGAGTATTTTCAATATTTTCAAAATCAAAACTTATTTCTTCATTCAACCAGTTTAAATTTGTTTGAATAAAGCGGTCATTTTTTCGATTACACATTTCCCATTTTTGGAAATATCGATTAAAAAATTTTAAATGTAGCGTTAAATTAATGGTCTGAATTTGTAATTCATTGCTTAAACACTTGAATTTTTTTGCCAAAATGCTAACAAGTTCTGCTTTTTTTTCAGTCTTCAATTGTGCTTTACTATCGTGGAAAATATTGTGCAACTCTAACCGTTGTATTCGGCTCATTATATATCTGTTTATAATGAATTTATTAATTTGTAGTATCACATAATATTCTATTAACTTAATCTATTACGCCAAACAGAAAATAAGTACTTACCTATATGAAAATGATGGGTGACGGCAGATTAATTCACAATACAATAACAATATATAAACTTAACATAACATTTGTAGGAGATTTTATTTTATTTTTCTTTTTATAATTATACGTGAGAAAACCCGTATAATGGGGAAGATGACGCAAAGCTCGGCGCAGATGGCGCCACTAGCGCATGTACTGTGGATGTGCCTGAGTGCGTATGTGTTAATTGTTTGCGCGCGAAATTTTCATTTGTGTATTGTATAAATGGGACTGTGTGCTGGTGGCGTCACGGGTGGGAAAAAGTTGCAGTCATCTTCCTCATTGTGACATGTAACAAATACCGATCGTCCCTACGCGACGATCCAACGAGCGGCTGGACGAGCGTGCGTGCCCGGCGAAGTCCTTCATCTTCTCGCGTCTTATATTTCTTGTGGCTATATTATTAATTATTCTATGTTCAAAAAGTATTGTATCGATACAGCGAAACTGTATTTATCATTGTATTCATGGTACTACATGCCACCCACGGTACATAAGGTATTAATCCATGGTCCTTCTGTGGTCAAAAACTGTGTTCTCCCAATAGGGTGTTTTACAGAAGAGGTCCTGGAATCATGTCACAAACTGTGTAAGTTGTACAGGAAGGGTTACAGTCTTAAGACATCCCGAAAAAGGACGAATCAGGACATTTTCCAACGATTACTGCTGCACTCTGACCCTTATATTACCCTTTCCGATGCTATTCCAAACCGCAAAAAGAAAAAAATTCCTGTGAAAGTACTCGAAATGGTAGTATGTCACC
Source organism: Andrena minutula (assembly GCA_929113495.1). NCBI lineage: Eukaryota > Metazoa > Arthropoda > Insecta > Hymenoptera > Andrenidae > Andrena > Andrena minutula. The sequence continues at coordinate 23,548,100 of OV815993.1, forward strand.
ATGAAAATGAAAATGAAAGCTCAAAGAGCACAAGTATAATATCAGATTCATCAGAATCAGAATAAATGTACATAGACATAGACAATAATATTAGATCTATCAATTTTTTAATATACATGTCCGCCATATTGGATTCGCCATTTTGTTTTCAAAATTTTGAAGTTCAGATTCGTAATCAGCGACCCGAAAAACAATAGGATACCAATTTTCGTGCAGATCTATCAATTTTTTAATATACATGTCCGCCATATTGGATTCGCCATTTTGTTAAAAAAAATTTGAAGTTCAGATTTAAACTCTTATTATTAATAATTGTCTATGAAAAAAAATTCCCACAAACCAAAAAGTGCAGACCTGAAAGAGTTCGTTCACGGAGAGCGTAGATAGATACTAATAGGCACTTTAAATGCAGATATCTTAAAAAGGCGCAAATATGCGCAAGATTTTGCAATTGGATATCATACTTCACATATTACTTTACGTCAAGAAACCTTTAACTGAGTGAAGTTCGGTGAATAAAGTAACTATTTTCCTTCCGTTGTACTAAAATATGAGTACGATTTAGGACATCTTGAGAAGGGAAGTACAAGAGTAACTTCAAAGATATTTTGCATTACTCATGTGCAAAATGTATGTTTATAACACGTATCTTGATGGTAAAATGTGTTACATATGAATTTTTTAAAAATAAACTTTGCCTGATACATTAAACTTGCGAGCGTTTTCAAGCCATCTAAAAAGTACGAAATTTCGTCAACTTTGATAGCCTTTATCTCATTAACCGACCACTATATTTTCAATTTTCGAACGGCATTCGTTGCACTGATGTATATATATTAAATGTACCATACTATCAACAAGCTGCTATTCACTTCAGAAATTTACTTTTGGCCAGCTTTTCGGGAAAAGGCACCACTGTGCGTCGCTCTCATCCGTCTTTCGAGCTCGCGTCTGCGAAGGGAAAACGCCCTAAAATCCTTTCGTTTATCAAACACCACTAATGGGGGTCATGATCTCGACCATCTGGATCGCGACCATGGGAACGGTAGTGACACGACGACGGCCCCGAAGAATCTCCTTATATGGAAATTCCTAACGAACCCCCACTCATTTTTGGGACTATATAAACCCTTTGGTTTCTACCCTCGTCGGTTAAAAGCTATAGAGTCACGCGTAACGTCACGTCGTGTCACGCTCGTACAGAGTCGGTTATCAAGTAAGATCGGGCTAAAGTCTCCGTCGGAATCAAAGTAGCCACTCGTACGCCCCGCATCGCCAGTGCGTCAACACCGTGCAACCAGTGGTAAAACACACTTTCTATTTAACTAATTAATCGCGACACTTACATTTGTATTAATTGTCTATTCAATATACTTATGGTGTTCACGTCTAAATCGAGTAGATTCGTTAAACCCATATTTTACCCAGTGATCCTTATAATATTAGTAGCACTCACCCACTGATACAACTTTACCGCTCGAGTTGTATCAAATATTAATTAAGAGTTACGAGGCATTACTAACATTTCCCGCGACTCCCCGATTTTGCATCGGGTTCGTTCGCACCTCTTACCAAAGCAAGTCATCTTCTCCAACCCAGTGGCTCCCCGATTTCGCATCGGGTTCGTCCACGAAACCTCACCCCTCCTACGGCTCCCTGATTTCGCATCAGGTTCGTCCGTATCCTACAGCTCCCTGATTTCGCATCAGGTTCGTCCGTATCCTACAGCTCCCTGATTTCGCATCAGGTTCGTCTGTAAGTCTACCAACTTCCGAACAGCTCCCTGATTTCGCATCAGGTTCGTCTGTGAATAATCCAACCTCCTAGCAGCTCCCTGGTTTCACACCAGGTTCGTCTGTGAACTTTATCCTAGTGACTCCCCGATTTCGCATCAGGTTCGTTCACGACGTTTCACCCTCCTACGGCTCCCTGATTTCGCATCAGGTTCGTCCTCGTCGTCAATAATCCTAGCGGCTCCCCGATTTCGCATCGGGTTCGTCCGCGCACCTAACTAACAAATTCATATCCGTATTCCTTGGGAAATACCCCTCTCGCCGGCCTCTCGCGTTGCCGCAGCCCCGGCTCGTAACAACATCAACTTTTAATTCCTGTAGAATACATTTAAACTCTGTCCAATTCTACTACCATATCAGTAAAGTACACAGAAAATGTAAAATTAAATGTAAAATTAAATACAACAGGTAAAAAGAATTGCGTTAGGTAAGTTATTTAATATTGATATCACTTCTAGTTTAAACAGGTACTTGTGCCACAGAACAACGACTCTTTTGACTTAAACGTTATATAATAAGTTCTTAGAATATAATAGTATGAAGATATTTAAACAATAAGTATTAATAAGAGCCAAATTTTTACCAACGATCATTCTGTGCCAGAAAAAAAACACAAGTTCTCGTCCGATCACTGAAGTTAAACGGTATTGGGCGCGGTTAGTACTTGGATGATGGGTGACCGCTTGGGAATACAACGTGTGTTGTATATTTGTTGGTCATTTTTTTTCTTACCACGCGTTAGTTTTCCAATTCTGCCAAGCAGGTGGCAGAATCTGCTGTCCATCTGCTGCCGATTTGACATCAGAATCTGCTGCCGATTTGACATCAGAATCTGCTGCCGATTTGACATCAGAATCTGCTGTCAATCTGCTGCCGATCCGACATCAGGATCTGACATCAGAATCTGCACCTCAGAACGCAGCCAAATGCGGACACAGACGACTACGGTTCTGACGTCAGATTCTGCTCCCCAAATCTGGTTATCAGGGAAGTATATTAAGATAAATTAATAATTTGCACATATTTCTAAAGTACAATAAATACTCTATTGAAAGAAACAAGTTTCAGTTCATTTCTTCCGTAACTAACAAAGATATGGGCCAGCGCTGTCCAACTTGCTTCCTGAAAGGCAAAAGCCGTTCGTACCATCTTCCGCCGCAGCCATGGCGCAAACACGTCGCCGAGTTAAAGTAACAGTGAACGTCGATGTCGTGCGTGGCGTCTGAGCTTTCTTGTCCGACGCAACTGTCACGGTCTTCTTTTTAGCGTCGCGAGGTTTCCTTGACAACAAGTCACGCTGCTCGAAAAAAAGTTGGAAGGGAAGTAGGCGCGTGAGGGGTACCTACGCTGAACAGCGCTGATATACGCCGTTAATGTCAAGCATACCTTAGTGCCCGAATATTTTTGTCATTCACTGTAAAAACCGTCTTTAACCAGGGAACACCGCGAATCCGGACTCACCGATTGGAATGCAACTTTGTGGGTTTACAGAGTGACTCAAGACAAGAACAGCGGTGTGTTTCATTTGTGCCCTATCGCCCTTTAAGGGGGTGAAAACTAACCTCAAAATCAAATTGACACTTCCACTTTTTTGCGTATAACTCTCAAAGTACAACAGACAGAAAAAATATTTCAAATAAAAGTTTAATGGTGCAATAAGCACTACAAACTTTCGTTAACAAAATTTTGAAAATAGTACCTGATAGTTTTTGAAAAAATACCTGATCGAAAAAAAACATTTTTCAAAATTTTGTTAACGCAAGTTTGCAGCGCTTATTACACTATTAAACTTTTGTTTGAAATATTTTTCTGTCTGTTATACTTTGAGAGTTATGCGCGAAAAAGTGGAAGTGCCAATTTGACATTGAGGTTAGTTTTCACCCCCTTAAAGGGCGATAGGGCACAAACGAAACACACCGTTGTTCTTATCTTGAGTCACTCTATAAACTTACAAAGTTGCATTCCAATCGGTGAGTCCGGGTTCGCGGTGTTCTATTCTAAGACGTAATTTTTGTACATCGTGAATTTTTGACGTCACGATTTATAAGTCTTTAAGACGTCTAAATAAGGTCGTAAGACATTCAGACCGGTAACACACCAATTAGCAGAATAAAATAGACGTCTTGAAGACATCGTGTGCCTTCTGGGCGTAGGCCAATAATTGTACATTATGCATAATTAGAAATAGTCCGAAAGCGACCAGGGGTAATTATGTAGAATAGGTGTTTCCTCACCGAGTTCAATGATTTTTGGATATGTTGTCGGGGACGTGATCCTGAACAACTTTTTCCTATACATGTTACCGCCGCTCGACCTTTGTTTCCAAGATATTCGCGAAAAACTGCTGCTACTGCTAGAATGTATTCTGTCGTATGCCTACCTACAGAACGCATCCGCGCACGGAAAAATATTTTCAGCCTTAAAAACAGTGCTTGTCGTACACTGTTCAGACGAGTGCTCGGTCGTCATGCGGTAACGTGATCAACACTGTCGCTCTCGATGCGCGAGCACCGATATTTTCGGTGCTCGACGTTCGTCGTTGTTTTCAATGCAAGCATGGTACCAGACTGGTACTACCAGTGATGCCAGAATCGTGGGACGTGGGACCAAACGTTTACCCCCACTATGACCTACCGTCGTCTCCTACTATGGCAGGGGTGTCGAACAGGCGGCTCGCGAGCCACAGTGGCTCTTTCTCCTCTTCGCCCGTTCAGGAGAGCCGTAGGAGAACGACCCCCTCCATACCTACTTCATTCTGATGTGTTTCTCGTCCGGGAACCGCACAAGCCCGTGGGCTCGTGGTGGGAGGGGATCGGTTCACTGACAATGAGCGTTGGTCTCGAGCTACTCCTGGAGAAAGATAAGTGGGGGAACTCACTGACCGGGCGCCCAAGACGTGTGGCTCGCGGAGTGGGGAAGTTCGACAGCCCTGTACTATGGCCTACCGTCGTCCCCCACTTTCTTCCCATTGCACTGCACACAAGCATATCCCTACCCCTGTCCGTGTGCTCAGCAGCCCAACAGGCAGCTCACACGGACAAGAGTAAAAATATGCTTGTGTGCAGTGCGGTGAGAAGAAAGTGGGGGACGACGGTAGGCCATAGTGGGAGTCGACAGTAGGTCATAGTGGGGGTAAGCGTTTGGTCCCGCGTCCCACGATTCTGGCATCACTGCATGGTACTGTACGATGTTTTCATTGAATGCGCACGGAAAAAGGTCTGCACTGTTGAATTCTTGATAGAAAATTAATGGATCTATCTGGTTGGCTTATTAATTAATAGTTAAATTAATAAGCTAAGAATAAGCCACATTATAATCTGGTTAAAAAAACAGGTCCGAATATGCTTTTAACAAATGTGAATTTGGAATGCAAATCTATCTTTGTCAAGTGATAAAAATTTGTTTCATTAATTCCATGAACTGCAATATGGTGATTTCAAAATAATTAGTCAATTTAATAGCCAATTATTTAAAGTTAAACATATACGCATATACACATATACACATGAATAAATATAAAATTTGTATATACTTAGATATAAATATCGGAGGAAGATGTTCTAAATTATACTCCTGCATTTTTTCTTCAATAAAAAACATTTTTAACCGTCTGCAATTACAAATGTTCTGCAACTACAAAAGGTCCATGCAAACAAACAACGACGAAAGACCAGCACCGAAAACATCGGGGCCCCGATATTTTTTTTTCAACGCGCGCGCACGGTCTTTGACATGTCGGCACCGTCAATCTTGATAATTAACAGGGAAGTTTTTGTCGATGTCGCTATAATATTTGGATCTTTTGCAGTTGCAGACGGTTAAAAATCGTATTGACCAAAAACAAGGAATAACATACATTGCTACGAAACATCGATTGTAGATTAGTATATTGCGTGACAAGGGAGAGAAATAAGAGATTTCGACCAGCGTGAAGTTTGCTGCCCTCGCTACGCTCGGGCAGCAATTCACGCGAGGCGTAGTCGCTTCTCTCCCGTGTCACACATTATATTTTTTTCAACAGCTGCATGAAAGGTGTGTTTTTGAAAGCCTGCTCAGCGACTCGCAAAAAATATGCATGTTCGATTGCTTTTTTATTCTGTCAAAATTAATAAATACGTGTATTTATTTTCCAACAAATCGATAACGATTAGTCGAACAACTGCATCTTCATACCATAGGGTAACATCAAACTCCAGTTTCTTTGGGAGGAAAGTAAGAAATTGCGAATAAGCATGCGCGTAAAGTCTTTTTCCCTTGGGAGATAAACTTTACGCGAATACGTCTGAAATTAGTCATTTTGCTCCCGCTCAGCAGGCGTAAAAAAACACACATTTTCATGCAGGTGTTGAAGAAAACAATATTCCTTTGTAAATAAATAAATAATCAATTACTTAATTAACAAATTGTTATTACAACGTTAAAACTTTAAATAAAATGATATGAATATAGGTTAGATTTACATTAGAAATTCACATTTGTTAAAAGCATATTCGGAACTGCTTTTTTTAACCAGATTATAATGTGGCTTATTCTTAGCTTATTAATTTAACTATTAATTAATAAGCCAACCAGATAGATCCATTAATTTTCCATCAAGAACTCAATAGTGCAGACTTTTTTCCGTGCGCATTCAATGAAAGCATCGTATGTACTTACAGTACCATGCGCGCATCGAGAGCGACGGTGCTGAACACGTTACCGCATGATGACCGAGCACTCGTCTGAACAGTGTACGACAAGCACTGTTTTCAAGGCTGAAAACATTTTTCCGCGCAGTCAGCGACGGTGCGTGCACATGATTATACGATGCCTACTATTTAAGCACCGTTCCCAACTGGGAAACCTTTTTCCATGCGGTAATGTATGCGCCAGCATGGAACAAAACAAATGATGAAGCTTGTGGAGACCGGTGCGGTGCCTAAAGGTGGCCGTTCCAATAAGCGGCTACAGCCGCCAGCGACTGCGACCGGCGGTTACAGCCGCTGGCGCTATGACTGGTACAATGGAAAAGCATTCATCCCAACTCCTATGGGCGGCTGCGACTGCTGCGGCCGCGCCAGGATTGCTATAGCCTATGCGCGTTTGGTTCATGAGCAGCCTAGGCTACTCGAGACACAACACAATGCCACGAGTGTCTGTTTTCCGCCGTAACAGCAGAATCTCCTAGTCGCACAGGGGCTGCCGCTCTACTGCTCCAGAAGCAGTCTAGCGACACTAGCTGCTCTGCGATCCATCTCACATTCGGACAGATTATCCAGAAATAAGGAAAGAAGTCAGAATTCATAACTTATGGAATTATGTTTTTTTTTTATATATATTTCTTGTAAACTAATAATATGAGCTCTTGTAAAAAAGGTAAAAATATCATGACGGCTACATCTGATCTGCGTGTAAACACATGTCAAATTTGTTGTTTTCTGCAAAATTTTAAGTGATTTCTTTCAAAGTTTGTTAAAGTAAAGTTAAAGGGGTCAGAAATAGTTAGTATCGATTCTGCAAAATAATAGCAAATAATTCGTTATATACATTTATTTTTCTATAAGAAACCCATTGAAAAAATATCAGTATTTTTCGACTTTGTAGTTACCTCCCGCCAACTTGTATAATCAATATATATTTGTCCTTGCAACTGCGAACACAAGTTTTGACAATATTTGCTAATAATGGAGTAATCATTTGTATTCTATATCGTACAGTGGGCCTGAATCCCAAGAAATAGGGAAAAATGCAACCTTCCATTTTTCGCATGCTGAATATTATTAAGCAAGTTCATAAAAATTTGGGTTAATATACATCTCATAACAAAGTTTGAGGTTATTTAAAAAAATAACGTCAACAATTTCAATAAAACTAAAAAAAAATTGATAAATACATACTATGGAAAGTGCAGAAATAATAACTTGAAAACCGAACGTTTCCCCAGCGTGTGACTTAAACCACTAATAAAGTACTAAAACATAGTTTCCAATTTTTTATCACAATTGAGTTAGAAAATAGAAAAAACAAATTAATAGATGTAAAAAATATTAAATTATACATCACTAGAAAGGAATATGTTTATCCTATTTTTTGCTACAATTTGAATTCCGATATTTTAAAAGAAGCACCCAAATGTCATTGACTTCTTCAATCCGGTAGATAAACAGAACACGATGTACATATAAGAAAAATGGCTAGTCTTTCACTGTTTTCGATGGTTCTCGAGACCTCATACAACAATAGAACCTCTTTTCAAGTGCTCGAAAAGGGCCTGTGCGGCGCGTCGTTGCACTGGTGGGGGCCATGGCGTCGACGCTTACGTATAGGAAATACCATTTGCGACGACGCCAGTTGGAGTCGCTGGCGACTGTAGCCGCTTATTGGAACGGCCACCTTAAGGAGGGAAGCGATGCCGCCAGGTGGCGGTTGTAGACACGTGGCGAGAGTTGACGTTGCACCCGCTACGCACGCGGACCATAGAATAGATAGAAGTTATGTGGTTATATTGTGACAGCGTAGATTCCACCAGGGGCTGGTGGTTCTTCTAACCCCAGTACGGGCGGTTGCGTTCCCGGTGTACCCGAATTCGCATAGGGACTGGCATGCGATTTTATGCAGAGCCGTCCCCGGCCACCAGAGCGTCCCTGGTGGTCTCGGGTGAGTGCATGCACCCCAAAAAGAGCAGAAGATAGCCAAGGACTTAGTCTGGTGGCCAATGTATTATATTATTCCCTACCTGGCATCCTGCTCATAGAGAAAAATTCCTACAGTGGACGTCGTGGAGTCAAGGTTGTGTTCCGATTCACGCATTATGCGCATAGACCGCAGCGCAGACGCTGCGCGCATGAACCGCGTTCCGTTTCCAGCAGCGCATGAACCGCAGTAACGAAACGGAACGGGTTTCGATGCGTCTGATGCTCACGAGGTTACGCGGGAATGTTCAAACTTACTTACAAATAGCTATGTAGTTGGATGGATTACGGTTAATTTAATTCGAGACTTTTGTACGGTGGTCGAAGCACGCTTCCTAACTACATCGGTTACTTCGTCCTAAGGATCGGGGACCGACTCCTAACGAAATTTGATGGCTTTATTGCTGGATTTTCTCAACCCGAGTTTTTCTATTCTTCTTGAACAGCGATAATTATTGAAAGCGAAGACCATATTTTATGAGTTTTACAGGACGAACTGCTGCTTATCCAGCGTAATTTGGTAAACAGATGTGTAATGGAAAAATGAAGTTATTTATTATCCGCGTCCGGGGTAAACTCAAGGTTTTGAAGGCTATTAAATAGAACCGCAGGCTCTCGTACGTTTTCTGGATTAGAGTATAGCTGTAAAGTTAGCATTATAAGAGCACGCTCGAAAAACTTAGCAGTAAAAGCCTTTAAGAAATAGAAATGCGCGCTACGTATTTGCTTCCTTCCTCATCTTTCGTTTCGACCCTGCCTAAAACCTTCTAGGGATGTGTTGTTCGCTTCGAAATTGAGTCTGTTACGTTGGTTGCAATTCATACAGCGAGTGCAGAGATGGCAGTACCAATTTCGTAGAATTCCCTAGAATCCTCCAATTTCTAGCTTATAATGCGTGTAGCAAGTGCAGAAAATAAAAGCATGGGCAGTCAATGCGCATATTACGCGCATGCGTATTTGTCGCTTTACGTGTGCTTCTGTATTCTGGTTTTTTATATGAATTGCTAGTTTGAAGTGTCTAATTAGTTTTTATTCTTATAACAGAGAAAGTAAAAATTTACGTTGTAACAAAGTCTGAAGCAATAACATAAAAATGTCCATTTGATTGGAATTACAGAATTAACGTGGGGTAATTCTGGCCATGATTTTTCTTTATAAAAGAAGTGGGAGAACTGTAAAATTAATAAAAAAAATATTATTTTTATGTTTTAAAATTAATTACTATATACATGAATTACAAATGCTTCATATTATTATATGCCCATAAAATTTAATTGTTTCATTTTGGGTTTTTATGTGGAAGCGTGTAAAGTAATATTCCTGGCTTCATTCTGCCTTATTCATAATTCTTTTATGTCAGTTGCATTTAAGCCAGAAAAAAAGTAATGTTAAAAGCTGGCTACGATTACCCCTCAATTTTGGCCGGTCTTACCTCACAACACATGTTGAAATAATATAGTAATACACTGCATTGAATTTTCATATCAATGAAAACAATAATATTTTGGAAGGATGTTAAATTATAAAAAGGTGACAAATATAGCGTAAAAGAACGAAATATCCAATAAGCATTTATTGCCATGTAGCATATATGTAGGTTATATTTTCTGTCACTTCGAGTAGCGGACCACATAATTTCGTGCATGTTTTTCAAAGCGTACGTAAAGCGACAAATACGCATGCGCGCATGAACTGCACGCTTCATGCGCTAGAAGTGGAGAATTCTAGGGAATGCTATGCGCCACCAACGCAACCAATGCACGCATAGACTGAAGCGGAACGGTTTTCTCTGCAGTCTATGCGCATAATGCGTGAATTGGAACACAGCCCAAGTGTGGTCCTTCTCTGCTTTTTCCGGCCCGGCCCTGGCGGTTTCGCTAGTTAGTCTTGCTAATACCACCTTGCATGGTTTAAATTCGTTACTATAGAGGAGACTCTGAGGCGTAACGTGTCTGTTGGACCTTCATGAACCGACACTATCTGACAGCGTAGATTGTTGACGTGCGGTGTATATCAGGGAGAGGTGTAAGCCTTTGAACGCATAAATAGCTACTGCGGTGAACTATAAGGTATTTCATTTCCCAGTGGGGTAGTACAATTGGCGACGAGGTATCTTTGTTAGGTGAACCCTTATTGTTGTTAATTGGTAAGTACCATAGTAAGGAAGGCTGCGAGCTATAATAAAGAGAGGCTGCGAGCCATAGTAAGGAAGGCTCCGAGCCATAATAAAGAGAGGCTGTGAGGCACAACAGGGAGTGATTTCGAGTCACAATAAGGGCGGCTGTGAGCCATAAGAAGTCAATCGAATATTACCACGATAACAGAGTCGGGCATTAAGGTGTTCGCATGTGATACCATACACAAAGCTTTAATCAGAACAGAATGGGGAAAGTGAATACGATCCTTGGAGTTGTACTTGGCGGCAGAAGAGATAACGGATGTTGTGAAAAAGAGAAACAAACTCATACATTTAGGTGGAACAGAACTGCAGGAGGTAGCATATAACATTCCCGGAGCCGTAGTAACAGTTACTGAGGGGGGAGACGACGACATTTTTAAGACGTTGGTCGAAAAATTGACAGAATACTTCTCACCAAAACAAAATTTTACATTTGAACGTTATATATTCCGAAGTCTCAAGCCAGGGGACGAGGAAAATTTTAATAAATTTTTATTAAAAATTCGACAACAGGCAGCAAAATGTACATTTGGCAACAATTCCCAAGAAGCTGCAGAAATAAATATGACAGATAAAATGATTGATAGTTGGACTTCCCTCGAGCTGAAAAAGAACGATCGTTGGATGAAATTATCGAGCTATGCCCAGTTCACGAACAGATCAGAAATCAATCAAAAACGATGAATGTTACTGATAACGAACCAAGCAATTCAAGTACCCCTATCAATAAAATTGCACTACAGAAGAATAATACACACGAACGATGTCCAAGATGTGGCAGGTCAGGACATCTGGCAAATGCAAGCGACTGCCCAACAAGAAACGCGAAATGTTGAAAATGTGGGTTATAGGGACATTTTGCATTCTATTGTAAAACAAGACAAACAAAGAGATCAGCGCCTTATAAAGTCACCAATAATAGGCAGAAACGTTTCAAATCAGGAGTAAATCTAGTTGAAGCAGACGGATCGGATACTGAGTCACGACACACAGTAGACAATATCAAAAATTTTGATTGTTTCAAAATAAACAACTGTTCTAAAACAAATTACTCTGCGACTCAGGATGAACTTATTGAATGCTTCGTGGGGGGAGTACCGATAACTTTCCTGATTGACTTAGGATCTAAAGTTAATATAATCAAAGATGATGACTGGGAAACATTGACACAAAAAAAAATCGATAACATGGGGAATCGATTTACAAACTTCTGATACACTTAAGCCATATGCAACAGGTCAACCCCTAAAAATAAGACACCGTTTCGAATCAACCGTTAACATTCCAAACACACCAGAAACGATTTGCTGTTTTTATGTGGTGGATAAAGGGGAGATTTCCTTATTAGGAAAGGAAACTGCCAAGAAGTTAGAAATCTTGAAGTTGGGACCGAATATAAATAAGATAGACAAAGTTACTGCCTTCCCAAAAATAAAAGATGTCGTCGTAAAACTAACTATTAACCCCCATGTAAAACCAGTGCAACAACCACTGAGACGGGTGCCAGTATCCGTAGAAAAACTGGTAGAGGAAAACTTGCAGGAAGCCTTACAAAGTGACATAATCGAAAGAGTGTTGAGACCTAGTGGGTGGGTATCAAACATAGTTGTAATATTTAAGGCGAATTGCGAGATTCGGATATGCGTGGACATGCGAAGAGCCAACGAAGCCATTTTAAGAGAAAGGTTTCCACTACCCATATTCGATTTGTTTATAACTAAACTGAGAAATGCAAAATATTTCTCTCGATTGCACTTAACAAACACTTACCACCAATTAGAATTACACGAACATAGCCGTCCGATCACCACGTTTATCACACACAAAGGCATGTTTCGCTATAAACGCTTAATGTTTGGCATCAATTCAGCCCCTGAAATATTCCAGCGAGTTTTTGAGGGATTATTAGCTTGGTGCAAGAATTGTTGGAATTATCTAGATGACATAATTGTTTTTTGATGCTCCGAAGCCGAACATGACACGTGCCTAGAACAAGTGCTAAAAGTATTTCAACAGAATAATGTACTCTTAAATAAGACCAAATGTGCAATGAAAGTTACGGAATTAGATTTTGTAGGGCATAAGTTATCCGATAAAGGCATAGACGCGGATCAAAGAAAGATTAAAACCATTCTTGATTTTCGTGCGCTAACTAATAAAGAAGAAGTACGAAGTTTTCTGGGTATGGTGACATATTTAGGGAAATTTATCCCCGATGTAGGTAGTACGACTGAACCGCTGCGTCAATTAACGAAGATGGATGTAAGGTTTATATGGCCACAAGATCATCAGAGACATTTTAACAAGCTGAAAGAGGAATTAGCTAAACTTCCGACGTTAGCATATTTTGATCCACAAAGGAGGACTCGTCTTGTGGCAGATGCAAGTCCCGTCGCTCTGGGAGCAATTTTAGTTCAGTTCGATGAGCAACAGTGTCCGAAAGTCATTTCGTTTGCAAGCAAAAGTCTATCAGACGTGGAACGCAGATATTCCCAAACGGAAAAAGAAAGCTTAGCCTTAGTATGGGCTGTAGAACGATTTTATCTTTATTTAGCAGGATTAACATTTGAACTTGTCACTGATCACAAGCCACTGGAAGTCATATTTAAACCAACGTCCAAACCACCCGCACGTATAGAACGATGGGTACTCCGGCTGCAGTCCTTCAATGTCAAAGTTATTTAACAACCGGGGAAATTCAATATAGCCGACTCAATGTCGAAATTGTGTCAGGTAACAAATGAAAAATCATTCGACAAAGAAGGTGAGCGTCATATCTAATACAATACTGGAAAGAAATACGCCCAAAGCTATGGCGATATCCCAAATAGTCTCAGAAAGCAGGATGGATGCAATCTTATCGGACGCGGTGACCAAAATTAATAATGATGCATGGGAAGTAGCCGACAAAAACATATACTATTCTTTTAGAATGGAACTAACAACACTGGGGCCCATTATATTACGTGGACACAAAATCGTAATCCCAGAATCGCTATGGCATCAAGTACTCGAATTAGCTCATGAAGAACATCCCAGGGAGACAATGATAAAACGACGGTTAAGAGCCAAAGTGTGGTGGCCGCTTATCGATAGACAGGCAGAACAGTTCGTGAAACGATGCAGAAACTACCTACTAGTATCAAACCCCAATAAAGCACCACCAATGACAAGACACAGATTCCCAGACGGCCCATGTCAATGTCTGGCCATGGACCTTATGGGGCCGTTACCTAATAAAACAATGATATTGGTTATAATAGACTACTACTCAAGATACCAAGAAATTAAGTTCCTACAATCAACAACGTCGACCATTATCATGGGACATTTAACAGAAATGTTTTCACGACTAGGCATTTCAAAGTCGATCCGGGCTGATAATGACCCACAGTTTGCAAGCCAGATATTCAAGCAATTCTGCAATGATCACAATATTACATTAATTCAAACACCACCTTATTGGCCACAAGCAAACGGAGAGGTTGAAAATATGAACAAAGCCATATTAAAACGTTTACAGATTTGTCACACGAATAACACAGATTATCAGACAGAGTTACAAAAGTTTACCTTAATGCACAATGTCACGCCTCATGGAACAACGGGAAAGACACCATCAGAATTGCTGTTTCGCCGAAACATTCGGGATAAGATTCCTTCGGTAGGCGATATTATGGGAGAGGAAATTAAAGAAGAAGCTCGAGACAACGATATAATCAATAAAGAAAAGGGTAAAGAAAAGGTAGTTAAGACAAGAGGGACCAAGACCTCCGATATTAAAATGGGAGACCAAGTATTGGTACAAAATATGACAATCCCACATAAATTAGCTACAATATATAATAACGAGGAATATGAGGTAATAGGAAGGAATGGAAATGAACTAACTCTCAAGAAAGACGAGAAGGTGATTAGGCGCCATGTTACTCATGTAAAGAAACTTCCGGAACCAAAGGAAAAAATATCAAATAGTCCACAAGCAACTTCATCGCAGGCTCAGGACACAGACGTAGCTGATGACACCACAACGACTACATCAGACGACAATAGAACAGGATCAAGGGAACAAGAGAATGACAAGATCGAAGCAAAGCTGACACCAGTGAAACTGAAAAGAATGGACGGAATGTGGAGACCGGTGCCTAAAGGCCGAGTCTCCTAGCGGCGGTCCCACTAGTGCAACAGAGACACAGATGCATACTTCTCCATTGCGCTAGTGGGACCGCCGCCGGCTGCGGCTAGGAGACTTGGGCTTAAGGAGGGAAGTGAACCGCCAGGTGGCGGTTGTAGACACGTGGCGAGAGTTAACGTTGCACCCGCTACGCACGCAGACCATAGAATAGATAGAGGTTATGTGGTTATGTTGTGACAGCGTAGATTGTTGACGTGCGGTGTATATCAGGGAGAGGTGTAAACCTTTAAACGAATAAATAGTTATTGCGGTGAACTATAAGGTATTTCATTTCCCGGTGGGGTATTAGAAAGCTGACCTTTGTTTACGAGATATTTGCGAAAAACTTCTATTGACTTATTCCGACGCAACACATTCCACTTTCCAATTTGTCTCAGGTATTAGTATTGGTTGGGGCTAGATTAACACAAGGGGTGCGCGCCCGCGGGCGGGCGCGTAACGCATGGTAGGGATCTGATGTGAGTTTAGAGATTTAAACCAGAAACCTGCGGATGCCCGTCAACACTCTGACTCTATTTGGCGTTGCCGATGCCACCGGTTATTAGGATGACTCTGGTTCTAAAACATAATTTTTTGCAAAGAAGAAGGTGCCTTCGAGAGCACCCGTTGGGTGTGAGGGGACTCCTGTCAACACCCCAACTCACATCGGTTCGCTAACATGCTTTACGCGTCCGCGAGCCCCCCCCCCCCCCCCCCCCCGCACTAATCTAGCCCCAACCAAACTAATACCCGGGACAAATTGAAAAGTGGAATGTGTTGCGTCGGAATAAGTCAATAGAAGTTTCCTGCAAATATCTCGGAAACAATGGTCAGCTTCATCATTTGTTTTGTTCCATGCTGGCGCATACGCTACCGCGAATGCGTACTGTAGGTAGGCATGCGGCAGTATACATTGTAACAGTAGCAGCAGTTTTTCGCCAATATCTTGGAAACAAAGGTCGGGCGGCGGTAACATGTATAGGAACAAGTTGTTCAGGATCACGTACCCGACAACATATCCAAAAATCATTGAAATCGGCGAGGAAACACCTGTTCTACATAATTACCGCTAAGCCTACCGCGATCAATTACTACGCTAAGAATAAACAACAGTCACACGGCTTCGTGCAGGCGGAGTCGAGCAGCGTTCCCGTTACCCCACCATATCTTTCGGGGGCCCAGCAACTTCAACTGCCAATCCACGATCGTCAGATGGTGGTGGCTGATGTCTCCTCGCGTGCTGCTCGCGAAACCGAACTCACCGGCCAATAAATTTGAACTCAACCTTAGATGACTCATCGGACACTCAACTACCGCGCAAGGGAAGAGTTGCTCATGATGGAAAAGTGCATGTATACAAAGCGAACTTCGAGCTCGGTTTGTTTCGTAGTAAATATTTGTGGAATCTCGGACAATACTTTTGATGCTTTCCAGAAATTTTCAACGCAGAGACACCCCAAAACCGTGCACATAATGCAAATTACGGGCTTCAAAACCCGCCGACGCCACTCACAATGTTAAAACAATTTTGTAGTCTCTTTTTTAAATCCCCCAAAAATCACTTTCACTTGCTAGCAAAGTCATAATTTTTATAGATTGTGAAACTCATGGAATTTGGAAAATTTCGAATACTGATAGAGAATGAAAACGAGTTATTTTTGTCTGCAGTATCAACTAAACGCATCACTGTCACAGTTCTGACAACTGAAATTTTTTTTCTCATTTTACAATGTACAAATTGTTGTATTAGTCAAAAGGTTTTTAGGGGAATGTGGGGCAAGACGGACTAGCGGGGTAAGATGGGAAAGCATTATTTATAAAAAATGGAAGGTACTACCGTATACACGTAAACATATCAGCGAGTTCGGTGCAAAAGAGCATCGGTCTCAAAGTAGCAGTGTTACAGACCACGCGTGTCACGAGTTACGACGAGATATTACATTTTTCTAATAACGATATAATTGTTCAGGAAGTTTGTAATAGTGTCACTTTATTTATGTTTATGTTATTTAACTAAAACCGGTAAGTTAATTTTCCTTATTAGTTACTTTTTCATAAATTCTGAGTTTTCACTAAGACATGGTTAAAGTTATTTTATAAAAAGCATGTGAAGTATTAAATACGTATTGGGGCAAGACGGGATCGGATGAGTGGGGCAAGATGGGACGTCCCCATCATTGGGACGTGCCATATTACCTCATTTAACGGATTTTATCTACGAATCTTGTATTTGTTGTAGATCCATATTTTGTAAAATGGTAAGAACATACAAGAAAAAGACAAATAGAGGCGAATGGTCTAAAGAGAGTATGAAGAAAGCAATTAGTGATATATTAGAAAAGAAGATGGGATATCATAAAGTCAACTTTACAAACTTACAAACTTGTTTCTTTATGAAATGTATCAGTAAGAAAACATGTTTCGTCTTGCCCCCACAGCAATCCCATCTTGCCCCATATGCGGGGCATGATGGGAAAATTGAGTTACTTAAGAAAAAGATGTTTATTTTAGTTTTTGGTCCTTGTGATCTCCTTTCTGTTGCTGAAATTTGAAGATGAAAATATACTGATTCTAAAAATGCTTTAATAAATGTTGAAAAAAGAATATATTTGATTTCCTTCACGTTTCTGCTTAGCTATACCGTCTTGCCCCACATTCCCCTAAGTACTTTAATTATGACACAGTCGAAAGTTAATATGAAAAAATTACTGTGAAAGATTATTTCAGTGGCTGCAGATTTCGATTGTGTAAAATTTCGTATTATCAATCTGTAACTGAAGTAAAAAGCTTAGGATATTGAGATTAGAGCTCTGGTTATCTTTAAATAATGCGATAAACAATATTAAAACAAGTACTGACTATATACATACTGTGCATGGCTGAGAAGATGGCAAGCGGAAGGGTTATATTCCGACATACCCCATAGTATACATCAGCGCTGTCCAGCGTAGGGGCCCCTCACGCGCCTGCTTCCCCTTCCAATCTTGCTCTCGCACAGCGTGCCTTCCGTTGTCAGAGAGACCGCGCGACGCTAAGAAGGTAGCCGCAGTTGTCGTGACGGACTAGCGTCTTCGCGGTTGGCGTCACGCGGTATCCCTGACAACGCGGACGAGAGTGGGAGAACCACAATCTCCCGCGGGAGCGACCTTGAACAGCGCTGGTATACATATACATACCTATTGGTCGATGAAAAAACATCGACGAATCGGATCCCGCAACACTGCTAGACTGGTTCAGACACTTACAGTAATTTAGTCGAGTAGCGAGTAATTTAGTTATTTATTATTGTTTTCCTAAACTACTCGAGTAAATTTTAGTGTCCACACATGGTAAATTACTAAATTACTCGCTAGTCGACTAAATTACTGGACGTGTGTGAACCAGCCTTTACCCATACCCCTCTTGCCCCTATGCCGGCTGTTAGACATCTTCTCAGCCACGCAGTAGTTTAATTTCGAATTGTTAGTAGTAATTTGTCGATTCTGGTTGATGTCAGTACCACCAGCAATCTCATGTAGGTATAATAAACAAAGTATGGATGAATGTGAATCTCGAAAATTGTAGTTTAAAAAATGTAGTTTAAAGTATTTTGTCAACAAGAAAATTGTCCTGTTTAAAAGAAAACGTTTCTTTCGTTGACTTTATATGAAACATCAAAGGTAAGTACTTGAAATAGTCACGCCATATATTTTTACTATAAAATTGAAATTTTTAAATTATTGTAACTAACAGAAGTTCAATAATAAGAGATCGTAGTCATTATCTCGTGTTACAATCTACTTTAATTGATGAAAATCTTACGCGACGAAAAAATATGCGTAAAATATTGTACTGCTATGAATTTAATGTGTGCGTGTAAAAGAGTAAAGCTTTCGAAGTTCTTCCTAACGACAACCTAATAACAATATGCTAATAGGATTATTTAGCCAGATAAAATATGATGCTAAATATCCTGGGTGTAAAGAGGGAGAAAGTCTCAAAACCTTATTCCAGCCCCCAATTTTCATACAAAAGAGGCAAAGAGACGAAGTTTGGGACAGTTCCCGGGGTAAATCAGGCGGATGTATCGTCATTACCCCGGGCTGGTTAGACTGTGTTGCAGTCACACTGGGGGACGAGCGATAATCGAATGCCACTGTACCTCCGTGCCAGGAATTCCATCAGTACCCTGGGGACAAACAGAATGCGTCGTTGGTATTTCGGCGACAGTGCAATCGAGTTCAAACCGGACGAAATATTATTCTGCCCGTTCATACATATAGTCGCGTCATCGATAGAGCAATATATTTCGCGAGCGCATAGATTCTACACTATAGAACGTGAGCATGTCTCTATTCAACGGAAAACTCGTGCGAAAACAATTCATGAAATGGTTAAAAAATATTTTTGCCTCGCTTAGTTAGCAAAGTAGATCCCATCTACTGTGCTCCGATGGAAAGATGAGACTCGAGAAACTCTAGGGTCCGAATCAGGGCCCGAATAGTATATCCCTATTGGCTGGCGCGACAACGTCGACGAATACAAAGTATGGAAACGGGGCACAGGCAGCGGGAGCCAATGCGAGCGAAGAACCCCTCTCGCCCCCCTGACATTTCGGGTTTCATCTTTCCATTGGAGCACAGTAATAGGTCAGTGTCGAATTAATCGTGAATCATGGATTACTCAAATATATAACAATAAAACACTTACGGGTAGTCCAGGGTCCCCTCTTTCTCCCTTCGTGCCTGGCTCTCCTTGTGCGCCCTGTAAGTACGAAGAAACTTGAAGAACATTATGTTCTACACGGTATCTATTTAAACAATACCGTTAAACTTGCAAACAGCTTAATCTATGGTCGAATGATGAAATCGTAGCTTGATGCGTAGAAATTGGTGATCCGAAAATCATAAATATAACGTATGGTTAAACGGGTCACCCCGAGGATTGCTCACCTTCATGCCGTCTAATCCTGGAGGCCCCTGAAAGGTAGAGGAAACCGTGTCAGATTCGTCGAAGTCACCTGATGATTAATCAACATTGAGTGTGTCGACTCAATGGTAATTTATTGCTAAAGAATTTTATTAGATGCCCTTTGCACCATCAGTCACACAAACGTTGTATCCTGCTAAGCTCCGTCAGGATTTCAAAATTCTATACTGATTCAATGAAATTGGCAAGTTAAAATTTCTAACTTCCAATAAAAGTTATGTTAAGTCTAGTTTATGCAGAACATAGCTTTGCTGTTTTTCTTTCTTTTGGTATGGTTCGCTGAATATTGTTTCGAACATTCGCAACGAATTTTCCGAAAGAAAGAATGTTACGCATAATTGTCAAAGTTTCCTTTTCTCTTCTTATTTCACTTGATATGTATATTTCACATTAATACTGGTGATGGCACATGAATGTGATATTCTCATACTTTAAATGTGTGGACTATACATATAAAGTGTTACGCATCAGTTTTAATGAAACTTTGTAGAGAAATAAAGAATGGAAAAATATTTAATCCTTGTTCGGCCGTTTACGTAGACTTTAGACACCCGATAGAATACGAAATATTTAATAATAAGATGTTTATAGATGCAAACTTCTTTTAAGGGGGGAGCCTGGTGTAGCGGGTCGAAGAAATCGATTTCTTGTTTTTGCATAAATCAATAATTAAACACCACCATAATATGTTCTCAAAGCCGCAAAACGAAATTCGAAAAATTAAAGCGGATATAGCCGGTTTTGCTAAGGAGCGCCAGGTTACCACAAAACTTTAAGGGGGGAGTCTAGTGTAGCGGGTAGAAAAAATCGATTTTTTCTTGCATAAATCAATAGTTAAACATGACGGTAATATGCTCCCAAATCCGCAAAACGAAATTCGAAAAATTAAAGCGGATATATCCAGGTTACCAGAAAACTTGAAATGTGTTTTTTTTTAAACGACAGTTTTACACTTTGCGGGCAATGTAACTAAAAAAATATTCAACCAATCGACTTGACCTTGTGTACGGATATTTGCGAACATTTTCTTCGTAGAATTAAGTTATTAGTATAATGATATTGTTTAAATAAATAACTTTTTTTACACATTTAAGGCAAAATTTCGTTTGAATAAGTGAACTTTTTATTCAAGAGGCCGTCATTTGTTCAATTTTGCATCTTTTAAGTTATAAATTTGTTCAATTTGTGCCTACACTTATAAACTAAACTAAAATTGTTCGATTTTTGGTTTTAGATGAAACCAAAAGACGCTACGTTGCCCGCAGTGCAACAATTGCGTCGCCAACGGACTGGGCATAAGCCGTTATAACTTTGTTATTTGCCGCTCTTTTTTAATAAAAATTTTTGTTTATCTACCTTAACCTGTTAATACAATATCCTGAAAGCTTCATAAAGATCGATTAAATACTTTCTTTAAAAAAAATTCCCGAAAAATGCCTCGATTTCCAGCTATTTACACCAGGCCCCCCCGATTAAATAAGATGATTATTTTCAAACGATAACAAGGCGCACTGGAGTGCAAAGGAAATAATTGGAAAATTCTATTCGTCGCACAAGTACAAACGTAAATGATGCATAACAAAATGAATGTATCATAAACGTGTTCTGAACTCAAACTATTTGAGTAGCAAACATCAACTCTGGTCACTTAACTATTGTTTTGCTTAACCCTTATGTCAGTACCCGAAATGTACGACGTTGTTCAATACCCAGGGTACCCTGGTGCCGCCTACTGAATACCTTGATTAAATGCTTTGTATTGTAGGGAAATCATTTCTTTGGCATTATATTCGACAAATGCGAGCTAGAAGTACAAACAGGGGACCTATACGGGCTATATAGCTTATTATAACTTACACAAATGGGCCAGGAAAAGGATTTACCATGTCGCCGTACAGTCGATTTTGGGGCCCAACGAACTGCGGCAGCTTGAAATTTGGCGATTAATAGAGGCTGTAACGCAACTATTTAGGGCTATTCCATAGCTTCAGATAATGTGACAAACAAGCTTGTGACCATATGTTTTGAAGGTGCTTGAAGGCAGATAGCCCGACGCTGTTTCGCTTTCGGAGGGTTCATGGCAGAGGTTGAAATGGTTCCAAAAAAAAAATGTTTCAAACTGTTATATATCGGTTCTGACTGAAACAGATATGAAGAACTGATATTTTGAATAACTGTCACAAGGAACTGATTTTTCTGACTATATCGATTTCGGTTACGGATCTACAGAACCGATATAATACAGGGTGATTGGGACGAAACGCCTGATTCGCCTCGCAACCGTGACGAGTTAACCCAAACCCCCGTGGTGTCTCTCCGAAGGCTTTCGACCCTCGGACGGGGTTGGAGTACCTATTAGGAAGTGAGAAATCTTCGAATTCCTCATTTCTCATCAGATCTGTGCGAAAGTGACGCCAATGAATTCCTGGCGTTCCGCCGATTAAAATCATACCAAACATCATGCAAATCGGACTACTTTGACACAAGCTATTTGTGTTCCTTATGTAAAATAGCTTGTGTCAAAGTAGTCCGATTTGCATGATGTTTGGTATGATTTTAATCGACGGAGCGCCAGGAATTCATTGGCGTCACTTTCGCATAGAACTGATGAGAAATGAGGAATTCGAAGATTTCTCACTTCCTAATAGGTACTCCAACCCCGTCCGAGGGTCGAAAGCCTTCGGAGAGACACCACGGGGGTTTGGGTTAACTCGTCACGGTTGCGAGGCGAATCAGGCGTTTCGTCCCAATCACCCTGTATCATTTCCATAACAGTTATATATCGGTTTCATAACAGTAATGTCTGTATCACTTCCGACAGTTCACTGTGTAACCCATAGGGTAAGTCCGGGAGAGTTCGACTACCGGGTGAGTCCGGCCAGCGTTGATATTTTAAGACTGACGCAAGATAGGGCACTGTCTGTCATTGACACAAAGGAAATGAATGCGCTTGTGGTTGATCTTGCATTGACAATTGCCACAAATTCATATTTATATTATAGTATACATTTCAGACTTTAGGCGAGTCTGAAAATTTTTAGACCAAGTTACAGTGCTGGCGATATTTGAAAGACAGGTAAGTTTATTCACACCATTCCAATATTGGGGGATATAATATGCATAAACCTATTGACATTTTCTTAGTTCCGCTACGCAATATGGTGGCGAAAATTAAAGCAGTACAATCGGGTTAGCTGTTACATGCAATTGGGAGTATTGTGAATTTTGACTGTTTGATGATCGATTTTGTCAAATTTAACAGACTATTTAATGACAAAAACATTATTGCATTATTTCAATACTTGTGTGACACCAGTCCTGTAACGCGATTGACCCGATTGCAGAGCTTACTTTAGTAGATGGCGCTCTCACAGTATTTCCCAATAGTGTCACCCCAACAATACGTATGTATTCGTTTTAAATTTATTTTGATAAGGTTGTCGATCACTGTCTTGATTATGGGATAGTCCGACCACATTAGTTAAGTATACAGTGTGTCCGTTGTATCTGAAAAAGTATAACTATCTCGAAAAATTTGTATGGTACGATAAATCATATCAGATGAAAGTTGTGGGATGTCAGGGGGACATAGCATGCTCGTATTTTTATTTCTTATTCTTGTAACTGACATCGAAACGTTTTCTAAACACTACCTAAATGTGTTTTCTTACTATAAACCTATCTTCAGATTCAGGGAGCGAAAATTCCATTCTATAAGATAGTGATATGTCGTTAAAAGACTAGGACGAAAACGAATGCGTGGGATGCGAAGAAAACTATTTCGAAATCTCGAAAAGCAATGATTGGTTTAAATGTATGAACTGAAGCCGTTGGTTTCATGATATTGTAAGTCCTGGAGAGTTCGACCACTTTTTGGAAATAAAATTGTAGTATCGTTGTTTTTCACATTTTTGTCGTTTTATGCAGATTAAAGTAAAGCCCAAGCAATTTAAGGTATATATAAATTATAGTGTGCAATAATTTAAAATATTTATTTTCATTTTCAACCAAAAACATTGGCACTGCAACTGGTCGGTCTCACCCACATGTCGGGATTAGACCGTCCACCCACTACGGGTAAGACTGACCTTGAAAAATAATAAAAAGTGTAGCTTACAAAAAATATAATACACGAAGATATTATTTGATGTTATTTCTTCTTCAGTTTTCCATGTAAATCGTAAACATTCTTGTACTTGGAGCATCTAGTATCATGAAACCAACGGCTTCAGTACACACATTTAATCCAATTGTGGCTTTTCGAGATTTCGAAATAGTTTTCTCCGCATCCCACGGATTCGCTTTCGTCCCAGTGTTTAAACGACATATCGCTATCTTGTAGAATGGAATTCCGGCTCCCTGAATTTGAAGATGGGTTTACAGTAAGAAAACCACATGTGGTCGGACTATCCCATAATCAAGGGAGTGATCGACCACCTTGTCAAAATAAATTAAAAACGAATACATACGTATTGTTGGGGTGACAATGTAGTTGTATGCATATTATATTCCCTAATATCGGAATAGTGATAATAAACTTACCTGTCTTTCAAATATCACCAGTACTGTAGCTTGGTCTAAAAACTTTCAGACGCGCATAAACCCAGTAAACAAACTGACTGCAGTCTGACCACAGATTGATGTCAGATTCGAGTATATTCTGACGTCAGATTCGGGTCCTACTATGTCCGCATTTGACTATGGTTTTGTGGTCAGAGCCTGACATCAGGATCTGATCGCAGATTGATGTCAGATTTCGATCAGATCTTGCTGCCGTGGCTGACCGCAGATTGAGAGCAGAAATCGAGCAGATCCTGCGCAGCGCGATCTGACGGCAGATTGGTGTCAGATACAGAGCAGATTCTGACGTCAGATTCGGTGCCTATTATGTCCGCATTTGACTATGGTTCTGCGGTCAGAGCCTGACATCAGGATCTGACCGCAGATTGATGTCAGATTTCGATCAGATCTTGCTGACAAAAACCGCCCGCAAATTGGCGGCAGAAATGAAGCAGATCCTGATGTCGGCCATAGTAGGCAATTTTATATAATAGTATAGATTTAAAAACAGTGCGAAAGTCTTTAGCGTAAATAAAATATAGAACACGTTTATAAGACCGACTTGAAAGATCTGATTCCTACCATATTTTATGGAAGAAAGAACAGTTGGTAAACCATGTATTTAAACGGGTATTATAACATTTTTAATGTTTTACTTAGCAAGTTGTTAGTGAATTGAATGCCAGGTCGGCTCAAAATAATGATTTAAACTTTGAAAGACAGTTCTTCCAAATGTAAAAGAATTAATGATAACTACTATTTATTCAGTCGTCTTAGGGCGGTATTATCATCAATCGTTTTTTAGTTTTTGGCATGCGGCATCTTCTACTAGTCTAGTAGATTAATAAAGGATGCCGGATGCTTAAGACGATCTTCGTCTTCAGCAACGACTGATAATACCGCCCTTACAGACGGGTATACCAAATATATACTCCGCAGTGGAATGCCGGCAAATACGAATCGTACTCGAGAGCCCTGAATGATCAAGCCCTCGGCCACTTATTCCCGCCACGGTGCTATTTCGCAAGCGAGAAACGCTCGCCCAATCGCGCCCTGGCGGGGTCGTGTCGTGAACTATGTCAGCAGAATCTGCTGTATTTCTGCTGCCTATCTGACGTCAGATCGCGGAGCGCAAGATCTGCTCGATTCCTGCCATTAAATTGTATCAGCAGACTTTCCTTACTTTCTACCGCCATTCTGCTCGCAGGCTATGTAAGCAGAATCTGCTGTATTTCTGCTGCCTATCTGACGTCAGACCGCGGAGCGCAGGGTCTGCTCGATTTCTGACATTAAATTGGATTAGCAGATTCGCCGCAGTATCTGCCGTCAAACTGCCCGCAGGCTATGTCAACAGAATCTGCTCTGTATCTGACACCAATCTGCCGTCAGATCGCGCTGCGCAGGGTCTGCTCGATTTCTGACATTAAATTGGATTAGCAGATTCGCCGCAGTATCTGCCGTCAAACTGCCCGCAGGCTATGTCAACAGAATTTGCTCGATTTCTGCTGCCTATCTGCCATCAGATCGCGCTGCGCAGGGTCTACTCGATTCCTGCCATTAAATTGTATCAGCAGACCCCGCCGCCAATCTGCTCTCAGGTTAAGGCAGCACAATCTGTCGGCTTTCTGCTGTCAGTCTGCTTTCATCATCGAATATAACAAATACTGTATCAAATCTGTAGTCTTTCTGCCACAAATATTTGTACTCAGGTGTTGAGCAAAATCTGCAAATACGGACGTAGCTATCTGGGAAGTCTTAAGTGTTTCCTATAATTTAAGTATAGATTTGTGACAATGGTCAATGCAAGATCAACAACAAGCGCATTCATTTATTTTGTGTCAATGCCACACAGCGCCCTATCTTGCGTCAGTCTTAAAATATCAACACTGGCCGGACTCTCCCGGTGGTCGAACTCTCCCGGACTTATAATATATAACATATAACTGTTATGGAACAGATGTAACATCAGTCCTGTGGAACCGATACCGAACCTGATACAGGTCAGAACCTTTTTCACTTGTAACATGGTTCAAGATTATTTCGGTTCTCATAACTGGTTCGAGAGTCGAATCCGATATCATAACTGTTTTTAACCCCTGGTTCATGGCTGCGTGACGACCAGGAAGGGGCCCCTGCCATAAGCAATGCACCCTCGTGGGTGGACGTCAGACGGTGGTTGATGACTTCAGGTGTCGGCGAGCTATCGGATGTGCTATTGCTAAAAAATAAGGATTTTGTTCCTAAAGAATGTAGCCATGGAGTGGAAAAGTCGTGTGTGCCTTCTGGTAAGAGGACTGTGATGAATCCCACGGCACTTACTCAAGAACCAATGATCCCGTATGTTCTTTTTACTAAATTTCTAATAAGAGAATTAGCGACGCAGTAGCCCAAGATCGTATTATTTGTGCTACGGGAGGCCGTAAAAAACGTAAAAAAACATTAAAATCCAGTATGCAATGCATAAAACCTGTTTGAGATGAGCACGACGTTACTATTACAAAATATAGAAAATGCACATAAATAACTAATTTTCAATCATTTTTAATTATGCAAACTATCGATTACTTTTATTAAGTTATCCCGGTAACCATATTAATAATTTATCAATTAATTTATTCAATAACTGCAGGTAAAACTCATATTTTTACAGATGGGCACCCGGGTACCCAGGTATTGATATAAGGGTTAAGGCATCTGAACCCATAAACACTATTCAACTAGCGAAACACTTTTTTTATGCAGACGATCGACCATGGGTCAAATATTTTTCGAGTCTATGTCCCTCTACAATGTTTCGTTAAAGTCGGCCAGTAATTCTTGATGTATGTAGTTCCCACCTTAAGTAAGCGTCCTATACTTTCTGAAACGTTTTAGTTCACGCTCAACAATAAAGTTTCAAGGCTTCGTTGCAACGAGACATTTTTATAGCTTGTTTAAGAGCAAGGCAGGAATACATCTGATGGGCGTTTGGCAAAGGGGAAGATAGAAGGAGCTTAATTCAATTTTAAAAAAAAAGGAAAACACGATGACGTAACGATCCAACAATTACTTCACCGTCGTGGTTGCAGCAAATTAACACGTGTTAATTTTTTTTTTCTTTTATGATCACGTTACAGTCAATCTTTTGCGAAGGACGCAGACACACGGATAAAGTAAAGAAGACGAAGAAGAAGAAGGAGGAGAAGAAGAAGAAGAAAAAGAATAAAAAGAAGAAGTATTAGGAGTAGCGATAGAGGTTAACAATGATCGTCGGATCGCAGCCGGAGCAAAATGCAAAGCGGTAAGTTCACTACGAAGTATGTGAAACATTAAATTTCGAAGGGCATCATGTAAAAGCAATGGACACAGGCACATGCACATTCTGTTTATTATTGGGATAATGTAAAACAAAATCGTTAGAGTCGGAGTATTCATATACGCAATTACGTTGTCGTGTTCTTCTCTGGAATTTTCTTTTGTTAGTTACCGAGGCGTGTCCACGTTACAATTAGTACACACATACGCACACACGAAATGTCATATGCTCTTCCGCATACATTTACGTTCGTTTGTAATCATGCATGTATTAATGTATTTTTGCGCGCGCACACACACGCTCACGTACACACGCACACACACATATGTATGTATACTCATACACATATGTACGTATACATAAATTATACACCCACATATGTATCGACCAATCACTTCCTTGTTTATTATTGTATATTATGTGCACGTGTATGGATATTGGATAGCTATCCATGTTTTTTGGGTACACATTCACATGTATAGTGTATGCTTCACTCGCATTAACGTTACCACTAAAGAGCTTTGACGATACGAGAACTCCACACTTTCGCTTACCCCGTTATCCTATTAAAACTATCCGCATTATTTATTCTATGTTCTTAGATTAAGCTGTGCACAAGGGAGCTATCGCACTTTTCCGTCAGGGATAAAACATTGTTATCATCGTTATTACGGCGTCGTATTATTCTACACTGTACAGCTTTGTACTCTCGTACTCGATCGTATTGATGTGAACGACACTTTGCATGCTGCAAGTGACTGGGCTCGCAAATAAGGATATTCGTTTACTCGCATTTGCAGATACTTAAATATATCGTATGTTAATAAACGTATTCGTCACTGCGAGCAAGATTATGTGTTAGTCCTTGACTTATTCTCTATTTCGTATTAAAAATTGAAATTTTTTCACAATATTGGAACTTATCTTGCAAGTCTTTTTTAAGCTCAGTGTCGATGTTTTACTGACAATGCTATTAATTATTCAACAGAATCGTGCGCGTGGTCATTCGTATGGAAACATTTTACGAACAATACATATTCCTTGGAAAGAATTAAATTAAATATGACATCAACTAAGCTTTCCTAAATACTACACCAAGTCACACGTATCATATTGTAGAACCAATGTATTTATCACTGTGCTATGCCATTAAAAAAGTCTTCCCAGTATGAAACGAATAATTGCTAACGACTTCAAAGCTATCAAATTACTGTACATTTTGCCACCTTAGAACATATGGGAAATAATTGCAGCATTTAAGAAATAAGTACCTAATGATTTCTGTAAGTAATTCGAGGATAGCTACTTCTAAAAAAAAATCCATTCATTCATATTACAGATTTTCGAAACAATATAGAAAACATTTCTAATACGTAATAAGTAGCAAAATTTAAGGACATTAATTGAACAGAAACATTGAAATTATCCAGTCAATAAGTTGTCTTACACTTTTAATGTCGACCTAGTTAAATATGATCCGCGAGTGGTTATTACGCCATTCTTTTATTTTTAGTCGTAATGAGAAGACAGCGAAATATAAAATGTAGGGTAAGCAGGGCAGTAGATGGACAGTTTAACTGATTCCGAAGTTTACATCAAGGTGTTTCTTAGAAATAACTGTTGTATTAAAAAAAATCGAAAGCTTTGCACGTAAAAATGTACAAATTTAAAGAAAAAAATAACTGCAAGTTAAAAATTAATGTATTTAAGGATAAAACGATAAAACGATGAAAATTGTATTCATCGCCCGTATCACGAGTAGATGGACGGGTGTTTGACTAGACGTATAAAAGACTTATTAGCTATAGTAGGTACCTAGATTAAGTTATTTTTTGTTAAAATATAGTTTATTTCATCAAATCTAAAAAGGTATGGAGTCTTCATTGGCAGAAAACGGTGCAACAGGTTATGGGCCCTGGCCGCAAATAAAGTGAGGTTATCTCTAGCCAGACGTTTCACGCATGAAGTGACTCGCGCATGGTGGCGTAAAATCGTACATACAAATACATTTTTCGCATACAAAAATGTTTTTTTGATAAATATGTTAATGTTTTATAAAACAACAAACGTTTTTTCTACAAAATAAAAATCAATAATATTGATTAAAACTCTAGTTCTTTCAATATTAACGATTAACCAACGATTTGTCCATCTGCTGGGCCCCGTCCAGCTTCTGGCCTGTTTACCCTATTTATCTTATTTTTCCGTTTAAAATCATTTGTTTAAGTATAGTCACGTTATTGATTGTGACGTTGCTAAAGCTAAAAAATATGAAAATGTTGATGCATGCTTCTCTTGTAATAAAATATTAACTGTGTCGCAAAAATAATATATTCATTTGCGAATCCACTGTAAGCGATATTCGTTAAAACATTTAGGAAAACACAATAACGAAATGATTTGAAATGAAAAGCCTGGATAAATTAATGAAATAAATACTTTATATTCGGGGCGTAAAACAAGCAACATTGAAGCAATTGTAAATTCACTAATACTTGCAAATTTGTATACGGTTAGAGTGACATTTTTTACAGGTCCGAAAATAATTTGAATTTAAGTAAGTAAAGAGATAAGTGAAAATGCTTTTTCCTTTACTTCATTCCGGTAGATTTCTGCTGTCTGCTTTCCAGTGGTTCGTTAACTGAAAACTATCATGACGTTGAGAGCCTCAATTATATCTCTTAACACGTTGGCTGCCCACTACACCGATCATCGTGTTTTTTGTTCTGTGACCGACGCCGACTACACCGATCGGAGCGATCCTGCGGGTACGGGCTCATAAACAAAAAATTTTCGGCGTCGAGCAAAGCACCTCCAGATTTCGTGGGCAGTCATGGCTTTATAAGGTCCTTACTGACTGCTTGTAACATCGCCAAAGTGATCCTTTGTTCATAATGCGTATGCGGAACGTTATTTAACAACAAATGTCGGAGTATGTATTGTATAATGGAGAAAAAGAATCATGACAAATGGTTGGAATATTACCACGTGCGAGAAATGCTATGAGTGATTTGTTACTAAGTATGAAGCGGTGAGATATAATTTAAAGGTGGAATAGCGATTAAGAATGGGACTCGAAAGAAACTAAGGAAGAGAAAAAGAACCGAACAATGAATGAACACAATGGAGGTTGTAAGATACTTAATCAAAAGTACATAAAGGGTAAACGAAATTTGTAAAATACACTGAGAAAAAATGTACATGAGCGAACTATACATATCATCATTGGCGTAACTAGTTAGGGGGCCGGGTGGGCCTGCCCCCCCCCCCCCCCCAAATGCGGATTGGCACCCCCAAACGCGAAATGGCCCCTCCCTAGGAAATATCGAAATAAATAAAAAAAAACATTCATCTGTCCTATAACAGGTCCTAAATATTTTTTTAGAAAAACACCGCAATTTGAAGCTTGTATAAATTTGAACTATAGGTATACATGATATCGACGCGTGTTACGAAAAGTAGCACGTTTCATTTTTTTCTTATGGACAACTACGTGTAGAAAAAATGAAACGTGCTACTCTTCGTAACGCGCGTCGATATGCTCTTGCTTTTAATAAATCACAATATATTTTTTCTGCTGCGTTTCTTTCTGTTTTTAAAAATTTTGTTTACATTTCCCGAGAGTAAATAATAAATAATTTTTTATTCCGTTTACTCTTTGTTTTAGTGTTAAATAAATATGTAGGTAAATTATTGTTATAAAATGTGTATGTATATAAAAATTTCTATCTATAAAAAGAAGAGAGAGCGCGAGAGGGGGGGATAGGGCCTGGCCCCTCCCAGACAAAAATCCTAGCTACGCCTAAGAATATTATTGAGTATTTATGATACTTCCTAATGTATCGCGAAAACAGTACAGGTAGTAATTAAAACTGCTTCACTATGTAGGAGAGTACATATTTTCGTGCAGACGGTCGACCGAAACTGTAATAGTATAACTGTCACTGTAACTGTAATTGAAAAATCTTTTAAGAAGCGATTTGCTTTTTGCCTTTTGTGTAACTTTACAATGCACGACGCTAAGTATATTTGGTTATTTTAATACACATTTTTTTCTCAGTGTACAGTGTACAATATGTTAATAGGGCGGATGGTAGAGTAATCATTTGCTAAATATTACGTTGCATAAATAAGTATACAGCACCGATGTAATGCGTATCGGCATTTCGATATCGAAAAAGCATCGAATGATTTACTAGTACACGTTATGTGTTTATGGAAGACACTTGTTTCTCTCGGAACTTCACCCTTGTCACACATTAACACAAAACTCATAAATCGAAATCAAACAATTATAGTTTTACGTTTACAGCACTTTACACGCGTATGTACCTATTACGACATAAGTACAGTCTCCTGAATCGTTTGAGAATAATACACATACAAGACACAACTTGTTCTTTTCTTTCTTTTGTATCTAATTCGTTCGAATAATGAATAATTCCTGTTGTGGGAAAAGCTGTCCTTTAGTGCCAAGAATTGCGTACGAAAGTGAATATCGTAACGATGTCTAATCTTGACAACGGATAGTCCTTCTAGCTTTCTATCGCCGCCGTTCGTCCTCGAAATATCGTTAATAGCTCCCAATCGACAAGTGATGAAGATATTAAATCCATTAGCCGATACTTGGGGAGGCCGTAACCCCGAAAAACGTCCCGAAAGAGATTTGCTAACACTCATACTCGCAATTACATCTTATCGGATAAACGCTAACGATATTCCTGTCCGCTGTCACGTGTGGAATATCGGAAACTTTTGGCAAGTTTCATCAATACGAACGGATATTTCTTCGAGGTATTTGCATTGCCCACGTGTTGTCTTTCGAATCCACTTTTCTATGATCTTTATATGTGTGCTGTTTAATAATTATTGAATCATCGCCGTTCGTTTATGTACAACAAACGACACGAGAAAACACATTTTAGAGGCAATCAAGGATTTCGCTGAGGATACGAAGAAGAACGACGCCTTGTCGTGAAAGCGACAACTGATTACACTGGTAGTTAGTGAATGGCTATCAATGAATCAGCAGCGAGACCAAATAACGATGACGTTAGGAGCGAGAGGGCCGCGTTCTTACCATGACACCAGGCTTCCCGGCATCCCCGGGTTTTCCAGATTCTCCTCTAAGTCCCATGGGGCCCTGTAAATATATAAATATCTCGAATCAGCCATTCGACTACAATGTTGGAGAAATGAACAGGGTAGAGCGAAATTCGTGGTACAATCGAAAATAGGGAAGATTCTTCGTGCAAAAAGTCACTCAGAATATGGAATAAAATTTTTTCTTGCGAGATTGCGTTTCTGAAAAAATTTAGGGTAAACTCGGGTAAATTGGTGATACAGGTTATTCGGTGATACTTTTTCATTCATCTGTAACTCGAAATTGTCAGACTCAATTTAGATGGAACAAAGACTAACAGATAGCCTTGATCTTCTAGTTTATGTTTTGGTAAAATAATTAGTCAATTGAAGTTAGTGTGATAGAGTGAGAGACCATTTTGTTCCAGCAGCACATTATTCGTGAAATTTTTCGCGCTAGTTGCGGGCGATCGCTTGTTTATCTAATAAATGTGCTGTAGAAGATAAATGGAAAGTTCAAACTACATATAAGTGATGGTAAAAAGGACACTTTAACAAGTCCTACTCTTGAAATTATCATACAATAAGGCATCGGTGTTAATTTTGCTTACGAACAGTTACTAAATTCTTATTTTTCCAGTTCCCGTACCTGCGTTTCTAATTGTGATGTTCGAAAAATTCTAATGGCAATTACCAGAAACCATGTTTCCTTGCGTCTCGCACATCTAACGATCATGAAACAATTGATTATACACAAAATAACAATAATATAAAATAATATGAAATAGTATAAAATAATATAAACTAATGTAAACTAATGTAAACTAAAGTAAAATTATATAAAATAAAATAAAAAAAGTAATTGATGGCCATATCACGGGCTAGCGAGAACTATCACCGAATTACCAGAGTACTATCACCGAATAACCAGAGCCATCACCGAATAACCAGAGCTATCACCGAATAACCAGAGTATGCCATGACAACGTAATTTTGTATATTTTCAATTAAATATGATTAGTAAATTTCTGTTAACCTATCATTTGTTTCTCTGATGTCTGGCCTATCATCATATATTAGACTCACTTTCAGAATATGTAAATATTAGCAGTTATTAGAGAAATTCTAAAACTATCACCAATTTACCCGAGGTTACCCTACTTTGAATGCTTGTTAAGTGCGCATTCATAATTTGTACCTGTATGTTAGTGTATGTAAACATCAACCATAATACGATTCTCATACCAGTAACAAATTTTTACAGATCTTTTACTTTCTGTTAAGTATGTTGAAAATTATATTTGGGCCAGTTGTGGCTGTAAAATACTTTGACGTCTAAAATTGTCAGATTATAAAGTTTTTAGTTACTTATGCAATGAATTTTAAACATTTTGAGTGGCATCGTTCTGTTTCCATGTCAAGGAATTTCCATCCTGTGCACTGCTTTGGCGTGTTTTAACATTCTGAATGGCGCAAGGTTTTGAACAATGCCCCTTTAAGGGAGGAGATCACTGTAAAATACCGGAAAAATCGATTTTGTCTGTTTTACATTTTCTGAAAGACGTTTCAAGAATGATCTCTCCAAGTTTTATGAAGAAATTCGCAAAATTGATGGATATATAGTATTTTCTGTGAAGTGGTGTGAAGCGCGCGACTGAGTCACGCGGAACTTTGAACGCGTTTTCCTCCGAATGACATTTTTCAACCGTATTAACAGCCTAGAGAGAAAACTATACGTCCAATTG
The DNA here is from genome assembly GCA_929113495.1 of Andrena minutula. Classification (NCBI taxonomy): domain Eukaryota; kingdom Metazoa; phylum Arthropoda; class Insecta; order Hymenoptera; family Andrenidae; genus Andrena; species Andrena minutula. Next base: position 23,582,567 of record OV815993.1, read on the forward strand.
ACATGAGCAAGGGCCATTTATTGTACGGAAAACCCGTCGCTATTACGTGACGATCAGATTTTTGCAATTAACGATCTGCTTCTATCTTTTTTATCAACATTTCCCCAATTTTGTACCCCGAAAACATGATTTTTTCTCAGTGGTCCGCCATTTTGTAATTTTTTGCGATTTTTACTTTTTTTGATCGTCACGTAATAGAGGTAGGCTTCTAGTTTCTAAATATTTTTGTCATTTTGAATTCGGATTAACCAAATGGCCTGGACACTGTCAACGCGACAAGCATGATTTAGCCGCAGCGCACATTTTGACGAAGAGTATAGAGAAAACGGATTTATGAATTTGATTGAAAAAAAATTTTCTTACCCTTCGATATGTAGATCTTAACTATAGTAGGAATTACATTGATTTATTTGCGTTGTTTGATTAAAAAAATTCCCGAAAACACCCTTAGTTTTCGGACCATTACAGTGGTCTCCCCGCTTAAGGGGACTAGGCAGTCGAAAAATCGATTTTTGTATTGCATTTTCCGAAAGTACTATCCTTTCTGAATAAAATGCCGCTTGGTTTATAGTATAATTCGCAAAATTGTAAATTTGGCATTTAAAAATATCAAGCGGCAACCTATAGCGTCGCCTTTGCCCAGAAACTTTAAACGCGTTTTTCTCGAATATTTTTTCCTCTTCTTTTTTCCTGATTGCGAACGAATGGAGGTTCAGATCGACTTGAAAAAAATTACAGAATGTGGAAAACATGTGCCATTTCCAGGCATACCTCTGATGTGGTCCGTAAAAATTCGAGATTTTCATAAAAAAATTAAAAAGTTACCGGATTCTAGTAGCGCACAAACAAGAATGAATTTTTCTCGCAAAAAATCGCCGTTCTTCAGCCACCAACAATTTTTGTTTTTACAGTTTTGTCCGGAAACTATGAATCCAACACACAAGAATCACACCTTTGAAATCGGATTACGTCACATTTTAAGACCGATATTGAGGCAAACCGACAGAAAAACGTTAAAATGTTTACCCGTCTGCAGCGCCATTTTTAAAACACACATATATTTCTTACCAATTTTTTTTCAATCTGTATGGCAGTAATAAACATCGGGTAAAATGATACATCTGGATGTGCTTTCATTTTCTTACAAAGAAATAAAGGACAGATTCTCTTTCTCACGAAAAACGACTGCCTAGTCCCCTTAAGTTGGTCAGACATTTCCGAGCGGTCACCTCTGTTGGTACAGCTTTGTACGAAACATAGAAAGCTGACTTTTTGCTTGGTTGTTTTCAAATTAAAGGATCTGGGACTCTCGGACATTACTTCCGACGCTTTCTAGAAAATATTGATGTGAAAACATGCCAAAACCATGCAGAAGGTGTAAATCCCTCGGCAGTAAAATACGTCAACGCCACTCAAAGTGATATGCAGTTTTTGGAAAGCAGCGGAAGTATCGTCTAAAAAGTGAAAATAGAAGAAATACTATGAACCAAGTTGCGGTGGAACTCCACCCACACGCAAAAAATAACAAAAATTCGTCAGGTGGGCATTTTAACTACTCCACCACTGCATTTTGTTATCAGTACCGCTACAGTAGAATAAATATCGAGCATTCGAAATTTTAACGTTAAATATTTCATAACCTATTAACCGTCTGCGCCCAAAACCATGTATCATTAGCTTCAGTGTTTCAGGCACTATCAGCCTGCAAACGCTCATAAAAAAGACAGCATCACATTTCGTGTGCTGTCCTTGCAAGGGTCCCCGAATGTTTCATCTTAAAACAAACCGAGTCCAGAGTTTGCTTTGTACTTTGTAGCTTGAGTGACGATTCTAGTGCAGCAATCGAGCCCTCTAAGAATTATCTGCTACTAAAAATTTTAGTTTGTGTATTTTCTATTAGATCTTCATGATAGTATTGCCAATAAATTGACGAGATTCTCGTGATGAAAGTGAGTCCAATCTCAATTTCAGTCGTACTACTTTCAAACATACATACTGTACAAATTAGTCTACAAAATTCAGAAGCGATTCCAAGTATGGTACGGCACGGAGGTGCAGTAATTTCTCGATATACGAAACAGAGCTTTTGTTCCGAATAAGAAAATTCTTATCCCCTCCAAGTCGGGGAATCCTCTTTGGAACCACTCAACCGTCAAAATGTACGACCTGCTGTACTTCAAAATAAGGAATCGGCGGTTAATATCGGTGAGATGACAAAATATGGTCCCGTACACGATATTAGGAATGATCGAGTCTCGAGCCAGTTCCTGTTATAGACTTACTGTATAGCAAACTCGTAAAGACCTAGAGTCAGAATCTATATAAGGGTGGTCGGAAACAGGTCTCAAAATCTTCAAGGGGTGATTTTACATGCCAAAGTGAGGTGATAGTTAATAATGATGAAATTGTGTAAATTCTCGTTGTAAGATCGCCAGACCTTGTTCGGCCTATTAATCCTTGCAAAGCAAGAATTTGTTTCTAATTTGCACTGCTGTAAAAATAATTTTCCAACCTGAAAAAAGATTATTCGAGAAGGCTGACCTTTCTAGATTAAAATAAAAAAGGAATCAACTGAATCCGACAAATAGTTTTCGAAAAAAAATTCGTAAGTATACCCCTTTTAACGCAAATAGGCGAAATTGCAAAAGTTAAGATCCTGCATTTTTTAAACAAATTCGAAATCGGCAAAATGTTAATTTAATTCCCTATTAATTCCGTTAATTACCAGTAGTGACTATAATTTCACGAGGACTACAATATATTTTGGTTTAGACAGAATCCCAGACATTAAGGAAAAAAGTAACCTATTTGACGTGGAATGGCTCTGATACATTCAGATCTATCTTCCCTAACCGGAGGAATCCCCCCCCCCCCTCCTCCCTCGGAACGAAGCAAGCGTAAAGGCCCCCATACGCGAGTGAGCAGTCTCTCTCGGCGGGAGAAGGTGATGTCACATAGACCCATATACATTAAGGGGGGAGACCACTGTCTCAAATCTGAAAATTTTTATTTTTTCTTTTTACATTTTCTGAAAGACGTACGTTTCAAGAATGTTCTCTCCAAATTTTATGAAGAAATTCGCAAAATTGACGGAGATATGGTGTTTTTCGTGAAGCGGTGTCAAACGCGCGACTGAGCCACGCGGAACTTTGAACGCGTTTTCCTCAGAATGACATTTTTCAACCGCGTTGACAGTCTACAGGGAAAACTATACGTCCAATTGACACGAGCAAGGGCATTTATTGTTCGGAAAACCCGCCTCTATTACCTGACGATCAGTTTTTTTCAATTTTCGACCTGCTTCTATTTTTTTTATCAACAATTCCCTAACTTTGTACCAAAGAAAAAATGATTTTTTTTCAGTGGTCCGCCATTTTGTTATTTTTTACAATTTTTACTATTTTTGATCGTCACGTAATAGAGGCAGGCTTCTAGTTTCTAAATATTACTGTTTTTTTGAATTCCGATTAACCATATGGCCTGGACACTGTCAACGCGACAAGCATGTTTTTGCCGCAGTGCAAATTTTGACGAAGAGTATAGAGAAAACGAATTTGAATTTGATTGAAAAAATTGTTTTTTGTTTTATGTACATATTAACTATACTAAGCAATAAATTGATTTGCTTGCATTGTTTGGTTGAAATAAATTCCCAAAAACACCCTTAATTTTCGGACCATTATAACTCGGAAAAAAGATTTTTTTTTTACATTTTCTGAAAGACGTATGTTTCAAGAATGTTCTCTCCAAATTTTATGAAGAAATTCGCAAAATTGATGGAGATATGGTGTTTTTCGTGAAGCGGTGTCAAACGCGCCACTGAGCCACGCGGAACTTTGAACGCGTTTTCCTCAGAATGACATTTTTCAACCGCGTTGACAGTCTACAGAGAAAACTATACGTCCAATTGACATGAGTAAGGGCATTTATTGTTCGGAAAACCCGTCGCTATTACGTGACGATCAGCTTTTTTCAATTTTCGACCTGCTTCTATTTTTTTTAACAACATTTGTCCAATTTTGTACCCCGAAAACGCGACTTTTTTTTTCAGTGGTCCGCCATTTTGTTATTTTTTACAATTTTGACATTTTCTGATCGTCACGTAATAGAGGCAGGCTTCTAGTTTCTAAATATTACTGTTTTTTTTAATTCCGATTAACAATATGGCCTGGGGCCTGTCAACGCGACTAGCATGTTTTTGCCGCAACGCAAATTTTGACGAAGAGTATACAGGAAACGGATTTATGAATTTGTTTGAAAAAAAATTTTTCTTACCTTTCGATATGTACACTATTAACTATACTAAGCAATAAATTGATTTACTTGCGTTGTTTGGTTGAAATAAATTCCCGAAAACACCCTTACATTTCGGACCGAGACAGTGGTCTCCCCCCTTAAGGGGTCATATACGTTTCTCGGCGCTAAAATGTGGTCAATGTTTGGAAGTAATTCAGGGATAAACTATTAGTCCGATTGGTTTAATTATTTTTGTGTTTTATAGGTATACGTTTATAGATTATAAAACAGGTATGAGAATTTCAAAATTTTTAAAAATGTGGCGTCCGCGGGCAGTGTCGTAGAACATGTTTTCTGGCGCCGCCCAAAACGGTGGGCATGATTCAGCCCGTACGAGTGGTCTGAAATTAAAATCACCGATTTTTTAACAATCTGTGGGATCATAGTTATCGTGTGTAGGCGCCATTTTTTCAAAAAAAAAAAATTGCGGAAATGGTAGCACTTTGAAGAAAAGGGTCGTGATTTTCGCTATAAAACTCGTACGTTTTTGCTTGTTATTAAAAAATGGTTCAATTTAATTGAAAAAGCTCTCCTAACACGATAACGAATCTTATGTAGAATATGTATGTAAATAATGAAGTTAATCGGATGAACGGTGAGGCAGTTATCATGCCCACCGTTTTGAAAAATGCTGTTTCGAGAAAAACACACATTTTTAAAAAATTTTCAATTCTCATACCCGAGGTATGTAAGCATAGGTATATACCTATAAAACACAAAAAGAATTAAACCAATCGGATTAATAGTATATCCCTGAATCACTCGCACACGTTGTAACGCTGAGAAACGTATATGACCCCTTAATACGAATTGTGCACACCATGCGAGGACACCCCACTCTACTATTCCCTACTATGTCATTGACAATGAGTGCCAACACTTCCAACTTCCAATAGCTGTTCTCCTTCTAGTTACTCCCTACCTAGGTCACTCACAATGAGCTGCGGCCATGTTTTCCCTCCTTATGGCAACTCTGCCTGCGAGCATGGCACGAACTGCAAGCTCGGCGAATATGTTCGTTAGTGTGTGGGATCAATGAACGGTTAAAATGTTTGGCTCGTGAAATGCTCTGCTCGCTGGAAATTGTCCATACGCCAAGCGTCGAGCTTAGCGCAACTGAGGCTCAGGATTGACAGAAGTAGGAATACATGACCGCGTATGGAGCTCAGTGACGTGGTGCTTGGGCACCTTAAAAGACAACGATTCTTTCTTATTCCTTTTCTTCGACTGCCGACTACCACTATCGGCAAAACATAATAAACACTAGCTCGAGCTAGAATATGATGATAATGGCTTGCATTGTTCATGTTATAAGACTCTGTTCGGGCCCGAGTGGTGATCTTATAACGAGCATTTACTGTACTGCCAGCAGTGCTTTAGTTAGGTCGTGTACGGCGACGGTGCCTAAAAATACTCACTTATTTCATGGTCAAAGTGATAACATACAACGCGACGCATCACTGGTGTCTTTCTAGGTGGGTCCGGCAGGGATGAGCAACTTCTTCCGTATCGGGAGCCGCAAAATCCCTAATACCAATCAGCCGGTTCTCCCACCATTAACAATATCAGTAATTTAGGAGCGCGAGCTCCGTGCGGATCACATGCCGCCAGTATAGAGTGTCAGAGTTAAATAGATATGGAGCGGGTCGTTCTTCTACAGCGCTACAGCTCAGCGGGGCAGGTAAGTCGGAGATGGGGCCGCATCACTGATCTGTATATACTACTGGATAGTGAACGAGGAGAGGCGGCTTGTGCCGAATAGAAGCCATTTTGATCTGAGTAAGATTCTCAAGTGTGACGTCACACAGCGACGCAAAGTCATAGCTGGCCAAAGCAAACAATCAATTCGTAGTTGGTGTCTGATTACGACAGAATAAAAATGGTGAGAACGTGCATGTTTTGTGGTGCAAAAAAAATGGGGGACGATTTGACGTATCACGGGTAGGTAAAAATAACATTTATATGCTACTTGTAGGTTAAGTGGAACTTCTTACTCATAATAAATATTCCTAAGGAAATAAAATACTGTGTTGCATATTTATGTATTTTCTACACTTCTTACAGATTAAATTTGATTATATATTAAATTAAATTTGTTCATCTGTTCAATGACATGATATTGGTAAGTAAAACAATTCCTAATTCTAATTTTCAAATTGTACGTATATAATGTATATGATGTATAATTATTAATCCAGGCCCGTCGAAGGGTTTGCTCGTGCGAGCAGCCGCGAGTTGCTCTTCGCTCTCGGAGCCACGGAGCCAGGCCCAAGAGCGAAATGCCTTCTTGGAGGGGGAATCTGTGAACGCTACCTATCCCCACTCTTTTACGGCTGCCGTTCTTGCCGTCGCTCTTGCCTTCGTTCGCAACAGCTCGCAACCACTCGTGGCCGCTCTTCGAGGGCAAGAGCAAAAGTTGGACGGGCCTGTATTAATCTAATCTTACACCACTTCTTTTAAAAATAAGTAATATTTATTTGTATCTTATTGCATAATGTATACTTTCATATTTATATTGTATATATTTTTATAGTCGGAATTTATTGTATGTATGGTATATTATTCTTAAGTATTAAATATGAATGATACAGTTTTATACGATATATATTTTAAATTTACGTCAATTTTTATATCTGTCATATAATTTTATATCTTATTACATGTGTACTTTTATTGCATTTAATAAAAATGTTTTCATATTTATATTTAATGTGTTTTTATCTTAAACATAATCAGTTCATTATCTATTTTCTTATTTTGGGCCATCTATACTTTTCCTTTTGTTTTATGTACGTTTATTTTTTATTACATCTTTTATTTAAAATAATAATTTTTTACATGCACTTATTCGTTACGTATATCTCCCTTTATTACCGTTCAAATTTACGGCTGCAAAGTGAAAATCTTACTCAGATTAAAATGGCGCCGGGATCTTCAAGTCAGCACACGGTTTTAATACGGGATACGTTATCCAGTAGTATATACATATCAGTGGGCCGTATGCGGCCCGTGGGACGCGAGTTGCCAGGCCTGGGTAGTGATCCTCTAGGGAGCGATTGGAAAATGTGTTCGCGTTTTCTATTGGTCGACACCATTGCTCACCTAAACCGGAAATAGAGAGAGCAAGCAAATAAGTAGAAAAAGAAAGAAATACTGCTCGCTCTTAATTGATACGTGCCCCACCACCATTTATCTGCGTAACTTTTCCTATTGGGCGAAGCAACAACATCTACCAATTGGATTCGACAACATTGAGCGATAAGTGGGCAGCACAACTTCGCAGCCCAATAGGCAACGCACACGGACGGGGGTAGGAATATGCTTGTGTGCAGTGCGATAGGAAGAAAGTGGAGCACGACGATAGGTCCTAATGGAGGTAAACATCTGTCCCACGTCCCACGATTTTGGCATCACTGCCGCTGACACCCACTCGCACGAGGCACGCGTAGATACAGACCCCATACACAGTGGAGCCGACCGTGACGGTTCAAATTGTGAAAATGGGTTAGCGCGGTCGGCTCTTTATGTGTATGAACCTGTATCTACGCGCGCCGTCTGCGTGTGCATGCGTGCGAGCGAGCGTAAGATACGGCGTGCCCAGCTGACACGGGTTTAAACTGCATGGCCCGAAAGTTCTACCGCTAATATTCAACTGTTAATTTCGGATCAGGCATAATAGCAGCTGCGCTGAGCCTCACCCATTCCGTGACCTGCGATACGGTTTATTGCTACCTCTGTATATAATGTTAAACATGGAATAAAGACGATTTAGTATTATTATTATTAATATCTTGAGAATGAAGCTTCGGAACCCAAAACGGTAAATGACTTTTTGATTTTTTTTTTCATAAACAATTTGCACGTTTCGAATTGACCCATTATTTTGGAATACCTCGTATGGCTCTATACACGCGAGGATTCCCCCTTTGTTAGCCCCTACTACGTCACTGAAAATGACTCTACTACCTCCTACTACGTCATATTCTGGCAACTCTGGAGAGTAGTAGAGGGGGAATCCTCGCATGGTGTGCACAAGTCGTATTAATCTATATCAGGCCTGGGAATTAAGTGAACGCAGCGGCCGATTTTCAGAGGTAACGCCTCCTTTCTCCCACCGCGCGTCTTCGCCCCCACGGCGGCCAAGGAGCTTGGAGCGCCTCAGGCCCGTACCATATGAACCGCACGTGGCGCGTTGACGAAACAAAAACGCATCTACAATCGTGCTCTGTGAGACGATGTGGAAACCTATTTAAATAATATTGATACAATGTCACCCTAATAGGCTACGCGCGGTTAACGTGGTACGGGCCTGAGGCGCACCTAGCTGCTCGGCCGCCGCGGGGGCCAAGACCTGCGGCGGAAGAAAGGAGGCGTTGCCTCTGAAAATCGGCCGCTGCGTTCACTTAATTCCCAGGCCTGATCTATATATAAAGCTCGCCGTTACGTGGGCTTTATCTATATAGATCTCCTTTCATTCCAGTACAGTGCCGTCATTTCAGTAGGTTTCGACTGGATCGAAAGTCTACCTTTGAATCCAACATTGCAGCGTTACTGGAAGTGTCTAGACAGCTCCACTCAGTGCTGGCTGAAGCGTAGTATAGTGTACATGTGTTTACAAAACACATAGAGTCATATGTATGTGTGCCACTAACAGTCTACCACTTTCAACGGTTCAAAAAAACCCTGGGCTGTCGTCTACTCGGCCATAAGGGTTTTTACGTGACAAGGTGTACCAGCGATGAGAGAAATTATAGTTTGTGCACAAACGACTGAGTAGTGGGCGATGGTACGAAAAGTACAAACACATATGATGACATTCTAAAATGCAAGAAATATTTTCTTTGCAGAGTACAAACCAAAATAATTACAAATCTTGAGTTTAGTGAAAAGGACAATGATTGAAAGAATGAAAAAATTACTCGGCTACCGCAATCCGTTCCGGAGTTATGTGAAGAAGAATGTTCACTGTGGTTTTCAACTTCTTCATATGTATTCATTTTGTTAATATAATCAGTGTCCTTTCCATTGAACTCCATATTTTTGACTATTCTGGCTTATAATCTGCAAAGAAAATATTTATTCGTTAGAATGTCGGCATGTGTGTTTATTATTTATGATTGTTGGCTATTGCATTACTTATTCTGTTTGTTCCCGCACAAATTGACACCAGAATTATTTTGATAGGTACTAAATTCCTCGCAATCAGAGTTTCGGGGCGCAACTCCCCTCGCGGCCTGATGACGTTATTACGATAACATTTTGTGTGAGACATGAAGCCTAAGGACCTACCAACGCAATCGTATATTTTTCTATTTAATGTACTACTTATGGTCGAAGAGTAATTGAGGGGGACCATTTCGTGACCCCCCACTATCCGAACATAAGAGGCTGAGTTGTAATATGTTGTTACGTTAAAAGACTGGGACAAGGTAGACATTGATCGATTTCCAGTCAAACCACTCGCTTGATCCAGTGGTTAGACTAATGTAAACCCATATTTACACAGTGAAAGAGCCACGAAAAGCGACATTTCCATCTATGACACATTGCTCTGTAGCACGGATAACAGCGCCACTGAATGCCACGCGGCCATGGCCGTTCTGTTAGTTCTCTTTCCAATTTGACTTCTCTTCTAACAAAATTTCTTCGACTTTTACACTAATAATAATGTTAATTCAACAATGATACGCATGCGAATATAGCATTATGAACACTATTCACAAACTACAAAAGAACAGAATACGTTGCATAATTCGCTTTAGATAGGTGTATAATGTAAATATGTTTATGCATGTGTAGGGATCCGTTGTGGGTACTGACGCTTCACCAGAGGGCCACGAGGCATGAGAGGTTTCTCGCCGGTGGTCGTGGTCCCTCCCGGTTTGTATATATAGTAGTTGCGTCCTAGTCCTGATACCCAGCGTGTCTAAGGCAGGGTCCCGCCAGGTAAGCCTTACTGATGCGTCCTCTGGCGGGCCCGGGACGAAACGCACTTTCCTTTTCCTTCTCCATTGAAGGTGGTGACCCCTTTATCCGGGTAGTCACTACACTGGGGATCTGACGGGAGCGAAGGAAATGGATGCTGCAAAATAGCGTTTTGGAACGTGGCAGGTCTAAGGGTACGTTTATGTTGGAGCTGCGATAATAGCGAAGAAAAAGAAATATTTCTTTTTCGACGCTTTTATCGTTGGTCATCAATATAGTCATCTCGCTCTTATCGTCACTCTGATCGTTTATCGCAGCTCCAACATAAACGTACCCTAAGGAATAAAGATGATGAATTCTGGAAGGGGCTGGAGGATTGGGACATCATGGTTCTAAGCGAAACGTGGGTAGAGGAGAAGGACTGGGGTTTCGTGGAGAAAAGGGTGCCAAGGGGATATGTGTGGGAGAGTCAGTGGGCAAAGAGGGAAAGCAAAAAGGGAAGGGCTATAGGAGGGATGATGATGGGGGTAAGAAAAGGGCTAGATATGGAAGAGGGCAGGAGCGGGGAGAAAGAAGGGCTAATGATGAGGAAAGTGAGGATAGGGGGGGAGTGGTGGAGAATAATAGGTGTGTATGTTATCAGAGATTTACAAAGGAAGCTGGATGAGCTGAAAGAATGGACAGAGGAAAGAGAGGATGGAGTAAGAATCGTCATCGGGGGGGACTTTAACGCGAGGACAGGGAGGATAGGGGGGGAGGTATGGGACATAGAAGAGGAGGGGGAGGCAACGGGGCAAACAGGGAATCAAGGGATAAGGTGGTTAACGGGGAGGGGAAATTGCTATACAAATACGTAGAGGAGAGGGGGTGGGAAATTCTCAACGGAAATGTAGAGGGAGACGAGAAGGGAGAGTGGACTTATACAGGAGGTAGGGGAAGTTCAGTGATTGACTACGTGCTCGGAAATGAAGATACGAGGGAGAGGGTGGTAAGAATGGAAGTTGGAGAGAGGGTGGACTCCGACCATCACCCAGTTGTTCGGTGGCTGAGAGGGGAGGGGAGGGGCAGAGTGCGGAAGGGAAAATGGGAAGGGTGAGGGGATGTGAGCGAGGGAATTGGACGGAGGAGGGAAGGAGGGAGTTTGTAAGGGAATTTGGGAAAAGGGCTATCGAGGGGAGTGGAAGAGGAGTGGAGGGAACTGAGGGAAATAACAAATGGGGCAAGAGATAAGATGGGAAAAGGAAGGTATAAGGGAGGGAGAGGAGGGTGGTGGGACGAGGAGTGTAAGGAGGAAAAAAGAAAGGTAAGAAAAGAGTTGAGAAGATGGAGGAGTGAAGGAGGGGAGGGGGGGGGAATATAGAGAGAGTAAGAGGAGATATGGGAGGTTATGTGAAGAGAAAAAGAAAGAACAGGTAGTGAGTTGGGAAAAAAAACTGGAAGGGGTAAGGACAGAAGGGCAAATGTGGAAGGTGTTAAATAGGGAAAAGAAAAGGAGAAAGACGGTAGATGATAGGATTAAAGTGGTGGACTGGGGGAGTACGTCAAAGGAATGTTAGGTGGAGTGGAGTGGAGGGTGAGAAGGGGTGGAGAGGAGAAAGGAATGAGGATGGTGAGGAGGAGATAGGAAGGCAGGAAGTAAGAAGGGTGATTGGTAGGTTAAAGGAGGGGAAAGCGGGGGGAGGGGATGGGATCACACCCTGGCGCGATGTCGGGAGTGGGTTGACGACCGCCGAGTCCTGGAGGCGCAGCTGGGCCCCGATCTCAGTCTGCCGACGGTCGTGCGTCGGATGGCTGAAGATCGGGGCTGCTGGGAGGCCGTGTCACTCTTCGCGGAGCTAATAATGCTCGAGAAGGAGGAGACGGAGGGGGACAGGCAACGGTCGGGTCAACCGAGCCGTATCCCGCGGCCTCCTGGCAGTCGACGACGCGCGAGACAAAGATGACCCGGGGCCGGGGGACGCGGTCCAGCGACATTATAGGTCGCCCGCTCCCCCGGTAATGGCCCCGGCCGCGCGCCGCCGTCGACTCCCCCCACGACAGTGTTGGGGGGAAGGGAGGGAAGTCCGGGGGGGGGTGAAGATAACCCCCCCGGCAAAAGTGCCCTCTGTGAGAGAGAGGGGTGTGGGAGGGAGAGGTGGGTGCCCCCCCCCCCCCAGGGCCACCACAGTCTTCACGAGTGCCGCCGTGGACGCGCGGTGGCAGCGCGTCAATTCCGCGGCGGCGGTGAGAGGTAGAAGTGCGGAGGGTCCCGCTGAGGAATGGGCCCTCTGCGGGGGCGACTACCAGTTGTCGCCCCCTCTGAAACGATCGAGCAGCCCCGGGGGCGGGTGGGCCACCGACGGGCCGCCGAGTGTTCTCTAGCGGCCCTCGTGGTCAGTTACACACTCGTCCCCCAACCACTCCGGCCCGTTGCTACATCCCAGGGCCGAGCGGGGGGCTGTTCGATCGCGGGGCCGTGGGGTGGGGGTGTCGGGGGACACCACTCACCCTAGCAGCAGCGGCCCCCAAATGGCGGCGCGGGCGTATGACCCGTCGCGCGTCGCTGAGACGAAGCTGGGGGAGGTAAACTTCTCCCCCAGGGAAGACCCCGACGCGACAAAGTGCGTCGGGGGCTTGGGCGGCGTCGTACCGCAAGCGCAGGAGGGGGAGGCAAGCGAAAGTATCGCTAGTTTGATCTCGCACAAGTCCTCCCCCTCAGGCGCGCGGCGCCGCTCCCGAGGAGGTCATCTTGGTGGTTTTAGTGGGTTCGAGTCCCACATAACCCCCCGCCCGCCCCCGCGGGCCGGGGGTATCCGTGGGGATTTCCACCAAGTAAAAAAAAAAAGGGGAAGAGGAGGGGGAAAAGTTCTGGACTGCCAGGGGGGTAAGGCAGGGGTGTCCACTGAGCCCTAGTCTCTTCACCTTGCTAATGGCGGACCTTGATGAGGTTTTGGAGAAAGGTGGATGGGGGGCTGTGAAACTGGGGGGGAGGAAGATGTACACATTGGCGCATGCCGATGATGTAGCGGTTCTTGCGGAGGATGAGGAGGGAATGAGGGGGATGATTCCGAGGTTGGAGAGTTACATGGAGGGGAAGGGGCTGGATGTGAATATAGGAAAAACGAAGATAATGAGGTGTAGGAAAGGGGGGGGGGAGGCGACATGGAAAAAAGTGATGTGGAGGTGGAAGGGAAAGGAACTAGAGGAGGTAGGAAAGTATACGTACCTAGGGTATACGGTAATGAGGAGCGGGGGGTAGGAGGCCCACGTGGAGGAGAGAATAAGAAAGGGGGCGGCAGTGATGGGGAGGGTGTGGGGAATCGGCAAAAGGAAATTTGGTAAGGATTGGGGAAAGAGACTGTGGCTTTTCGACAAGTTGGTGTGGCCGGTGTTGAATTATGGAGTGGAAGTGTGGGGATGGAGAGAGGGAGAAAATGGAAGCTTTGCAGGAGAGGTTTCTAAGGTGGGTGCTGGGAGTGGAGAGGAGCACGCCGGAATATATAGTGAGAGAGGAATTGCAAAGAGGGTTGTTGAAGGGAAGGGCGGGGTTGAGAGCATGGGGATTTGAGAGGAAGCTAGAGGAGGGGGGAGGAGGAGAGCTGGCTAGGTTGTGCTGGGGGGAGATTAAGGAAAGGGCGAGAAGGGGTAAAGTGCTGGACGGCTGGGAGGAGGAAAGTAAGCATTTCTACGAGGGATTGGGATGGAAGGTGGAGGAGGTGGAGGAGGTGGAAAGATTAAGAGAGGGGGAGTGAGGGGGAAGGAGATAGTAGATAGGGACACAAAGAGTCAGGAGGAGGAAAGGTGGGGAAAGATACGGGGAGCGAAGTATAGTAGGTGGTATGGGGCGGTTAAGGGAAAGGGAGTGCCGGGTTACCTGAAGAAGGGATGGGGGGAGGGCAGATGGCAACGAGTTGGATGATTTAGGCTAGGGACTGAGATGAGGGGTAGAAAATACTGGGAAGATGAGGACAAAAGGTTGTGTAGGATGTGTGGATGGAAGGAGGAGACCTGGCAGCATGTATGGGAGGTATGCTTGGGTTGGGGGGAGGAGAGAGGGTGGCAGGGTATGGTAGGGGAAGTGTTGGGGGATGAGGGAGAGGGGGAGGGGTGGCTGAGGAGAATTGAGAATTGGAGGGGAGGGGGTGAGAGTATGCAGGATGGGGATGGAGAAATGAATGAGCAAAGGGATGCGTTTGAAGAAGCGTGCGGAAGCGGAGGTCAGGGTTAGGGAGCGAGAGGCGTCGGTTGCGTGCGAGGTGGATAGGGTAGAGGGGCGAGCGTGCGAGCGTATGGCGGCGGGGAGGAAGTGGCGGGAGGCGTTTTAGGTTAAGGATTAGGCTAAGGTTAAGGCATAAGTTAAGTCTAGGTTAACAGTAAATAGGGTGAAAGGTTGTAGTGGAGGTGTATGTAGGCAAGAGGAAGATTGTAACCCCTAGGGGATCAAATAAAGAGTACTACTACTACTTTAAATTATCCATCATTAAAAGGAAATAATTTTTCCTCATTTCTCGGCGCAGATTGCATTCCGATATCTTTTATTGTTCAAAAGTTATACGAAAAAGGCCCCACATTCTTCAACCCCTGCCGGAAAATTTAAAATAACTCTTTGCGACGATAATTTGAAGGAGAGCATCCTAAAATTTTCGAAGCACGGGCATCACTGCTGCCTAGCGGTCGCTGGCAACCCTCCGAACGCCGAGCCGGTGCATGGTTGTAGCGGAATGCGTCCGTGAGGCGCTGTTGCCATTTTACCTGTTCGCGCGCGCGTAGGTTGCAGTTTTAACGGATGACCCTGTATAATAAGAGTCTGGACACGAGTGACAGTCCGCCATGTTTGATTGAAATCCCACGAGAGAGAAAGAGATATACGCCATTTCACTCTTAACCATTCTTAACAACTCTTACGTTTATGGTAGCAAATTTATGGCAATGCATTGCGCATTTAAATACGTGTAATAAAAAAACATATATCAAATCGAACACAAGATTTAGGTTTTTACTTTATATCTTCATTATCTTGGTATAATGGCCAAATTTAAAAATCAGCGGGAATAGATGAAAAAACGGGCCGATCAAAAACCCAAATGCACATTTTCAGATCAATAGATAGTAAAATACTGCCATAAACGTAAGAGTTGTTAAGAGTGGTTAAGAGTGAAATGGCGTATATCTCTTTCTCTCTCGTGGGATTTCGATCAAACATGGCGGACCAATCAAAAAGTGGCCTTCTCGTGTCCAGACTTTCATTATAGTGTCTCTACACTACAGAATATCGTGTAATAAAGGGTGACCGCGGGAAGACAGGAACGCTGGATATCTCCTAAAGTATTGGAGACAAAAATTTTTTTACATGGAATTGCATGGTTCAAGAGGGCCAATTTATTAGCGCAGACGAATTTTTTTATGGATTATTATTTTAAAAGATACGACAGTCAAGTTCGTTTTTTTAAATGGAACCATTTTTTTAAGAGTTCACTTGATAGTGCGTTCCAAGACAAATTCAATAATCTTTAATGTATACATTTTATTTCCACTGGTTTTTTGAGATATTGCGCTTGCAAATTTACTGATTTTCTCTGGAAGAAAACCCGCTGGAAGAGCAAGCACCGGGGGCGTTCTTGCTGGCGTCACGGGTGGCATTGCCTTTTGAAACAGATACGTACCTGCTAAAAGTCTACGCTAGGAATGGCAGGCCTAACGACTGGACAATTCTTTTCCATCAGAAATGCTATTTAGGTAGGTACATCTGCGCTATCGATAAGCGCACCGTTAATGTTTCAAAACGTCATAAAATTTACTTAGAGTTTGTGGGCAAGGAGAAGTAGGAAAATATGACTCAATTTTCAACTTGAATAGTCTTTTATTTCGCACTTGTTTCTACGCTCGGATGATAAATAATGAAAAATTTCTTACTACGCTGAAAGGAATATTTCACATTTTCACCCTTGACTGCGGGGGGTCGACCACGATTTGCCGGGGTCGGTCGCGGATTCATGAATGTTTCAGAAATAAAATAATTCTTTATTCTTTAGCGTATCGATATTGAAGTGACACCGATGTATTCCTTATGTTTTCCTAATGAAGATCATACCAAATTTCATGTAAATCGGACTATTTTTAACCAAGTCAAGTCAACTTGAAATGATATACCTAAATCGATTTTCCATGGAATTTCGTTCATCATGATACCAATTACGTTTTCTTGGTGTTAGTTTCATCGTCGAAAGATAAGGAATCGATGGGTGTCGTTTTCGCAAAAATCTGATGAGAAATGCGCAAGTCGAAGATTTCTCACTTCTTAATAGGGACTCGAACCCCTTCGAGGGTCGAAAGCCATAAAATTCGGTGAGGCACTGCGGGAGGGTTGCCCTCGCCACGGGGTACTAAGCTGCATCCTTCGACAGGCGTAGCTCCAGAATCACCCTGTATCATTTGTACAGTGTGTGACCCGACTACCCTCCGTGTAATCGGTCTGCGCGAAGTAGGGCGCAAGTTCGATCATTATTAGTACTCCTTGTTTCTATCGTCTCCTAACTTCAATAACTGGCATCCAGACATCTATGCTCTTACAATCCATCGTCAATAAGCCTCGTGGAGAGACACAGGATTCTTCAAGGGGTAGCCCGCTGTTGACGCGAGGTCGTCCCTAAAAATTCGCACAGATCCCTTATCTCTCGAATATGAACACGAGCTACACGTGCGAGAGAAGGTGGGCATTGGGGAGGAACTATTGCTGTGCAGAGTGTCTCTTCAAGAGAGCAGCCGTTTGCGAGGGATGCAAATCCGATTGGTCCTAATACAATCTGCTCCCTATAGTTGAAATTTGGTCTAGCAACTTTCACACCTCCTAACTCCAACCAATCGAACTTGCGTCCTTCCCAAAAGAACCGGCCATCCGAGCGTACAAGCAAGTGCGAAATAAAAGACTATTCAAGTTGAAAATTGAGTCATATTTTCCTACTTCTCCTGCCCACAAACTCTAAGTAAATTTTATGACGTTTTGAAACATTAACGGTGCGCTTCTCGATAGCGCAAATGTACCTATCTAAGTATCATTTCTGGCGGAAAAGAATTGTCCAGCCGTTGGGCCTGCTATTCCTGGCGTAGACCTTTGGCAGGTAGGTATCTGTATGGTCGGTGCTGGCTATTCCAGCGAGTTTTCTTCCAGGGAAAATCAGTAAATTTGCAAGCGCAATATCTCAAAACCAGTGGAATTAAAGTGTATACATTAAAGCTTCTTGAATTTGTCTTGGAACGCACTATCAAATGATCTCTTTGAAAAAAATTGTTCCATTTAAAAAACCGAACTTGACCATTGTATCTTTTAAAATAATAATCCATAAAAAAATTCGTCTGCGCTAATAAATTGACCGCTTCGAGTCATGCAATTCCATGTAAAAGAATGTAATTTCACAAAATTTCCATGTGGGCGTTCACGTAATGCGTTGCGGTGGGAGAGAGCCCTGTTTCCTCCTCTAATTAAATTTGTAACTTTGGTTACAAATTGCATCGTAGCATTCAATGTTAAAATTTTACCGCACAGTGCGTCTTGATGTATGATGCAGGGAAAAGTTGGACAAGAAACTCCATTATTTCATAAATGCCCTTTTAATCCGAAAATACGGAGGAATTACAAAGTGTAGTGCTATTGTTACCGATGGTGCGAAAGCCATAGTAGGTTCAAAGCTCGGATTTGGGTTTAAAAATTTCTTCAATGTTTGGTTCTACATACAGATGCGAAAGTGCGTTTTCCGGTATGAAACATATAAAATGTAAATATCGATCAAGATTAGCGGATCAGTCATAATCTTCGCTAAGGATAGCCATAACTAAAATTGATATGGATATACCATCCCTCGTCAATAATATGACGCGGCCTCAATGTTCACATTCACATTCACAGAGACGAGTAAAAGTAAGTATATATCAGTTCGCATCGTCCTATTAAATATAATTATATGTAAACGTATGGCCGTGGCAGGCCGTAGCAATCAAATGTATTTATGTCTGTGTAGAGACGGACGAATGCGACTGCGATCGTCAATGTTTAGTAGGCATGGGGGAGGAGGGGGGGGGGGGGCGTTCAGCGTTGCAGCAAGGCGGAGGAGCCCCCGGCAACTCGTGAGTCGTCAGTTAGTCAGCTCTGCTTTAGGAGATGTCCAGTCTTCCCGCGGACACCCTATAGATGGGAATGTCGCCTTTCGTGGCTCTTTCACTGTGTAAGTGCGGGTCTGTTCGGGATTAATTTTTATTTAGTGTACAAATGGAAGGGCAATGATTTCACATCCAACAACTAATCGAAAATATAGAATAATTTTTTTTATATTGCCCGAGAAAATTGACTTTGAATTTCGGCCAGGTACATGCGCACGCACCGAAGTACAGTTTTAGGCGCCTGAACGACACGGTGACTTATCGTCAAATGGGGTAACTTTGACCACAAAACGCTCCGCTGTCTAGAGAACTAAACAAGTTATGACATTTTATTCTATTGTTTTGACTTATTTTTTCATGTAGAATCACCATCGTTCCGCTTGTACCACCAGTTACAGGACACCTTGTATACAGGGTATCTTAAAAATGTTGCAGGTCCTTGAAGCGGGTGACTCGTGGGGTCATTTGAAACAACTTTCTCCTTAGCGAAAATGTTCTTCGAGGCTATGTTAACGAAATATTAACAAAATAACCGACCAATCAGACCACGAGTCTACCAGCCGAGCTCCCGCAGTAACGTGGCTACGCGCTGCACTTGTACTGTGAACAAGCAAGTCGGTATGCACCGAAGGAAATTGCGTGGAATAGGAAATAGAAAAGACTTAACAATTCACCTGCAGTTTGAAAACCTGTGTAACTAAGTCGCTGTACCAATCTTGGTCATCGACGGACGCGCCTGGTGCACGGCTGGTCCCAGGTATACGATACGGTCCAAGCGCAGCGCCTAGCTTCGCTATCGTGAGAGCTTGGCTGGCAGACTCGTGCTCTGATTGGTCGTGTTTTTTTGTTAATATCTCGTTAACAATGCCTCGGAGAACATTTTCGCTAAGGTAAATATTGATTCAAATCACCCCACAAGTCAGCCTTGTCAAGCACTTACGATGTATAAAATTTTATTACATGAATCGCTAATTAAACTCAAAAACAATCTCTAAACAATACAAAAGTTAATAAAAATTTATAGTTTGCCTGATAGTGAATATGCTACCATTAATCAGAAACTGTTATCTGTTTACCACGGGGAAGCCTAGATTGGAATGGCGTAAACGGCCCTGATTCTTTTAGGCCTTAATCGGTGCCACATGAGGGATAAAATTACGAGTTCGCTATACCTCCGTACTGTAATATACAGACAGTGAATTCAAATCCCTCGGACTGACCACACATATATAGTGAGGGACCGACTCCTTGTAAGGCCTCCATACACAATCGAGTTTGCCCGCCGGGCGTACCCACATGAATAGACTGCGGATGATGTTCATGCAAATGCATATTTTTATAGACAAAAAATAAAGTAATGGGACCTAGACAGAAATTTGTTTTGTCATTAGAGAAATCCAAAATTATACTTTTTATTGTGCATATTATACATAATGTATATATTTTGCATAATGCATATTTTGTGCATATTGCATATTCTTTCTATATTATTTGCACATTTCTTGCATATTTCGTGCATATTTCTCATATGTTTTGTGAATACGCGGCTGACTTTGCATTACGTGCTGAATATAGGTACAAAAAAATTGACAAACGTTGATGGCGGAGTCAATAATTTTGTATATATGTATCCCACGCCACAGGGAAATTCTGGTCAGTTAGATCACGAGTGTCGCGTGATTTATATCAATTCATGAGTTATATATCATTCGAAATTGAAGATGCCTAAATCGAGGAATTGTAAACGAGTAAAACTAAATAATTGGATTACATGTATACAAGATAATTACGTCGATGTAGATGGAGGAAGTGTATACTGAAAAGCTTGTGATAAGGAAATCAGATGTGAAAGAAAATCACAAGTAAAACAGGATGTGGATACTGCAGTGCACAAGAGAAATATCGACGAGTGTAATAGAGCTATTGTTACTACAGATAATAGTGATAGTGACAGTGACGCACAAAATCGTCCATCTTCATAAAAAACAAGTAATTTTTATGCGGATATGTGCCAAGCTATGGTGGCTGTTAATATGCCCTTGCGCTGCTTAAATAATAAAGTGTGGAGGAATTTTAAAAAAAAATATACTAGAGATGATATCCCAGATGAATCCACGCTTAGAAAAAATTACTTAGAAAATTGTTATAATTTGGCCATCCAAAAGATTCGTAAAAATATTGGTGACAATTACATATAGATATCCGTGGACGAGACAACGGACGCAACTGGCCGTTACATTGCCAATTTGATTGTAGGTAAACTTAGCGAAAATGAAAAAAACGCAACCCTTTTTGTTAGCTTGTAAGCAGTTGTCTCAAACAAATCATGCAACTAGAGCACGATTTGTAAATTCTTCCATGAGGATATTATGGCCAAATGGAGGTGAACAGAAGATATTGCTGTTAGTCACAGATGCCGCGGCATATATGTTGAAAGCTGGGAAACATTTAAAAATTTTCTACCCAAACACGTTACACATAACATGTTTGGTGCACGATTTGAACAGAATAGCACAGGAAGTACGATCGCAATTTCCGGCAGTAAATAAATTAGTTGCGACGGTCAAAAAAGGATTTTTAAAGCCCCACTACGTGTGGAACGTTATAGAAATAAATTAGAAAATGTTAAACTGCCACCAGAACCTGTTTTAACAATGTGGAGAATGTGGCTGGAACCAGCGTCTTTTATGCAATACACGTAGAAAAAAACGATGAAATTATTGAATCTTTTGATGAAGAAGAGGCAGCGTCAATTAAATCGGCAAAAGAAGCTTTGTAATATGAATATTTACAGGAAGATTTAACATTTATTAATACTCATTTTCAAATACTGCCAGAGGCCATGAAAAATTAGAAACAGTAGGATTACCCTTAACTGAACCAATAGATTTAGTTAGTGGTGTTGTTAAGAATTTAGAAAATATACCTGGTAATTGTGGGCAAAAGGTTAGACATGAATTCGTTCTAAAAAACATAAACACATAACAAAAATGTATAAATTTAAGCACTTTAGATATTGATTTCCGTTTTTCAGGTAAAAAAAGATTGCGAGCCGTATTGGAACGTAATACTCATTTTAATCTATTATTAAAAGTAAGTAACATTTTAAAGGTGCAAATGTTAAAAGGCCACAGGAGATTCCGCCACATCATTGGTATATGTTTAAATATGCCTCAATAACGTCGTGTGACGTAGAACGTTCGTTTTCGGCCTATAAACTAATTTTAACTGACAAGAGGCACCAATTTACTGTAAATAACATCGCAAAAACTATTGTAATATACTGCAATTTGAACTATAATACCTAAATAAAATAATAAAATGTTGAATGTCCTATAGATACTTCTGTGTGAAACATTTTTAGCTGTAATTAGCATTTTCCTAGAAATATTTCAGGTTTCAACTTTGGATGACTCACTCTGTATTTTGCATATATGTTGCGTATATATTGCATAAGTGTTGCATATATCGTGCATGTATGTTGCATATTACGACATATTATATATGCATAAACATCCGCAGTCTACACATGAAGCTTGACAATATGCTCGCAATTGTCCACACACTATACGAACATATTCGACATGATACAATTATGCCGAGTGTCTTCGGCTTAACGCTCGACTCCAAGGCAATTTCCAACGGGCAGAGTATTTCACGAGCTGAGCATTATAACCGCTTGTTGATCCCACACACTAGCGAGCATGTTCGTCGAGTCTGCAATTCCAGATGTGCATGCTCGCTGCTGTATGGGGCCTTTGCGATGCGCCCAGACCTGCGCCGGGCCCCGAGCCGAACACCATGTCAGACCCTATAATGTCACGTTCCTGCGTGTGAATTTCTCGCACATTTCTAGTGGTAGAGACCAGTTTAAACAGAGTCCGGTGGCTCACAACAGCTAAAAATTAAAGAACAGATACTTTTATAGTTGCAGACCGAAAGTTTGCCTGCCATGTGACCCGTAGAAAAGACCTCAGGGCCTTCGACTAAAGGAAAGGCAGGCTCACCGTGATGCTTGGGTTGTTTCCAACTAGGGCTGCCATCCGTCCGGGTTTCCCCGGATTTGTCCTCTTTTTTAGGGCGTCGGGGGACGTCCGGGGGGGGGGGGGGGGTCTGTAGTGATCCGGGTTTTTCGATGCTGATCGTTCGTAGTTTGTAAGATTATTTTCGTGTTGACTTTTGAAAAACATAAGAATTTATGTTTTTCTACGTTTAGCATAATCGATTGATTTTAATTTTTTAATTTTAGTTTAGTTGTAAATTAAATTTGCGTATTTTCTGTGTTCTTTTAGTTATAAGTTAAGTGTATAAAAAAGTCATAAATAAATTCCTACTTTGTACAACTATATTTTATCTATCTTTCTTGATTACAGTCTATATTTTACAGAAATTATTGTCTTGGGATATCGTACTTAATATATACATGTAAGAAATAGTTAAAAGTGTCCGGGTTTCAAACGCAAATGTCCGGGGTTTTAATGCTCTCTGTCCGGGGTTTGTGATTTTACAGATGGCAGCCCTATTTCCAACTGATGTTGGAAAAGGCACGTCGCACAGTGGTACGGATCGTTGAAAATACGATAAACAATCCTTACTTTACATTTCACCATTTATATTATGAAGATAGTTCTTCAGCGAGTTATAGGGTTGTAGAATCAGATTTTGAAGTTTTAGCAGAGATAGCGTTTTTATGAGAGAAGAAGGTATTGAGCATGCGGAGACTATGAGGTGAATAATTTGTATTAAATCACATTTCATATATTGAAAAAGTTCTCATTTATCCATGAAATGAAATAACGCATTCATTTGATGTTATTGAAATATATAAGGAATTATATATAAAAATAAATAAATCAGATAGTACATAAAGAAAATATATAATTATTTTACGAATACCCCCCTCCCCCCACACACAAAAGTTAGGTTTAGTGTAATAAAAGATTGGTCCTCAAAATCAGATTCTGCACGCCCCCCCCCCCCCCCCCGAATATCCATCTTCATAATGATAAATGGCGAAATGTGAACCCAGTAACCCTAAGGGCATTTTATTGCATTTTCAGCGATTTGTATCACTGTGACACCCAGACAGTGTGTCCCTGTCCCTTACACCACCATGAGTTGCTGCCATCCTTACTACTGGAGGTGTGAAGTACTTAAAAGGAGCAAAACAAGCTCATTAGCGTAGTGTCCCATAGACATTTTGAAGCGTACGCTTGGAAATCCCGTAGAGTACCAGCGGTAAGTATAGATGTTGAGGGTTCATTTCTCCGATTTCAATGGTTTTTGAATATGTTATCAAGATCATGAATTCTGAGAATTTTTTTCCTATGCATACAACTCCAGCTTGGCTTTAGTTTTTGAGATATTCATGAAAAAAAAACTGTTGGCATTTTTACTTTGATTGGGGCTACGTACCGCTCAGGTTTAGAGCAAACCGGTGAACTTCCAGAAAATCTGTTTCGTCGTGGATTTTAGTTGGGCATAGTCGTTTATTAAAAAGTTATAGGTTACCTTCATTGTGTTTTCTATTTTATACGTGTTCGGTAGTTCCTTGCGGGTAGGTTTATTTGACACAGCCCCTCGCGAGAGGGGCCGTCAACTTTGAAGAGATTCAAGATAAAAAATGTTTTAGAAACATATTATTCCGACAGAAAAACATCCCGACAAGCAAGATACTCCTACAACAGCGGTAAATCTGGTAGACAGTAGCCCAGCAACTTGCGGATGCGCACCATACACGAGTTGCTGGTTCAAATCCCCATAACTATCCATTTCTCAAACATATTTTTTATCTTAAATTTTTCAAAAGTTAGTGGCCCCCTCACGACGGGCCGCTAAAAAAATGTAGCTCCAACCGACTACCGATCAGAGTTTTTTACGAATATCATATAAACTAAAGCCAAGCGGGGCTTATATGTACAAGAAAAAATTGCTCAGAATCATGATTCTGACAACATATTAAAAAATCATTGCAATCAGTGAGATGGACTCTTACCTGTATAATTACCGCGATTTCGTTCGGGGTTCGGCTCTAGTCGGGACACACCCTTAAGTCAAGGTCCCATTCACGCAACTGTCCGCCGCATACGATCTTTTGGAACATTAGAAAGGGTCTATTTTATGATGCCATTCGCACGAAATGGGCCGACGCTCCGTCAACCACGCACGTCGAAAACAGTGGATAGATTATTCATCTTCTACATATCCCGCTTTGTGTTTATGTGGTATCGGCTGTTGAGTGCAGAAGCCGAAACAAGGATTTCACACGTCGCCCAAGCCTATATCACCGTGCTAGGAACTAGAGACACAAGTCATCCGGTTCACTTTTTACCTAAATATTTCAGATGTGAGGGAGATACAAATAATATATCAATTAAAAAGTATTATCTACTGACCTAATTATAACTTACAATTGTTTAATGGCGAATTCGAAATTCCCAATAAAATAATTATAGTGAATCTATATAAGTGTATTTATTTACGTTGAGGGGCACTATTTGGAGTCTTCAGTAACCGAATAAAGCGTTCCACATGTCGTACCGTTTCAGATAACGATGCATGCGGAAAAATGATGTTTTGTACACTTACAATTTTCTTGCAGAGTGAATCAACGCAATATACATGATTGCCAAACCTAATTATTTCGAGAAATAGAACAATTTGAAATAGATAAAGATATAGAATTATACTTCAGTGATACGTATCTGTATGTATTGGGAAACCAAGTGGAGGCGTGGCTTAGACTTCAGCGCTGTTGGCGAACTATTGCCAGTAGGCCCAGATCCCACCAAACATTCCGAATAAGTATTTATTAATCGAAGAAGTAAAAATTTAGTGTTCAAAATAATTTAAAAACATTTGTTCTTCACAACATATCCATATAAACACTGATATTCGTATATATTTCGGCCTACCCGCAGTAGTTCAATTTCTGTCACTAGTTGGCGTATCGAAATTCTTGGTTTCCCAATAGTGTGTTATAATTATGCTATTGCACTACTCTTTCTAAATACAGTATTGTCTCCCCGAGGGCTCGCTGGTCCGGACCGGCGTTGAGCCCGTATCGTGAATAGAGCCTTAATTCCGAGTGTTCGTTTCTCGTTTCTTTCTGGCCGAAGGGGGGAACAAAATGGGACGTTTTGCGTGCGCGACGGGTGCGAGCGCTCAGATGGAATCATGACTGCTCGACGCATGCGCGCGACATTCAGATAGCCAGGCACGGCACGAGTCTTTTTTACGCCCTAGGCGAGCTTGCCAAATTCCGCCATTTATTATAATACATTTAATTGAGTTTCTTCATGTCCTTACTGTTAATTTTTACTCGTAGTTTATAACCGTTGTACTACAAATTGTAGTATTTCATTTAAAAATTTATTTTCAACAATGCCAACAATGAAAAGATCATTTTGCGCTTCTTGTCAACCTTACACCCTAGTAGTTGCCTAATTTTGCAAAGTAAAGTCATAAATAATCTTAAATAAATGTATTACAATAAAGGGCGCAATTTGACAAGTTCACCTAGGGCGCAAAATAGACTTGGGCCGGGCCTGCGTCAAGATTTTGCGAAACGGGTCCCGTGCTTACCGTAAGCGTTCGCGACCATCGCGCACGCCTGTCACGCACGGAAAGAACGGAGTGTCAGGCGTCCGAAAGACGGAGCGAGACAAAACATCAACGCGTCGTTTGTCTCGTACCCCCCTTGCTCGCTTTCAGTGTCTTTCGCTTGCTGTCGTTCAATCTCGCTCTCGCCTTCGCCGAACAAGAGTGAGACAGAAGTGGTGGGAATAGCAAAAAGCCCACATCCTGTGCACCAAACCGAGCCCATAGGGTGACAATACTGTATTTCTAGAGACAAGTAGGTATTATTATTATTGCTATAAATAACAATTATTGCTATAACATGAAAATTATTGCTATGAATACTAATATAATTATAGGGGAAGGGTGGCCGGTGAGGTGGAGGTAGGGGACCGTGGTAGCAGTGTTGAGGAAAGGGGCGGGGGAAAGGTGGAGGATTATAGGGGGACAACACTGACGCAGACGGCGTACAAGGTATACGTCTCTGTGTTGGCGGAAAGGTTAAGGAGGAGAGGTGTTCGCTGCCACCGAGTCAAACGGGGTTTAGGAGGGGGGTCAGTTGTATAAATCATATATGCGTACTGAACTACCTCCTGGTGAATAGACAGGTGGTGAGGAAGGGAAGTAAGATGGTAGTTCTGGTCGTTGATTTGAAGGCTGCGTTTGACTCGGTGGACGGTGCGGTGCTGATAAAGGCAATTAGTAGGAGGGAGGTGACTGGTGGAGAGGTGCGGGGATGTGATGCAGAAGACGGTGTGCAGGGTAAGGGCGGGGGATGATGATGGAGAGAGGTTTTGAACCGCAAGGGTGGTGAGACAGAGGTGTCTTCTAAACCCAAGTTTCTTTACCCTGCTCATAGATGAAGAGCTAGAGAAGCTGGGGGGAGGAAAGTATACACGCTAGCATATGCTGACGACGTGCTGTGCTAGGGGAGGATGAGGAAGGGATGAAAGGAATGATAGGAAAGCTAGAGAAGTATGTGGATGAAAAGGGACTGCATGTGAATGTCGGGAAGTCAAAGATAATGAGGTGTAGGAGGCGAGGGGGGAGGTGGAAGAAAATGACCTGGAGATGAAAGGGTAAAGAGCTGGAAGAGGTGAAGAGTTTGAACAAGTACCTAGGACAGGCTTGGGAATTACGTGAACGCAGCGGCCGATATCCAGAGGCAACGCTTCCTTTCTCCCGCCGCGCGTCTTGGCCCCCGCGGCGGCTTACGTGCTTGGAGCGCCTCAGGCCCGTACCATATGAACCGCACGTGGCGTATTAGGGCGACATTGCATCAATAGGTTTTTACATCGTCCCAGAGAGCATGATTGTCGATGCATTTTTGTTTTGTCAATGCGCCACGCGCGGTTCTAATGGTACGGACCTGAGGCACTCCAAGTTGCTAGGCCGCCGGGGGGGGGGGCCAAGACGCGCGGCGGGAGAAAGGAGGCGTTGCCTCTGAAAATCGGTCGCCGTGATCACTTAATTCCTAAGCCTGACCTAGGATATACGGTAATGGAGAATGGGGGGCAGGAAGAGCATATTATTGAGGAAAGAGTGAGAAAGGGGGCAGCGGTAATGGGGAAGGTGTGGGGGATGCCGAAAAGATTATTTGGAAACGATTGGAGAAGAAGGATTTAGTTATTTGACAGGTTGGTTTGGGCGGTGGTGGGATATGGGGTAAAGGTGTGGGGGTGGAGGGAGAGGGAGAAAGTGCAGGCGCTGCAGGATAGATTTTTGAAGTGGGTGTTGGGGGTCGGAAGGAATACGTCGGGATATACGGTCAGAGAGGAGCTGCAAAGGGGGTTGTCAAGGGGTAGGGAAGGGATGAGGGCGTGAGGGTTTGAGAGGAAATTGGAAGAGGGACAAGGAGGGGAGTTGGCGAGGGTGTTTTGAGAGGAGATGAAGGGGAGGTTTAAGAGGGGAAAGGTGCTAGAGGGGTGGGAAAGGAAAGGGAGCAGTTCTTCAGGGAAAGAGGGTGGACAGTAGAGGAGGTACAAAGGGGGAGGGAAAGGGGGAAGGAGATAGTTGGAAGGGAAAAAGCTGCAGGACGAGGAGAGGTGGAGGAAGATTGGGGAGTCAATGTACAATAAGTAGTACAGGAGGATAAAGAGGCCGGGGGTGCCGGGTTACCTGGAGAAGGGATGGGGGAAAGCATGTGGCAAAGTGTGGCCAGGTACAGGTTAACTAATGGAATGAGAGGGGGAGGTATTGGGAGGAGGAGGAGGAAAGGAGGTGCAAGGTGTGTCGCTGGGGGGAAGAGTCGGAGCAACATGTATGGGAAGTATGTATGAGGTGGCGAGGGAAGAAACGGTGGCAGGAGATGGTGAACGAGGTGTTGGGGGAGGGAGAGGAGTTCCTGAAGAGTATAGAGGAAAGGAGAGAGGGGTGTGTGTGAAAAGAGGGAAGAGCGAAGAAGTGAATGAGGAGATGGGAGCGAAAGGGCGACGAGTGGAAGCGAGGGTCCAGGAGGGGGAGCGGAGACGGAATAGCAATAAGATTACGATTAAGATTAAGTAGAATTAAGTAGGAAAATAAGGGATAGGTTAAGATAGATGTAAGGTACTTATGTATTGGGAGATTATAACCCCTAGGGCAAGGTACACACGGAACCGTTTTTAGCGCCTAGCTGCGAGCAACCCACCTGTCCCGTTATTAAGGTTAAATCGGTAAGGAGGACTGCAGTAGTGTACGTGCGTGCTCGTAGGCTCGTAGCGTAAGTATATATAGCTAGGTTCAGGTCATACCAAATGTACACTAGTACAGTTCGCCTCACCCATTCTAACCTTAGCAACGGAACAGGCGGGTTATTCGCCGCTAGGCGCTAAAAACGGCTCCCTGTGTACCCCTGCCTTAAGGGAATAATAAAGTTTATATATAGCAGTAGTATAATTAGATTAGTATTTATAGCAATAACTGTCATATATAAACTAATAATAATGGACAATAAATACACATATGCAATTGATATGTATAAGAAAAAAGTATATTTGTATTGAAAAATACGTATTTGTCTCAGTTCTTTGGACAACGCGCATCTGCAATCGCATGTGCGGAATGGCACTACTGACTGTGCCGGAGTCAATTGTGACTCACGCCGCTGAGTCACCAATGACTACGGTACAGTATTCGGAGGATTAAATCTCGGCACAGCGTGGCCACAAACGTTTCCGACGGGCACCTCGTCGTAAAAGTCGACCCCTTCAAGTGTTCCAACGAGGTTGAAACTCGTAAAAATGAACTATGCGCAGCGCGTGGTTGCACCAATGGGACCTCGTCTTTAGGCGCAATGCGCAAGGGAGTGTGTGTGTGTGTGTGTGTGTGTGTGTGTGTGTGTGTGTGTGTGTGTGTGTGTGTGTGTGTGTGTGGTCCGAGGGATTCAAATTCACTGTCTGCACACTGTCTACGTTTTGTGGGCGCCACAGCGCCGAAGTCACACTTAGCCTCTCCATGGGTTATCGACAGTCGTCGATAATCTTGTATTTTTTCAGACAGGGAGTGACGAATTGGCCATGGCTGACTAAGGTCACGTGCGTCGATTTTGCGAGGACGCATCCCTAGGCGTATTGGGGGGGAGAAGGCAGTTTGGAACTGCACTCTGTAAAAAAAACATCCAAAATACAGGGTGTCCCAAAATTGTGGGACAATCAGGAACATGCAACATCCTCATGCAAAAAGACATTGAAAAGTCCTTTACTGTTTTAGAATCCAAAGCTTCTCGGAATCCGAATATTAGCGGTCGAACTTCCCCGATACGCAGTTTAAAGTCGAGTTAGCTGAGCGCGCGTGAGCGTACGCTGTCACGTACGCGCAGGAGGCGTGTGTAGATACAGGCTCACACACACATTTGTGCCGACTGCACTAATTCATTTTCATGGTTTGAACCAGTGCGGTGGGCTCTACTGTGTGTATGGGTCTGTATGATACCCGCAAAGATGTAGGGAGGTCGTAAAAGCGATAGCGCGTGTCTATTCACATGTTTCGAGAGTTAGAACGCGCGAATAGACAAATCTATAAGTAGATAAGGGTCTCGAGCCTCACTCAGGACCAACCTCAGGGCTTAGGGCATGATGTGGCCTGAGACTCAATTCCTACTGACATTCCTACACTAGTAAACCGCGCACGGCCCTGGGTGCCGAGGCCTCAAAGACCGCCACTGTTCGATAGTTTTTGTTACGACCTCCCTATATCTTTGCGGGAACTATATCTACGCGTACCTGCTGCAAAGCCCTGCAACGGGCGGGTTTGATCCGCCCGTCACCCAACTGTATCTCGATGCGCCTGAACCACTCAGATCCAAACTTTCACTAATCCGTAATACGCGCGCCTAACCCGCCCGACGCCCGCCGAGCGATTATCCAACTCGCCCGTACCCGTGGCGGATGAGTCGGGTCATCGTTGATTTCTATCCGCCCGAGGCGCCCGAACAGTCACCAGTTACCGGTACGAGCGAGTACCAGTGTGTGCAAGAGCGAGTCGGGTACGCGTGGTGACGTCATGACTGGTGAGGTGACTGCTTCGGGCTGTCTCCGGCGTTCGGGAGTCTCGGGCGCCTCGGGTGGATAGAAATCAACGCTCACCCGACGTATCCGCCAGTGGGCACGGGCGGGTCGGGTAAATCGAAAGACAACCGAGTAACGGGCGGGTTGAGCCGTGATATACCCGTCCGTTGTAGAACTCTGGCCTGCTGCGACGTGCTAGAGGCCACTGGTGCGCGCTCGGCGGTTTCGGCTTTAAACTACGTGGCCCAGAAGTTCGACTGCTCAGATTCAACTGTTAATATCTCGAAAACAGAGTCTCGTATCCCAAATCGGTAAAAGAATTTTCGATGTTTTTTGCATCAGGATATTGCATGTTCCGAACTGGCCCGCAATTTTGGGATACCCTGTATAAACGTTATTTTACGTATGCCCAATTCAGTTGTCCATTTATTTTACTCCCTCTACAATATAATTAAACATAGGTTGTAATTGGAATCATTTTCATAAATTCTCGTTCATTCATTCATTGTACCATCATGAAGATTGAATAAAAAATATAGATATTTCAGTTGTTATTAGTATTGGCAGGTGTTCAAAACGCAGCATAAACTGGACAAAATTTTCTTGCTACAAGGTAATCGCGCGAAAAGGCTCCTAAAACGACCCACATACGATGTGATTTTGTCGTATAAGGAGTTGTGCGACAAATTTGACAGACAGTTGCAAAGACAAATCGTATTCACCTTTGCCCATAAACGGGCGACCAGTTGTTCAAGATATCGTTTTGCAGTACGTTTTCACGATAGCACCGATCATTAATACTGCCCCCTTTAGTTAAAATGTCCTATCTAGCATTTTGAAACAACCGAGAAAATTGAAGTTTTATCATTTACTTTGTACTGCCCTTATTTCCTTTCATTCAAACTAAAACATGTTGTCAGTAGTTGGTAACAGCCTAATATAATTTTTTGTAATAGGTATACCGGTAGGTAATGCATTATTAACGTAGCAATTAATTAATTGCTTTAGATAGGATATTTTATCCAATTGGAAAAAAGTTAGGTTAAATACATTAGAGTGTTTATAAATCTTTACGAAGCACGTAGAGTTTTCTAACTTTATATAAAAGGTAGAAGACGTGTGGAACTTCAAATATTTCAATATATCTCAAAAAATGAAAAAATGTTAGATAGGACACCCAAAATGCACCAGATTTTGCAGATATCTTTCTATACATTTTAAAAACTCAGGGTCTAGGAGAAAATCTGACTACTCCACACGATACAGCAAACATTTTCGTCCGCAAACCATCAACAGAAGTGGTAGGACACGTTTTGTTTTCAATATAGAAGCCAACAGCAGCGGGCGTACCCACTGCCGCTCAGCGACTGTCGGCGCCACACGTTTTGCCAAACTCTCGCTACGGTATGGAAAACAAAACGTGACATAAGTAAATATCCGAATACCTGGACATTTAAGGTATGCCGGACACACGTTTGACAATTTTTCAGTTATGTAAATTGATTGATATAAAAACGATTTTGCAATTACATGGGACATCGTGGGTACGTTATCATAAAAAACAACATATTGTAGGATTGAATAATTTTGTAAAATATCGAAAATTCATAGTCCTTACAATGGCTCAATACCTGGACAGCTTACCTTGTATGTCCCAGTGTCCCGATTTTACTGTCCCATTACCTGGACACGATTTTTTATGTTTTCTAGGGAAACTAAATAAAAGAAAACAATAGTTTTTTTCTTTTGGCATATTTTTTCTGTATAAGTAATCTATTCAAATCAGTAAACAAATTTAAGTAAAAAGAATCTATTATTGAATGACTAATTTTAAGGTTATGTGTATTCGTGTGTTACACACCAGTGATGATATCTCGGGCGGGTTTTCTTGCGCATGCGCGGCTTTTGCAGTACCGTATCTATGTTGGGGCCCAACTAATAGGTGTAGTATCATTGGCGGGAAAGCAGCAGGGTGTTTAAGGTACCCCATTTTATCGAAACTTGTACTATACTGATGCTAAAATCGCCGCGCATGCGCGAGAAAACCCGCCCGAGATATCATCACTGTTACACACGAATTTTACACATGAATTAAATATTATCATTAGAACAAGATACGAAGAATACAAAGTGTTTCCAGGGTACAAATTAATATTAAGGTGACAAATAATTATTTTATTATTGTGTCAACAATAACGCGGACTTATTTCATAGTTTGTACACGTGGTCAGGTTTCGGGACTTTCCGGGATTTCACTGTACCAATAATAGACGCGCGAAAAAAAAAACTAATACGAACTTTAATTTTAATCTTGCAATCAAAAAATAATACCACAAGGTACCATTTTTCTAAAACTGTATAAGTTGTACCAATATACTAAACATTATTAATAATATTCACTTAGGAAAAAGTAGACTCTGTTTAGCAAATCAGACAAGAGCAATGCTATAATGGTATAAATTGGAGAGTTCAAAAAAATTTATTTTTATTACGAGTGTTTAGAAGCGTATTAAAGCACTAAGAAGTGTTTAACGAGAAAGTAATAGTCTTGTCAAGGAATGCGAGGACGGTTAACTTAAGCGTGGACGAGACACAAAACTATTAAAATTTAAATTATGTACAAAGTCACAATAAACTATACACTATTTTCCAAGTAATCACTAAATTGTTTAACCGCATAGACGCGCAGTTAAGGGGGCCGTCTCACCGGGCCTTGAATGTGTGCGAACGCTCACACAAGCTAAATTAAGCGTGTACGTATACGCGTGTAGTAAACAAACCGTCTTTCGTCCTCGAATCGGCTAGAAGGAAGTTTTTGCGGGTACAGTTACCTTCAGTAAATATCTGTGCAGGGTGGTCTGGTGCGTTTGAACGCTAATAAGCACTGTATATTGAAATAATAATGAATTTATACGTCACGCTGGTGCTACGTAGCTACAGTACACCATTAGCGCCATCAACGGTGAAGCCTTGAAGCTTCATTCTGTAAGTTTTCGATTCATAAATTCATTATTATATCAATGTACAGTGCTTATTAGCGTTCAAACACACCAGACCACCCTGCACAGATGTTTATTGAAGGTAACTGTACCCGCAAAAACTTCTTTCTGGCCGATTCCAAGACAAAAGTCGGTTGAAACGGTTTGTTTACTACACGCGTATACGTACACGCTTAACTTAGCTTGTGTAACCGTTCGTACACATTCAAGGCCTGGTAAGACGGACAATAACAAAAATGAGACGGCCCCAGTAATTCTAGCGATTAGAGCGTTATTGAAGTGCAAGCAACTCACTTGCCGAGGAACTCCCTCGGCAAGTGAGGAATTCCGTTAGTGCAGTAGATTAACGGATGAAGCGTGTAAGTACTAAAGCGTGTGCAAAGCGTGACTAGTCGCGAGCAGAGTGAATTCCAGGAAATCGTGGTCGATTTCCGCGAAGGAAGAGATTTCTCCTTCCATCAATCGCGCATCGATGGGAGGGAGCGTGATCGCAGCTTGAAATGAGCCAGCAGGCTGGTGCCGTCGCCTAATTATCGGTGGTTGATAGAAGATGGCGTTGGCATGTTGCTTTCCGTGTACAACGAGTGTTACGAGTTTACTCAGAAAAATATGTATATGAATATATTTGATTAAATATTTTAATATGTAAATAAAATAATTCTTTTTTTGATGAAGCGAATATTAAACGTAATTATCAGCATTATTTGCACTAGTGTCCAGGTATTGGGATATTTACCTTACCCCTTTTGTTGGTATATTCCGAGGGAATAATGTCTGCTGCATCGCATGGAAGTGTCAGATTTTCCTCTAGACCTTTAGTTTTCGATATATATAGAGAGACATCTGTAAAATTGGTGCATTTCGGGTGTCCTTTTCCATTTGGTCGTTATGTAAAAATATTTAAATGTTAATAATGCAATAATAACTTATACCGTTGTATTTGCGACGGTTCATAGAATAATTTGACGGAACAAGCAACCGAATAACTGTTAGGGGAGACCGGGGATAGCTGACTAACGAGGTTAGTTGACTAAT
Source organism: Andrena minutula (assembly GCA_929113495.1). Lineage (NCBI taxonomy): Eukaryota > Metazoa > Arthropoda > Insecta > Hymenoptera > Andrenidae > Andrena > Andrena minutula. Next base: position 23,617,020 of record OV815993.1, read on the forward strand.
TCCATTTCATTATTGTATTATGGAATAAATTATGCTGCGATTCGCAATATTAAAGCATATGAATGACCAGCTTGCCATTTAATGTATCGCTGTGACAAAAACTTGCTTATTCTGTCAGTGAGAAAGAAAAATTTAAAAAGGTCGACTGGAAGTAAATATTTTTGTTTTGACTATTTATGAATTTTTGTCCACTAAGTACTGCTTGATATTTTTTTATGAATATTTTGTGGAAAAGCGATACCTTAATTATAATTTATGGTATTTTATTTTATCCGGTGCGTAGAGGTTTCGTCCGTACGGCCCTTAACATGTTAACAATGTCGGACGGGGTTACTTGACTAAGCATAGGAATACCATTAACAATTGCATTTTTGATCCTCAAGATGCAGTCGAGACAAAGAGTTTAGCTGCTCAAGTCCACTTCCTCCACCACAAATCCTTCCAAACTCATCCCTACCAGTTTTACACCCTATCTTCCCTTCAAACTCTCTGACCTTCCAAATGGGCCATAAAAAACAAGTAAAACATAATTACAGTATCTAACACCACGATAATTAATAAAAAAAATAACACTGTGAAGGAGTGAAAAAATGTATTGGTCGTAGTATACATACATATGTACGTGTTTCGTATGCTATATTGATGGAATTGGCAGCGTATAGGTATACATATACGCTTTTCACATATATTGATGGAACTGTGACAGCGTATATATACGCCTTTTGCAGACAAAGGGTTAAAACTGAAAAAGTAAATGTCAAGTCATCTAACCCCATCATATTTGTCAACTAACCCCGCAGCCGGGGTTTGTTGACTTATTCGTCTCACTACTCTAAATACAATAAAATCTACAACCTAGACTCAATTAAAACGATTTTAAAAATTAAGCCTATATACCTAATGAAATTTGTAAACTTTTGGTATGCAGCAAGTCAACAAAATACCAAAGCTCTATTTATAAAAATTAGAAATTTAAAAAATTAGTCAACTAGCCTCGGTCTCCCCTACTGTTTGAACTAAAAAAATGTCCAAAGTTGAAAATTTATATTTTTTTTTCAAAATCGAATTTCTCGAAAACAGAGGGTGATAGCGACAAACGGTTTGGGGACTGGTTTTCAGCGTACAAAAATCTACTATACTCCGCTTCGCCACAATATATAAAACACTATTTCACGTGCTTATGTGCTTAAATAATATTTTCTGATTCTCAACAGTGAAATATGAAAATTTTATGAAAATATATAGAAGTCGCCAAACTTGGTCAAAAACTAAAAATTTTGACCCCGTTTGGGCCCGGTCAAATATTGACCGATTTCAAAAACTTTTTTGCCTCTATTTGTCGTCCCCAGACACATTTTTTCCGCACTAGGCTGTTTCGAGTTTTAAAAATTTGATTTTTTCGGTCCACCCTAATGTGCATACTGTGAGCGTTTGGGCACATATTGTAGAATACCCCTCCATTCTCTTGTTATGTCTTTTAATTTGGTAATAAAGTTTAATTATTATAGCTGTCACTGTGAACTAAATACGCAGTACCTATTCGGCACATTTTAAGTAGCACCCGTTTTAAGTGCTTAAGATAAGTTCCCTGATAACCAGGTCTGCCGGCAGATCCGGCGCAGTTTATGTTCGCATTCAACTACGGATCTGCCGGCAGATCCTGCTGCCCGTCCGACACATCCAATAGCGCCATCTGAAGGCAGGGTCTGCTGCGGATCTGCCGTCCATCTGCCGGCAGACCCTGCCTTGTCAAACCCTGCTGTCCATCTGCTGACAGACTGCAGGCAGGGTGGTTATCAGGGTTAGAAATAAACGAATTCCTTGAGTTTTTTTCGTTTGATCAAATCAAGTTCCTAGTATTTCACAATACTTCGTAACCTACATAACCTACAAACCTAATCTGCAGATGAAAATACGTACGGGCAGTCCCATTGGACCAGCTTCTCCTTTGGCACCCCTCTCTCCCTGTAATGTATAAGGAAAAGCTACGCGTAAAAATGTGACCATTATACGTTGTGATAAATACGTTGTCATCATTTTCAAAATTTTATGAAATAAAGTGGGTTTGATGGTACAGTATTTATACAATATATGTGGACTTACGTACAGCATGTCTCAAAATAAAGGAAGAACCCAAAGCATGCCTTCCGAATGATATACAAAAATCTTTTCGCAACGACAATACTCCCAATGCAGTGATGCACATGCCGGAATCGAGAAATGGGGAAACGAACGCAACAAAGCTGACCTTCATCGGTTGTCATTAGTTTAGAACAGTGTTACTCAAACTTTTAGGCTACCGCCCCCTTAATTCTATCAAAGTATTCTATCAAAGTATTCCAACCACCCTCTGCCATATAAAGGGTGTCCTATTTCAATCATTCCACGCGATTATCTCTTATAGTTAAGGGGGTAGACACGCCACGTGACACGGGCGATGCACCGCGCTGTAATACCGACAATCTAACCTAAAACATGGGTTTAGTAGGATACATTTAACGTCATTATATGAGCGAATTTTGGGCTGGGCGAGGTCTCATTCGAAAGAGGAAGGTTCAATGCAACACGCTCTGGACATCGTTTGAGTCACAAAACTCTTATAGTGACCTAAAAATACTTGGAATCTGCGAGTGTATTTTGTCCATTTTTTCTCTACTTTGGTCACTCATATTATTACATATCAACAAAATCTCGTCGAACCATGGCCAGAGCGTGTTGTACTGAACCTTCCTCTTTCGAATAAGACCTCGCCCAGCCCAAAATTCGCTCATATAATGACGTTAAACGTATCCTACTAAACCCATGTTTTGGGCCAGATTGTGTCGGTATACAGCGCGCTGCATTACCCGTGTCTACCCCCTTAAGGATTGCAATGCCGAAACCCAACATGGTGTTACGACAATTACGACTATTCCGAGCATTCTGAAGTTGTAGTCCGTCGAATATTATTCACATAATTAATATAAAAAATATTCTATTGATATAGGAAAATCTACACATGCGTTTATAATTACATACACTTAATGAACTTTGCTGGATAATCATATGTGCAACATGATGTTATTAAAATCTTTATGTTTAACGCCCCCATGCCGCCCCCTTAATGCCTAATGCTTCCTTAGATAATATAAAGGAGATGGGCCTCGAGAGGACGGTAGCGCCGGCTTTGAGAAACATTGCTCTAGAACAGGCCTGCCCTTTAGGGAACAAATACCTCCTCAAGTTCTGAGACTCGGGCAACAACCGAGCGCAGAACTGTTACCTTGATGACCGTTGCGTGGGTTTTGGGACAAATGCAACAGTATGTCTGCGCCTATACGCGTGAGGCCCACCTTTATAGACTCAAGGTACGAGCCAGCCAGTATGGACGCACGCACAGTCTTGCAGTTCTCCCGTAGTCCATACTATGGTTAGCAACGTAACAGTTCCGCGCTCGGCTGTTGCCCGGGTCCCAGAACGTGAGGAGGTATTTGCGCCCTAAAGGGCGGGTCTGCTCTAGAAGCACTATACATATGCAGAGAAGATAGCTAATGGTTGCTCGCTCCAAAAAGATTGCTGCAGTGAGGGAGAGCAGTCAATAGGATTTTGACTTGTATAAGTTATTTCGACAATTTCGTATGCACATACCGACTTGTATGTATCAGTTACAAGTTTCCCGCCAGCCTATGTGCATAGACATTTCTCGTCTCAACATTATTTTCCCTAGTAGCTGTCTCGACCCAATATAGACTCTCATGTGATCGGGAGAGAGAGATTTTAACAGTGTACAATCTGGAGCTTCATTTTCGAGTTATAAATACTTAATAATCACGGGTTAAAAACAGTGACCGGCGGTGAAATAAAATTCATTCCCTGATAACCATCTGTTACCAATCTGACGTCAGATTGGCAGCAGGGTCTGCCGTGAGAGCGCAGAGCCTGACGTCAGATCCGTAGTCATCTGTGTCCGCATTAGGCTGCGGTCTGAGGTACAGAGCCTGACATCACGGCCTGACGTCAGATTGGCAGCAGATTGACAGCAGATCCTGATGTCAGATCGGCAGCAGATGGACAGCAGATTCTGCCGTCTGCTTGGCACAGCTAACAGCGCCATCTGAGGGTCAGGATTAGCAAACTAACGTGTGGTAAGAAAAAAAAATACCAACAAATACGAAACGTTGTAATTCTCAAGCGGTCACCCATCCAAGTACTAACCGCGCCCAATACCGCTTTAACTTCAGTGATCGGACGAGAACTTGTGTTTTTTCTGACACGAAATGATAGTTGGAAAAAATTTGGCTCTTATTAATACTTATTTTTAAAAAATCTTCATACTATTATATTCTAAGAACTTATTATATAGCGTTTAAGTCGAAAAGAGTCGTTGTTCTGTGGTATAAGTACCTGTTTAAATTACAATTTTACATTTTCTGTGTACTTTACTGACGTGGTAGTAGAATTGGACACAGTTTAAATGTATTCTACAGGAATTAAAGGTTAAATTGTGAAAAGAAGTTAATTTATTATATAATTGTGAAAATAAGTTAATTTATTATATAATTGTGAAAATAAGTTAATTTATATAATAAATTCATAACATTAACCTTTAATTCCTGTAGAATACATTTAAACTCTGTCCAATTCTACTACCATGTCAGTAAAGTACACAGAAAATGTATGAAAATGAAATACAACAGGTAGAAAGGATTGCGTTAGGTAAGTTACTTAATATTGATATCATTTGTAATTTAAACAGGTACTTATACCACAGAACGACTCTTTTCGACTTAAGCGCTATATAATAAGTTCTTAGAATATAATAGTATGAATATTTTTTAAAAATAAGTATTAATAAGAGCCAAATTTTTTCCAACGATCATTTCGTGTCAGAAAAAACACAAGTTCTCGTCCGATCACTGAAGTTAAAGCGGTATTGGGCGCGGTTAGTACTTGGATGGGTGACCGCTTGAGAATTACAACGTTTCGTATTTGTTGGTATTTTTTTTTCTTACCACACGTTAGTTTGCTAATCCTGACCCTCAGATGGCGCTGTTAGCTGTGCCAAGCAGACGGCAGAATCTGCTGTCCATCTGCTGCCGATCTGACATCAGGATCTGCTGTCAATCTGCTGCCAATCTGACGTCAGGCCCTGATGTCAGGCTCTGTACCTCAGACCGCAGCCTAATGCGGACACAGATGACTACGGATCTGACGTCAGGCTCTGCTGCCAGATCTGGTTATCAGGGTTTGTATTATAAAGTTCTATTATAATCGCTAAATTATTAATGAATTGTGTTGCACTGCTCTTTTCATTTTATAAAACAAAATGAATATTCATATGGTTCTGTTATGTACAAACACTAATAACTTCACGAGATACCCGTACGGGTATTATAGGAAATTATATAAAATAGAAAATGATATTCAATAAAGTTGAGAATTGTATGTGACTCAATAGTAAATACGTATTATAATAAAAATTATGAAGAATAGATGTATTGCCCTTATACATGTTTGTAAGCATGCTCGCAAGTATACATATTTTTCATGTGTTTCTTGGTATTAAACAACACACTTCGAAAGTCAATCCCAATTTTTCTTTGCATATCTACATAAAATGTCGAAAATAAAGATTGTAAACTGGTGTAGTACTTTTCATTTCTTTTACAAGCAGGAATTTGCATGTTTCGGCTGGTGCCATTATTCTGAGACAACTTGATTGTATTTACGGATAAGCACAACTACGGTGTCTATTACACCGTGGGCACAACATCCACTAGCAAATAAACATGACTTGTGCAGCATTTTTAAACACTCTTACTATTTGCATCGAATTTTGATTAATAAGTGTATGATTAAATCCATAATTATTTGTGGCGAAGAAAACACGTATATGTAAAACATGTTATCTAATGCAAGAATTGTTTAATAAACGATGATTACTGACAGGATCGCCTTTAGCGCCATCGTGTCCTCGATCGCCCTTGATACCAGGTGGACCCTGCAGTCCAGGAGCTCCAGCTGGCCCGGGTGGACCTGGCGGTCCCATTATCTATGAATAATTTCATTAATGATATTCCATCAAATAGTTGGAAAAGATTTATTCGAATTCTGTAACCTTTAATATAATAAAATGTGAATAGAATGAAAGTTTCGACCGATATATCTACTCACCGCTTCACCGGCATTCACTTCGAATGTACCGTCTCCCTGCAACATTATATATACTTTAATGCCTCTTCATACTACCATTGATTGAAAATTAGATGTTTCTCGATACCAAAGATTATAGGAAGAAACGTGAATAAACCATACCTGCCTCCGCCTGAGCTTTTTGTATTTCTGTCGTTGAAAATCCGATGTCACGCCATGAAAAGAAATAAATTGAATCATGAAATCGTTGAATACATGTCGTTACAATGGGGTATTCTGTTCGGCCTTTGACTTTAAATGTTTAAAGCGGCAAATACAATATACTTGTTACCCATTGGAACCGAGGGCCCAGAATCACTCGTAGTGACAATTGATGGATATTGAACAACCATTACATTCAATGACTAGTACTCTACGCAACAATAGATTACAATTATGTAAGGAGATATTATTTCCTTTGCTGTTAAATGCGAATAAAAGTGAAAGAGATTCGATACGAGGAGTTCAATATTCCATCTGTTGAACGTAAAGCATTACTGAGAGATGGACTCACCGATTCGCCCTTCTCTCCTTTATCACCTCTCAACCCTGGATAGCCCTGTTTAACGAGACAATGCGAGAATTTATATACGGTAATCGACCAAATGATACTTTATGTAATGTACATACCGGCGGACCAGGTAAACCTGGAGGCCCCATGAGTCCTGGAGGTCCAATATCACCGTATTCACCTTTTTCACCTTTAGGTCCAGATTTGCCCTGAACAAATATTCACAATGAATTTACGTAATGTGTAATAGATTTAATATCGGTAGAAAATAAAATAATTTTAAGGTTCGCAATTATGCTCAAAAACTTCAAAATATATAGAATAAATTATTAGATTGATGGATATGGAGATCACTCTTTCCGACTTGGAATTTTACGTTTTAAAATAAAATTTTCAACTGTTATGCACTCAATTAAAAAGTAATTAATTATTGAAAAAGATTCTGTACATGGAGGTAACATATTGCGTTTCAAAGTATTAAAAATTATGCATGCGATTTTTCGTTACGAAGAGTAACTGGACAGGTAGTAATGCTGCAAAAACGCTAGAAAAAATTAATTTAAGACCTGAAAATGGTTATATTAAGAAACAAAACATTTAAGTATGTATTCCTATTTGCACAGTAAACAAATCGATACTTTTTTAATTATATTTCCTTAAAACCCAATATTTCGAAACCGTGTCTCTAAAATTGCATGTCGAAATAGGGTCATATATCAGAGTTACATAGAAGTTGCGGATTTGTAGCACACGGCGTTGATAGGTTTATAATATAGGTATAGTATTGAAATATATAAAATAATGTTATGCTCATAATAAATATTACTATGAACAATAGAAATGCCCAATAGATAGAGAAAGAGTAACACCGCACAGTGGGGAAATTTTGTGATTTTATGGCAAAAACCACAGAAATGAAAATTTTGAATTTTACAAATTTAATACAAATGTCAGTTGAAGAACTATATTCATTTTCGTGGTCAAAACCTCAAAACTTATTTTTAATATATAAAATTCAGCACTTTTATATGAGAAACTAAATTATCTGAAAAACAGCACTTACAAAAATTACAAAGGATAAAGATATTTTATTTTTTAAATTTATACACTTAAACCTATGAAATTATATGCCCTTAAAACTAGTAGTCCCAGTCGGAATCGCTTTTTTCTTTGTCAGAGCATGTCTCTGCTATAGTGCAGCAGGGCATACAAACAAACATACATAGTACAAATAATCAAACAGAGGATCAAAGCTGAATAAAATCGTTTAAAAAAGAATAAAAAGGTTTGTAATGTATAACATGTGAACCAGTCTCGGTCACAGTTATGTCGTATGTTATACAAGATTATACAAGACACACTGGATTGTGTTTTAAAAATGCATATTATTACAAGATTAGCAACTATTAGCAATTAATAATTGCATTTATAGAATCAAAACAGTTCAACGTAAAGTAGGAATGATAAATCATTGCGGGATATTATGGGATTTATAACTATTTTATGCATTGAAAATTGATTCTTATATGAAAAAGTTATTTCTAAAACACTACTTTCAAAATTGTATAAATTACATATTAAAAACCGAAACATAATGATTTTGAGAACAAAAAGATATCTTGCGCACCACCAGGAATTGAATCCATGCCTTCAAATTATTCTCTGAACTTTAGATAACACAATATAAGTGTTTCAAGCAACTTGAAAATCTGGAATAATTCTTTGTGATCTGTCTAACCTCACATGAACATAAACATTTGGGAGTCTATACGAGCTTTGTATTAAAACATTTAACAGTAAAATTGGAGGCATTTGATGCTGATATTAGTTCTTCAATTGACATTTGCATTTATTTTGTCAAATTCAAAACTTTATTTTTGTGGTTTTGGCCATAAAATCGCAAAATTTCCCCACTGTGAGACGCAAGGAATAACCGATTAAGGGCAAAATGGTATAGGGTGCGTTCCGATTCACGCATACTGCGCATGAAGTGCAGAGACAACCGTTCCGTTTTAGTTACTGCGCGCAGTGGTGGTGCAGAGAATTCCCTAGAATCCTATCACTTCCGGTCTTAGAGCATATAAACATGGAGGAAGCATGCTATAGGAAAAAATGTAGACGGCGATAGAAAGAGAAAGATATACAGGAGGGACACAAGGGGTCTAACTACCACTGCGGGGTGGGACCCGTTGCGGGACGGGGACGAGGTAAAAGGGTGCCTCCTTTTCATTGGCCGCTGTCCGGCGCAAGCGCAGTACTACCATATGTACCGTTGCCATAGCAGAAGAGGTTATATATATATGTAACGTCACGATTATCAAGATTATGTATTGAACCGGTGGAAACTGATTTTCACAATATTAACAATCACTTAAATGATCATGATTACATTCAAGACATTCGAGAAATTACAGCATTCTCAATGAGTGTTGTTGAATATATAGCTGGGTATGTTGTGCTCCAATTAAAAAAACGGTTACTGTGCGAAGTTTGTACAAACGAACTAACTGACAATAATATTGGAAGAAATAATTTAATTAATGTGAAAAACCGTGGGCGATTAATACAGCCGTCAGACCAAGTACTTGCGATTTGTCGCAAGTGTGAACATGAAATTCGATGTTGCCATCCATTCAGATGTGATCTTTAGGCAGCAAACAATTCAATTGTATTTATCAAATGCAGTATTAGAGAAATTTATTAACACTAATATATTTCAAAATTTAAAAGAACATACACATGACCAGGGATTTATGGAACACCATGTAGTGCACTTAACACGTGCCATAATAAAAAAATATATTAAAATAAGGTGATATTACATAGGTTTAAGTAAAATAGATACGTCAAATAGTCGAAGACATTTTTTTAACAAAATGACACTTTTTAGGGGCGAGTGATAGAAATATTTCAGATTTCATGTAATTAATAATAAGTATACTAGTAATAAGTATGTATTGTATAATATTTCATTTCAATATAAATAATAAATTATTTACAATCAGTATTTCTGCTTTAATTCATTTTATATATTCTAGTAATTGAAGACGCATATTTCTCTTAAATTTTCATTATATTCAAAATTCAAATTCATAAATAATCACTTTTTAGTATTAACGATATTTGCATTAATCTGTGGTTAATAGTTTTTCATAATTAGCGGCACAGAGCATGCGCAGCAATGCAACCAATCACTACAGGGCACCCTTCGGTTGCCCTGGGTGGGGGCCCGTCCCTCAACTAGGCTTCGCGTCCCTCGTCCACAAGCTAGCCTCACCCTCTGTCCCTATATTCCTATGTCCATGGAGGGACAGACCCTCTCTTTCTAGCGCCAGGGACTAGAAAGAGAGGGTCTGTCCCTCCTGTATATCTTTCTCTTTCTATCGCCGTCTACATTTTTTCCTATTGCATGCTTCCTCCATGTTTATATGCTCTAAGCTTCCGGTGCAGCGAGCATGCAGCAAACGCAGAAACTCAGAGGTGAAGCAGTCACTGCGCGCATGCGTATTTGTTTCTGAACAGGGTTATCCACTGAAGACTGGCGGCGCTCGCGCGAGTAGAAATGAGAACGGCAACAACGTCACACGCATAATTACTACTACAATCATATGTCGATTAGGGGCGTGCGGATCGTCCCGAGGCTCGGGTTCCCGGCCCTCGGGACGGGTCGGAGAATTTCGGGCGAGATCGGGCGGGGTCTCGATACTTTCGTATTGCTCGAGGTCCCGAAGTTTTCGGGATCCCGAGACTCGTTTCGGGCTACAAGCAAGACCTCCGTGAGCGGGAAATTTGATTTCAGGTCGGCTCGGCAAAACTCGGACGCGATCGGCTCGAAAGCCAGCTATTACGAGGGGACCGAGACGGAAGGGGCTATGCTTGTAGCCCGAATCGAGTCTCGGGATCCCGAGACCGTCGGGATCTCGAGCAATACGAAAGTATCGGGATCCCGCCCGATCTCGCCCGAAAATTTCCGGCCCGTCCCGAGCCCGAAAAGTCGGGTACCCGCACACCGCTGATGTCGATACATCCGCCATCTGTGGGCTGTTGCTAAAAGTATAGGTTCGTGTAGATGTCAGTAGAGAGCACAAGGCGCTTTTGGCTGTCTCCCCAGATAACATTCTAACATTCTCAATCAGTTCCTGAGAGAAAACATACGATTCAAGTTACAACACTAATGGTGCGCTACGATAAAATCCGCGCGTACCGTCAGTGATGTTTACCACGACGAAACAATGGTAAAACGACTGTCGTTTTCTTCCCCCTCGGTTACGTCAAATGAAAAGTTATCTGGGGAGACAGCCAAAAGCGCCTTGTGCTCTCTACTGGCATCTACACGAACCTATACTTTTAGCAACAGCCCACAGATGGCGGATGTATCGACATATGATTGTAGTAGTAATTATGCGTGTGACGTTGTTGCCGTTCTCATTTCCTACTCGCCCGAGCGCCGCCAGTCTTCAGTGGATAACCCTGTAATTCAAACTTGCAAGCAAAACACGTGTGGAAACCCATAGTCTAACCCAGCATAACCTGCCTAACAGGACACGTGCATACCGCGTAGCACACGTGACGGCATTAGAAAAATTCATTTATTGATTTGTAAGATGGTGCTCGTACAATTGAAAGTAACTATGGGAGACGAAGTATTGAATATCTTGGCGGAAGAAGATGTAGTAGCAAAAGCAGAGAAAGACCAAAATGTTCTATTACAATTAATAGAAAATGCCAGACAGAATCCTGTGGAGTATCACTGTTACTTAATAATATCGAGGATATTGTAACCAAGATTTCTTTATCCATTGCAGCGTCCATCTTGATTTCGCATGACACGCAGGGAAAAGCGTTCCGTTTTCAAGAACGCATGAACCGCAGTAACGAAACGGAACGATATGAATGCGCGCAGTGACTGCGTTGCGATCTCTGCACTCACTGCGTGAATCGGAACGCACCCATAATAAAACCCAAAGTAAATAGTTACCATGATGTACCTATCTCAAGAAATTAACCGAAAAACTTCAAATTCTACACACGTATAAAGGAGATATTTGTACTAGTCCCTTTTAATTACCTCCAGAAAACGAATGAAAAATCATCATCATTTCCTTTACAAGGCATTTGGTAAAATTATATTTTCATGTTTCATTCTGATTAACGCTATGGCTGCGTTTATATAAATTACAATTCTTTTGGACTTTCTCGTCTCATTGTCAGTTTAATAGAACGACGTCAATTACGGCAGCTATTTAGGTATGTCAACAAACTTTTGTGGACAAGTTACAGGAAATTGCTAATAATTTCAGAGATACACGAGATAATTCCGTAAAAACTTTCCTGTACTTTCATGAGATATGAGTAAATGTATGTGAAAAACTTTAGCACCTTGAGTGGCGCAAGGTTTTGAAAAATGCCCCTACAAATCTGCTTTTACCAGGAAAGGTTAAAAATGAAAATTTAAACTTTTATGTATATTTAATGAAAATTTTCTATCAAATTTAAACTTCTATGTATATTGTCTATTAAATCCAGAGTTTGCAGGTCTCCAGCGGTGCCGAACACCTACAGGGGCGGTGGTAATGTGTGCGTGAATTGACGCCAGCGCAAAGCCAGCCACATGGCGAAAACGCGAAAGGAATGTGACGTCACAGTTGTACCGATGCCAGCGCCTAACTAAGCCACATGTGCCACGGGCGCGCATGCGTGAGATGCCACGATTGGAGACGAACTGACGCCAGCGCCAAGCGAGTAACGTCGCGACCAACCAGCATCGACACATATGTCCCGATGACGCTGGTTGGCCGTAGTGTCGGCTCGGCTCCCATCGTGCGTCTCACGCACACATTGCCACCGCTCCCTATAGGTGTTTCCCTCTGACCAATAACAGTGGGGTATTGTATGGACTCCGCTGGAGACGGGCCAAGCTACCATTCTAGGGAGCCGAGAGCTTACCGTAGTGACGTCACATTCGTTTCGCGTTTTCGCCACGTGACTGGCTTTGCGCTGGCGTCAATTCACGCACACATTACCACCGCCCCTGTAGGTGTTCGGCACCGCTGGAGACCTGCAAACTCTGATTAAATCGTCATGAGAGTATCACCCTCCAACAAATGAGTCCAAATTGGACATTATTCGGGCTATTTCTAATTACATAAAGTTACTCACAAAAGTATCCGTCTATCCAATATGTCACATATTTTGCATGTGAAATCCACTTCAAAATAATAATACGCAATTCTAATTTACATTATCACACATAAACCCTGACTAATACCCAGATAGCACACGACGTCTTTAAGACGTCCATTTTACGTCTGTTTTTGATCTGAACGTCTTAGACCAGATTAAGACGTCTTTAAGACGTCTTTAAGGTGTCTGTATCAGGACAACTTTGAAACGACTGTGTTAGGACGTTTTAAAGACGTCTGTGTCAAGACGTCTGTTAAACGACTGTGTTGAGACTTCTTTAAGACGTCTGTCCTCAAATGTTTCCAAGACGTCTATCCGAGTAAGTGTTTAGGACGTCTCTAAGACGCCCATGCCAAGACGTGTTTTAAACAACTGCGTGTAGATGTCTTAAAGACATATGGGCGGTATTCTCAGTCGCTACTTATTCTTAAGCAAATGCTTAAGCATGCGGCATCCTCTACTAACCTACTAGCTAGTAAAGGATGCCGAATGCTTAAGCATTTGCTTAAGAATAAGCAACGACTGAGAATACCGCCCATATGTGTACATAAACAAGTCATGACTAGGCCGGTTCGCGATGGATAGTACACGACCGCCAGGTGGCGACCGGGCCGAACGCTTCTCGCAGGTAGGATATAACAGTCATGCCTATAAGAGGGCAGATCATATACCGTCACTCTCGAGTACCGGCGTTTTTTGACGATGTAAATTTATATTTTCGACTTAAACTTGAATATGCCAAAGAATGTCTCGATCATTCGCTATTGCAAGACGTTCTTCTTTTTTATGAAGAAACGAAAATATTGACCAGCATGATATACTTAATTTCATTAAAAGATGTTAATTCTAATAAACACGAATTAAGTCACGCTTAATATCTTTAATATCTATTTAAAGAGGCCTAATCCAGTCCTTACGAAGACCTCTTTGACGCGTTTTGAAGGTTGGAAATAGACGTCTACGCGACGTTTAAAAGATGCCCATAGGGCATTAAAAGACGTCTCACAGACGTATTACAAGATGTCTATAAACTGTTTAAAAGACGTCTTAAAGACGTACGGTTTCCTGACTCAGGAAAATGTCTATAAAGGGTCATCCACTAAAACTGCAACCTACGCGCGCGCGAACAGGTAAAATGGCAACAGCGCTTCACGGACGCATTCCACTACAACTATGCACCAGCCCCGTGTTCGGAGGGTTAGTTCGCTTCGAAAATTTTAGGATGGTCTCCTTCAAATTATCGTCACAAAGAACTATTCAGAATTTTCCGGCCCGGGTTGAAGAATTTGGAGCCTTTTTCGTATAACTTTTGAACAATAAAAGATATCGGAATGCAATCTGCGCCGAATAATGAGGAAAAATTATTTCCTCTTAACGATGGATAATTTAAAATATTTTGCGTCAACTTAATTTTTTTTATCAATTTTTTACCCATAATTCTTGTGAAAAGCTTTTGCAAACTGTTTATTTCATACTGTATTTAATACTTTTTTTAAAATTCATGGTGTTGATAAACAATAGGCCAGTTTTTTCTGTATCATTACTTTCATAAATTGAGAAATGAAATTTTTATTCAATTATGTGTTAGTTTTGCAAACTTCAGAATTTATTGTTCTGGTTTTCATTTTTATAATTTTATCCTTAATGCAGTGCATGCATAGATCGGACGTAATGGGTAACTAAGCGAACGTGTCTTTGATTGTAGCGGTGTTTGAATTTTTTCTAGAATTTTTGTGTCTGAATATTTTATCCTTTTAGCTACTCAACGCCACGCCCATACTGGCTTCCGTTAATGTAATTTCTTGAAACGATGCGCCATTATTGTGGTTTTTACACGCAAGTGGCGAAAAATCTCTGCGTACAAAGGTATAGCGCCGCGGTCAACCCTGTCGAAGCTAAAATTTTTTAAATTGGGACGGGTACGAGATCAGTCGACATTATTTTCAAACCTCATTACAGTAATCTGGGGTGCGAGTGGTAAACCGATCATAAAAACGGAGCGCGCGGCTCGATTACCTGGGCCGGAAAATTCCCAATACCTAGCTCTTTGCGACGTTAATTTGGAGAAGGCCATCCTAAAATTTTCGAAGCTCGGGCATTGCTGCTATCCAGCGGTCGCTGGCAGCTCTCCGCTGGGCCGGTGCATGGTTGTAGTGGAATGCGTCCGTGAGGCGCTGTTGCCATTTTACCTGTTCGCGCGCGCGTAGGTTGCAGTTTTAACGGATGACCCTGTAGACGTCTTTAACCCATTCGAGACCGATTGCACACCGCGTGTGCAATTGATTTCCGAGGCTATAAGACCGACCTGCACACACGGTGTGCAATCTCATCTTATTTATGCGAATTCACTTACGAATTGGGTGATTTCCATAGTAAACACGTTTTTTTTTATTAAAAATGAATATAAAAAAAAATTTCGCCCCTGGAGACCGTGTTCGAAAAAGATCGTCGTCTCGAATGGATTAAGACGTCTTTCAGAAAATAGCAGACGTCTGAAAGACGTTTTGAAAGTCTGAAACAGACGTCTTAAAGACGGCTCATAGACGTCGAGTGCTATCTGGGTATACTGTTGCGAGTTCGCTGTGTAACTTCATGAGCTACTGGTGTTTGCATCCGAAGTTAGAAGACTCGTGTGCATTCTATTGAAGAATTTTACAGTTTGTTTAAAAAAGTATTATTATCATCCGTGAAGTAATAAAGATCGTGCACAACGTATTATATAGTATTGACTCGGCCAAATTCAGTAGTTAATTTATAGAACCGTGATTGTCTACAATAAGCTAATATTCTTGTAACATTCTTGCGATTTTATTACAAACTTTAATTGTTCTAGAAAAATTTGTTTAAGCATTTCTTTGGTAGATGGAACTAACTACAAATATATTAATCAAGGTTTATATTAATGTAAATTATAATGGGTAATTCTAAATTTAACATTACTTAAATAAGTAAAAGATTTATACTCATTTATGATTAAAAATAGTCCGAATGAAGTCAAGTTTAAACTCATCTTCATCGGGAGCATCTCGTCAATTCATTGGCGATAGTTTCAAGATCTTATAACGATTATAGAATTTAAAATTTTGATTACTATATAGATCACTACATCGGAGGCTCGACTTTTACGCGATCGAAGGATCGGTAAGGCTGTAAGATTCAAAGAGAATTCCGATCTTCGGTTTGTTTACAGAGCAAACATTCGAGAATTTTGTGGCAATCCTTTCGAGTTGAGAAAATATCAACCTGAAAACACGCTAAAGCCATGCCCAGGATGCAAATTGTTTGGTGTGAAAACACGTCAATGCCACTCAAAGTGTTAAAATATTTCTTAAACTAATAATTATCAGACATTAGTAGAATGTCTAGTTTTGTTTGTTGGAATGGAAAACTGCGTTAAGGGGAGGTTCTGGTCTAAATGTCGATTTTTTTTATTTCATTTTTCAAATGTTCAACCTTTTAGGAAAACGTGTTTAAAAGGATTTGTTGAAATTCGTAAAATTCCCGAAGTTATAGGCATTTGAGTAGCGGCAAATGCATGGATAACACCCGGCGACTCGGCACTTACGTAATAAAACTTCAAACGCGTTTTCCTCGAAACAGCGTTCTCAAATCGGTGGGATCTGTATCTCCAAAAGTTATTATCCGATTCGAGTGAAACCTTTTTTTATTTTGAAGAATATACTTCTGGCTAGGGGGGGAACTAAAAAAAAATACAAAAAGTTGAAAATTTATCATTTTCAAAGGCGATGAAAGGACGAAAAATACTGAGAAAAGTGATTTCAAACTTGAAGTGTCGTTATTTTCTAAGAAAAATGTCATTTTTGTAATTTTTTTTAGTCCCCCCCCCCCCTAGCCAAAAGAATAATCTTCAAAATAAAAAAGGTTTCAGTCGAATCGGATAATAACTTTTGGAGGTACAGGTCCCTCCGATTTGGATCAATTTTTTGACGCCTTGACTTTAACGACTCCCCAGGGCTGTCTGGAATGATTAATTATAAAACAAAAAATATATTTCTATAATTTAAGACATCCTTAATACAAAATAAAATTATATATAGTAGTTTTCCTTTAATTAATTCCTAAATATCACCTATTTTTTTGGGCTCTGGACCAGAACCTCCCCTTAAGGGGTAACACCACTGTAAATTTTTCGGAAAATTGATTTTTTTTATTGGCATAAAAGATGGTTTGAACTTCTTAGAATATGGGGCAAAAACTGTATTACTTGAAACAAATTTGTTTCCTTGAAATTTCGAGGTTTTCCCCAAGCGCATTGGACTGCTTCGAAACGACTACCGGCGTCAAATTAATAGGAAGGTACAACCTAATGTCCTACCTTTTGATTTCTAACTTCTCTAATACACAACGGATGTCGTTAGAAAGTTTTTATGTTCAGATAGAAGCATTTCCAAATAAAAGTATGTTAGCGGCAACATTTCATTTCTTCATGTCTATAACACATTTCAAAATTTTAAACGCGTTTTTCTCGAAACACGATATTTCAACAAGGCACGCAGCATAACACCAACAATTTTCATTCTTTTCATTCGAATTTTTAGCAAAATCTTTAAAATAACATTTTGAAGAGAAATACGTACGGCATTTTCGATAAGTTAATTTAAACATTACTTATTCACAAATTATATGCCCTCTCTTTATAGAAAATTGAACGTCTTTTATTCAAATACTCATTAATCCGACAAAAATCAATATTTTTAAAGTCCCCTACGTATTTCTCTAGCTATAAACATGTAGATTTAAGTGATATTTTTGTGTTTTTTTCCAAATTAAAATTTGCACCAGCTACACTGCGTGCCGCAGAGCACTAAAATTTCAACATGCCTCACGAGAATGGCTTCAGTGCCGCCATTTTTTAATATTTCTCAATAACATTTTTTTTTATTAACAAAATTTATGCTTAATAACTTCCTCCAGTATTGTTGTTCTATTACCTTTCCTTTCATCTAACAAAAATGACCAGAAAAACGCTTTTTTCAAGCTGTTACAGTGGTGTTACCCCTTAACGATTGTAATCAAAAGTGTGGGGATACGTTTTAGAAAAAATGTACAGTTGCTCTTTTCGTCTGTGCGAATACACAATAAGTAGTGCGTAACAGTAATAAAGGAGTACGGAGCACCTAATAGCATTTAAGGCTGCCTTGCGACATTTTTTCGTATCTCGGACCGTTTTAAAGATACAGCCCGTTCCAATTTCGTGTAACATCCTGTATAGGAAATTGTCGAGTACCTTAAATATATTATAACATATCACTGGAAAGCGATATAGAATTGATAAGTTTCTTCCTATCACATTTATTTATAAATAGTCTTTACTTACTGGTAATCCCGGTGGACCTTGAATACCAGGCTCGCCGTCCGTTCCATTTAATCCTGGTAATCCAGGGAGTCCTTGTTCTCCTTGTGATCCTGAAAGAAGGAATTGCTACTTGTGAAAATAAGCAATGAAACGTCGCCTCATTTATGCAATCAACGGTTTTTACTGGCGCATAGACAGCCGAGTTGATTGTTACTCCGCCCCCTCCCTCAATCTTCTTTTTCGCTACCTCATTCACTCGTTCCCACTCTCGTTCATTCATTCCACAAACACGTTCCACCGTTAAACGTAAACACGACGGAGAATTCAAACAGACACAAACACATCGGAGACATTGTTAAGCATTTTTTTTTCTAAGATACAGTGAATTTGCGTTGCGTTGAGCAAGGTTTGAAATTTATCTAGAATAAGATACAAAGTTGATAAAAGGTTTCATACACACTCAATCATATGATTATAGGAAATTTAGAATTAAAACTTGGTTAAATTGGAAGGAAACTGCAATAGTTTTTAAAAGCGTAGGATAGAGTGCCCCTATCTGGGCATAAACAGTTCACATATGTATACGAGTAAAAAACCCGTCGTGTTAGGAAAGACGTAGAAGAAAGTGAATCGTTGCTTCTAACGCTGAGGAAGCAAAAGATCGTTCATCGTCATCCACTTTTTTTTCTTGAATTGTGCAGAAGAATGGCTCGTAAAAATCTACCTGGTGAGCCCGTGTCTCCCATGGTGCCTTTTTCGCCTCGGTAACCCCGTTCACCGGGTTCACCCTTTGAGCCCAGTAGACCGGGTGGGCCTCTCATCAATGCCACACCGCTCTCACCCTTGAAACCCTATAATGCAACACTTTAAGGTCAGATCCAACCAGGTCCTCCGTCTTTATTTAATCTTTTTTCAAACTTTCTTCAGTTTACGGCGAAGATAAATTGCTTTTGTTTTTCTTTGGGAAGGACGGGCGGAAGAAAAGGATTCGTTTTATCGGACACTACTTTCGATCTCTGACCGATTTTGGCAAGTTCTTATAGGTACTTTATATATCACACTTAGCATTCTATGAAAATTTACACACAACGTATGTAAATGGAATTGAGCGTCAAGGTCTTCCAAAATCGCTCGATTTCGTTAATCTAATATTAAAACACAATATCTATACACAATAATTAACGTTAAATGTCCATTTATGCCTCTCCCGGCCGTGCCCCGATCACAATTTGTAGTCCTCGATATTTTATTTTTACGCTTCCCGGTCCGCAATCACGAACATGATGCAAGATCATCCGTGCATGATACCAGAGATTTTTAGAAGGATGAACAGTTGAAGTCAAGACTGTATACTGCATAGTGCCTAGTCGCGTTATTTAAAACGAATGACGAGAAACTGCCCGAATGTGTTAGAACAGGCCTGGGATTTAAGTGAACGCAGCGGCCGATTTTCAGAGGCAACGCCTCCTTTTTCCCGCCTCGCGTCTTGGCCCCCGTGGCGGCCCAGCAGCTAGGAGTGCCTCAGGCCCGTACCATATGAAGCGCGTGTGGCGCGTTAACAAAACAAAAACGCACCGACAATCGTGCTCTCTGGGACGATATGGAGCCTATTGATACAATGTCACGCTAATACGCCACGCGCGGTTCACGTGTTACGGGCCTGAGGCGCTCCTAGCTGCTGGGCCGCCGCGGGGGCCAAGACGCGAGGCGGGAGAAAGGAGGGCGTTGCCTCTGAAAATCGGCCGCCGCGTTCACTTAAATCCCAGACCTGTGTTAGAATATACAGTTTTCTCTGCGACTTATCACACGCGAAATAAATGGACACTTGTTTTTATATTATATTGCTATCAGGGTACCGAACCCTAACCCGCCTAACCGGGTAACAGAATTCATCTGTAACCAAGTAATTTGGTCAACCGGGTTAATGCGGATACAGTAATACGATGAAAACCATAGTTGTAACCATGTTTCTAAATAGTAATGAATTTTATTCCAATATCGGAGACTCCATAGTAGGGTGATGCATGCACGTGAAAGTAATAAATATGCGGGGTCAAAAATTACCTTGCCGCGCCGAATTCGCGAGCGTTTGCCGACGCGCAGTGTGAAATTTTTGACAAAAATCGTTCGACAACACAAATCTTGACCGATTTCAATAAACATTTTTTTAAAATACTTGTAAAGCACTCAGCAATAACGGAGCATTGCAATAAAACCAGTATCTGTTGGTCTAATCTATAGAAAATACTTATTAGCATAATACAACATAAAAACATACATAAATAAATTTTGCAGATTAAAGATATTAAAAATTAAGTTTTTGTAAATTTAATATTAACTATGAAATAAAAAATTTACTCTAAATTTACAAAATTTATGTTAAACTAAATAAATATTTTAAATTATATTATAAAATTAGTTACCATAAAATATTCGATTCTAATTACTCCGAATAATATAAAAAATGTAAGATTTAAATCAGCTATACGGTTTATTTAAAACATAAATTTCGAAATGTAAAGTAAATTTTTTATTTTACAGCTAATATTAAATTTACAGAAAATTAATTTTGAATATCTTTAATCTGCACAATTTATGTTTTTATGTTATGTTATGCTAAATAGTGTTTTCTATAGAGTAGACCAACAGATATGGTTTTTATTGCAGTGATCTGTTATTGCTGAACCCTTTACGAATATTTTAAAAACAAATTTATTGAAATCGGTCACGATTTGTGGTAGCGGCCGATTTTTGACCAAAATCTCACAGCGTTGCGACGGTGCTTGGCCTTGGTTCTACATAAATATCAACGCCTTAACGCTCGGACACAGGATGGATACGGTGACACGGTTGTGCATAAATGGACCTTTAATCAACAACACGGTCGAAATTACTACTAGCGTCACATGCAATTGACGACAACGGGAGCAACTATTAGTGGGTTCAAGTTTAGTAGAAACTGGAAGCTATCAGATTTTCCGTTTCTCCTTCTCTCTCCTTCTCTCTACGCGCATTTGTTGATTATATTTCGAATCATTGAGCTATAAGAATACCTGGAGAGGGAACAAAGCAATGGCGGCCGATCCGAGAAAGAGGGAAGATAACGGTTGAACCTATCTCTGTCTTACAACAGGCTATGAAGGTATAGTGCATGTGAGTGAAGTTATCTGCGCACACACATACATACATAACACATATAGTACAGAGTGAGAGGGATAATAGGAAGAAGGATAGGTTCACTTGTTATCTTCTATTTCCCTCAGATCGCTGTCGCCTCTACTTCTTCCCACTGCTGTTCCCTCTCCAGGTATACTTATAGCTCAATGTTTCGAATACGTACACTGCAATTGAAATTGTACTCTATTATTGAGTTTCAATGATCGCTATTAATATCTCTACTGTCCTTTGATATCCCGTCCACTTGGTTTCCGGGGCAACCAATTTGTGCTTTTGATATTTTGCACTGAAGATAGTGGTTATATCATTAATATTGTTATTCCGTTTTTATTCTGTAATTTAGAATGCTTATCTTTGTTTCGGCTTTATATAATCAAAACTTTATATTATCAAAATGTATGGGAGAACTTTTAATATTTATTTGAACAAAAAGAGTCAGTTACGTTACTTTATGCAAATTTGCCGTGCAACGATCAAGAGGAAGAAGAAAAGAAAAGAACAAATTAGAAGGAGATAAAAACATTGACAAGAGAGACTGGTATTACGCGTAAATTAGCGGCGGATAAAAGTATGTATGTAAATAGTACAAAGATGAATCGACGGTAAAGCTACGTACTTTCTGAGGGGCTCTTTTGATACTTACGCGACAATCGCAGGGTTGCATCGATCACCGGTCGATAAAGTTGCGAGAGCCTCAAAGCCAGGAGTAGTAGTTATTAGTTATTAATGATTTGAACCGACACACAGGGAAGAAGTAATGTGGTGTTACTTGCTACATTAAACACAAATTAGTTACACAAGCTACGTACACTACGCCAATTACTACTGACTAAAATAAGCGGCCATTCTTTCTCCCCGTTCTCTCTCTCTCTCTCTCTCTCTGTCTCTCTCCCTCTGTCTCTCTCTCTCTCTCTCTCTCTCTCTCTCTCTCTCTCTCTCTCTCTCTCTCCCTTCCCTTGTCTCACTTTTCCTTGTCCCCCATTTTCAATGTTTCGTTCTCTCATTATGGCTAGAATAACGCAATTGTTATTAGGATACGGACAGATATAGTTAGCTGAATTATTTCGACACTGCAACATAGAAACTAAATGGAGGCATTATACAGGGCGGTGCAAACTTACTAAATGTTGACTTAACAAGCCTACGCAAGTAAAATATTTGTTGAGTGAAATTATTATTATATCAAGAACCCCAATGCTGGAGGAGATTCGAACAACTGTGTATTCATAAAAAAAAAGGAAAGAGTTCAGCTTGAACCGATGGTTGTTTACTTTTTCTTATTAGAGAAGTGGCTTTACCTTTAGACCGCCGCGCCGAAAAACTCACAGGTTGCTAGAATTCTCATGCTAGCAAATCAAGGGCATACTTTGCATACGGTCGCTTTTGAGTTTCTTGGACAGTCTCGTAGATGTTGATGATTATACGTACAACCAACGTAAGAATCTTGATTTTCCTTTATTCACTAGATTATTTACACCTTAAACGAGAATACAACGTCCGAACGTTGACTTAATTAACGAGTGAAAGGGCGGTTGTCCGTTTGTGATGCAACGACGAAGACGCTTCATCTAACTGTAATTCTTTGCAAATGTCCTCGAGAACCGATCGTTCGTTAGATCTGCGATTATACTTACGATTAGACCTTAAGGTAAGAGCACATTGAATGGTCGAATAGCTTTTAAGCCGCGGTTTAGTGCGCAGATATGTAATTTAGCTGCATCCGCCAGAAAAAGTTATATTTTGCCTCTTCTGCTAGGAACACCTTTAATTACCGCGCGTCTCTTCTGTGACATAAAATTGGTATCTCTAGCTATGACTACACCGGGTAAAGCCTCATATATCAATTTTTATACGTGTATTTGCTGCCACCAACGTTTTTCTCCTGACGATTGAACAATCGGTTGTTATACATATTCATCAGCTTTAAGTTGATAATATCAGAATCGTGAAGAATATTCTTTTCATTTTCAAATGGCATACAACGATCTTCTCGTAAATTACAGTTCTGTCTCTCTATAGCCGCGTGTGTCGGGACCGGGCGCACGCAATTTGAGAGACGAGTAGTCTATTCGGCTTCCTTTGATTTCACGCGGTCAGAGTGTAAGGTGCGTCACTATTGAGAATGGTTATGAACCTTTCTTCGGCTTTCTCTTTGACACCCGATACCCGATGCCGCGGCGCGGCGACTATAAACGAAGTAGTGGGGATAGCTTCGCATGTATAGAGAATCCGAAAACGCGTGCAATTTGAGAGACAGCACTGTATATATTTGGCCTTTATCATTTTGTTAATCAATGAAAAAGAAAAATTTAATAAACGGCTTTGACCGTTTTACATCTTATTTCAATGAACAGTTCTTCGTTAACTTTTTCAATAGATTTAACGCAACTGCAGATCATCCTTGTGTAAGTTATAAAGAACTTTTACGTTATTTTTCCCCGTGTATTCTTGGGTGTTGAACTCGAAAAATCTCAAATTATTAGATCGTATCTACCTTGAATACGGAAAGAACAATCTCCATCCATTTCATCGATACGACAATGCAATTTAACGGCTACTTGTTCTAGTTCACTAAATAAAAAGAAGCAGGTGATCGTGTTGTAATATGCATGTCGCATGCTCGCATGCATGTGTGATAAAATCATGCATGTGCTTCTTCGTCATTTGCATGCAAGTGCCTTAACACGCGATTAATAGTCAAGTCATTCTAGGACCTATCATGAACGGGTTTGTATCACGATTTTTATATCGCTTTTGGCTTTGAAACCTACTAATTAAGGGAATTCTTGAAAAACAAAACTATTTTACGATGCTCTCAAATAGGAGGGAATTTAAATAAATAACAGTTTAATAACTTGACCAAAATTAAAAAAATTAATGTCTAAAAATACGAGCCATAAAGTGGTTAAGAAGAAAGTATTAGGACGATCCTGTTAAAGTCAATGGAAAATGTAAAATTAAATCTATTTGTATAATACACGTGGGGATCAAAAAGGAAAGATAATGGTGGGCACTGGTTGTCGAACAACCACGATCATCGCTGCGCTAAACAAATTCTATACTAATCGTGCAGCCAGATGCATGCGTCTTGTTGCCCGCAAAAAACATTAAAATGCTTCTATCGTGCATTACGTGCATCACAGAGGAATTTAAATTTAAAAAGATCTCAGGAAAAGGTTCCTAAACATGAACTGAAGAGGAAAGGGAACCGGGACACATGACATACGACAGGACGAATTTTTTCTTTTTTGACAATGAGTTTCGAGGGAAAGTTGGTCGGTTGTCAGGATGCAATGGGTTGTACGGTTGATTTGGTCGGTGGTCGATCGTCAGAGGACCTCGCTGAAGCTTACCCTCTTCCCTTGCTTTCCCCGGGCACCCTTCTCTCCCGACATCCCGGGTGGTCCCGATGGACCCAGCTCCCCCTTCTCGCCCTGAGGCCCTGTGTGCGTGTACATCACGTGCATAAAATAAAACATGACACTCATTCGTTCGCACACACTCTCGCTCTCGCATGAAATCACGTATGTATAGCCGCAGAACGTAATAATTTTATCGAGACCCCCTTTTCTCGCAATGCTTTGCGCGATTTAAACCAGACAATTATTTTGGTACATTTAATGTAAAGAAGAGTGATAGAAAAGGTAATTATTTAGAAGTTTTCCATCCTCACCGATTTCAATGATTTTGGAATATGTTGTCGGGGACACGATTCTGAACAACTTTTTCCAATACATGTTACCGCCGCTCGACCTTCGTTTCTGAGATATTATATAGTAGGTAATATGCCACTTTTCAATAATTTTTTAAATAATGAACAGATTGCGTTATATTTGTACTAGTTCCGTTCAATTTAGTGTACCTGCTAAGACGACAACAGATTTTGGCTTTTGATTTCTTTTATTTTCAGTAAATCCTGGTAAGTTATAAAAGTATCGGCTTGATGTAATTTCACACTCTGACTAGAATGCAGATTATACATTTGTGTGAACGGTTCTACATAAAATCAATAGATTATGATATAGTATACTAACAAACGAATTTAATAACCTCTGTTACATCCGTTAAAACTATGTATTTTGTGGAGAGATTTTCTATCTCTCGTTTTATGGCTGTTTGGAGTAATATGCCACATGTTTGTCGGTATAATATGCCACAAACTCTTATCTTCATAATTCTTTCTATTTAAAGCCATCGAGTTGCTTTTTGGATCAGAACCATACCTAAGAAGTATGTACGAACTTCAAACCGTGCGGCTTGGTCAGAAAAAAGTTTAAAGGAAGCCATTCGAAGGTAAAGGAGACGTAGAGATTGGAGGCTGTTTAGTTTGTAAGAAGTAGCTATTTTTTCAAATAAATTTTACGTTTCATTGAGTTAAAATGTTTGTTTTTATTTATTAATAGCTTAAATAGTTTAAAATATTGTTGATTTTCCAAAATTTGAGTGATTACTTCGCACTTCATAGCTTGTGGCATATTCACCCACCACCTGGGTAATATGCCACTTTCGAAGACTTTTGTATTTGTACGTTTCTGATTGAACTACATAAGTTACATATCTCTATTTATTAGTCAATAAACAGAATTAGTTACACTTTCGTATGGTTTTATCTTTATTCCTGTATCTACTTATACTTGCGAGATATCGCGTTTCAAAGTTAACTGTGGCATATTGCCCCGAGTTACCCTATATCTACCTACAGTACGCCTCCGTGGCAACGTATGCGTCAACATGGGACAAAAGAAATGACGAAGCTGGCATTTGTTTCCGAGATATTTGCGATAAACTTCTTTTGTCTTATTTCGATGCAACGAATTTCACTTTCCAACTTGTCCCGGGTATTAATATTGGCTGGGGCTAGATTAGGGCGGGGGCGCGCGCCCGCTCGCGGGCGCGTAAAGCATGGTAGCCAACCGATGTGAGTCAGAGGTTGTGTTCCGATTCACGCATACTGCGCATGAAATTGATGGCATCTTATTGGTGGCATCGTATGATTCCCTAGAATTTCTCTCACTTGCCGCCAATACGATGCCACTTCCGGTGCAGTGAGCGTGCAGCAATCGCAGAAAATCAGAGGAGAAGCAGTCACTGCACGCTCGCTGCACCGGAAGTGGCATCGTATTGGTGGCAAGTGAGAGAAATTCTAGGAAATCGTACGATGCCACCAATAAGATGCCATCAATTTCATGCGCAGTATGCGTGAATCGGAAGACAACCAACGTGTTGACGGGCAACCGTAAGTTTCTGGTTCAAATCTCTAAACTCACATCGGTTCCCTACCATGCTTTACGCGCCCACGAGCGTGCCCCCCCTCCCCCCCCCCGCACTAATCTAACCCCAACCAATACTAATACCCGGGACAAGAGATTGGTTAACTCGAACCGATAAATGAAAGGACAATTTTAATTTATATCAAATTTATTTAGTGCAGCAACTTACAGTATGTGTAGAAGTAATTGAACATTATACTATTCATTCCTCCTTGTTATTTAGTCACTAGCTGGAAACATTTGTGCCATTATGGTGAAAAATGCCATTATACGATTCTCGTAATTATGCTGACGTCGAAATAAAAACTCACTAATGTAACCAACGTAATGATAACTGCGATTTCCGTAGCGGGGAATATTGGCTCTCGTGTCTCGCCACGCACGCTCTATGTTTTGTGTGTGTGCGCCGGTGTATGGATCGACAAAATTCATTGCATGATTAACAATTAGATGTTTGTAACCTTGACTGTTTATGTAATTGTACGATTTCCAAGCGTCCGACATTATTGTTGTGCCCGTTTTGCTCCATTTTTGAATGACTGCTAGTAATGTTTTAGCAGTTCTATCTTCAACTGGTTCAATAAATACATTTTTAGTTGTTCGATCGATTCCTTCAAAAATCCACTGTCCAGTAACTAAGCGGTCTTTATTATATTTCCGCTTTCCAATCTTTGGTTCATCAATTTCGACAACAGTACCTTCACCTCCTATTTGAACTGATTGTGAGTGTTGTTCAACCCATACTCAAAGAGTAAGTATAATAAGTGGCGTCACTCCGGGCGGAACCTTTGAAGTCCTTAGTTGACCTTGGCATTTAAATTGGTTGTATATTCGAGCGGGATATTCAAATCGACTAAATGTAGATTGCCGCAATTGGCTGATTATTGCCGAAGTTTACCGATCATTGCCGAATGGGCATTTAAATTGGTTGTCTAGTGATTTCCCTAGGTTACTTCTGTCCCTGTCGAGTGACGCCTCTTATTATATCTCCTCTTTGCCATAATGTGCATAATTCCCGACAGAAACTAGCCCAGTCGACAGCCGTGGATGATGATATATTTAATTCGTGCATTATAAACTGCTGTCGGGGAGGTCGAAGCATTATATGATAGGCAATAAACTGGCATGCAGTCTGAATTGATAGGTGAATGTGCTCAAACCATGTATTACGAAATGCCCTTCTTTTTACAGTACATTGCGTTTTTATTTTCTTTTGTTTCGATTTTTTACATATGATACATTGTTGCATCTAAACCAGCGCTGTTCAAGGTCGCTCCCGCGGGAGATTGGGGTTCTCCCACTCTCGTCTGCGTTGTCAGGGATACCGCGCGACGCTAAAGAGGCGACCATGACAGACCAGCGTGTCCGTCACCGAGCGAGCTCGGACGCCCGATACGACATGTGATTAGTGACACGCGGCATCGCAGCCAGCAAATGCTATTACTTCCCGGTATATGTTGTCAGTCTTGGTGACCTGTACTTTTCAAACAATTCTGAAACTACAAATATCATAAACAAGCCTGACACATAGGTACGAAAGTCAACGAATTAACCTGAAATGACCCATATCCAAGTGACAGACGGCTCGCGGACGTGGCAGCCTTCTTAGCGTCGCGCGGTCTCCTTGACGACGGAAGGCACGCTATGCGAGAGAAAGATTGGAAGGGGAAGCAGACGCGTGAGGGGCCCCTACGCTGGACAGCGCTGATCTAAACATTAAGTTTTCACGGTCAAGTATCAGTTGGTTCTTGCATTTTGTACAGTTCATCGTGTCACGAATAACTTTTTGTTCAATTAAGAACTTGACCAAACTATCATAATTACTACACAAACTTAGAAATTCATGTAATTTCATTATAATTGGATTTGTAAATGAAACAGTAATGTTAAACAGTAACTTGTACTTCCTGAACTCGCTTGATTGTCAGAGACTCGTGGATTACTACTGATAGGTCAGCAAGAAGAAACATGAGTTTCTTCGGAAAGAATCGAGAACAAAATCGAATCGCCGAACGCTGAGCTGCTACGGACGCTGCCACGGACACGTACTGTAGGTAGGTATAGGGTAACTGTACCTAATATCGCCAGGCAAAAGTTAAATCGCTGCCAATTGAATAATAATTGATATTTTTGCATGCAGTTTGTTTCAAAGTAAAGAGAGATTATTCATCTTTCATGTAGCATAAGTTAGAATCGTTGAAACCTACAAAATTTTAATTAGGACTCAAGAAACGTAAGACATGCAAAAATCGGGTGCTGAAAAAAGTGTACCTAATATCGCCAACTCAAGAAATATTGATTAATTCATGTATATATGAGTTTTTAAGTCATTTTCACAGGTGATTTTATTATTTCTTGCACTATAAACGTATTTTTATCCATCTTTGATTTTATTTATATTAGAAAAACAGAAATTTACAAATATAGATTTTTAAAATATTTTATTTTCCACATTCCGATGTACATATTGGACAAATAAAGTTTATTTCGGTTGCTCGGCACATTTCGCAACCCCACCTGGAACAAACATTACATCGAAACCATTGTTCTCCGGTAGGCGGTATTCGGAACACCCATACTGCTAAAAGAAAAACAGTATTTTCATCACGGAACATATTTGAATCGATTTCATACCTTAAGTACATTATTAATCAGGTATTTCTAGTAGATAGTCTTATATTCATGGAATTATTAGACTGTTCTCCTTCGAATGGGATTTAAAATTGTGGCAGTCCAATAAATTTTTCCACTATCAAGATTCTCCAAAATCCTTCCCCTTTTGTAATCGTTGATCACATGACGCTGCAATTACAGCATGTCTTCCTACATATGGTTAGGCACTAATTTAGTGCATAACCGATAAATTTTACTGCTTACTTTGCAAGATACAGGGGATGGCGATATTAGGAACAGTGGCGATATTAGGTACAGTTACCCTACGGCCGAATACATTGTATAGTAGCGGCAGTTTTTGGCGAATATCTCGGAAACGAAGGTCGAGCGGCGGTAACATATATAGGAAAAAGTTGTTCAGAATCATGTCCCCGACAACATATTAAAAAATCATTGAAATCGTTGAGGATGGAAAACTTCTAAATAATTACCAATAATATACGGGAAATACGATGGAATAATTGTAAGAAAAGAAGATAAAGAAGAATTCCCATAGGGGGACGATTACAAGTTATCGATTTAAATGATCATAACTTTAAAACGAATTCGTGAAATTAAACGTTATTTTGTAGATAACAGTCGTATGTTTATTGTACTTAAAAACGCTTTTACGGCAGCATAAAACATTAATTAACAACCATAGAAAGCGATAACTTAACGATCCGGATATTTAGGAAAATGTGTTTATACCTAATTATACTATAGATTATTTGTAAATCAGAACGCAATGTATGGAATGCAACGAAAAATTGTTATATTTCGTTCTTTTCTTGAGATAGTATTCCTATAACACAGGATTGACTAACTGGCGACTCATGAGTCTCCGGGGGCTCATCAGCCTTGCTGCTACGGTGAATGACCCCCCTCCATACCGACCAAACTCTGACGATCGCAATCGAAAAGAGAAGGAAAGAAGTAGGAATCGACTGCGATCGTCAGAGTTTGGTCGGTATGGAGAGGGGACGTTCAGCGTGGCAGCAATGCGGAGGGGCCCCCGGCGACTCGTGAGTCGCCAGTAGTCAAGCCTGCTATAACAGAGTCGTTAATAACAGATATAACATTCGCGAGCAATCGGTTTGAAATGTTACGTATCAAACGATGGCAGCCCCTTAGACGGGGAAAGTCTCATGTTTAGCATGATAAGAAAACTCCATCTTTATTACTTGATACTCGAATATTCAACTAAAGATAAACATTTATCAGAATTAGTTCGCAATGCACAACTAGAATGTAAGCCGATCTCACAATTTCGTCGCATTAAAGTTACATCACTAGAATTTTTCTCAATTAAGTGTTACTGATCTCAGTTTATACGCATCTGGATATTATTATCCAGTAAATCAAGTTCTGGGATATTATGTTGATCACTTATATCAATTTGGTGATTTCAAGTTTCAAATACCAACAAGGTTTTGACTCATCAATTATTGGAAATACCACATTGTTCTGGATTCCATCAATAGTATTCTACTTAAAACACAATTGTATTGTGAAATATAAAAATGGAGTTGTTTCAATATTATTGTACATAGGGGAGACCGGGGAAAGTTGATACAGACGAATTATCTCGACACTGTATATATGTAGCACCTTGTGTGCGAGATATGTGAAGCTTGTGGTTCAATTCTTTAATACGATCTAGCGTACGTCTGTGTACCTTGACGTTAGAAATCCATTTTTAACTGTTTTTGTTTTCATAGAGAAAAAGTAAATAGGTAGTTGTGTTCACTTTCCAATCCGTCTGGAGACGGGATAGAGAATTTTATCACTCAAATTACTTGGGCATCACACTGACAAGGGGGCCGCATAGGTTATGTAATCGGTTCTGGAATGAGACTGGGTGGACATTGTAGTGCACACCTAGTGTTAAAAAACCGTAAAGGGATTTTACAAAATGGGTCTTCGTTTTCGAGAAATTTGAGTTCAAAGTTTTGCGGGACACATAGTATTTCAGTTGCGCAAACATTCTTAACAAGCAATGGTCGTAGCTGCGATAATAAGGCGTTCGGCTACGGTGCTGGAGGTCTTCGGTTCGATTCCTGGTGCGCACTTGATATTTTTTCTTTTTCTTTTTCTTACCGTAGTAATGCAATGGCTGCACCTAAAATTATTTTCCTTGGTAACGATGTTAATAATATATATTATTACAATAATACTGCACACAATGTACAAATATAATCCAAGTGCAGATATAATATAAATATAATAAAACCGCAAATTATAATAACTGTTCATAGGGGGTGGGTTTCTCTTCGAAGGGACTTCCTTGCTTGGGCGACAGTAGAAATAGCTTGCAGTTTCTATTTTTCAAATATTACTTTAATTGTAAGTTTCCTCTGTATTTGCGGTTTTATTATATTTATATTATATCTGCACTTGTATTATATTTGTACATTGTGTGCAGTATTGTTGTAATAATATATATTATTAACATCGTTACAGCGCAAAATAATTTTAGGTGCAGCCATTGCATTACTACGGTACGAAAAAGAAAAAGAAAAAATATCAAGTGCGCACCAGGAATCGAACCGAAGACCTCCAGCACCGTAGCCGAACGCCTTATTATCGCAGCTACGACCATTGTTTGTTAAGAATGTTTGCGCAACTGAAATACTATGTGCCCCGCAAAACTTTGAACTCAAATTTCTCGAAAACGAAGACCCATTTTGCAAAGTCCCTTTACGGTTTTTTAACACTAGGTGTGCACTACAATGTCCACCCAGTCTCATTCCAGATCCGATTACATAACCTATGCGGCCCCCTTGTGAGTCCTTCGATGGTAAGGTAATTGCGTTTTGCTATTTTGTTTATATGCTCTACATTTGTGTATAGAGATGTTTGTACATAATGACTTCCTGTGGGGTATGCTGATACGTTTTCTCTGGGGCATGTTGATACAGTGTATTAATTTTCCCCGATTACTTTTAATTGGACTTTTCCTTTTATATCTAGGAAAATGGTAGGAAATTATGTCAGAAAAACGAATCGCGGCAAAATACCGCAAAACATTTTGCAAAAAGCGTGTGTCGGTGTAGAAAAGGAGTCAATGTTGTCACGTCAAAGCGTGAGAATATACGGAATAGGTAAAATGGCTTTATTAAAGAGGAAGTACCAAAGTATATTTTAGCATATTTGTTATTAAGTAATTCAGGCCTGGGATTTAAGGGGAGGTTCTGGTCTAAATGTCGATTTTTTTTTATTTCATTTTTCGAATGTTCAACCTTTTAGGAAAATGTGTTTAAAAGGATTTGTAGAAATTCGTAAAATTCCCGAAGTTATAGGCATTTGAGTAGCGGCAAATGCATTGGTAACACCCGGCTACTCGGTACTCACGTAAAACTTTAAATGCGTTTTTCTCGAAATAGTGTTCTCAAAACGGTGGGACCTGTATCTTCAAAAGTTATTATCCGATTCGACTGAAACTTTTTTTATTTTGAAGAATATACTTCTGGCTAGGGGGGGGGGGGACTAAAAAAAATTGCAAAAAGTTGAAAATTTATCATTTTCAAAGGCGATGAAAGGACGAAAAATATAAGGAAAATATGATTTCACACTTGAAATGTCGTTATTTTCTAAAAAAAATGTCATTTTTGTATTTTTTTAGCCCCCCCCCCCCCCTAGCCAAATGAATAATCTTCCAAATAAAAAAGGTTTCAGTCGAATCGGATAACAACTTTTGGAGATACAGGTCCCACCGATTTGGATCAATTTTTTGACGCCTTTTGACTTTAACGACTCCCCAGGGCTGTCTGGAATGATTAATTATAAAACAAAAAAATATATTTCTATAATTTAAGACATCCTTAATACAAAATAAAATTATATATAGTAGTTTTCCTTTAATTAATTCCTAAATATCACCTATTTTTGGGGGCTCTAGACCAGAACCTCCCCTTAAGTGAACACAGCGGCCGATTTTCAGACGCAACGCCTCCTTTCTCCCGCCGCGCGTCTTGGCCCCCGCGGCGGCCTAGCAGCTAAGAGCGTCTCAGGCTCGTACCACATGAACCGCGCGTGGCGTATTAGGGTGACATTGTATCAATAAGTTTCCACATCGTCCCAGAGAGCACGATTATTGATGCGTTTTTGTTTTGTCAACGCGCCACGTGCGATTCATATGGTACGGGCCTGAGGTGCTCCAAGCTCCTTGCCGCCGCGGGGGCCAAGACGCGCGGCGGGTGAAAGGAGGCGTTGTCTTTGAAAATCGGCCGCTGCGTTCACTTAAATTCTTATATAAATGCAACAGTAAATCCAATTACCAAGCTAAAACAAACATAAAGTGCTCTAACGGGTGTCCCCCCGGTGCGTGTTCGCCTTTTAAACCTTCCCTGGTCGATTAGTGTGTTGGATTTCAGATTTTCGCCTGACTGCCACCAAATCCTCAGTGTACTGAATTTCGCATTCTCACCTAAACTCCCTCCTACCCTCAGTGTGCAGGATTTAAGATTATCGCCTGAACTCCCTTTACCCTCAGTGTTCAGGATTTAAAATTCTCGCCTAAACATCCCTCCAACCCTCAGTGTTACGAATTCCATATTCGAGCCTGGCCTCCATCATACCCCACATTGTCATTGTCCCCAAAGACCTCTTCGCGGGACGTGACACAATCATCACATTTGTCTCTCTTACACTCATCCGCGAACCAAAGATGGGCAAAAAATTATTTGAAATAAAAAATTGAGTTCGACTAAAAGACGAAAATTTTATTCAAGACTCATGAACAAGACTAACCCGCATCAATTCTTAATCGAAGCGTTCATGATTGAAATCATGGGGATTCAATCGTCGGCCATGATTGAACTACTTCAATCATGGGGATTCAATCATGATTGAATGTACAGTGTTCTCGTATTCAATCGTATTTTAGCCGATTGAAGCTCGACTAACCTTGGTCAGCCTCGAGACTCGCGAAAGCCTTTGATCGATGCCGTGCGAGGCCCGAGACGAACGACATTGTATCGTTCACCCGTCTAAACTGGCGCCTGGAGTCGCTCGGCGAAGCGTCATCGATTATACAGAAAGTGAATTTCTTTATTTTTCATCATATAAATATGAAAGTGGCACCAATGGATTCCTGGCGTTCTCCCGATTAACTGGTCAGAAAACAATTTAAATCGGACCATTTTTAATGCAACGGGCTTTCATTTCTGTAAATAATTTTCTCACAAAATATCCATAATTATGGTCCAAATTATATTATTCTGGGGCCATTTTCATCATGACATGACATGAGGAATCGATTGGTAATACTTTCATCAACACTCATAAAAAATATGAACATTTTATCGACGTGCGTTACGAAAAGTAGTACGTTTCAATTTTCTTACGAAAACTAGCACGTTTCGGGTTGCCACGAAAAGAAGCACGTTTCATCGTTTCTGACGAATATTAGCACGTTTCGTCTTCCGCCGCGAAGAATAGCACATTTCGTACTGTTGCGGCGAAAACTAG
The DNA here is from genome assembly GCA_929113495.1 of Andrena minutula. Classification (NCBI taxonomy): domain Eukaryota; kingdom Metazoa; phylum Arthropoda; class Insecta; order Hymenoptera; family Andrenidae; genus Andrena; species Andrena minutula. The sequence continues at coordinate 23,651,773 of OV815993.1, forward strand.
CACGTTATACTGTTTCGCCACGAAAACTAGCACGTTTGGGAATTTGCGGCGAAAACTAGCACGTTATCTGGTTTGGCCACGAAGAATAGCACGTTTTGGATTATACTGCAGACTGCAAAACTATTACGTTTCAGCGCGTGGTCAGTTTACAAGAATTCTACTGTTGAAAATATTGTTCAATAAATAATAATTCCATCTATAATCTCTATACTACCCAGTACCCAATAAAGCATAATTTTTTCATAGTTCGGTTACTTAATTCTAAATAAAATCACGGCATGTATTTAAAGTTAAATAAAGGCATCTTATAGTTTTATCAATCTACATGTTTACATATTTACTTACAATTATTACCGTTGTCACTCATTTCACCAAGTAAACGTTAATTACGAAGTCTCCGAATACGGAAGATACGAAACCACGTCGTAGATTAAATTAATTATAAGTGGGTAATTCTAATACGCTCGCGTCGATAGCTATGTTGACACAGCATATTGCTAATCTTTCGTAGTCACAATGCTCTTATTCGTTTCACTTTGTATAATATATGTATACATGATCGCATTGGTTTTATTTGAAATTTCTTAACTTCATGGGGCTATTACGCAGGATGGCAATTACCCTTTTCGCTAAACATTTCGAAGTTTCTTATGTGTCCAGTACCGTGAAATTATATTAGGAAGAATATACGTACATATTCGTTGAAAGATCTTGAGATACCCGTGAAAGAGGTTAAAGATAAAAGACATTTAATCTCTCAGGCAGCAAATAAAGATTCAATCCCACGAGCAACCAAAATTCGATCAAATAAGTAGAAAGGCTGTATCGGACACACAGTGTGAAAGAAAAACAGTATTTAGTAAAGATCAAGAGATCTTAAGCGACCGTTCGCATTTACCCCACTAGGTACGGGTAGTTGTGGACTGAAAGAGTTCTTTCTTTTTTTTCCAAAAAATGATTTGTTTCTGAAGTATCTATTAATTATTACCGTTGTCACTCATTTCGCCAAGTAAACGTTAATTACGAAGTCTCCGATCACGGAAGATACGAAACCACGTCGTAGATTAAATTAATTATAAGTGGGAAATTCAGTATTGAAAAATGAGACGGAATATTAGAATACGCTCGCGTCGGTAGCTATGTTGACACTGCATATTGCTAATCTTTCGTAGTTACCATGCTCTTATTCGTTTTTGTTTTTGGCTTCTATAACGACGAAATTGTCGTTGTTATTCTCAAAGCGCTTGCCTATAAACATCGAGACCATCGAGTGTGTCAACTTAAATACCCACGCAATTATTATTTAGGAATTACGAACACTTAAGGGAAAAGTTAAATTGAAACAAAAGTATTGACTCTAATCAGATTTAGTTTACAGATAAATGAACTTTGGGTTATTATCTACAAAGACAACACAAATAATTATATAGGGTGTCCCAGGGAAGATTGGACAGCGGGATATCTCCTAAAGTATTGGGGATAAAAAAATGAAAAAAATATGGGATTGCATGGTTCGAGGGGGCCGATTTATTAGCACGGACGAATTTTTTTTTCGATTATTATTGTAAAAGATACGATGGTCAATTTCGGTTTTTTAAATGGAACTATTTTTTCTGAAGACGTGAGTTGATAGTGCGTTCCAAGACAAATTCAATGAGCATTAATGTATACACTTGATTTCCACTGGTTTTTGAGATATTGCGCTTGCAAATTTACTGATTTTCACTAGAAGAAAACCCGCTGGAATACCAAGGACAGGGGACGGTCTTGCTGACGCCACGGGTTGCCTTGCCTGTTGAAACCGATACCTACCTGCTAAAGGTCTACGCCAGAAATGGCAGGCCCAAAGGCTGGACAATTCTTTTCCGCCAGAAATACTACTTAGGTAGGTACATCTGCGGTATCGAGAAGCGCACCGTTACTTTTATTTCGCACTTGCTTCTACGCTCGGATGGCCGGTTCTTTTTGGAGGGATGCAAGCTCGATTGGTTCGGTTAGGAGGTGTGAAAGTTGCTAGACTAAATTTCAACTACAGGGAGCAGATTGTATTAGAACCAATCGGATTGCATCCCTCACAAACGGCTGCTCTCTTGATACCACCTCCCCAATGCCCACCTTCTCTCGCATGGAATACGTCAACGCATGCTTTTGTTTTAATATTGAAGCACGTGTTTATACTCGAGAGGACCACGCGTCGACAGCGGGCTACCCCTTTTCTTCCTGTGTCTCTCCACGAGGAGTATCGACGGTGGATTGTAGGAGCGTAGATGTCGGGATGCCAGTTATTGAATTCAGGAGACAATAGAAACACTTTATTACAAAACACACATGTGCTATAATAAATGGTCGAACTTGCGCCCCACTTCGCGCAGACCGATTATAGGGTGATTGGCTCGGCACGCCTAATCCGCCTCCCAACCGTGACGAGGTCAAGCCAAAAGGTATGAATCCTGGGTCCTTTTTCCGAAGAAAGCCATAAAATTCGTTGGGCACTGCGGGGTGTTGTCGTCCCAGCCACGGGATGAAATGCAGAATTACCCTGTTTCTGTTTCAGAAATAAAATAATTCTTTATTCTTTATCGCATGGATATGGAAGTGTCGTCGATGGATTCCTTGTAGTTTTCCGATGAAATTCATACCAAATATCATGCTAATCGGACTACTTTGACACAAGCTATTTGTATTCCCTATGTAAAGGTTGTCCGATTTGCACGATATTTGGCATAATTTTCATCGGAAAACCACAAGGAATCCATCGGCGACACCTCCATATCCATACGATAAAGAATACAGAATTATTTTATTTCTGAAGCAGAAACAGGGTAGTTCTGCATTTGCGCCCTTCACCACGTGGGCAGGGACAACACCCCGCAGTGCCCATCGAATTTTATGGCTTTTTTCGGAAAAAGGTATGAATCCTCGGCCGACCGGGGCAAATCGAGGTCGGCGCCTCGTAGTCAAGGGGTGACATCTGTTTCAGAAATAAAATAATTCTTTATTCTTTATCGTATCGAAGGGGAAGTGACGCCGATGAATTCCTGGCGTTCCGTCGATTAAAATCATATCAAACATCATGCAAATCGGCCTACTTTGACACAAGCTATTTGTATTCCCTATGTGAAAGTAGTCCGATTTGCACGATATTTGGCATGATTTTTATCGGAAAACCACAAGTAATCCATCGGCGACACGTCCATATCCATGCGATAAAGAATAAAGAATTATTTTATTTCTGAAACAGAAACAGGGTAATTCTGCATTTCATCCCGTGGCTGGGACGACAACACCCCGCAGTGCCCATCGAATTTTATGGCTTTCTTCGGAAAAAGGACCCAGGATTCATACCTTTTGGCTTGACCTCGTCACGGTTGCGAGGTGGATTAGGCGTACCGAGCCAATCACCCAGTAATCGGTCTGCGCGAAGTGGGGCGCAAGTTCGATCATTTATTATAGCACATGTGTGTTTTGTAATAAAGTGTTTCTATCGTCTCCTGAATTCAATAACTGGCATCCCGACATCTACGGTCCTACAATCCACTGTCGATACTCCTCGTGGAGAGACACAGGAAGAAAAGGGGTAGCCCGCTGTCGACGCGTGGTCCTCTCGAGTATAAAGACGAGCTTCAACATTAAAACAAAATCATGCGTTGACGTATTCCATGCGAGATAAGGTGGGCATTGGGGAGTAGGTATTGCTGTGAAGAGAGCCTCTTCAAGAGAGCAGCCATTTGTGAGGGATACAAATCGGATTGGTTCTAATACAATCTGCTCCCTATAGTTGAAATGTAGTCTAGCAACTTTCACACCTCCTAACCTAACCAATCGAGCTTGCATCCCTCCAAAATGAACCGGCCATCCAAGCGTAGAAGCAAGTGCGAAATAAAAGTAACGGTGCGCTTCTCGATACCGCAGATGTACCTACCTAACTAGCATGTCTGGCGGAAAAGAATTGTCCAGCCTTTGGGCCTGCCATTTCTGGCGTAGACCTTTAGCAGGTAGGTATCGGTTTCAACAGGCAAGGCAACCCGTGGCGTCAGCAAGACCGTCCCCTGTCCTTGGTATTCCAGCGGGTTTTCTTCTAGTGAAAATCAGTAAATTTGCAAGCGCAATATCTCAAAAACCAGTGGAAATCAAGTGTATACATTAATGCTCATTGAATTTGTCTTGGAACGCACTATCAACTCACGTCTTCAGAAAAAATAGTTCCATTTAAAAAACCGAAATTGACCATCGTATCTTTTACAATAATAATCGAAAAAAAAATTCGTCCGTGCTAATAAATCGGCCCCCTCGAACCATGCAATCCCATATTTTTTTCATTTTTTTATCCCCAATACTTTAGGAGATATCCCGCTGTCCAATCTTCCCTGGGACACCCTATATAATTATTTGTGTTGTCTTTGTAGATAATAACCCAAAGTTCATTTATCTGTAAACTAAATCTGATTAGAGTCAATACTTTTGTTTCAATTTAACTTTTCCCTTAAGTGTTCGTAATTCCTAAATAATAATTGCGTGGGTATTTAAGTTGACACACTCGATGGTCTCGATGTTTATAGGCAAGCGCTTTGAGAATAACAACGACAATTTCGTCGTTATAGAAGCCAAAAACAAAAACGAATAAGAGCATGGTAACTACGAAAGATTAGCAATATGCAGTGTCAACATAGCTACCGACGCGAGCGTATTCTAATATTCCGTCTCATTTTTCAATACTGAATTTCCCACTTATAATTAATTTAATCTACGACGTGGTTTCGTATCTTCCGTGATCGGAGACTTCGTAATTAACGTTTACTTGGCGAAATGAGTGACAACGGTAATAATTGTAAGTAAATATGTAAACATGTACATTGATAAAACTATAAGATGCCTTTATTTAACTTTAAGTAGATGCTTCAATAAATAAAAAATTACAGATTTTGAATGGCGGAATAGCCAGTATCTGCCTTATGCAGCAAATAATGAAAATTTTAGTAAAGATGACGCAGAAGAAGAGACAAATGATATTATTATTCTTCAACCTTTACATAATAGCGATAATAACAGTGCTGTCGAAAAAGACGCAAGCGGTTTCATTAATAGTGATTCTGATAAAAATGTTGCAAGCAATAGTAGGGGAGACCGGGGCTGGTAGGCCAATTTTTCAGTTTTTGATTTTTAATAAATTCTGTGGACGTAATATCATTAAACCGGTTAGTATATTTGATAGGGAATACATCTGGCTATCTGATTATATTATTAGTGTTGTCTCAATGTGACAACATTTAAGGCATTTTAATGTTTTTCTAACACCTTACACGCTGGTCAACCAGCCCCGTGGTCGGGGTTGGTAGACTAACGGTATGGGGTAGGTTGACTACTGGGTCATCGTAATCATACATAATAAAATAAAATATTTATTACTTTTTAATAATAAATAACAATTAATAATTGTTATTATTTAATACAATTTAATAATAAAAACATTTTTATAATACTAGATATAAGATTTATTTATTTATTTATTAAGATTTATTTATTTCATTTTCTTTGTCTGTCTGTCCCTAGTTTCTCTACAGTTTTCTTTGTTTTTCCCTGTACGCTTCACTTCTTTCTTCGTGATTTTCTGCTTACGTGATGTGGAAAGCTTTTGTGTTATGAGCTTTTCTATTTCAGGCGTGTCAGTGTATATTACGCTTTTTCTTTTGCGTTTATTTGTTTTGCCCTCTTGACGTGGTCCTGCTTTGGGAAATGGTCTTATATCTTCCGGCGAAAATGAAGTTGAAGCTGTATTATTTGTTGAATCGTTTAAAGGCGATGACTCAATCCTGTTTGTATTATAGCTGGAATTTATTTGTTTTTCGGGAGTTACTAGTTGTTGCTCACTATTTGTGTGAGAAGACGATTGTTGATTTATGCCATCAGTGACTGGAACTGGTTTATCTGTCACATAAGCACCAAAAAACTCAGATTCAGGAAAAATATTTTCGTCAAACGGATAAATGCCTGTAACTCTGAATCCGGCCTTTATATTGATATAACTTGCTGCCAATGGAAGTGCAATGTTAATTAATTCTGGAATATCGTAAATGCATATAGTTTTTCCCGGGTGAGAAGCTAGCCAATTATCGGAGGCTGTGTTAAAATATTTTTTTAAAGGTCCATAAACTGTCCTATCAAGGGGTTGAAGCTTGTAGCTACAGTGAGGACGGAAAGATAGTACAGTTATCCCATTACTCTTAAAGTAATCAAGGACTTCAATCGACAGATGCGAATCATGGTTGTCTAACAGTAGGAGAACGGGCTTTTCTTTAGATGGCTTCACGTATTGAACAAAATGTTTTGCGAATTTAATGAAGTTTTCCTCTTTCATCCAACCTGACTTGTTGGCACCGCCAGATGATCCGAGTGGTCCACCTCGAATAAAATGATCTTTATAATTTACACGAGGAAACACAAAAAACGGTGGAACTGTATTTCCGACTGCTGAGACAGCAACCACAACCGTGACCAATGTTCCTCTCTCAGCTGAAGTTATCTTGCCTAATTGTCGCATGCCTCGCCGTGCAACTACTTTATTAGGAACGTGAGCAGTCGTAATCCCTGTCTCATCGACATTCCATATGTCTCCAGGGCCGAGATTTAAGCGAGTATATACAGTTCTTAAATTATTAAAAAATAAAGCTACATTGTTCTTGTTAAAAGATGTAGCTCTCGAAAGACTAGTAGCTTGTGGTGATCTAATTGACAATGTAGAATGTCGTTTAAGAAAATGTCCCAACCAATCTTCTCCAGCAATTTTCTTCATTATCCATGAATCAGGTACCACTTTATTGTTCTTCATGGCGTACTCGTATGCAAATTTTCTGGTTTCATAGGGGGTGAATCCATAATAAATATCAGCAGCTTTTTTTATATAATCGGCTACAGCTTTTTCTTCTTCATCGGTAAAAATTTGCCTGTTTCTCTGGTATCCAACTATATCCAAAACTATCTCTGACCTTGGGATGCTTGGATTTTGATTAATTTTACTTTGCATTTTAGTTACATATCTATGCAGTGTTTTATACGGTATATTATGTTCCACAGCAGCTGCACGAATGCTTTTCTTATCAAGAATTACTTCACGACATGCTTGTTCTATAAGTTCTTTTGAAGTTGAACCTCTATCTGACTTTCTTTGATATGTCCTCATTGTTCTGTGAAATAAGTTATTAACTAACCTTTAGTAACGAAAAGTTTGTAATAAACTAATATCACTGGGGTTGGTTGACCAGCTTAGTCATGTAACCCCGGACGTTATTAGTCAACCAGCCCCGAACGATCATTTTGACTTCAATACTCTATACAGGGTGTTACTCTACCTATAGTCAATACTTTGGGGGGTGATTCTACAGGCATATATAAGTCGAAAATCAAGAGTGACGAAATTGCGGTAAATGCTTCGTTTATTAATTATCGATGGTTAAAGATTGGCGTCTGGATCGCCTGAATCAGCCTGAATGACGGCAACTCGACGGACAGCGGGCCGCGCGAGGCAGGCCAGCAAAGGGGCGTGCAGTGGCGGCGGATGCGTGACGGATTTGCCATGTAGAGCGCATACTTACTTACCTACCTCGCCGAAACTGTGACATACGATACTTGCGATAATTTATGAAAAGACGCAAACGTTGTTTGGCATTAAACCTACCTACTCGTAAAAATCCACAAAGGCATATCAAAACCCGCCCAACGGGATTCTCAAGTAGAGGGGGTGAATGCCATTGCCTTTGAAAATATTGCCCTCAAAAATCACACACACGGCCATCCAAAGCACCGCGATTGTCCCGTCCCCGATTGTTCACTTAATTACACACACGCACCACGATTTCGTTTTCTCGCGAGTGTACATGTCTTCGCGCACTGCGATTCTCCCGTCCGCGATTGTTCACTTAATTACACACACGCACCACAATTAATTTTCTCGCGAGTGTACATGTCTTCACGCACCGCGATTGTTCACTTAATTACACACACGCACCACGATTAGTTTTCTCGCGAATGTCCATGTCTTTACGCACCGCGATTGTAGTCTGTGCTCGCATTGACGACAGTCGTCAAACTGAGGAGGCCTTGGCCAAATCCCTGCGCGAAAGACACGAACAACGTTACGAATAAACAATCTACATACAATGTATCGCTACACTTTCTCCGAGTCGCTCGGGCGATGATAGACAGCTTATGCGATAAATTAAATTCTTTATTCTTCATGGAATCGATAGGTATGGCAGTGACACCAATGGATTCCCTATGTTTTTCCGATGAAAATCGTACCAAATGTAATGTAAATCGGATTACTTTTAACGAAGTTAATTTTACATGAGGCCCTCGTGTGCCTGTGCTAGAGAATCACAGCTGTTTCGCACGGCCAGTCAATGCCCCCGACGAGACCGTTCCGCGCTGAGTTTCGTGGCCTCCGACCGCGACGCTCGAGATCAGGGGGCCATACAATGTTGCGCACTAGAAAGCGACGAATCTGAAATTATTCTGCATTTCTCATCAGATCTTTGCGAAAGTGGCGTCGATCGATTCCTTATGGAAAAACATAGAGAATCCATTGGTGTCACTGCCATACCTATCGATTCCATGAAGAATAAAGAATTTAATTTATTGCATAAGCTGTGTATCATCGCTTGAGCCACTCGGCGAAGGTGTAGCGATACATTGTATGTAGGTTGTTTATTCGTAACGTTGTTCGTGTCCTTCGCGCAGGGATTTGGCCAAGGTCTCCTCAGTTTGACGACTGTCGTCAATGCGAGCACAGACTGCAATCGCGGTGCGTGAAGACATGGACATTCGCGAGAAAACTAATCGTGGTGCGTGTGTGTAATTAAGTGAACAATCGCGGACGGGACAATCACGGTGCGTGAAGACATGGACATTCGCGAGAAAACTCATCGTGGTGCGTGTGTGTAATTAAGTGAACAATCGCGGTGCGGGAAGACATGTACACTCGCGAGAAAATTAATCGTGGTGCGTGTGTGTAATTAAGTGAACAATCGCGGACGGGACAATCGCAGTGCGCGAAGACATGTACACTCGCGAGAAAATTAATCGTGGTGCGTGTGTGTAATTAAGTGAACAATCGCGGACGGGACAATCGCGGTGCGTGAAGACATGGACATTCACGAGAAAACTAATCGTGGTGCGTGTGTGTAATTAAGTGAACAATCGCGGACGGGACAATCGCGGTGCTTTGGATGGCCGTGTGGGTGATTTTTGAGGACAATATTTTCAAAGGCAATGGCATTCACCCTCTTTACTTGAGAATCCCGTTGGGCGGGTTTTGATGTGCCCTTGTGGATTTTTACGAGTGGGCAGGTTTAATGCCGAACAACGTTTGCGTCTTTTCATAAATTATCGCAAGTATCGTATGTCACAGTTTCGGCGAGGTAGGTAAGTAAGTATGCGCTCTACATGGCAAATCCGTCATGCATCCGCCGCCACTGCACGCCCCTTGGCTGGCCTGCCTCGCGCGTCCCGCTGTCCGTCGAGTTGCCGTCATTCAGGCTGATTCAGGCAATCCAGCCGCCAATCTTTAATCATCGATAATTAATAAACGAAGCATTTACCGCAATTTCGTCACTCTTGATTTTCGACTTATATATGCCTGTAGAATCACCCCCCAAAGTATTGACTATAGGTAGAGTAACACCCTGTATAACCTGTAATTATTTATGTAAAATCAAATACGCAGTCTCAATAGGTCGTTTAATAACCAAACTTTAAAATAGTCCCTTCGCCTTTATTCTACTGTGACTATATAGAGCGTGGAAACATAAAATCTTTAAGAAAACATATTTATTTACGTAGCCAATTTTTCGATAAACGCTGTTCACTACGAAACAACGTGTAATGGCGGTGTCGGAAACAAATGAATGACATACTAGAAGTGACTTCTTTCTACAGAAAATCGCTCGGCGGTAGAGCACACGTCGGTGAAAAGTTATTAACAATTAGTCAACCTACCCCTTGCCACAACCAGCCCCGGTCTCCCCTACTACTGAAAATGATGTTAATCCTGTCAGTTTAAGCGAGACAAGTTTATTGTTCGACATAGCAAGCGAATAAATCAGCCAAGAACTCTTTCACGAAAAAGAAAACAAAATGAGCACATGTGGATTGATGTAAAGGTAAAGAAAGCACGTAATTCAGGTACTGAAGGCACTGGAAGAATGAAAGTACCAATAAAGGCTAGAAAAATGCGTGCTGGATGTATATATTAAGTGTTGCTTTAGTTGTTATGAAAACATTAGTCTCGATGCTCGGATAAAAGCGTTTTCGCAATATTGGCAACTTAATGACTATAGCAAACAATGGGAGTGTATTAATAAATGGACATCTTCGAATATAACTTCACAGTACGAAATAGACGATCTCAGATTCTGATATCGAGAAAAAATCGACAAAAAAAATTTACAGCCACTCTTTTACATTGCCAAATGGAGATGGAGCAACTAAAGTTTGTAAGAAAATGTTTCTTGATACTTTGAACATCTCGTATCAATGGGTCAGAACAGCGGATAAAAAGAACAAATTGATAAACAGTACTCGTGTAATTAACTGTGATAAACGAGGAAAGCATAGCAATCGACCTTTTAAAGTACCAGAAATTTTAAAACAAGTTGCTCGCACCCACATATCTTCATTTCCTGCAATTGATTCCCATTATTGTAGGGAAAATACACGTAGAAAATATTTAGAAGAAGGACTTACAAGGGAACACCGCGAACCCGGACTCACCGATTGAAACGCAACTTTGTGGGTTTATAGAGTGACTCAAGACAAGAACTACGGTGTGTTTCATTTGTGCCCTATCGCCCTTTAAGGGGGTGAAACCTAACCTCAAAGTCTAATTTGCACTTCCACTTTTTCGCGTATTACTCTCAAAGTACAACAGACAGAAAAAAATGTTTCAAATAAAAGTTTAATGGTGCAATAAGCGCTGCAAAGTTGCGTTAATAAAATTTTGAAAAATATTTTTTTTCGTTTAGGTATTTTTTTTTTAACTATTTTTCGGGTAACGGAGTTCTGAATATCGGCAATGTCAGATTTGAAGTCAGCCCAAACTTCTTTCCGAAAGGTTGCCAATTCGTTCCGAATGAGGCCTCTGATATCCTCCAGCGTCGGTGACGAGGTAGTTACCGAGTCGGTATGTGAAGACAGCGATTTAGGATCCGCAGAAGGTAAGACAGGTGTCTTGCAACTGAGCAGACGGCTGTTATGCCACGGATGACAAGAACGACTCAAACAAGTATCGCCAGTATGGAACGCTGCACCACAATCCGAGCATTTGGTCGGGTTAACAACGATCGCCTTACACACTTTACATTTGACAGACATGGCCACGAGATCGAAATATTCAGCAAGATGAAGAGTTACTGAGATACCAGGATTCACGCGCGATCACGGGACTGGAGTGCTGATAGGACCGGAACAAACAAAAAAGCTCACATCCACTGCACCCACTAAGCTCGGACTAAGCTCAGCCAAGCTTCTAAACACGCCCGACAAAAATTGGCAAAAATAGACGTAAAAATAGGTAGGATCTGTATGTGTGACACGGTAAAGATAATTTCAAAGTATTTGGAGCGTAAAAAAATACGTGCACACTCGTCAAAGGTCGGTGACAGAATAGTAATGGAAACGTATAACGTTTGCGGTGAAATAGGAAAAATATGCAACGCCAGTCTCTGAACGCAGCCTGGCAACTGCTTGCAAAATTGAGAAGCTGCACTTCTAAGACGCAGCAACTTGCTGCTTTTATCGAGGTTGCTCAGTCCCTTGACTAATGGCTCCGTTCCCCAATATCATATTATGGAACACTGGCTCCGTTGCCAGGAAAGTCGTCTATCTCTTCGCAAAAATGACATTCATATTGCCATAATTAATGAGACATGGCTATCCCACGGCACTGACCCCACAATTCCGGGCTATAGTGAGGACCGAGCTGCTGGTGCCGACGGCGGGGTGGCCATCGCTATTCACAATTCTATTCCGTATGTCCCGGTGCGCCTGTCCAACTCGGGAGCTTATGAGGCGACTTTCGTCAAGATCTTCTATCCCTCCTTGTTCATCGGGGTTGTCTACAAGCCCCCCCAAAAGAAGCTAGCCTGCGCGGATTTGGACACCCTTATGGGGGTCGGGATGCCGTGTGTGGTTGGAGGCGATTATAACGCGAGACATCAGTCATGGAATAATCGGACTAACACCGGCAGCGGCAATGCCCTCTATCGACACTCCATTGGAGGGTCGTACAGGGTCGTGCAGCCAGAGGATTTTACTTTTAACGGGGGCCCTAGGTCTAATCCGTCGGTTCTGGGCCTCTTCCTCGTCGAGTGCCCCAGGGTTTTTGACTATCCGGTCACGGACGATTTCAATACCAGCCACAGGTCGGTCACTTTCAGGGCCAGGCGAGATGTTATGCATCCGCCGGGTTGGGTGCGCCGGACCGACTGGGACACGTACGCTGAAATGACGGGGGGGGGGGGGGGGGGCTACGGCTGCGGCCCGCTTTCTCGGACCCCGAGGACATTGATTGGGGCATTCAGCACCTTAGTGACTTCCTCAAGGACGGTTTGCGGCGATCTTCCACGTTCATCCCACCATGCAACTCCAGGGACTATTCTTGTAATCCGCCGCTCTCTGAGTACATCAGACAGAGACGCGGCGCCAGGAGGGCATAGCAGCGTACGGACCTCTCATACTTCAATCATATTGCGAAGTGCCTTACCTACGAAATTGACTGCAGGCTCAGGTCGCTGCGCAGGACGACCTGGAGTGATCGACTGAGGTCCTTGAATGAGGCGGACCCCACTTTCTGGAGAAGCTATAAGCAACACACACGCGCGGCCACGGTCATCCCGCCTCTAAACCAGGGGTCTGGGATCCTGTCCTCTGATGTGGAAAAGGCTGAAGCCAGCCGATGCCTTCGCCGCGGCTCATGGAAGCGTGGCGGGGCTCGCATGCCAACGCACCCTGATGGTGGAGGGCTTCGTTCAGCGTATGGATGGACCTCCCGCTCGCCCCCCCCCCCCCCGCGGCTGATTTTCAAATCTCCTGGGACAGGGTTAGGAATGCCATAGGGAGATTGCAGGTGAAGAAGGCCCCGGGTTGAACCACTACTGGATCATGTCAGGAGGCTTGTCGAAGGTCCACTTCCCTCTGGCCTTTCGAGACCACTCATATCCTCCAGCCATCACGTAGGAGCATCAACTTCTGACCCACACGCCTTAGGGCAGCACTCGCGTCTCACCTTGATTCGCGAATCTTCCTGATCCTTCCAGAAATTCAATGATAGCATTCCTATACGTAATGATGTTGGGTTTTTGAAATTTTTCCCCAATTCTTAAATTATTGGGACTTAAATCCCACTATCGTATGCAGGTAACACCACCCACAAGGTTTCATTGTGCTCTTGGTGTTGGGCCCCTCGGTCCCGGATACGACAACAAAACTCATGTCACAAACAAAAAAAAATGTTCGCACATGTCTTTCTCTCTCGCGTGATGTTGGCGACAGTTTCGAGGTAGTCAATCTTAGGCAATGAAACCTCCATGTATATACAGGGTGTTTCTCTACCTGTGGTCAATACTCTAAGGGATGATTATACCGGCGAAAATAAGACGAAAATCAAGAGTGACGAAATTGCGGTAAACGCTTTGTTTTCGAGGAAATTGACTTTAAATTTCATCTAAATACGCGTGCATCGTAGGCGCTTGAGGGGGACGCAGAGATGAGCGGGACGCGTCAGCTGCCCATAGGATGTTCCGCTCACCTCCGCGTGCCCCTCAAGCGCCTACGATGCACGCGTATTTAGATGAAATTCAAAGTCAATTTCCTCGAAAACGAAGCGTTTACAGCAATTTCGTCACTCTTGATTTTCGTCTTATTTTCGCCGGTATAATCATCCCTTAGAGCAGCGCTGCACAAGGAGCTGTTTTCGGCGCCTAGCGGCGATCAACCCACCTTTCCTGTTGCTAAGGTTAGAATCGGTGAGGAGAACTGCAGTAGTGTATGTGCGTGTTCGTAGGCTCGTAGCATAAGTATATATGACTGGGTTCCTTGTGGGGCTCCAGTGCAGAATAGGTCCCGTAATAAAATTCGGGTTATTTATTTGTATATTGTTACGTGTAGAAATTTATTAGTTAGTGTTTTTGAAAGCCTGCTCAGCGATTCGCAAAAAATATGCATGTTCGATTGCGTTTTTATTCTGTCAAAATTAATAAATACGTGTATTTATTTTCCAACAAATCGATAACGATTAGTCGAACAACTGCATCTTCATGCCATAGGGTAACGTCAAACTCCAGTTTCTTTGGGAGGAAAGTAAAAAATTGCGAATACGCATGCGCGTAAAGTCTTTTTCCCTTGGGAGATAGACTTTAGGGCTTAGGCGAATAGTCTGAAATTAGTCATTTTGCTCCCGCTCAGCTGGCGTAAAAAACACACATTTTCATGCAGGCCCCACAAGGAACCCAGTCATATATCCCTATGCTACGAGCCTACGAACACGCACATACACTACTGCAGTTCTCCTCACCGATTCTAACCTTAGCAATAGGAAAGGCGGGTTGCTCGCCGCTAGGCGCCGAAAACAGCTCCTTGTGCAGCGCTGCCTTAGAGTATTGACCACAGGTAGAGAAACACTCTGTATGCTCTAAGGTGGCATCATCTGCCTATGATATAGCGTGAAGTAAACGAATGATGTTTAATATGAGACACGTTCGCGCAATCCCGTCACAAAATTTAATTTACATTGCTTCGGTTGTTTATTTTCCCGTTGTTAATCTAAAATAACGAATAGTAAATTTTTAAATAAATACGTATTTCTTTGCTCTACACATTTACACTAATAATGACCGTCTTAGATTTTAATCAGAAGACTTTATTCATCTTAGTATTCGGGTTCCCTAACCCTTGCCATCTGTACGAAATACATAACATTCGTTTTCATTCTTTTCCTTGTTACCTCACCATCCCGCATTATTTATTTGTGTTTTCCATTATAAATCCGTTGATTTATTTACTTTGGACATTACAAGTTTATCGTTTATAGTATCAAAATTATTATGATTTTTCTTGAGGTTCATTGCAATAAAAGTCATTTGACATTTACTCTTTGTGTCATTTACGCTACAGCATCGGGAACAGAGCCGATTGCGCAGATTTATATAATTATGACAAGCATAGGCACATGGTGGCAGAGTGGTATTTCAACATGAATTAGAAGTGTTCTAAACGGGAACCTGTGGCTTGACCAGTCGTTCGTCCCCACATCTTGTAGGGATCCCGTAGCGGCAACACCGAAGCTCCATCAGAGGGCCACGCGACTCGATGCTTTCTCGCTAGTGTTCGCTCGCCCTCTTGTCCGTATGCAGGCTCATCGTTTAATCCTGTAAACCGCGCGCGCGCGAATTTGTAAAATGGCAACACCGCATCAGGGACGCATTCCACTGCAACCATGCATCGTCCCGGCGTTCGGAGAGCTGCTAGCGACCGCTATACAGCGGTGATTCCCGAGTTTCGAGAATTTTGGGCTGGTCTCTTTCAAATTAACGTTGCAAAAAACTATTCAGAATTTCCCGGTCCGGGTTAAAAAATTTGGGGCCTTTTTGTATAACTTTTCAACTATAGGAGATATCGTAATGCAATTTGCGCCGAAAAATGAGGAAAAAATATTCCCTCTTAATAATGGATAATTTAACATATATTACGTTTACTTAATTTTTTTTTTATCAATTTTTTAACCATAAATATTTAAAAAGCTTTTGCAAACTGTTTATTTGAGAATGTATTCAACGCTGTTTTTAAAATTCGTGGTGTTGATAAACAATAGGCTAGTTGTTTCTGTATCATTACTTTCATAAATTGAGAAATTAAATTTTTATTCAATTATGTGTTAGTTCTACAGACCTCAGAATCTATTGTTCTGGTTTTCTTTTTTATGATTTTATCCTTAATGCATTGCATAGCTAGATCAGACGTAAGGGGTAACTAATGGGACGTGTTTTTGATTGTAGCGGTGTTTGAATTTTTTCTCTAGAATTTTTGTGTTTGAATGTTTTAGTTACTCAATACCACGCCTATACCGGCTTCCGATAATGTAATTTTTTTTAATGATGTGCCATTATTGTGGCTTTTACAAGCAGGTGGCGAAAAATCTCTTCGTACAAGGGTACAGCGCTGTGGTCAACCCTGTCGTAGCTAAAATTTTTGAAATTGAGACGGGTACGAGATCAGATGACATTATTTTCAAATCTCATTACAGTAATCTGGGGTGCGAGTGGGAAACCGATCATAAAAGCGGAACGCGCGGCTCGATTACCTGGGCCGGGAAATTCCCAATATCTAGCTCTTTGTGACGCTAAAATTTTCGAAGCCCGGGCATCATTCTTGTGCAGCGGTCACTGGCAGCTAGTGATGGGACTCCGAAGCGGTTCCCGGCGCTTCGAATCGGTCTTGAATGTCAGGCGACTACTTCGAAGCGCTTCGAACATGATTCGAAGCTTAAAAGACTTGAAAAGTCTTGCTCGGCTTCGAAGTCTTGGTGGGCTTCGAAGTCTTGGTGGGCTTCGAAGTCTTGGTGGGCTTCGAAGTCTTGGTGGGCTTCGAAGTCTCGAATCTTTTGGTTCGAAAGCTCAGTACGTTTGGGACCCATATTTACAGAATACCGCCTGGCACCCCGTGGCGAGGACAACACTCTTCAATGCCTTACCAAATTTTATGGCTTTCGACCCTCCAAGGGGTTTGAATACCATTAAAAAGTGAGAAATGTCTAGGATTTTCGAATTTCTCGTCAGATCTGTGCGAAAACGACGCCAATCGATTCCTTATGTTTCGCCGACGAAACTAACACCAAGAACGATGTCATTCGGACCATAATGAAGTAAATTCCATGAAAAATCGAATTATATCATTTGAAGTTGCCTTCGTTAAAAATAGTCCGATTTACATGAAATTTGATATGATTTTCATTGGAAAAACATAAGGATTCCATCGATGTCACTCCCATATCCATACGATAAAGAATAAAGAATTTATTTTCTTACGCTAAAATGAATATTTCACATTATCACTCTCGACAGCGGGGCGTCGACCTGGAACCGCTGCGGACCACAGCCTGTGGTCGGCCGGAGGATTCATACCTGTTTCAGAAATAACATAATTCTTTATTCTTTATCGTATGGATATGGAAGTGACACCGACGGATTCCTTATGTTTTTCCGATGAAAATCATATGAAATTTCATGTCAATCGGACTATTTTTAACGAAGGCAGCTTCAAATGATATAATTCGATTTTTCATGGAATTTCCTTCATTATGGTCAGAATTACGTCGTTCTTGGTGTTAGTTTCATCGGCGAAACATAAGAAATCGATTGGCGTCGTTTTCGCAAAGATCTGATGAGAAACTCGGAAATCCTAGACATTTCTCACTTTTTAATGGTATTCAAACCCCTTGGAGGGTCGAAGGCCATAAAATTTTGTGAGGCACTGAGGAGTGTTGTTCTCGCCACGGGCTACCTACCAATGTTCGAACCAAGAGTTTCGAGATTTCGAAGCCGAACAGACTTCGAAGCCGACCAAGGCTTTTCAAGAGCTTCGAATCATGTTCAAAGCGTTCCGAAGTTTTTGTCATATATATAGATTCGACGCACTTCGAAGCGCTTCAGATCCCATCACTACTGGCAGCTTTCCGCTGGGCCGGTGCATAGTTGTAGTGGAATGCGTCCGTGAGGCGCTGTTGCTATTTTATCTGTTTGCGCGCGCGTATATTGCAGTTTTAGCGGATGACCCTGTATGTATATGTGTAAATATATGTATATATATATAATCAAACATCACTACAACTATATTCTCTCGATCCCCACAGTCTGATCCCAATAGATAATACATGTATGTACTATCGGTATCCATCATAGGCGTGTGAAAGAGGTCTAAGGTTCACTGGGGGTTAAGCTCGGTTGAGATTGGTCCAGTCGTTCGATCAAAGGAAGTGACTTGCCTGGAAAAATCAGTCGATGTACAAGCGAATGCAATTTGTATTGCTTCAATTGACTCATAACTGGTCATTCTTTCTCTTCCTGTCAGCGTAATGCATCCTGCTCCTGTTGCCACCGCAGACACCACTCAGCGTATTGCTGAGACAACGATGCCTACTTGCAAGGGTGCAAATAGCTTAACGTAGGTAACCCATCTTGCAAGCACGGCAATAACTATTTGCACGAACTATTGGCTATTATTTAATTACACAAACGATCATTCTTGCACATGGTTTCCGTTCATGTACCTATACGTCCAAAATGCCAATGGAGCATACATTCACGTACTTGCTATTAAGTCCACACTGGAAAGGGACATTCATAATCGATTTTTTTTGCATAACCTTTCGGGTATAGCTCGCGACCTGCGTACATTCCAGAAATTCAAGTGGTTGACATTCTGCTAAGAGTTACGCGCACCCGCGTTACCTTTGGGTTACAAGATTTTCACGATCCCGAGTATTCTGCGTTATATAACATCTATGTACATAGATGCTTGTAATTTCGAAGGTATATCCATATATACATCAAGGAAGCGAATGATCCCTCTCATTGAAGATTCATGCCAGTAGAGCCTGGATTTCGTAGATCTACATAACCACAGTAGCGGTGTAATCGAACTGATTATGGGATTAGATTATTACAAAGACCTCCTGCTCTCAGAGATAGGCAGCAAGAATCTCAGGATAACTCAACTGCATAGAAGACTTTGTTAAAATGGGTACGCTCGGGATAGGTGTGTAGAACGCCTGTGTCGATTACGGCTTCTCATACCTGGATACACGGCGTTTGCGTGAATAAGTCACTGCAGTCTGAGTTGCAGAGCGTTTGGAGTTATCCGATGATATTCAAGAATTTGAATTTCCTCTTTGCAGGGGTAAACCTACGCAAATTAGTTTACAATCGATGGCAGGCGAACAGGCGGGCGTTACGTTATAAAGCTGTATTTTTATTCGGGCCCTTACTCCGAATTTGGCAAGATCAGATGCTGTGTCATAGTATTATACATTCGAGTTGGGTATGTACAGATTTTATGGATGAGTATTGGCGACTGCTACATATGGGTTTAGTCTTGGACTGACATCAATGCTGGGATGGGTTCGAGTTATATTTTTTAATTTTTCAATCCAACCACAATCGATGTCTTATTTGATAATAACAGGCTTGTCGGGTCCAAATTACAAACCGACATTTTTCGAACACATTGCATTGGCGAACTACCTGCTTTAAATATAACTCGGAAAAATTTAATTGGACTTTTAATCGCAAATATAGCACATATCGGGATAACGATCCTTACAAACTAATCCAGTTTTGCTTCCGTTATTGATGGCGATCTACTACTTGCTTATTGGGTTCTCGATTGTGACAATAAATGCTTATCTAACCGAATTTTGCGTTGCAAACAGACGAGTTTAGAATTTTTTATCCCTCCGTCAACTACTCATACAGCTATACATACTACATTGGTCAGTATCACTGTGACTTTGACGTACTTTAGGCACTCTATGGGCTAACCGCAAATCGTGATAAAGAAGTACTATTGCCGGGCCAAAAGAAGATCTCTAGAAGGCGGGCTCGGGTGATGCAGGCTACCGATGTGACGATTGGTCGATTGACCCATTTGAACACACTTCTAAAGACGGAGCACACGTATTTTGGTTATTGGCTGAAGTAGGCACATACATTATCGCACCGCGCGACGAAGAGAGCCAACAAAACACATCGAAATCGAGTGGGATAGATCGATCTGACCGATGAACGTGCCCCGTGTTTAGAAGTGTGTTCAAATAGGTGAATCGACCAATCGTCACATCGGTGAACTGCGTCGCCTGAGCCCGCCTCCTAGGGATCTTCTTTTGGCCCGGCAATAGTACTCCTAACTTGAGCTATTTTTCTCTACGTGGGGTACATCCTCTGACGAGTTAACCACCCATTGTATTTCCTTGAGGACCGTCCGCACATGTCCTATTAAGGGGCAATGCTAGAGCATCCGAAGCACGTGGTCAATTGTAAGTCCCTTCGTTGAGGCAGGTTGCTTTAAAAATACATGCATATAGATAAATGGTCGCAAGAACTACTATCATTTCCTTTTTGAATTAGATTGCAATTTTTAACTTAACGTTTTACCTACGCAATACGCGTCAACTTATGCATGTCCTTGCATGTAACTGCATTTGCAAGTTCTCGCGAAATTCCCGCCTCAATTTTCCAATGATTGAAAATATGATCGCATAGTCGATTTATGTTCACACTTTATTTATAAGTCGCACTTTATTTATAAGTCGCTTCATAGTATAGGAACACAAGTGGAATAATTTACATACCTATAAGTGGTTATCGAC
Organism: Andrena minutula; assembly: GCA_929113495.1. NCBI lineage: Eukaryota > Metazoa > Arthropoda > Insecta > Hymenoptera > Andrenidae > Andrena > Andrena minutula. Next base: position 23,672,183 of record OV815993.1, read on the forward strand.
AAATAGTTGTGTTGCAGAAAGACGTTGTTTGTTTTGTATAAATAATATGCTGTAAAAGTATGACATATTGGTTCCTGGATTCGATTAGTAATAAATGTGAATGAAAATTATAAATAATGTATGTATCATTGAAAATTTAAATTCTAATCGTGATATATTTGCTAAGCATTATGGGGATAGTTAATTCAATCTATACAACAACGATCACAATTTTTCATAAAGACAATGTATTGCTCGTACGTACCTACGTACAAGCGTTTACAGAACCCGATGTAGCCCTTCTGCCACTCTGGGCATTTAATTATAGATATATAATTATTTTAAAATATAATTTTTGATAATGGGTGAAATTTTTTATAGGTATTTGAGGACTAAGAAAAGTCTTTTGTAAAGGTCTTTAATATAGGTATGCACCTTTCCCTAGTACAATAGTAATTATAAGCGTGGTTATAAAAACAATTTATAAGTATGATATTAAATTCAAACATGTTATTCCCCACTTTTTTCCCCGCTATTTCAAAAAGTTTTACTTTTTTATTGATTTTTATTGATTTTAATTCTCTACGAATTTTGCCGCCCCCAAATTTGCCCTGCTTGCCCCCCCCCCCCCCCCAATCGAACCCTGAGCATTTATACCTATTTCTATTCCCAAATTGTTGTTGGGAAAATCAAAGTAATATCTCTCCCGCCTCTCATGAATATGTCATCAGATGGCGCATAAAGCGCGTCACTATATTTCTTGTACAACTTGTCCTTTTTCAATTTGATATACTTCCTGTTTCGTATAAGCCATAAACACGGTGTAATAGACAAGTGTTCCGACTCCAGTTCAGTATATGTGATTTTTTCGTCCTAGTTCTTCTGGCGGCCGGCAGATTTCGTCGATGTCATAAAGGCATTTACATATATATACAGACCGCCTGTTGTTTTTGGCAAGCCCACTAATACCACTAAAATATCTACTACTACAGTCTCATTAATACATATGTATATGCCTTCTAAGTCACAACGCATCTCGCGACGGCCAGGGGAACTAAACAGAAATCGGCACACAAAATCGCTGGGGTAAAAGGTAGCGAGTGGTAACACCTGTCTATTACACCATGGTCTCGACTCCCTGGTTACACCACAGTACCCGACATCTAAACAATTTCTATGAAAGTTATTACAAGAAGCCTGGAGGGATATACATGGTGTTCGGCTACACGTGGGAATAAAGAGTGACCTAAGAAATCGCCTCTTTTGGCCCCACGATTTTGGAACCGAATTTTATGCCAAACGATACCTTAGGATTAGACATCAATGGCACGAAATTTTCAAGTTGAGGTGACAATTAGTTTCTGAGATATGGGAGGTAAAAAAAGTAAAAATTCGTTAACGCGTCAGCCCATACGCTTCGATGTACAGACTTTTATGTCAGACCGATATTTAAAATATTAATTCCAGGTGTTTGGCTGACTGATAACAACAAATTTTAACTTAGATTTACAGAATTCACAAACAAAGATAAAAATTGCACTAAAAAGTAAAAAATAATTTTTTCCTTTATTTAAGGGGGTAGACACGTCACGTGACACGGGCGATGCACCGCGCTGTGATACCGACAATCTAACCTGAAACATGGGTTTGGAATTTTTCCTTTTTCGTCCTTATATGAGCAGATTTTGGGCTGGGCGAGGTCTCATTCGAAAGAGGAAGGTTCAATGCGGAGCGCTCTGCTCACCGTTTGAGTCACAAAACTCTTTTAATGACCTAAAAATACTTGAATTCATGCGGGTGTATTTTGTCGACTTTTGCTCTACTTTGATCACTCATATTATTAGATATCAACACAATCTCGTCGAACCATGGCCATAGCGCGCTGCACTGAACCTTCATCTTTCGAATGAGACCTCGCCCAGCCCAAAATCTCCTCATATAAGGACAAACAACGTAATTTCCCAGACCCATGTTTCGGGCCAGATTGTGTCGGTATACAGCGCGCTGCATTACCCGTGTCTACCCCCTTAATCTACTACTCCCATATTTTTTAAGTCGGTGCCAGATTTACACAGTGCAAATGATGAGGAGTAAACTCATAATGGAACGAGAGAAACTACTTGGGGATAGAGGAAGTTGCTTGGGGAAAAAATCCTGTCAGTCAGCTAGTAATCTCGTCCCAGAAATTTACTCAGCCGAAGAGTATTACGTGATGTTCTGGGTGTACGCGCGGCCCCTTTCGGGGCCACCAATTTTTATAACGTAGGAACAACACGTTCCGTCAAAATTAAATTAAATGATCAGTGTTAGTATCAGTGCAGTGAAGTGAATATTCGGTACATCAATCCGGACGCACTTGACGTTGCGACCCTTACCTTCGGGTGGTGTCCTGCGAATACCTGCGATCTACTGAACACTGAGCACTACCCTACCATAAATCTTTTCGTCCACCGATGACCAGGATCGGTACAGTGACCCAGTGACACAGGTTTCCGAAAAGGAAGGAAATGATTGTCCGAATGGGTGAGTTTTATTTAATTTATTGGTGATTATTAGGTGTAGAAATAAATTCTTTCCGATTTTAGGGTAAAATAACAGTTTGATTTTAAATATATGAAAACAACTCAATCATCGAAATAATTTCCATTATTATTAATTCCTTTTTGCCATTTTTCTGATAGCTTATGAATACCACCGCGATAGAAATTCAGTAGCTTTGTACTGATTATGTAAATCCAGTCGGAAAGAATTTATTCATACACCTAATATTATTTTTTAAATTTAGTTGTGTTGGCCGTTATTAAACTACAGATTTTTACCTCAATAACGAATTACCTTTTCGTTTAAAGCTTATTTAAAAACGAAATTTACTTACTTCTTGTCAATTCAAATAATTCTTATTTAAGATTCTGCTTTGAAAAAAAAGTGTAACGCAGTTTCCTTCGATGCATGCCGACTTGGGGTGCGTTCCAGTTGGGACCAAATCGCCCGCAACACCCATGATTTCCATTACATATCGCGACCGTGCGGGCGATTTGGGCCCAACTGGAACGCACCCTTGCTTGTTCGTACGTTCGTAGTACGAGCGCAGTCGCCTATCGCACAGCCAACGCTACTGCGAGAGATCGGGCGGAAGACGCGCGCACTGATTGGTCGGGGTTTTTTGTTAATATCTCCTTAACGAAGCTGCGGATAATATTTTCGCTAAGGAAAAGTTGTTTCAAATCACCCCCTGAATTACCCCTTCCAAGGAATTCCGACATTTTTGGGACACCCTGTATACTATGGAGGTCTCATTGAAAGCTTGAAATTGTCGCCAAGATGGAGCGAGAGAGAAAGACATGTGCGAGCGAGAGAAGTAAGAGGCCCCTTTCGCCCGTAATGCGCATGCGCTGATATCGTACGAGAGAGAAACATGGGCGATTGAGAATCTATGGCCGGTATTCATAGTCGCTACGTATTCTCAAGCAAATGCTTAAGCATGCGGCATCCTCTACTAACCTAGTAGCTAGCAAAGGATGCCGAATGCTTAAGCATTTGCTTAAGAATAAGTAGCGACTATGAATACCGGCCTATACTTCTCTCTCTCGCACTAGGGATGCCGATTTAAAATCGATCTTTCAAAGATCGATAATTTTTGTCACGATTTTCGATTTTTTAAATCGATTCTCAAGACACGGATCGATTCGAAGATCGTATCGCAACCAAAGAGATCGTGAATCCCTAGCGGCGTGTAGCGTAAACTCTAGAAGTGCGAAATTTGAATCTGACCATACCTATACTCGAAGTCATGTAAGAAGGATCTTTCTCGCACATGTAGAATAAGCTCTTCAACTGTCGCGAGGTCTCTGTTCCCCCACTTTACCACCCAGGTACCATGCACCGGGTAACCAAATAAAACGTATATTCTATTAAATTTGCAGTAAAAAAGAGACAATCAAATCCGACAAAAAGTCGAAACACGCGGTATATACAAAAGTGGCACCACACCAATGCTTTCGGCGCAGCACGCATGCGCAGCCGAAAGACCATTGGTGGTGACATAGCCAATGAGCGCCAACATGCGCAGAACCGGTCTAAACTCGTCGGTCGCCACAACCCTTCTTACATGACTTCGAGTATATGTAATAGGAAAGCGAAGCAAAAGTAATGTTAGCACAACTCCGAGGAGTTTGAAAACAGTTGGAGGTTCTTTTAATAGATATATTACAAGATTATAAATTAATCAATACATCCTTGGAAGCAGATGTTTGAACATTTGAACTCCACTTTTATCCCTTCTCCTAAATGTGTAAAGCCTGCGCAAAGGTGTTAAACACTTGATAAGTAAGAAATCGATATCCGAGAGGAAATGTAACGATGAATAGAAATTTATCTTATTAATAATTCTCCGATTGGCTCCTAGTATTTAATGACATTTTGTTAGGATTACAAAAAACTAAACTAAACGAACATAAAAACCTATATCTATAGTCATGTTCGCATTGTGACATAAAAAACCTTTGACTGCACCCATTTTGCAATGTAGGGTGTCCAAAACTACCCTCCATTTTTTTTTTATTCTAATGAATCGATCTCGTTGGGATCGATTTTTTAGTTCCGATATTTTCACGAATCGATTCTTTGCATAACGATCTGAATTGAATCGAAAAATCGATTCTATAGGAAAGATCGGCATCCCTATCTCGCACCAGCTCACACGTCTTTCTCTCTCGCACGATATCAGTGCATGCGCATTACGGTCGAAAGGGACCTCTATACTTCTCACTCTCGCACCAGATCGCACGTGTCTTTCTCTCTCTCGCAGGGCTTGAATAGGTTCGAAAAATAACTGTTTCAAACTGTTATATAAAGGTTCTGACTGAAAGAGTTATGAAGAACCTTTATTCTGAATAACCGTTATAAAGTACCTAAATATCAAACTATATAAGTTTAAGTTAAGGTTCCAATATAGCTCTATAACTTTTATTTTTTAGGTTCTATATAAGTTCCAAAACGGTTATAGAACCGATTTAATAACTTTTATTTTTAAGGTTCTATATAAGTTCCAAAGCGGTTATAGAACCGATTCTTGTAACGATTGTACAGAATTTTATAGAAAATGAAATTACAACATATTACAACTATAGACTACTCTGTATTACCAACTTGTTTAAAGATTATAATATATAAGTATATAAATATATATTATGTACACATCTGTACAAAGATATTCAATTATTTTGTAATATGAAGTGTTCGTTAATATAAATGTTTGGTTGTTATACCGATGAGGGTCTAGCTCCCCGATTTGAATAATTTTTTAATATCTTGTCAGAGTTCGACGTTCTGCATTCGACGATATGTATGGCACAATTATTTATACTAGTATTGCGTGAGTGCGAAGACTGTCCGATTGACAAAGTATGTTTGGAACAGAGCGATTGGGATCGAAAGAGGATGTTTATGGTAGACTATCGAATACGTCAGGGGTGTGAGGTTTGAACGGTTTCTTCTATTTATACATGGCCGACCACTTTCGTTATCTGACGACAAAGCCTTCTGTAGTTTCATAGCTATGATACCGCAAACAGAAATAATTAATGCCGAAACTGTTTGAACTGTCCGAAATAATTTTAGCAATTCCGCCAGCACAAGTAAGTGTGGAACGCTTATTTTCGGCGTTAAAGTTTATCTCGTCCCTCCACTGTTCGTCAATGAAGCCAGACATTATAGAAGACAATTTCTTACTCCGCCTAAATATGCCAAAGCTACCACAAGCAGGCACTTGACAAATTATAATTAATAATATCCATTCTGTTTATTATTATTGCAAAAAGTGTAATAAATATTTAATACCATAGATCAGGCGTGCACAGCTAAATGCCCGCGGGGCAAAAATTTTCGGAAGCGTAGGGAAAGAGCATCGTAAACGCATTCATGAACAACAGTGCTGTGGTGGGGAGTGTTCGTGAGTGAAGTGTGTCGGTGTACGTCAGCAATCCACCTAACAGTTTACACGCATACTACTTCAGCTAGTGGCCACAGGGAGGGGGCACAGTTCGCGGCGTCGCTCTTCGCTTTGCTCGCGAGCAATCGAGGGCGCTCTTGCCCGTCACAGCCTTTCTGTGCAGGCCTGCGATAGATTGGAACTTTTATTTGGCAAGTTCATTTTTTCAATTAGGGGCCACCACAGCATCAGGACTATGATTCTGACAACATATTAAAAAATCATTCAAATCGGGGAGCTAGACCCTCATCAGTATAACAACCAGACATTTATATTAACGAACACTTCATATTACAAAATAAATGTATATGTATGTACAAATATGTACATAATATATATTTACTTACTTATTTATAATAATTTTTAAATAATTTGGTTATACACAGTAGTCTATAGTTGTAATATGTTGTAATTTCATTTTCTATAAAATTCTGTACAATCGTTACAAGAATCGGTTCTATAACCGCTTTGGAACTTATATAGAACCTAAAAAATAAAAGTTATTAAATCGGTTCTATAACCGTTTTGGAACTTATATAGAACCTAAAAAATAAAAGTTATAGAGCTATATAGGAACCGTAACTTAAACTTATATAGTCTGATATTTAGGTTCTTTATAACGGTTATTCAGAATAAAGGTTCTTCATAACTCTTTCAAGAACCTAAATCTTTATAATAACCGTTTGAAGCCCTGCTCTCACGTGATGTTGGCGACAGTTTCGAGGCAATCAGTCTTAGGTAATGAAACCTCCTATGCTCTAAGACCTGACGGGTCAAAAAGTAACAGCTCTAACGCTATGTCCTAATTAGATGTCGCACAGCGACAAAATCGTTGTCGTCCAACCGACCGATTTCAGTCGGTCGTACGACAATGCGACAATGTCCATATACGGCCGGCTGTAGAGTACTATTTGCAACCAACTTTTACGGTTAGTTTACAAGATGTCTTTGTCGAAGTTGGAGTTGCTTTTTCTTAGTGAAAATAGTTATGTGAAACATATATTACAACGAACAAATACACGGAAGAGAAATCGTCAGTTTATAGACCAGATATATAAAGACAGGATAAATTTCGGCGAATTTCACCACCTTTACTGTCAGCTACGAGAAAACAACAATTTATTTTATCAGTATACTCGAATTCCATAAAATAGGCCGTTTTTTGACTTCAGAAATCAGTAATCCCACGAAATCCATTGATTTTTTGGGTCGTCGTGCGTGCGATACGACAAAAAAAAACAAACTGGTTTGAAATTCAAACAAAACGACCGACATATACGAAGTTGCCGCATCGCATGCATTGCCAATTTGGACAAGCCCATAGAAAATCCTTTGTTTGTTTATAGTCGTGTTGGTCGGTCGGTTGGACGACAACGATTTTGTCGCTGTGCGACATCTAATTAGGACATAGCGTAATACGAAGCACGGGACATGAAAATAAAGGCAGTCTGTTTCGAATCAGAGTTGAGAATACAGTACACACTCGTTATATATAGACCCGGCGAACGGAGCTGGCGTCGGACATCAGTGGTAGCTGGAGTCCGCGAATTGTACACCCGGTGACTATTCCCACCATTTTTTTAAATCTTTCAGCCGAGAGTGGGAGAACCCGAGAACGATCGAGAGCGAACGAAATAGTCGACGGCAACTTCATATCGTACAATGCATTATCGAAACGACAAATCTAAAAGAATACAACGAAAGAGATAAAGCTTTTTTATAGTTACTTTGCATAATATAAGAATGGCTAGTGGTTCAGGAGTAGGTTTCAGTGATGAAAATATTAGCGATGATAGTGATTCATTCGCAACTAGCGTAGATGATACCGATTATGTACCTTCTGAAAATGTAAATAGTGAAGAGGAATATGACAGTGATGAAAGTAGCGAGGAATTTTTAGACCAAGCAACTGAGGAAAAAGTAGCTGCCGATCCCGAAAATTACTTTTTGTCAAAAGACAAGAAAATAGTGTACTCAACGCCACCAGCCGTTGGTATAAGAAGATCTTCTTTCATATTGAAGTGTATTCCTGGTTAAATGAAATACAAATATGAATCAATTATTGAAGGAAGAGAAATTCATATACATAGGTACACTTTTTTTAGGCCCAGCTATTTATGCGTCATCCCGATGTACACTCGGCTCAAACGATTGTGGCCGATCGAGTTTCGATTGCATTCGAGCTTACTAGGGCTGACTTTTTTGTATCGCTAACCTTCTACAGTATTTCATGAATATGGTGAGACGGGAACCTGTAGCTTGGCAGTGCTCTCACCATATTCATGAAATACTGTAGAATGTTAGCGATGCAAAAAAGTCAGCCTTAGTAAGCTCGAATGCAATCGAATCTCGATCGGCCACAATCGTTTGAGCCGAGTGTACAGACACATTGTCTGCCTTTCTGTTGTTCATTGAACCTATCGAAAACATAATTATTTGAATGACAAATTTATACGGCATTCAAAAATTGAAGGAAAATTGGGAAAACATTGACATTTGTACATTCCGTGCATATATTGGATTACTTTTACTAGCTGGTGCTTATCGTTCACGTAGGGAATGTGTTACGGAATTATATAATCGCTATTATATAATCGTTCTTATATTATCCTGCCGGCGGGCGCGCCCCCTTGAGTCGCGCGAGCGGGCGCACCGTGTACTCAGTACACGGAGTTCTATTTTGGCTGAAAAAAACCGTTTTACCGTGATGTATTCTACTCAGCACCGGTATGTATGTTTTCAGCGAACATTTTTGCATCATACTACGTACTTGTCAGGTTCAAATTCAATTTGGAAGTGTATTTGATTGAATGAAATCGAAAGTATGCCGCGAATCCTGCGACCAACGCGCTCGTGTACTCACAAGTTTTCCAGTTATCCGCCTCCGATTGCTTTGATATTTGGATATGTTTTAGAGGACCGAAAAATAACAGATACGTATTTTTTTATTTTGGCCTGTTTGCATATTTAGGGGGTGAAACCACCCCTCAATGGTTTTCCAGGTATCCCTGCCTCCGATTGCTTTGATTTTTGGATATGTTTTAGAGAACAGAAAAATAAGATATACGTGTTTTTATATTTTGGCCTGTTTGCAACAAGCTATTTGTGTTCCTTATGTAAAATAGCTTGTGTCAAAGTAGTCCGATTTGCATGATGTTTGGTATGATTTTAATCGGCGGAACGCCAGGAATTCATTGACGTCACTTTCGCACAGATCTGATGAGAAATGAGGAATTCGAAGATTTCTCACTTCCTAATAGGTACTCCAACCCCGTCCGAGGGTCGAAAGCCTTCGGAGAGACACCACGGGGGTTTGGGTTAACTCGTCACGGTTGCGAGGCGAATCAGGCGTTTCGTCCCAATCACCCTGTATAAGAAACGACTATTGAATGTTACGAGTCCAGATGGCTATCGAACTGTGTTACCCGTATCATACGAGTATCGAGTACCCGTAACAGTATTACCCGCAGACCCGGGTGTCACCCGGTTAACCGAGTACCCGGGTACCAAGAGCTCTCAGTGGCCAAGCGGCTATATCTGCTATTCTTATACAGTATTCTCGAAAATGGTAAGTATTTGGAAAAAGAACGGAAACTGAAAGAAGAAAAGGCTGCACAAAAAAATTGTTGCCGGAAGAAAAGAAAAAGTTGGGCGAAGAAAAAAAGAAACTGCAACAAAAATTGGCAGAAATTCAAAAGAAAATTAAAAATGAAAAAATTTGATAAATTCTAATAATTATTTTCATTTTCAAAGTTTTAAAAATAAAAGAAAAAATTTGATTATGTATTTTTATTCATCCCTTGCAAATTATTATTTTTAATTTATTACTATTACAAGCCTTGTAGATAGGTATTTTAAGATTAAAGTTGGTTCAAAGATATTTTCTTAAAAAATTATTGCCTTGAAATAATTTGTCATATTTAAAAACACTAATCAACACTAATGAGTTTTTAAGGTTTTACAAGGGGACACTAAGGTCGACGGGAAACGGATTTTCCTGAACCTTGCAGTATTTGAAGATGTAGCCTCCGAAGTTAATTTGGCAAAGCAGTAGGGCGCGCTTCTCAAGATTTTCCGAGAAAATTGCATTTGAAAATCGCTTTACTCGGAGATAAGCAGTTTGCGTTAACGAATCAACAAGGAGTCGAATGGTCAAGGGTGTAGCGTGACAGATTGATAATCGGTAGGTTGCTGGTTCGATCCTCGTTTTCGACATTATTTTTTTTTCAAATTAAATCTACCTCAATTTTAAGCGTAAAATTTATGAAATCTGCGGCAATAAACAGTTATTTATATTTTTTTAAATAAAAAATGCATGGTCTTTATGTGTGAGCATTGGGAAAAAGCTAAAAGGAATAAATTTACTTTATTTTTACACATTCCCTTTATTACTTACATACTAGTATGACACGAGCCAGAGTGATATTCATCATAAAAGCATGGAAAACAATAATTTTTGCGTGGTTTGCGTCCAAACTCTGTGATACCAGAGAAATATTTCTAAACGTTAATGAAGTATGTTTTTCGGTAGACGTCCTCACAAATGCGTGCTCTTGTACGAATGCTTCGTTTATAGTGTGTGCTAGGTGCCGCAAAAATTATTGTTTTCCATGCTTTTATGATGAATATCACCCTGGCTCGTGTCATACTAGTATGTAAGTAATAAAGGGAATGTGTAAAAATAAAGTAAATTTATTCCTTTTAGCTTTTTCCCAATGCTCACACATAAAGACCATGCATTTTTTATTTAAAAAAATATAAATAACTGTTTATTGCAGCAGATTTCATAAATTTTATACTTAAAATTGAGGTAGGTTTAATTTGAAAAAAAAATAATGTCGAAAATGAGGATCGAACCAGCAACCTACCGATTATCAGTCTGTCACGCTACACCCTTGACCATTCGACTACTTGTTGATTCGTTAACGCAAACTGCTTATCTCCGAGTAAAGCGATTTTCAAATGCAATTTTCTTGGAAAATCTTGAGAAGCGCGCCCTATTGCTTTGCCAAATTAACTTCGGAGGCGACATCTTCAAATACTGCAAGGTTCAGGAAAATCCGTTTCCCGTCGACCTTAGTGTCCCCTTGTTAGTACCTCGCAAATATACTATTTTCATGATAATTTTGATTTGCGAATATTTTTTATGCTAAAAACTCAATTCAATCTTTGTTTCTACTTAAAGTGGTACGTTTGTAACAACTTGAATGACTGTTTCAAAATGGGGACACTGAATCTGGAACACCGGGTCATGGTACGAAAACGGTGTTTCATAACACGTACAGATCCTTACTTTTTTTTCGAGCAACCATGTCTTTGAAACGGTTCAAAATGATAACCAGATGCTTGCGTTTTGACGACAAAGAAGACAAAGCAGAACGAAGGAGTAGAGATAAATTGGCTCCCATACGAAATGTTTATGATAAATGGACGCATCGTGTAAAGATGTTGTACACTCCTGGTGATTGTATTACGGTTGATGAGCAACTTATCCCATTTCGTGGCCGTTGTCCATTTACGCAGTATATCCCATCGAAACCACATAAGTACGGGATAAAAGTTTGGATAGCATGCGATTCTAAAACATATTACCCCTATAACATGGAAATTTACACGGGGCGGGATCGAACCTGCCACACAGAAGTAAAACAGGGTCAACGCGTGGTGTTGCAATTAGTTGAAGGCTTGAGTGGACACAATGTTACGTGTGACAATTTTTTTACTTCACATGAATTGGTAACTATATTACAGAAACAAAAGATGACATTTGTAGGCACCATAAGAAAAAATAGAAAAGAAATCCCACCACTTTTGCTCGATATGAAGATGAAGCCACTTTATCATTCCGAGTTTCTTTTTGACCACAAACTCAAAGCTACTATGGTATCTTATGTACCAAAAATAAAACGATTTGTCACTCTACTCAGTACATATCATACGTCAAAGGAAATAAATACTGAAAGACATAAAAAAACCCGAAATTATAAAGTACTGTAACGCTACAAAGGGAGGCGTCGATGTTCTCGATGAGATGGTGGGCACGTACCGATGTAAACGTAAAACAAATAGATGGCCAATGACAGTTTTTGGTAATATGTTAGATATGTCAGGATGCAGTGCTTTCATAATATTTACCTCTCTCAATACGAAATGGAATGAGAATAAAAAATATCGTCAACGTCTATTTTTGATTGAAATTGGATATTCTTTGGTGCAATCCTATATTACGTCACGTACACATCTCCCGCGAGGCTTGGGTTCCCGGCCCTCGGGACGGGTCGGAAAATTTCGGGCGAGATCGGGCGGGGTCTCGATATCGGGGACTTTCGTATTGCTCGAGATCCCGAAGTTTTCGGGATCCCGAGACTCGTTTCGGACTACAAGCATGAACGCCGTGAGCGGACAATTTGATTTCAGGTCGGCTCGGCAAAACTCGGACGCGATCGGCTCAAAAGCCAGCTATTACGAGGAGACCGAGACAGAAGGGGCTATGCTTGTAGCCCGAATCGAGTCTCGGGATCCCGAGACTGTCGGGATCTCGAGCAATACGAAAGTATCGGGATCCTGCCCGATTTCGCCCGAAAATTTCCGGCCCGTCCCGAGCCCGAAAAGTCGGGTACCCGCACACGCTGCTCTCCTCCAACCAGAGAGATTGCGACGATATTTATGATACAAGGTGCTGCCACACTAATTCAAATTTGAAGGGTATCTTTGAATTACTCTAGATCTACCCATGTTGTCTAAACGCATTAAGAATTATCAGGTTTAATTGTATGAGTGCGTGTAAACCTAATTTCGTTTGCGTGTTGAGTGCGGGTTTTATGTTTTTTTATTTTTTTTTTACAAATTTTAGTGCAAGGATCAGATATATTTTTATTTCTTTCGAGTATTGTGATTCTTGTATTTTTTGTGATTTGTACTTCTTGTTATTTCTTGTATTTGCGTATCTCGAAAACACAATGGATCGCAGTGGATATAATGGAAACAATGGATTTTAGCGAATAGGCAGGTCTGGTGTAATTCAACCTTATGTACCATTCAATTTTGGATTAATAATAATAATTCGCCTTTATTCACCACCAAATTACTAACCCCTAATTAAGTGTTGCAGAATCGTGTGGCCATTAGAGCTGTTCGAGGAAACAATTGTTTCGTTCGTCAATCGCTACCTTCACTATGCAATCTACTCAAAATTTATAACCTGACGTCCTTGACGAGTGTCAAATGAGCTCGCTTTTTGATTGAGCCGTTCGGTTCTTTCGACGGTGTAAGAAAGATAGGTGGACCGACTCTATCCCCACTCCTGTGACCTTAAAGAAAAAGTTGCTTGTCCCTCCTGCAGAGGGTATTAGTGTAACACAGGCCTGGGATTTATGGCCGGTATTCATAGTCGCTACTTATTCTTAAGCAAATGCTTAAGCATTCGGCATCCTTTACTAGCTACTAGGTTAGTAGAGGATGACGCATGCTTAAGCATTTGCTTAAGAATAAGTAGCGACTATGAGTACCGGCCTAAGTGAACACAGCGGCCGATTTTCAGAGGCAACGCCTCCTTTCTCCCGCCGCACGTCTTGCTCCCCGCGGCGGCCTAGCAGTTAAGAGCGTCTCAGGCCCGTACCACGTGAACCGCGCGTGGCGTATTAGGGTGACATTGTATCAATAGGTTTCCACATCGTTCCAGAGAGCACTCTGACGAGTGCTCTGACGATCGCAGTCGATTCCTGCTTCTTTCCTTCTCTTTTCGACTGCGATTGTCAGAGTCTGGCATTGAGCTATAAGAATACCTGGAGAGGGAACAGAGCAATGGCGGCCGGTCCGAGAAAGAGGGAAGATTACGGGTGAACCTATCTCTGTCTTACAACAGGCTATGGATGTATAGTGCATGTCAGTGAATGTGAGTGAAGTTATCTGTACAGAGTGAGAGGTATAATAGGAAGAAGGATAGGTTCACCCGTTCTTCTATTTCCCTCAGACCGCTGTCGCCTCTACTTCTTCCTATTGCTGTTCCCTCTCCAGGTATACTTATAGCTCAATGGAGTCTGGTAGGTATGGAGGGGGCCGTTCAGCGCGGCAGCAAGGCGCAAGGGGCCCCCGGCGGCTCGTGAGTTGCCAGTTAGTCAACCCTGCTTTATATAATAAGAAAGATAACACTTAATAATTATAGGTGATTATAAATAATTTTTCCGGAGCGCAATTGTGTTTTCTGAGGAAAAAGATGTTAGAATGTACAAAAATTAATCCAGAATCTGTTGAAGATTTAGAGAATTTCCTTTTAAAAATTGAAACAGTAAAAATTGGTACTGGAGGTCCATCGAAAAAATATTATAAAAGTATTCGTCTGGAATGTTCTTCAAGGGACGAAATTTCATGGAGACATAATAAATGCCCACTAAATATAGCATCGGGAAGTATTTGAAAACATTGTGCGCCATTGCACAATATCCTGACACAAAATTTAAACAGAAAAAAGAATTTAAATAAAAGAAGAATACGAATTCCAGCATCTCCAACAATTAACCCCTTAACGCTCACGCCCGTGACATAATCGGGCCACGCTGAACCGTACTATTTGAACATGCCCGTGACAGTCACGGGCATGTAGTTCATTCGTTCGCCGCTTGGCGGTTTGTTTAATTTAGGCGCTAATATCTGTGCGCCCTAGCAATACTATCTTATACTAACTGGAAAACATGTAGATTGCTGTGTTAACACAATCTATTGTAGACTGTAGAAATAATAATATCTACAATTTTTGCCGTCTCATGTGATTGTTTCTTCAGTCTTTGGGTAACTAGCATTCAGTAATCGTCTTTCTTACAGTACTTATTCTTCCAACCTCAATTTTGTGGTTTTCATTGTTGTTTCTATTATTGTTATTTTTGTTTTTTATTCTTCTAGTTATTGTTACTGTTGCTGTTGTTACGAGCCGGGGCTGCGGCAACGCGAGAGGCCGGCGAGAGGGGTATTTCCCAAGGAATACGGATATAAATTTGTTAGATAGGTGCGCGGACGAACCTGATGCGAAATCAGGGAGCCGCTAGGATTATTGACGGCGAGGACGAACCTGATGCGAAATCAGGGAGCCTTTAGGAATGGAGTCAGACACGGACGAACCTGATGCGTAATCAGGGAGCCGTAGGAGGGTGAAACGTCGTGAACGAACCCGATGCGAAATCGGGGAGTCACTAGGATAAAGTTCACAGACGAACCTGGTGCGAAACCAGGGAGCTGCTAGGAGGTTGGATTATTCACAGACGAACCTGATGCGAAATCAGGGAGCTGTTCGGAAGTAGGTAGACTTACAGACGAACCTGATGCGAAATCAGGGAGCTGTAGGATACGGACGAACCTGATGCGAAATCAGGGAGCCGTAGGAGAGGTGAGGTTTCGTGGACGAACCCGATGCGAAATCGGGGAGCCACTGGGTTGGAGAAGATGACTTGCTTTGGTAAAGAGGTGCGAACGAACCCGATGCGAAATCGGGGAGTCGCGGGAAATGTTAGTGATGCCTCGTAACTCTTAATTAAAGTTGATACAACTCGAGTGGTAAAGTTGTATCTGTGGGTGAGTGCTACTAATATTATAAGGATCACTGGGTAAAAGATGGGTTTAACGAATCTACTCGATTTAGACGTGAACACCATAAGTATATTGAATAGACAATTAATACAAATGTAAGTGTCGCGATTAATAATTAAATAGAATGTGTGTATGTTACCACTAATTGCACGGTGTTGACGCACTGGCGATGCGGGGCGTGCGAGTGGATATTTCAAAGTTCCAAATAGAATATAAACCGAACTCACGGATTCTACAAGATTAACTTTGATTCCGACGGAGACTTTAGTCTGATCGATATGAATCTAACCAACTCTGTACGAGCGTGACACAACGTGACGTTACGCGTGACTCTATAGCTTTGAACCAACGAGGGTAGAAACGGAAGGGTTTATATAGTCCCAAAAATGAGCGGGGATGCGTTAGGAATTTCCATATAAGGAAATCCTTCGGAGTCGTCGTCATTCCCGTACCTAGAGGGTTATATAAAAAATTAAGAATATTTCCAGTAGGGTACGTGTTTTCAACAACACTTAAATCGAAAAGAAACAAGTTTTAATCGCGTTTCAGAGGAACTTAGGAAAGTTCACGAACGTTTTATAAATATTAAAAAAAATCTTTTAGATGAAAAAATAAAGAAATTATCATCCAAGCTCCCACAAAATCAGGTAAGATATCTTTTATGTGACTAAAGGGGGGAAGCCACTGTGAAATTTTTTTTTTGCATTTTCTTAATGCTTGGGGTTCTCAAGATTATACTTGCACAGTTTCAAAGTGGATTTCGAAAAATTCTGAGAGCTGCGGAAGGTTTTGTATAGATAGCGCAACGCTCAGAATCGAGTGCACGCATAGGTAACTTGGTGTCAATCGCCCGAAAAGTTTATGTCCAAAAATCCAAATCCAAAAATCCACATAAATGTATCTAATAAGAGGGATTATGAGCTTATATATTGTTTAGAACTAGGTAGAGAATCACTGACCATGACGAGACCGTATACAGTTGCGATATTTGAGTTCCAGAAAATAACTTCTGTCGAAAGGACAATGTTAAGTCCTAGAGGGGATTACTGACCCAAGAGCGTACAGGATATGCTATAAACCGTTCGAAAGGTCTTGCCAAGACGAATCGATTGATACCATTTTCAACTTCGAAATCAGATGGGGTAACCTCGAAAAATGGCCTCAAAGTTCGAGATTTTCTGGTTTTGAACAAAAGAAACCGGTAGTAAAAGCCCATCCGGCCCGAGGGACCTCGGGTAGGCACCTGAGGAAAAATCGAGGGATGTAAGCACTACTCTAGCAGGATGGGACGGCAAATGTGCCCCACGACCTTCATTTGAGGGCCGTGTTCAGCCTGCGTTTGCTTTATGGGCGCCTTTCCTAATGCCCAGTACGAAATCGCCAATGGATAGTTGTTCATGGGGCAAACTCAGGCCTACTGACAGTACATCCTGACGAATGAAATGAACCAGGATTGTTTGGAAGTGAGATATTTTTTTATTAATATTATTAACTTTCTATATTTATTTATAACAATATTCATAACTACAGAAATTCTTTGGTATAATACGACAGGCCGGATGCCAAAACGACCATCCGACCTTCACGTCGTTTATGCAGTTGTACCACCTGCTTTCAATGTATAAGATTTTAAAACCTCCCAAAGGGTATGGCCGGTTAAGATGGTCAAATGTGCCCCTGAACCGAATTCAACTCGCGATGAGTCATTCGAAAGCTTATAAAAAAAGAATAATTTCTGCCAAGTTTCAACTTTGTATCTCGACCCGGGGGGTAGTAAAGGGTAAAAATAGAAAATCAGGTTTTTGCTGAATTTCTCCTATACCAGCGGATGAAAAGTTTTTAAAAAATTCAGAGGCATGTCTATTATCGGTACACATATTAGGGAATCGTGTCAGATAAAATATTTTTAGTATGTTTTTAAAACATTTGTATATAAATATCGATCATTGTCATATAGCTAGAAATCGAAAAAATACATAATTAATGTGAAAAAAATATGATTCTGTGCGGACTTAGAAATTCCGAGGCTCGAACCAACGTTCAAATAGTTCGCAGCGGTTCAACAGTCGAACACTTTACCGCTGCGCCATTGACGCCGTTGAAAATATGATAGACATTTTAGACTGTAATGGCACAGCATGTTTAGTTCGTTTAATTTCTACACTGTCTTGCTGCATGCGAAGACATTGAAGATAGCATAAAAGACTTATTCCATAAAGTATGTACGAAAGTTCGACCTAGTAGTTACTTTGACACGGAAAAAACGGTGAAAAAATCAGTTTTTAATTTTTTTAACTACGGCGCACCAAATTGAAAAATCTGAAAAAAATTCAAGACAATAGTAACCATGATGCGGACTTACAGTAAAAATATAATTATAGTATCAAGACTGCTTCGATACAAAACCGGCATTTTTCAGCATTTTTTAGTGTTTTTTATTTTTCACAGCTTGGTTTGTCAATTTAAAAATCTGACACGATTCCATAATATGTGCACGGATAACAGACATGCCTCTGAATTTTTTCAAAATTTTTCATCCGCTGGTATAGGAGAAATTTAGCAAAAACCTGATTTTCTATTTTTACCCTTTACTACCCCCCGGGTCGAGATACAAAGTTGAAACTTGACAGAAATCATTCTTTTTTTATAAGCTTTCGAATGACTCATCGCGAGTTGAATTTGGTTCAGGGGCACATTTGACCATCTTAACCGGCTATACCCTTTGGTAACTGCACTGTAAGAGAATTCACGGAGGAAGAAAGGCCTTCTATAACTCTTAAAGAAGTTAAAAATAATTTTAAAGAAAAGAATATGTCACACAAGCAGGTCCACATTGGAAATTTAAAAAAGAAATTAAATCATTTAATCTAATTTACAGAATGAGAGTGTGATGAAATTATTGATCACGATTAAGAAATGGACGAGGTAATGTTCTGCATCCTTTATTATATTACAGGGTATATCTGCAGAAGAATGCTCAAAATAACTAAGTGTGAGTCATGCAGAAGTGCATTTATTTCTCGGTATGAGAATATCCTTTCGGATTGCCCGGAAAGCGAATTAGTTACTGTAAAGTCGCGGGGTGGGCTCATTCAGCCCAATGTACATTTAGTACAAATTTTTAAGAAAATTGAAATCTCCTTTCAAAATCATTTAAACTGTCAAATGTATATGCATTTGTGATAAATGGCCTAAATGACAATTCAGAGAAATTTTCTTTCCCATGTATGAAGCATAAAGGTGGGATCTCCTACACGCGATTGGTCGCTGCGATTGGTCGCAGCGATTTGACCCAGCGACTGGCCCTAGGCTGATTCTCCTCGCCTGCGACCAGGGGTGTGCTCGGGACGGGCCGGAAACTTTCGGGCGGGATCGGGCAGGGTCCCGAGACTCGATTCGGGCTACAAGCATAGTCGCCATAACCGGGCAATTTGATTTCAGGTCGACTCGGCAAAACTCGGACGCGATCGGACGATTTCGTTACCAGTAATAGATCAAAATTATTACCTGAGACCATAGAAAAATTATGTTTCTTACACGTTAATTTGAAATAATAAAATATTCGCCTTCCGGCATATTGTTGTTACTATGAAACATCCAGGAAATATTCCTTTCTGTATGCAAAGATAAAAAAATGCCGAATCATATTAAGCTACTTTATAAAAAAGGTGTTTGATTTTCTTTCGGCAAAGGTAGAAAACTATTACTGGATCTACAGAAATGCATAAAAAGTTCAAAACACCTTCTTCTGTATTCCAGTCGGAATCTTTTGACCTACAATTTGTTCTATAATTTTTAAAATCTTTATTTCTGACTTCATCTTGGGTCTCTCCACCTAATTGGCCGATTGCAAGGTTGCCAAAATATAATATATTTTGGCAGGAATGTATCAACACTTTGTGAACAGTGTTTGGTATATAGGATAACATGGATACAGGTTTACAAATATTTCTGCATGTTTTGCCTTGTGGGACAAAAATGGGCTCAGAGCGAGGCGGAAATTCCAATTATTTTTTACAACCGGTAATTTAGAATTTTTCGAAGCGAAATTTCTTCATTCGTTTACGATAGGCAATAATTGCTTGTTTTCGAAGCGTTCGTCGGGAAGAATTTGTGTACCTGGTGTCGAACAGGGACAATCGACACCGTTCCGTTTTTTTGCAGGGGTTTGAACTTTCTTCGCCCTGAGTTAATCCGTTGATTGCTCTGTTACTTGGTGCTACACAGGGACTTGGGACCGGCACGTACCGTTGTCTACCACCGGCTCGCGGGACCATAACCGCGACCCTGGCGAGACTCTCTGACCAATGATACCAGATCGAGGAGAGTTCCCTCGAGAATTTCCCCTACCTCGCGCACACTACGCCAGAGCAGCATGTCCGTGAGTTGGACTCCGCAGTGTCGAGCTCACGAACACGCTGCTCCGGCGTAGTGTACGCGAGGTGGGGGAAATTCGCGAGGGAACCCATCCTCGATCTGGCATCACTGGCTCTAACCGATCACACTGATGAATTTTTCACAGCGAGATGCAATTCATTCGTTGTTTACAAGCGGTAATATTCATATTTTCCTAAGAACGTTTCTACAATATCCGTTTGCCACATTTCTAAATGACAAACAACCACGTGGTGGGGTCTTTAAGAACTTTAGGCATTAGTAAACCGTGGCCCGCTAATAATCCGTTTAGGGCATCACTCATCACGCTACATCATGGAACTTCGCGCGTGTGTCGATAGGAATACTGCACTTTCCATGGCATATTTATCAAATTCTTGTAGTTTTATTGGAACTATTGACGCTAATTCATGACGAATTGACGTTATTTTCTTAAATAACGTCAAACTTATATATTAACACTTTTAGTATCAATTTCCTTAATAATATTCGGCATTTTTAAATTGCAAAATACAGGATGTTACATTTTTCCCATTTTTGGGGATTTACCCCCACTGTGCGACATAGAATAGGTACACGTATTTAATCCATAACTGCAAAATATTCGCGAAGTAACTAATTATTTGCTATTACTTAACAGAATCGACACTACTTATTTTGGGGCTCCAAAAATTATTTTCTTTTATATCACCAAAAATTAAAAGACTCGATTTAAAATTCTGCACGAAAAATACATACAATCACAGACACGTGTTTGTACACAGATCAGAAGTAGGCGTCATGATGTTTTAACCATTTTTAGGTGCTCATATTAGTAGTCTACAGGTAACATAAAAATACATATCTTTTGAATTCTGACTTCTTTCCTTATTTCTTGAGATTTTGTCACACTGTGGCAATGGGTCGCAGTGCGACTGGTCGCTAGACTCCCTCCCGGAGGAGTCTAGCGATCGGTAGTCGCAGTGCCGAGCCTGCGACCAGGTATAATGGGAAACAGACCCTCCTCGCATTGTGTTGACTCTCGAGTAGCCTAGGCTGGTACTCAAACAGACTCGCGTCAGGCTCCTACGTCTGGCGCATACCCGACGATCGCAGTCGCATGTAGGAGAACAGATACATGCTTTCCCATTGAACCAGTATACTGCGACCAGTCGCTGCGATCAATCGCAGCGACCAATCGCGTGTAGGAGATCCCACCTTAAGGAATACACTGTTGCTTACTGCATACATTATTATTTAACCTTAAGAATGCGACAGGTAGCTAGAATAAAAAATAGAGAGCATTCCATAAGCAAAGAAAAAAGAAAACAGCCAAACGGTACAACAAATAAATAAATATTTGTGTAATTGAAACAAAGTCTTAATGTGTGTTTATTGTAATATTATCCTAACAATGAGTATAATTTATCCTTATAAAATAAGAATTTTACATAACGATAAATATTTGTTTCGTCGTTCACCGACTCTCATTTTCTCAGTTTAATTAATTTTAAAACTTTTTATTGGAGGTGCATGAAGTCATCACAAATTTTGAAACCCACTTGGTATTAAGCACGTGGTTATAGCACGGTGTAAAAGTAACATAAAGGGAGGGACAGGTAAGTTTTTTTTTTAAGATCATAGCAGTTTTGTGTTGGGGGTAGCGTAGTCGGTCCACCTATCTTTCTTACACCGTGGTCTTTGATGACCACTGCTCGACTCCTCGTCTGAGTTGCACCACTGGACGCGGATTGCCTTATTTTGGGTATATCTTTAAACGCTTATAACTAACGAACGAAGCCTCAACCGCAATATCGTTATTTTTTATTTTCGTCTTATCCTGGGGTCCAGAATCGCCCCTTAAACAGTGACTAAAAAATTAGGACTTTTTGGTCCCACGATTTTGGCTGAATTTTGTGCCAAATGATACCTTATGATGAGACATCAATCACAACAAATTTTCAAGTTGAAGTGATACCCACACGGCACACGGTGTCTTCAAGGCGCCTGACAGGCTTCTTAAAGACGCCGTGTAACTACACTGGCGCCATCTATACAAAGTTTCACAGGCGCCTTACAGGCGTCTATAAGGCGCCGAAAAGTTGTCGGGCTCTTGGGCGTCGTGTTGTAGGAAGCGTTGTCCTCTCCTCCCGAAAGCGAAGAGTGGGGGTCAGTCACGGAGCTGCCCCACGTACTCTCTCGACGACTTATGCGCACGTACGGGCATAACGTGTGCATTTCTTTATAACCTCAAAATACAGTATTATTTTATTCCTCGGCAACGAGTGATTATTATCCCTCCCAATGTTCGGTGTGTATCACTTGCTGAAGTAAGGCCTGCTAGAATTATTTACGTGCCTGGTAACCCCTACATGCGCGGTTCACGTGGTAAGGGCTTGAGACGCTCTTAGCTGCTAAGCCGCCGCGAGGGCCAAGACGCGCGGCGGGAGAAACGAGGCGTTGCCTCTGAAAATCGGTCGCTGTGTTCACTGAAGGGGGTAGACACGTCACGCGACCTGGCCGATTTGGCTGGTCGGTATTACAGCAGGTTTTTTCTGCACAGAAATGGTAATACCCATATATATGCGGCCGCCTGTGCACGCGAGAGGGAGCTGTTTGCTATTTCCATTTTCTATTTTGAATGTGGAAAGAAATTCTCAGCTGTTGCGTTGTACCACAGACCAGGTATAGAATAGACCTTCCACCCTATTGTCTTCTGTGTCACTCGATTTTGGGGCTCTAGAGCCCCATTACCATTTCCGTGTCGCATCCAACGTTAACGACTAAGCATGAAATAAGAGTGCAGCGCTATAAGCGGTAGGAATGAAAGTTATAATAGCGGTGAGAATTTACATACAGGGTGTCCCGATGTCAAATTAATGCAGCATTTTTAAAAGGCAAATAAAAATTTCTTCATTTCTTTATCAATCAGCAACTCTACAGACCCATACAACGGAGAAGCATTGTATAAGTTCGCTTACGATGTAACGAACCTCTGCTATCTTATAATTCCCTAATCAATTATTTGCAGACATGGGTTTATATTAACTTTTTCAACTTTTTCAATTTTTTTCAACTGTATACCCGGGATACTCTGTGTACAGACATACACTTTCATTTATCGTTTTGAACACTTCCTATAATAACTAATTAAAAAATGATTAATAAATTATGGTAATCTTATGGTGTGTCTCGTATCAAGCAGCAGAGTAGTGGTGGGCCCCTGCCTACATATATTGATTGTGTAATTCTACAAAATCAAGTCATTCCGAAATCTTTAACAATTTTTACTGATCAAAACTTCATTCAAACATTTTTCCTTTCCAACACGCAGAATACGTTGATATAAAAGAAAATTGGTAAATTGGTTGAAAAGCTACCTCCTCATCGATTTCAATGACCTTCGCATATGTTGTCAATGTCGTCATTCTGAACAACATATCCTTTTAAACTTTTTGACGGTCGGCCTCAGTTTCGGAGATATTAATAAACAACTTTCGGCATAATAGATTGAAAGCTACCTTCCTACCGATTTCAATGATCTTCTTGCCATGTTATAAAAAACATATGAAAAACTTTCGGCATAATATATTTAAATCTGTTTCATAGCTGACGGTATATCGGTTGGGGCTAGATTAGGGCCGGGGCGCGTAAAGCATGGTACCGCAGAATGCAACATGTGTTAAACTCGGTATTAATTCTTGTGTTAAGTAAAGTTTTTTGTGAATATTTCGTAAACCAAAGCCAACCGCCAAAAAGGTTAAAGGGAAATGTTGTTCAGAATGATGACTTCGACAACATATGTGAAGGCCATTGAAATCGGTGAGGAGGGAGCTTTTTGACAAGTTTACCAAAAAATTTAACATTAATTTTCAATGTTATAATTTATAAACAATTTCGCGGACACTTTTTTTTACAAATGTCCACCGATTCATAGGTGTAGATTCACCCCCTAAGAGCAACGACCAATAATTGTTCTACACACTGTACAATGAATGTGGAGAATGAGCAGATAGGTGTGTTCTGTAGGAGCAAGTACTTTTTGAAAGAGTGACGTGTGACTGATTTTTGGGGTGTGCGATCGTGGCAGGAGTCAGTATTGTCAGCCAACGCGCAAAGACTGGTTGAGGGGGTCGCGTCACGGCAACAATAACCTGGGTAGACGGTCAGTGGTTGGGGAAAACCCAAGTGGTGTTAGCGATACTCCTGCAGGTCAAGATACTAAATGTGATTTTCGCTTCTCATTTTGGAACCATTTTAGCTTCTGACCTTTTGCCTGTCTTCTAGCATCTAGACATCGAGAAATAGTTTGGAATGGTTTTAAGAAAAAATGCTTCCAACAAAAGTTGCTTGTTTTCTAACGTGGATTAGGAAAATAATTGGTTCCACCCCTGCTTCAAATACAAGGAGAGATGAGTGCGAGCCTGTATCAATACATATCTATTTAAAAGCATGAGATGTATGGAACTCGAGACCAGAACGATTAAAATTGATCGTGTGCGTAATTCTCGATATAGTGAGGTATTAAAACTTATGCGTGTTAACCTATATAATTAGGGAAAACATAAGCGAAATGCGGATATGCTTTTAATAATCTTTGATTTCTGTATATACAGTATATATATTTAACCCTCCGAGTACGGGACGTCGAGTCGTGTGCCTGGGACTTGACGGACCCACACCGACAGTTCACTAATAAAAAATCCACGGTCGCTCGAGACCCTCACCGATACAGTATAACTCAGGTAGGGATGGTCGTTCAAACTCGAATAATATTAACCGCTCTGTCACTGTGTGCGTGAGCTCTGAAATGATGGGTCTAAAAAGACACAGGCTCAGGATACGGAGGGTTAATATTATATTTATATTATATTTTACATTATATTATAGTTTCCCAGAAATCAAAGTTTATTAAAAGAACGGTTAATCCGATTCCCGAATGAGCCTATCTTTTTTTCGACCCGTCACGATGCTCATTGCGGAGTCTTCAACCCGTAATCTTACATCATAAGTAGCACGTATTACATTATTGGATAAAAGAGTTTGTTTGTGTGCAAATGTAATTGTCGCGCTCACTTCATGATGGAAGAAGCAAAAGACGATAGCTGGCAATAAACCATTGAAAGGAACAAAAGCAGGATCAGAGGAAGACCAAAACACATTAGCCTTACATGACAGCAGCTAATAAATGATTAACGAAATCTGCATTCATGAAAGGAAACAAAAGGTTCCTTGCTCTTCGTTAATCCATTTTACAGAGTTTACCAGCTTAAGCGAAAATTGTGGGCATTTCTCGAAGAAGAGACCTCAGGACTCGAGACGGGACTCCCGACAGAGAAAATTTAGGCTAGCTACACTCGCGCTGGTTTGAGTCGATGATGGTCTTTAATTGTCCCATTGAAAGGCTGGCACACCGACATAGCGCGAACCACTGTCATGGTGCATCCCTATCACTTACACAACTATGACCTGCAGTCGCCCTTCACCTTGAAGCTGTGAAATAGTTAAAAGAAGCAAGACAGGTAGCTGAAAAACAAAGTCGCATCAAGTTCGATATATAATATGTACTCTCCAAATGCTTCACATACTTCTAAAAAATTGTTTCAACTGGTTGGAATATTCATTATATTCTGCTGCGTGATAAATTTAATTATTTGTTTAATTTCTGTATCACGTTTTAATAAATATATCAATATGTTTGATTTTATATTAAGTGTTGTTCATTTGGTTTATTACACACGCGTCACATGGCATGTGTATATGTACTTTCAAGAGTCAAAAAGCGCCCTTTGACATTCGTATTTATTGTTTTATTTTATTATTTTCGCATTCAACGGCCGGCTATCCGAAATGAATTGAGCATAGCTTCAAATTTCTTAATCAAAGTCATAGGATGGAGAATGTTGAATATCTCAGAAACAATAAGTTTTAGGATTAATGCACGAAATTTAGTACTTTTATACTCAGAATTCGCTATTCTATTGAATTTGACAGCCCATTTGAAAAAATAAAATTGACCTCCATATCTAATCTATGTCTGTAAAGAAACTGGTTTCACCGTGTTTCGCTTAAGTAATAACTTGAAATAATAGATATTTGAGGTGAACCGATTTAGTGGGACACCCTGTATAACATAGCTTCTATAGTTTCCTCGGCGGTACCGGCAGCTTTACCTGTGTCAATACTAGAAACACATTATGTTTCCGGCAACCACCGCTCGAAAATTCGAGAGGGCGCTCGAAAACCAGTGGTTATTTCAGAATATCGGTACTTCAGATCTGTGACACTGAAGACAAAAGGATGAGAGGTCTATTCTATACCTGGTCTGTGGTTGTACTTTTTAAACAGAAAGTATGCTGGTACTGCAAACGTAGAAAATTCATTGTATATTTACTTGAAATGTGCTTATGCTACAATATCTTACGTTGGCAGTAAGGAATTATAAGTGAAAAGGAAAAATAGATGAGGGCATGTCCTCAGAAAATGAAGTTTGTTAGGATAGACATTTTTTAATTAGCAAAACACTGAAACAGAACATGAAATACACATCCTATGCAGAAAGCAGTTACCCAGTAAACAAACTGACTGCAGTCTGACGACAGATTGATGTCAGATTCGAGTATATTCTGACGTCAGATTCGGGTCCTACTATGTCCGCATTTGACTATGGTTTTGTGGTCAAAGCCTGACATCAGGATCTGATCGCAGATTGATGTCAGATTTCGATCAGATCTTGCTGCCGTGGCTGACCGCAGATTGAGAGCAGAAATCGAGCAGATCCTGCGCAGCGCGATCTGACGGCAGATTGGTGTCAGATACAGAGCAGATTCTGACGTCAGATTCGGTGCCTATTATGTCCGCATTTGACTATGGTTCTGCGGTCAGAGCCTGACATCAGGATTTGACCGCAGATTGATGTCAGATTTCGATCAGATCTTGCTGACAAAAACCGACCGCAAATTGGCGGCAGAAATCAAGCAGATCCTGATGTCGGCCATAGTAGGCAATTTTATATAATTAGTATAGATTTAAAAACAGTGCGAAAGTCTTGAAAGATCTGATTTCCTACCATATTTTATGGAAGAAAGAAAAGTTGGTAAACCATGTATTTAAACGGGTATTATAACATTTTTAATGTTTTACTTAGCAAGTTGTTAGTGAATTGAATGCCAGGTCGGCTCAAAATAATGATTTAAACTTTGAAAGACAGTTCTTCCAAATATAAAAGAATTAATGATAACTACTATTCACTCAGTCGTCTTAGGGCGGTATTATCATCAATCGTTTTTTAGTTTTTAGCATGCGGCATCTTCTACTAGTCTAGTAGATTAATAAAGGATGCCGGATGCTTAAGACGATCTTCGTCTTCAGCAACGACTGATAATACCGCCCTTACAGACGGTTATACCAAATATATACTCCGCAGTGGAATGCCGGCAAATACGAGTCGTACTCGAGAGCCCTGAATGATCAAGCCCTCGGCCACTTATTTCCGCCACGGTGCTATTTCGCAAGCGAGAAACGCTCGCCCAATCGCGCCCTGGCGGGATCGTGTCGTGAACTATGTCAGCAGAATCTGCTGTATTTGTGCTGCCTATCTGACGTCAGATCGCGGTGCGCAGAGTCTGCTCGATTTCTGCCATTAAATTGTATCAGCAGATTCTCTGCAGTGTCTGCCGCCAAACAGCTCGCAGACTGTGTACACAGAATCTGCTGCATTTCTGCTGTCTATCTGACGTCAGATCGCGGTGCGCAGGATCTGTTCGATTTCTGCCATTAAATTGTACCAGCAGACTCTCCTTACTTTCTGCCGCCAATCTGGTCGCAGGCTATGTAAGCAGAATCTGCTGTATTTCTGCTGCCTATCTGACATCAGATCGCAGAGCGCAGGGTCTGCTCGATTTCTGCCATTAAATTGGATTATCAGATTCTCCGCAGTGTCTGCCGCCAAACTGCTCGCAGGCTATGTCAACAGAATCTGCTCTGTATCTGACACCAATCTGCCGTCAGATCGCGCTGCGCAGGGTCTGCTCGATTTTTGACATTAAATTGGATTAGCAGATTCCCCGCAGTATCTGCCGTCAAACTGCCCGCAGGCTATGTCAACAGAATTTGCTCGATTTCTGCTGTCTATCTGCCATCAGATCGCGCTGCGCAGGGTCTGCTCGATTCCTGCCATTAAATTGTATCAGCAGACCCTGCCGCCAATCTGCTCTCAGGTTAAGGCAGCACAATCTGTCGGCTTTCTGCTGTCAGTCTGCTTTCATCATCGAATATAACAAATACTGTATCAAATCTGTAGTCTTTCTGCCACAAACATTTGTACTCAGGCGTTGCGCAAAATCTGCAAATACGGACGTGGCTATCTGGGTATGAACAGACATTATATATAAAATTGTGTTGGATGTTGAATTGGGCCAGTGAAAATGCGCAGGCTGCATGCGCGTGATTATTATGTGGTTCCCTCCTCGAAGTGACAGAAAATATAACCCATGTATATGCTATATGACAATAAATGTTTAGCGCCTATTTCGTTCTTTTGCGCTACATTTGTGAACTTTTTATCATCCTTCCGAAACATTATTATTACGCCGCAACAGTATCTTTAGGAAATCGGGTATAGCGTATAGGTTACGTTTTCTGTCACTTTGTGGACAGAAAATCCGCTCCTCCAAGTGACAGAAAACATAACCTATACTCTATACCCGATTTCCTAAAGATACTGTTGCGGCGTAATAATAATGTTTCGGAAGGATGATACAAAGTCACAGAGGACAGACCTCTAGGCTGTTAGAAAGACGGATTTACGAACACAAAAGGAATGTTTTTCTATCTCCCCTCCAACACACTGCCTTAACGAAACACTCGTTGGAGTTCAATCATAGTTTTGACTTTGACAATGTTAGAATTGTTGATAGAGAAAGCAATCTAAGCAGGAGGATTTTATTAGAAACATTACATATGATTAAACAACCTAGCGTGAATCTTAGGTATGAAACACCTAGGATACAAGAATATTACGCAACCTTATTGAAACTGTAAGGATTTGTTATGATTTGTGTTTCTATTAAGGTTTTCTTTATTTCTATAACTATGGTTTAGCCACATATTACATAGTACAATTATGTAATTATTTTTCAAGCATGAGTGAGTAGACATTTACCACATCTTTGGTACTTTGGCAGTGTGTTGGGAGATTTTAAATATTGTCTCTTTTAAATTGGGCATTCATTTCATAACAGTTAACGTTTCCGCTTTCGACTTGGTTTATGCCATTTTTTGTTTTAACCTCCAGAAGTTTTGACCTGTTTACACCGTTTGCCTCAGTCACGTTATAACCGACGAGCTGAACGCACGTCTTCTGGCTATAACGTATTATTTAAATCACCACTAAAGGCAAACGCAACTTTTCTTTTCCTTGATAAAGGTCAAAATCAATGACCGAAACGTTGGATTTGATTTAAGAGTGCAAAATAGCTTTTA
Source organism: Andrena minutula (assembly GCA_929113495.1). Lineage (NCBI taxonomy): Eukaryota > Metazoa > Arthropoda > Insecta > Hymenoptera > Andrenidae > Andrena > Andrena minutula. The sequence goes on from OV815993.1 coordinate 23,701,587, forward strand.
TTTAATTTTATAACTGACCGAACCAGTGCGCCGAAACCAATTTAAGATTTATTTATTTTCATATTCAGTACTGGATGACTCAATTCGCCGTCGACCGAGGTTCTCTCGCTGGTGCGCTATTTCGCTCGCACTCGGTTTACGTCGTTCAGTCTCTTTATCAAGCGGTTCAGGCGACGGCCCTGATAAATGTGAATTTATTTGGGAAATCAAAGTCGCGCCTTCGTGATACCCACTCGCAAACAGATATATGTATGTATGTATGCACGAGAAGAAGCAATGCAATTTCCCGATGTCCTGAAGCAACATTTCAATAGGTAAATGCATGAAACTCTGGCATCAGGAATTCCCAACCAAGTGATGCATATGTAAGAACTGGCGAAATTCAACAATAATTCGCTGTCAAAATTTTATAATTAAAGTATTTATTTGACGTGAATATAAAGTTCGTCAGCAAAGTCGTTCTCGATAAAAGGCTGAATTTCCTTCGCCGTGGATACCCTAGTAGCATTTGTTGTTGGCATACAGTTGGGCCACGCACATAATTTTAGTTGGCCAACAGTTAGATTTGGCACTTTTTTTCAGGTTGGGCCAACAACAGAGGGCCAAGGTAGGCTTTCCTACTCTTGCCCTACTATTTATAGGGCTTGCCGTAAAAGCCCCATTGAAAGTTTCTTTCCAGAAGGCGTCTTAAACAACTTCAAAAGACGTTGTAAAGACGTTTTCTTCAGGTCTAGATTAGGAAAAAAAAATTTCGCGTTGAGGAGGGGAATTGAACTCAGACTTTCCGCTTAGAAAGCAACCGCTGTTTGCAACTATCCAATACACTTACTTGTAAACAGTTCTAATTTTTAGGTACATAACAAGTATTAAGTGTTTCTAAAAACTATGCAGTGACGCGAAATATTCTACAAAATATCATTCGACCTTTAGACTCGTTCCTTAAGATTTCACATTCGTCTTAAGACAGACGTCCTCTTTACGTATTTATAAATAAGGAAAGAAAAACCACAACTTGGAATATAATAACAGGTTTTTGGATGTAGCAAATTTTCTGACGTTTGTAAGACGACATTTAATCATCGTTGTAAATTGTTTGTTAATTAACCAACCATGGTTGGCATTACTACGCATAGTAATTATAGGCCCAACATTGAATATTCGTAGGCAAACTGTCGTAACTCTTTGTTAATTAACCAACCATAATAATTGTAGGCCCAACATTGAATATTCGTTGGCAAACTGTCGTAAGTTTTTTGCCGTAGGCCCTATGTTGGGAATTTGTAGGCAAAACTCTAACTATATCCCAACTAATTCCCAACTGTTGGCTACCGTTGGCCAACCGGAAATGCTACTAGGGTAGTCCCCTCTTGTCCTTCACGCTGACAATCATGCGACACGCTGAGTTTCGTGGGTTTCAACGCTCGGAACCAGCTGGGCCATACAATGTTGTGCACTAAGCAGTGACAAATCTGCAGTTCTGCATTTCTAATCAGATCTTTGCGAAACGTTAATCGATTCCTCATGTTTTCTCGATCAAATTGACCCGAAAAATGATATTATTTGGACCATAATTAAGGAAATTACGTGAAAATTTGTTTGCAGAATTGAAAGCCCGTTTTGTTAAAAATAGTCCGATTTAAATTATTTTCTGTCAATTTAATCGGGAGAATGCCAGGAATCCATTTGTGTCATTTTCATATTGATACGATGAAAAATAAACAAATTCTGTTTCTGTATAATCGATGACACATCGCAGAACAACGGCGAGATCTCGCGCGACTCGGGCCACAAAGGTTCTCGTCGGTTATTCGAGCTTCTAAGATCGTATTCAGATACAGTGATGCCAGATCGGGGACGGGTTCCCTCGAGAATTTCCCCCACCTCGCGACAAATCCACGATCGTCAGATGGTGGTGGCTGATTTCTCCTTGATCGCTGTTCGCGAAAACGAATCGACCGGCCAATATATCTGAATAGGATTTTAGGATAAAGATAGAATGAAAGATGAAAAATTATTCGAAGCCCAAAATGAAAGGTTTTCTAATAAACAATGGAAAGTAATAAATACCCGAAGCTAAATACAATTTGAGATTTAGGGTATACACACCCTCCCCCAAGCCTCGTGTCGATCGGCCACTCAGGTCATTCGGAAGTATATTCTTTTATTTAAATAATACCCATTTCGGCATAGAACCGTAAAGAATTATAAAAAAAATTGGGGTTTCAACTGTTGCCTGATTTGGAGACTTTTTCTTATTATATGTTATATACAATAGACGGAAGAATAATAATAAGAGCAACAATTGCAAATAATTGCTATAACTTCCACATTCTGAAAATATGATCAGTAAATCAATATTTCCAGTATTAGTAAAAAAGTTCCAATTTCTCCTTTTTATTTTAAATAATGTAGCCACATAATTATAACATAAATTCGACAGTGATTTCAAGTGATGTATGTGTTACAATTACAGCGTTAATTTAGTAAATGTACATAGTTCCCAGCAGTTTCTATCCTAGTCAATATATGCCTAAAATGCATATAACCTAACCTAGAATCGTCCGAAAATGCATGCATTGACTGCATCACGCTTTTACTGTGGCTCGTGTATCCAGCTAACACTTCAATTTGCTATGATTCCACGTTAGCAGTCCTCCCGAGTAGGCGCCATCTCGTGTGCACTATCTTAATTAAATTTGTCACGTGACTTACTCTGTATTATCGCCAATATGGCGGAATTCGTATTTGGGAATGCAGTCACGATTTTTCGTTTTTCGTCCTTATATGGGCAGATTTTGAGCTGGGCGAGGTCTCATTCGAAAGAAGAAGATTCAACGCGGAGCGCTCTGCTCACCGTTTGAGTCACAAAACTCTTTTAGTGACCTAAAATTACTTGAATTCATGCGGGTGTATTTTGTCGACTTTTGCTCCACTTTCAACACTCATATGATTAGATATAAACACAATATCGTCGAACCATGACCATAGCGCACTGCACTGAACCTTCATCTTTCGAATGAGACCTCGCCCAGCCCAAAATCTCCTCATATAAGGACAAATAACGTAATTTCCCAGACCCATGTTTCGGGCCAGATTGTGTCGGTATACAGTGTACGGCCATATGTCTAGACGCATTTCGCGGAATATTGTGGGCGGCTTCTTACAATAATGCAACGATAAATCCAATTACCGAGTCATAAATACAAAACACGAGTGCTCTAACGGGTGTCACCCAGGCGCGCGATTACCTTTCCAATCTTCCTTGGTCGATCGGTGTTACGAATCTCGCATTCGAGCCTAACTTCCTCCATCCCTGAGTGTACGAATCTCGCATGCGAGCCTGACTTCCGCCAACCTTCAGTGTACGAATCTCGCATTCGAGCCTGACTTCCGTTAACTCTCAGTATACGAATCTCGCATTCGAGCCTGACTTCCATCAACCCTCAGTGTACACTCAGCTCAAACGATTGTGGCCGTTCGAGATTCGATTGCATTCGAGCTTACCAGGGTCCGCTTTTTCACATCGCTAACATTCTACAGTATTTCATGAACATGGTGAGGGCACTGCCAAGCCACAGGTTCCCGTCTAGAACACTTTTAATTCATGACGAAACACCACTGTGGCACCATCTGCCTATGATTGTCATAATTATATAAATCTGCGCGATCGACTCTGTTTACGATGCTGTAGCGTAAATGACGCCAAAAATAAATGTCAAATGACTTTTATTACAATGAACCTAAAAAAAATCATAATAATTTTGAGACTGTAAACGATAAATTTGTAATGTCCAAAATAAATAAATCAATGGATTTATAATGGAAGACACAAATCAATAGAGCGGGATGGTGGGGTAATAAAGAATAGAATAGAAACGAATGTTATATATTTCGTAGAGATGGCAAGGGTTAGGAAACCAGAATACTCAGATGAATAAAGTCTTGTCCAAAGTAAATAAATCAACGGATTTATAATGGAAGACACAAATAAATAGAGGGGGATGGTGGGGTAATAAAGATTAGAATGGAAACGAATGTTATATTCAAGGACAAGGAAATTTTATGGGATAATTTACTTCCTTCATCAACTACATTCTGCCGACCAATTAAAATAATATTTGAAAAAGAAACCAACGAATTAAGTAAAACAGAAATAGGAAACGTTGAAAACCAAATTAAAAATATTTTACCACCAAAGGTTGTTGTAGGAAAGAAAACAATATTTATTAATCATTCTTTTTAATTGACAATGATAGACCACACAATTTTTGGAGTTATACCTGAATCATCAACCCAAACTTGTGATATATGTGGGGCAACACCAAAAATAATGAATAAACTAAGTAGATCAGATAATGAAACTAGTTCCAAATGAAAAACAATATAATTGTGGATTATCTGTTGGAGAGGTGCTGCCACCAACGGTGCGATTCGCGTATAGCGACGCGAGAGACGCCATGTTAGATAGTCTGTCGTCGATCACCTTGCGACATGTTAGCGTTCGTCTCTCATTCACTTAGTGTAACTTTAATTTCAAATAAATCACAGCTTATATGTACATAAGTTTAGTTCCTGAACTTCCGCCGCATTTCCTGCTAACAGGTTATGGGCCCAGAAGTACCGGAATAAGGAACTAGAATCAAAAACAGTTCAGTGCGTACAAGCCACGTTTTTTTTTAAGGTTAGGAATCGCGTGTCGAGCACGAAAATGAGTGCGTCGGGTATTGCGCGGATTGAAACATTGTATAAGAAAATTACGATACGCGGGCGATGCAAATGGAAGCGTTATTAGTGAAAAACGACGCATGGGATTACGTTAATGGAATATGTGTCAAACCACCAGAAACAGTGGAAGAAGAGGCCGAGCGCAAAGTGTGGATAAAAAACGATGGGAAAGCAAAATCGGACATCATACTCTCGATAAATCCGTCTGAGCTGAAACAAATAAAGGGTTGTGCTACGTCCCGAGAAATTTGGTTAACGCTGAAAAGTATTTATCAGTCAAAGGGACCCGCACGGAAAGCCAGTTTATTGAAGCAGTTGATAATTCAACGCATGGAAGAGGGAGACGACGTGCGAGAATACACTCGAAAATTCTTCGATGCGGTCGACAAGCTGGCCGACATGGAAGTGGACGTTAATTCCGACATGCTAGCTATCACGCTTTTGTACAGTTTGCCGCAGTCATACGAAAACTTTCGGTGCGCGATTGAAACGCGCGATGAGCTACCGTCACCGAATGTGCTTCGAGTGAAAATAATCGAAGAAAGTGACTCCCGCAGAAATAATTCGAGCATTACTTCACAAAATGCAATGATCGCGAGCAAAAATAAGCGTTCGCATAAAGGGAAATCGGGAAACCATGTATCGAGCAACAAAGAGGAATTTAAATTTCGTTGCCACCGGTGCAAAACGATTGGCCATAAGGCCGCCGACTGCCCAGACAAGGGACGCGACGGTAACCGACAGATCGCGAAGCAAGCCGAAGGCTTGAGCCTGTGCCCGGCAGAACAGGTCGTGAACGCGAACGAAGTGCTACGGGCGGAAAACAACGCAACCGGTATGGTGCCTGGACAGTGGAGCAACGTCGCATCTGTGTCGCGAAATCAGTGAGTTCGGAGAAATAACTGATAGAAAACCCGGGAAACTGAACTTGGCGAGTTGTGCTTCGGCGGAAATAAACGCGAAAGGTACGGTGACATTTACGGCCGATGTAAACGGAGAAACAACAAACGTGAGATTAAACGAAGTACTTCACATTCCCGATCTACGGGAAAATCTTTTATCCGTTGCGAAAATTACGGATCAAAATTTAAATGTCGTGTTTCGAAAAGACAGTGCTCATATTTTCGATAACAACGGGAACTCGAGATTGAACGCGAAACGAATCGGCAACTTGTATTTCGTGTACACAGGCGATCAACAGGAGTGCAACATAACATCGTGACATGAGGCTGATACTCGGAAATCATCAGAAACGCTGGAAACCTGGCACCGACGACTGGGACATCTGAACGTACAAGATATCTTGAAAGGTAAGAAGAACGAAACACTGCAAGGATTAGATTTTGAAAAATACGATGGAAAACTGAAGTGCGATATATGTCTCCGAGCGAAGATGGTTAGGACTCCATTTCCGAAGAATTCTATTAGAGAAACAGAGCTCTTAGACATTGTACACTCCGATTTGTGCGGTCCTATGAGAGTGCAGTCTAACGGTGGCGCAAAATACTTTGTCACTTTCATCGATGACCGTACAAGATGGTGCGAGGTTCGTTTCCTCAGATCAAAAAGTGAGGTCTTCAACGTTTTCAAAGAAGTCAAGTCCGTTTGGAATATCAAACGGAGAGAAAAGTGAAATATCTCCAGACCGACAATGGCGGGGAATACCTTAGTAACGAATTCGAAAAATTCCTGAAAAATTGTGGAATTCAGCGAAGACTTAGCATCGCTTACAATCCGGAACAAAATGGCACGGCGGAAAGAAAGAATAGGACACTTCTCGAAATGGCGAGGTGTCTACTTATTCAGTCAGGCTTGCCGTCATCTTTCTGGGCGGAGGCGATCTCGACCGCGAATTATATCCGAAATAGATGCCCGACTAAAAGTCTTAACGGGCGAACACCATACGAAGCGTGGATAGGAAAGACACCGAACGTGTGCCGTATGAAAGAATTCAGTTGCACGGTTTATTTTTTGGACAGAGTGCCAAATAAGCGGAACTTCGAAGAGCGTGCAAGAAGGGGTATCATGCTTGGTTATGCAACAAATTCGAAAGGGTATCGCGTATGGCTTAACGAAGAAAGAAGAGTAGAAATCGTAATCGAAATCGAGCGGAGGAGCCGTATCCTGGGATTCGAAGAAGCAGAGGACGATAGCCTTATCGTCAACGGAGGCAGAATACATGGCGCTGGCCGAGGCGGCAAAAGAAGCCATATACCTTCGTAGATTCCTGATGGAGCTAGGATTACCAAATCTGGCCGATATCAGGGTTCTGAACGACAACGTGGGTGCTCAACGGTTGGCAGAGAACCCAACCTATCACAACAGGACAAAGCACATGGACGTGAGACACCATTTCGTCCGAGACTCATTAAAAAGCAGACAGTTGAGACTCGAACACGTTTCCACCGATGACATGGTCGCGGACATGATGACGAAGGGACTGCCTGGACCGAAACATCGGAGATGTGTCGAAATCTTGGGTCTGGGAAGTACATCGCACAGACACTAATCGCGCATCGAGGGGAAGTGTTGGAGAGGTGCTGCCACCAACGGTGCGATTCGCGTATAGCGTCGCGAGAGACGCCATGTTAGATAGTCTGTCGTCGATCACCTTGCGACATGTTAGCGTTCGTCTCTCATTCACTTAGTGTAACTTTAATTTCAAATAAATCACAGCTTATATGTACATAAGTTTAGTTCCTGAACTTCCACCGCATTTCCTGCTAACATTATCTACGTTGCATGCTTGGATAAGATGTTTAGAAACTCTACTGCATATATCGTATCGTCTAATTGTAAGTGTTAAGATATGGCAAATCAGAGGTGATAAGGACAAAAAACGCAGTAAAAGAAAAGAAATAAATTGTTCAAGCAAATTTGAAAAGTAGAATGGGGTTATTGGTGGATATACCAAAACCTGGTTTCGGAACCACCAATGATGAGAATACTGCCAGGCGATTTTTTAAAAATCCATGTCTGACATCATCAATTACTGGCATTGACGAAGAGCTTATAAACCGCTTCTCCATTATTCTTTGGATGCTATGTTCCGGATACGCGATCAATAGTGATGCTTTCCAAGAATATGCGATAGACACGGGTATAAAATTTGTAACTTTATATCCATGGTATTATATGCCATCGAGTATACATAAGATTTTAATCCATGGACCAAGCATTATAAAAAGTTCTGTTCTTCCTATAGGAATGTTGTCGGAAGAAGCCCTGGAATCCAGAAATAAAGATTTAAAAAAATGCAGAGAACTGCATACGCGGAAAAACACCAGAAAAAAGACAATGGAAGATTTATTCCATGCATTATTTTTTTCTTCAGATCCAGTAATATCAACATTGTCAAAATGCACATCAATTATTTGGAAAAAAGAAAATGTACTGGATACAGATATTGCTAATTTATTAGCAGATCCAGAAGTTATATCGTTACATAAGCCTTCATCAGTCGATGATGACTCCGATATTTATTCTGATGATAACTCTTCAATTCTACAAGACTCAGAATCAGATACAGATTAGGGTTGTAACATATTATACATGTATATAAATGTATATAAAAGCGTATTAAGTATAAGTGCATGTATGTAAAAAAGTGTATTGACATTGTATGATGTTTTGATTGTATGATATCTGAAGCAATATTAGTTTGGTTTTTCTTCCTAATATAAATAAAAAAATTATTTACATGGAATTTCGTACTCTCTATGACTATAAACACCCCTAAGTTCAATTTCCTCGAAGATGCTTTTTCTCTCAAAAATCACATAATTCAAATGACAGCAAAAAGTTTAAAAAAATAATTTTGTGATTCAAATCACCATGAATTTGAAGATTGAAATCTCCCCTTTATAACGATCCATAAAAGTTGGCATAAGAAGCTGCCCCTGATGAGTATGATTTTTTATTAGCTAGAATCGCCGTTTGGCCCACTGTGATGCGCTTCGATGTACGAACTTCTATGTCAATCAGATAATTTAAACAATTATTTCTAGGGCTTTTGCTGACTGCTAACAACGAATATAAACTTAGATTTTCAAAATTCACGAACAAAAAATAAAAATTAAGAAATATAAATGTCTGTGTAGTGGGTGATTTTTTAATATATCGTCCACCATATTGATTCGGCCATTGTGAATTTTGATATAATAAAAAAAGCATCCACTACACAGACATTTATATTACTTGATTTTGATTTTTCATGAATTTTGAAAATCTAAGTTCAAATTCGTTGTTAGTAGTCAGCAAAACCCTGGAAATAATTTTTTAAATTATCGGACTGACATAAGAGTCCGGAACATCGAAGCGTATGGGCATTAACAAATTTTCACTTCTTTGACCTCCCATATCTCAGAAACTAATTGTCACCTCAACTCGAAAATTTCGTGTGATTGATGGCTCATCATAAGGTATCGTTACGCATGAAATTCAGTTCCAAAATCATAGGACCAAAAAGAGGCTATTTCTTGGGTCACTCTTTATTCGTGTAGCCGTGTAGCTGACCTTCCTGTATGAGACAAGATACATTGAAAAACTGAATGCTTATTCCGAAAATCTGCAAAACAGTTATGTAGCATGCAGAAACGGAAGCGTTGAGAAACGCTGACCATCGAGAAGTTTCGCGAACACGCTTGTAGGCCGCCTGTGAGAAGAGACGTGCGGGCGCCAAACCGCGTTTCGGGAGGCCCGCGCTTGACGACGCATCTGTTGATTTCTGCAACCGCGGATAGCAACGATTGGGTATAAATTAGGGTCCCGCAAAGACATTTTTCTTCTTCGCTGTTCCAAGGGAGAGGACGAGATAAGACCATCGGCCGCTCTCGGACAGCTTAGGGCAGCGCTGGTCAAGGTCGCTCCCGCGGGACATTGGGGTTCTCCCACTCTCGGACGCCCGATACGACATGTGTATTAGTGCGTCGCAGCCAGCCAATGCTACTACTTCCCGTGAATTTCTGAAACTAGAAATATCATAAACAAGCCTGACACATAGGTACGAAAGTCAATGAATTAACCTGAAATGACCCATATCCACGTGACAGGCGGCTCGCCGGACGCGTCACTAACCCATAAGTACGTCGTGTGTAGCGCTCGAGCCCCACCTAATCGCGAAGACGCTAGCCCGGCTAGCCCATCATGGCAGCCTTCTTAGCGTCACGCGGTCTCCTTGACGACGGAAGGCACGCTGTGCGAGAGAAAGATTGGAAGGGGAAGCAGGCCCGTGAGGGGCCCCTGCGCTGCCCAGCGCTGGCTTAGGGATTCTGGCAGGAGAGTTCGGCAGTAATACCTGGACGCCTGCTGGAGGGACTATGCACTAGAGCAGGCCCGTCCAAGGGTTTGCTCGTGCAAGAGCGAAATGCCTTCTTGGAGGGGGAATCTGTGAACGCTACCTATCCCCACTCTTTTACGACTGAACTCAGAAACACATCAGATTTGGTCTAAACGTGGTATCAGCAGCCAACAGTTTGTACTTTGACGGCCTCTAAAAAAAAAGTTCAGATTTGTTCCACCTTGGGACTTGTTGGAACTTAATCACACAACTGTAGAGAGTCTGAAAAAATTATTTCCAGCTGCTACTTTTTGCAACTTTGGATCGCATATCCAAAAAACATCAGATTTGGTCTAAACTTGATATCCTGGCGTTTTCGATGTCACCAATTACGAATCTGAGGTCACGTCTATGAAGATGTATTATCCAGCAAGGCATTACAAACTTTTGAGTCTACCATTGTCCTTAATAGCGAATGATGAACAGCAATATTTGTGTTGTCACCGAAAGAAACCGATTTGGAGCTCTTAGCTGCAGATAAATTAAATATCTTTTCCCCGATTAAAAGTGCTTAAAAAAATCTTTCACCACGGTAAGTGCAAGATAGATAGTAGATGAGAAGAATCAGAGTTGTTCTTGACCTTTGTTCATTTGTTCAATATAAACGAACGCGTGAGTCGACGATCAAAGTGTCCTTACGCGTCAGTGTCTGTCGATCGTGGCATTTTTTAGTGGCAGTATTTCGGGTATTTACTCAATCTGTGATGGATTCCAACATGAACCGTAAGTACAAGGATCCTAAAACTTGAATACATTAATTATTTGCCTAGAATAAAAAATTTACTAAAAATTTAAGACGGGACGCGTTGCCATGATTGTTGACGGTCGTACATGGCAACGAGCGAATCGGGACGTTACCGCGTGCGTTAGTGTGTGTGGGATCGGATGTGTGTAGGGGGACCGTGCATTTCATTTTTAAAGCAACGAGAGTTTTTAGATAGTGAACGAGTAGTGTACAAGCGTTTTGATTATTTACAGGTAATTTCCTGCTGAAGAGAAGAAAAGTTTTTGAATTCCTCTGCGAGAGGAACAGCGTCTCTATGTCGACCAGTGTTGAAGTCCGGAATTCAATTTATGAGTATTTTGCTCAACTATATAAGTTTGACAATTCAGACGATAAAACACAGGATTCTTTTAAGCAAAAAATCAAACTATTTTGTAGTAACTTGTCAGAAAAATGGAAAGCCAACCATCGTATTATAGATAAATTTGTTTTGAAATGTTCTGATTGGCTTGAACAACCGTTGTTTTAATTTAAATGTCGTAATAAGGGTGGACGACCAAAAAAGAGTTTTCTAAAGCAAGCCACACAACGAAACGGAGACTAATAGAAAACTTGCTGATGGAATACACTCCGGAAGAGTTGGAGTACGCAGCACGAGTTGCACATAAAAAATCGGGGAAAAGAAATTTAGCCGAGTGATTGGAGATCTGCAGCTAAGAGCTCCAAATCCCTAAAAAAAGTCACAAAACCTTTTACACCTTACACACCAAAGGAGGCATTAGCTTTGATCATTTCGCTCGATCTGACGAAACACCAATACGTTTCTATGCAGCAAGGAGCAAAGGAAAGAGACGTTCCCTTATATCCTTCCTACCCACAAATCTTGCTTGAAAAAAAATGTTACCCTGCCGAATCATCAGTAATTGTCACCGAAACGAAAGGAGAGGTGAAACTACAAGGTTTACTAGACCATACAGCACAAAGACTGGTACTGTCAGGACAACACAGCTTGATGTCAAAAATAACGGACTCCGATTTCGACCACAATAATTATTCCTTCAGGCTGACTTACAAATGGGGACTGGTTGGTAGTTCGGGACACGCTCTCTACAAGCAGAAGTTCAGGGATGGTAACGCAGAGACATCGGATGCCCACATTTTATTGACATCTGTTGTACCCCTACAATTAACGGCAGAACATCAGCATTCTGGGCAGAAGGTCGATCTGTGGAAAAATCCTCGTACTTCGTCCACCCGTTGGTGTCGTCCAATCAGATTTCAGTTTATTCACGAGAATTCCGAAAATACTAAGGATGGGAATGCCTACATTGAACAGCAAATAACACAGCTGACTCCAACTACGGTTTCTTTCGGTGACAACACAAATATTGCTGTTCATCATTCGCTATTAAGGACAATGGTAGACTCAAAAGTTTGTAATGCCTTGCTGGATAATACATCTTCACAGACGTGCTACGTATGTGGAGCTTCACCTATACAGATGAACAAAATAGATAATGTCCTGAAACGCTCCTGTGACCGCCAATCGTTCAATTTCGGTCTGTCGACTTTACATGCTTATATCCATTTTTTTGAGTGCCTTTTACACGTGTCGTATCGGTTGGATATCAAGAAATGGCAAATTCGGGGTAGTGGAGATGAGAAGCAGAGGTTTCAACGAAGAAAATCGGAAATCATTTCTAAATTTAGTAATGAAACGGGCCTTCTTGTCGACGTTGTTAAACAGGGGTTCGGGACCATAAATGACGGCAATACTGCCAGACGTTTTTTTGCAGATCCATCGAAATCTGCGGAAATTATCGGCATAGATGTAAATCTAATATCTCGCTTTGCGGTTGTTCTACAAGCTATTTCATGTGGTCAAAGTATTAATACATCAGCTTTCCGTCAATATGCCCTTGATACAGCCAAACTTTATGTATCTTTATATCCATGGTACTACATGCCAGTTACTGTCCACAAAGTGCTTATACATACTACCCATAGGACAAATGTCGGAAGATGCACAAGAAGCAAGGCATAAAGAATTACGAGCATTTCGCGAGTACCACACTCGAAAAATTTCTCGGCGGGCCACCAATGAAGATCTCCTAAACAGCCTCTTAGTATCCTCAGACCCTCTGATTTCAAGTCTGAGGCCACTTCCTCCGGTTGCGAAGAAAGACCTGCCACCAGAACTACTGTCTTTATTACTTCTATAAATATATTTTATAAAATTGAACTGATTTTAATTTCTATCGAGCGTTCATCCCAATCCCACTTTTCTGAATTCGATTTTGATCAAATAAACGTATATTTAGTCGAATTACTCCATTCGGTTCCATAGATGAAGCGGAAATAGTTCTGTCCAGATGAATAGCCCATTTTGACCACTTGCGAAGGCTGTCGACTGCTGATACCAAGCTTAAACCAAATCTGATGTTTTTCTGATATGCGTGTCCGCCATATTGGATCCGCCAAACGCCAGGATATCAAGTTTAGACCAAATCTGATGTTTTTTTGATATGCGATACAAAGTTGCAAAAAGTAGCAGCTGGAAATAATTTTTTCAGACTCTCTACAGTTGTGTCATTAAGTTCCAAAAAGTCCCAAGGTGGAACAAATCTGAACTTTTTTTTAGAGGCCGTCAAAGTACAAACTGTTGGCTGCTGATACCACGTTTAGACCAAATCTGATGTTTTTCTGATATGCGCGTCCGCCATATTGGATCTGCCATTTTGTTTTTTTGAAATTTTGACCTCAAATTCGTAATCAACGACCTCGAAAACTCTAGAGTACCAAGTTTAGACCAAATTTGATGTTTTCTTTTATGCGGTCTGCCATATTAGGTCCGCCATTTTGTTTTTTGTAATTTTGACTTCATATTCGTGTTACGTACGCAGATTTATCTTTGACTTTCTAACCCTTTCGGTTGTCTGGAATGCACGTGACCCGACGGGGTCATCGTTTACTGCAGTGGTGTGATGCAACCAAGTTTTCCCCGAAAACCTAATATTCAATGAAGGCACTCATGCCCCACTACTTTCTAGCCGAATTTCACCGTATAAAAAGGGCCACAAATCCACACTCGTGGGGCTCATTTCAAGTGTAATACGTTTAGACTAAAGAGGCTTGCAAGATCGAGAAACATTCTTCTTCAAGTATTAATTCAACTTAAGCCATACAGCTCGCAGTGTTGCTGATAGGTGTTGTAATTGTTAAACTCTTTGAGACCCCCGCATTTCTCAGTGCGTGAAAACCGAGAGGTGGACTTAGGTACCGCGACAACTAAACTCTTAAACAATTGTAAGAACCGAGCTTATTGAATATAATTTGTTATTTCTTAATCAGAGTTCTTTTATTTGAATCAATCACTATCTGAATTTCCTCTTCGAGATAAACCCACATAGATACTCCTTTACCGCTCAAGGTGTATCACATTATAAAGTTACGAGGCTAAACTAACATTCCTAGTGGCTCCCGGGGATACCAGACCCCGGTTCGTCCACGACTTCTACCTTCCTAGTGGCTCCCGGGGATACCAGACCCCGGTTCGTCCACGATTTCCACCTTCCTAGCGGCTCCCGGGGATACCAGACCCCGGTTCGTCCGTGAAACCTACCTTCCTAGTAGCTCCCGGGAATACCAGACCCCGGTTCGTCCACGACATTCAACCTCCTTATAGCGGCTCCTGGGAATACCAGACCCCGATTCGTCCGCTACTAACAAACTCAAACAACCAAAAATCAATCCTCGGCCTCGCAGCCGCCATTCTCATTGCCCTCAGCCTCGGCTCGTAACATTCGTAATCAGCAACCTCGAAAACACCAGGATACCAAGTTTAGATTAAATCTAATGCTTTTCTGATATGCGCGTCCGCCATATTGGATCCGCCATTTTATTTTTAGCAATTTTGACTTCAGATTCTTAATCAGCGACCTCGAAAACCATAGTATACCCATTTTTAAACAAATCAAAGGTCATCTTGAGATTTGGGCATCGTAGGCGCTTGAGGGGAACGCGGAGGTGAGTGGAAAGCGTCAGCTGCCCGTAGGACGTTCCACTCACCTCCGCGTGCCCCTCAAGCGCCTACGATGCCCAAATCTCAAGATGACCTTTGATTTGTTTAAAAATGGGTATACTATGCACGCGTATTTAGGTGAAATTCAAAGTCAATTTCCTCGAAAACGAAGCGTTTACCGCAATTTCGTCACTCTTGATTTTCGTCTTATTTTCGCCGGTATAATCATCCGTTAGAGTATTGACCACAGGTAGAGAAACACCCTGTATATGTAGTATCATTCTTTGGGTTTACAACTAACCACGCTTTTAGAGTTTTTGATTTCAAAACTGGCGCGCTCACGCGTCTACCGCACGAGGCGCCGCTCTCTGTATCGCTCCTCATAACATTTTTTCGTGCCGAAGCAACCACGTGCGTGTCAGATTATAATGGCTAAAAGTAAGAAGAAATCATCAAAAGATAATAGAGAAGAATATTGTTGCGAGCACCCTATGGATCGAATCCATGGCCCGATGGTGCTCGCAGCGGAAGACAAAAGAGACAGCGAGAAGAAGGCGATCTGATCGATCGCCTGTCAAGCTGTCACTGGAGAAACAGACGCCATTGAGAGCAGACGTATTCCGGAACACCTCCTTGTCCTTACATCACATTAATTACTGTTATACTTGTTAATGTTCACGTTGTCTTGTTATACATTAAAGTTATACCATGTTTATTCAAAAACGTAACAATATAAAATGTGGATAAGGATCAAAAAGTTAGAACGAAAATTGAAGGGGAGGACCAGGCATGACCGATCGTCCACAAATTCGCTTACTTCAGATAATGAAAATGACACCGAACAAAGTTCGACTGGTTTTTCGGTCAGGAATGCCCAAATTCCAATGGATTTATCAGCGCGGAGAGGTAAGTAATTACCAAAAGACTTTGATATGTTTGTGGTCAAAATAATCAGTGCACACGTGTCAGGAGGTAAAGATTGAGGTTAGCCCGATCTAAACAATGACACGTGGGACGTAGCGATCGATCTTATACGAAAGATAAGGCAAAGATCGACTAACAATTACGGTTGAATTTACACGAGAGGTAAGGCAGAGCCGAAATATAGTCACACTAAAGACCTCCTTTTTTGGGGGGGAGGGGGGGGGGGGGGGCTCGGCAGATCATAGGAATTCAAACAGAAGTGAGGTTATATCTAGCCTCCTGTTCTCCTTGCTACAGGTCGAGAGCCTAGCCAGGCAAACATCGTCACGTTGCCACAGAGGAGGCCTCTGATAGAATTGCAGGAGACAGCTGCCAGGCCAATATTGGAAAATATTGACCATGATATGGCCACTACCTCGACGGATTCAGTTCCAGAGGCACCTGCTCAGTTGGATGAGGAAGTGATTAAAATAATTGGTGAAGGGCCAAATGCGAAGGAGGGAGAGCTAATACTCTCATCTCATATTTCCTTACGCTGGTCGGCTTGGCTTAAGTCAGGACAGAAGGTACCGGAAGGGCTATTCCAGGAGCTGCGCGTCGCGTTTTTAGCGACGCGCCGAGAGCTCCGTGGAGAGATCGCCCGGGCCAAAGCCCGTTCCGCGGACGAATTCGTCGCTACCCTCGACCAGAACCCTTGGGGGCGCCCGTACAGGGCCGTGTCTGTCAAGCTCGGTCCCTGGGCGCCCCCCGTCACGGAGGGTCTGGAACCTGGGTTCCTCGGCGAAGTTATCACGACGCTTTTCCCCCCTCCCCCAGTTCCGGGGGAGGGTGGCTACGTCAAGGCCGGGGACCCATGGTTGACACGGGGCGCGGCCACTTCTGACGCCCCGGGGGTCAGCGACGAGGAGCTCGCCACTTCGGTAGCAGCCATGCGCCGAAGAAGAGCGGCTCCGGGTCCGGACGGAGTGCCCGGGCGTGTTTGGGTCTGCGCCATGAGCGCCCTAGGGGACGGTCTCAAACGGCTGTATAACGCCGTTCTGAGGACCGGAAGGTTCCCCCCAGCGTGGAAGGAGGCGAGGCTGGTGTTGCTGCGCAAGCCCGGCAAACCCGCAGAGTCGCCCTCTGCCTATCGGCCGATTTGTCTTTTGGACGAGGCGGGCAAGCTCCTCGAGCGCATCGTGGCTGCCCGCCTCAACGGCCACCTCGGATCCGTGACCCCGGATCTTTCCAACCGCCAATTCGGTTTTAGACGGCAGCGTTCGACCATCGACGCCATCCGATTGGTTCGGACGCTGTCGAACCGGGCGAGGGGGGCGGTGTGAGCGTCGCGGTCTCGTTAGACATTGCGAATGCGTTCAACACCGTCTCCTGGGCGGCGATCGAGCCGGCGCTGCTGTATCACAGCGTCCCGCTCTACCTTCGCCGCCTGATCCGGGACTATCTCCGCGGCCGGGTGGTCCAGTACGACGGCCGAGACGGGGAGGGGGCGACGGATATGCACCGCAGAGTCCCACAGGGGTCCGTGCTGGGACCCCTGCTGTGGAACCTAGCGTTCGACGCGGTGCTGCGGGTGGAAATGCCATCGCCAAGGGTGTCGCTAGTCTGCTACGCAGACGACACCTTGGCGGTGGCTTCCGGGCAGCGGTGGCAGGACGCCATCAGCCTCGCCGAAGAAGCACTGCGACGTGTCGTGGCCTCGATCGAGACGCTCGGTCTGCGAGTCGCCTTGGGGAAAACCGAGGCGATATGGCTCGCAGACCGGAACGGGAAAGGTGTCCCGAACCGAGCGTCTCTAAGGATCGGGGAGGCCAACGTCAGGGTCGGTCGATCGATGCGATATCTCGGCCTGACCCTGGATACCTACTGGCGGTTCACACCCCACTTCAAGGCCCTCGGCCCCCGAATAGAGCGGCAAATTTTCGCCTTCGGGCGAATTATGCCGAATCTCGGGGGCCCTCGCGAGGGTGTTCGGCGGCTGTATGTGACGGTCATCCGGTCCATGGTGCTGTATGGTGCACCCATATGGGCCGGTGACCTGGAGGAGTGTCGCGTTGGGCGGGAGCTTTTAGCTAGAGCCCACCGCCGCGTGCTCCTCCGAGCCGTGCGAGCCTATCGCACGGTGTCACACGCCGGACTGTCCGCTTTGGCCGCGTCCCCCCCCCATTCCATCTTCTCGCGGAGATGGAGGCGGAGGTCTACTCCGCCGTCCGCGCTCTCCGCGAGGCGGGGGACCCTGCGGCCATCGGACGTGAAGTGGAGGTACGGGGCCAGGCCCGGCGACACACCGGCGACAAGTGGGTCGAGTGGTTATCCCTCCCCGAACATCGGGAGGGACGCGTCGTCGGGGCGCTACTGCCCATCCTAGGGGAATGGGCGGGGTGTAGGTACGGTTGGCTTACCTTCCGCCTGACGCAGGTGATCACCGGACATGGCTGTTTCGGGGATTACCTGTGCCGCATAGGGCGGGAGGAGACATCGCAGTGCTACAGCTGCGACTCGGGCGACCTGGACTCGGCGGATAACACCCTGGCGCGATGCCGGGAGTGGGTGGACAACCGCCGAGTCCTGGAGGCGCAGCTGGGCCCCGATCTCAGTCTGCCGACGGTCGTGCGTCGGATGGCTGAAGATCGGGGCTGCTGGGAGGCCGTGTCCCTCTTCGCGGAGCTTATAATGATCGAGAAGGAGGAGGCGGAGAGGGACAGGGAGCGGTCGGGTCATCCGAACCGTATCCCGAGGCCTCCTGGCAGTCGACGACGCGCTAGACACAGATGACCCGGGGCCGGGGGACGCGGTCCAGCGACATTGTAGGTCGCCCGCTCCCCCGGTATTGGTCCCGGCCGCGCGCCGTCGTCGACTCCCCCCACGACAGTGTTGGGGGGAAGGGAGGGAAGTCCGGGGGGAGTGAAGAATACCCCCGGCCAAGGTGCCCTCGGTGAGAGAGAGGGACGTGGGTTGGAGGGAAGGGTGGTCCCCCAGAGTCGGGCCACCAGAATCTCCACGGGTGCCGTCGTGGACGCGCGGTGGCAGTGCGTCAACTCCACGGCGGCGGAGACGGGAGGGAGAGTGGAGGGTCCCGGCGAGGAATGGGCCCTCCACGGGGGCGGCTAACTGTTGCCGCCCCCTCTGCAACGTTCGAGCAGCCCCGGGGCGGGTGGGCCACTAACGGGCCGCCCAGTGTTTCCTGCCGGCCCTCGTGGCCAGTCACGCCTTCGGCCCCAACCGCTTCGGCCCGTTGCTAACATCTCAGGGCCGAGCGGGGGGCTGCTCGATCGCGGGGCCGTGGGGTGGGGTTGTCGGGGGACACCACTCACCCTAGCAGCAGCGGCCCCCAAATGGCGGCGCGGGCGTATACCCGTCGCGCGTCGCTGAGACGAAGCTGGGGGAGGTAAACTTCTCCCCCAGGGAAGACCCCGACACGACAAAGTGCGTCGGGGGCGTGGGCGGCGTCGTACCGCAAGCGCAGGAGGGGGAGGCAAGCGAAAGTATCGCTAGTTTGATCTCGCACAAGTCCTCCCCCTCAGGCGCGCGGCGCCGCTCCCGAGGAGGTCATCTTGGTGGTTTTAGTGGGTTCGAGTCCCACATAACCCCCCGCCAAGTAAAACACCAAGTAAAAAAAAAAAAAGGCAGGACAGAAGAAGGAAGTGCGAGAAAACCTTTTGAAATAGATGCCTGGTGTTGGTTCCTGTTGGTTGGAGGCCCCAAAATTAAATCCAGAAGTAGTGGCTTCTTTAACTGATTCTGGATTAAAGAGAGATAAACATGTCGCTAACACCCAGAATTTGGCGGGTTCAGCATTGTCAGCACTGGGCTCTGTTATAGATCCCCTCCTAGTGCAAAAGAAGGAGAACTGGGACTTGAAGAAAATGTTGGAAGGGCTGTGGGAAGCGTCCCAACTGTTCATAGAAATTCATAGAGGGCAGACACTGGCAAGGAAGGCTTGCAATATCCCTAGTCTGACTAAGCAGCTAGCTAATGTGCTGGAAAAAACTGAGCCCGACAAGTTCCTGTTCGGAGAAAAACTGGGCGAAAAACTGAAAGAAACGAAGTTGATGGGAAAATTGGGGCAGGAGATGAAGACACAGTCCTCTTTGAAAAAACTGGTTTTGTCAGGGAAACTCGAAGGGCCCGTCTGGATTGAGACCGACAACTCAGATGGGCACGAAGAACAGATGCTTTCAGAGGTCTACCCTGCGGCGCAAAGGAGACAATCCGACCAGGAGACCTCTGAGCAAAGATCGTCCAACGGGCTCCAGGCAGAAGAATTCAACCTAGAGGAACGTTCCATAGAGGTAAACAGACCGGCGGGCAGGTTAAGTAGATTCACCAACCAGTGGACCAAAATCACGACAGACAGCTTTGTCTTAGAGTGTGTTCAGAGATATAAATTACCCTTTATATCGGAGGCTCGACAGACATTTTTACCTCCCATGCACAAATGGTCACAGGGTGAGTTGGGGGAAATTCAGAAAGAAGTAAATAGACTTCTGTCAATAGGTGCGACTTTGGCTTGTGAGCCAGTAGAGGGCCAATTAATTTCTAGCTTCTGTTTAGACCCGAAACCTAACGGTTCAAATAGATTCATAATTAACCTAAAGGAGTTAAATAACTTCTTTGCCCGGAACATTTTAAGATGGAGGACATTCGGACAGTTTGCAAATTGATTTGGTCCAACACGTACCTAGGGTCTATTGACCTGAAAGATGCTTATTTCTTAATTCCTTTGCACAAGGATTACAGAAAATTCGTAAGATTTGTAGCTGGAAATTATTTGTATGAATTTAGGTGCCTCCCTTTTGGGCTTTGTACAAGCCCGTTTGTATTCACTAAGGTTATGAAACCGGTCGTAAATCACTTACGATCCAGAAAGTTGCTGTCAGTAATATATCTTGATGATATACTTTGTATAGGCGAAGATGAAGAAACAGCTAAAGAAAACCTGTAGGCAACTTTAGATCTTCTGACCGGTTTAGGTTTCCTAATTAACTACGAGAAAAGTATCTCGGCTTCATCATCGACTATAGTATAGCTTTCTCAATCGAGCTAACACCTAATAAGTGGGAATCGTTATTTAAGTTAACGAATCGATTTTTGAGGAAGCAGGACTGTCACATTAAAGACTTCACGCAGCGTATAGGTTCGCTAGTAGCAGTATGCCCAGCTGTCGAATATGGGGCTCTGCATTGTAAGACTTTAGAAAGAGCTAAATGTGAAGCTCTCGAGACTAACCAGAGGAAGTTTTGACAGGATTATGAGGTTACCGGTGTATATAAATTCGGATTTAGAATGGTGGTAGCAGTGTTTACCCAGAAGGTCGCGAGCTATTCGGACTGGCAACTACAAGAAAGAGATTTTCACTGATGCTTTTTTGTCAGGCTGGGTGGCTTTCTGTGAGGGAATGACGGCGCATGGCCTATGGAAGATAGAAGAGAGGGAATTACATATCAATGCCTCACTTGCGATATGCAAGACTGCGACATTTTGCTTAGGGTAGACTACACTAGAGCTGTTCGAGTACTCGGAACAAGCGAGCCGGGATATACTCGGTTCGAATAACCGATCCGAGCCGAGCGCTCGAATGAATCGGGCGGCTCGATTAAAAAGCGAGCGGCTCGATCAGAAAGCGAGCGGCTCGATTAAAAATCGAGCGGCTCGATTAAAAATCGAGCTCATTTGACAATCGTCAGGAACGTCAGGTTATAAATTTGGAGTAGATTGCACAATGAAGGTAGCGATTGACGAACGAAACAATTGTTTCCAGCCGCTCGCTTTAATCGAGCGCTCGGCTCGGTTCGGAAACCGAGTCCCGGCTCGACTCGAATTTCGAGCTACTCGAATATTCGAGTACTCGAACAGCTCTACAGGGTGTCCCAAAAATGTTGCGTTTCCTTAAAGGGGGTGATTCTGGGGGTGATTTCAAACAACTTTTTCCTTTGCGAAAATGCTCTCCGATGTTTCGTTAACGAGATATTAATAAAAAGCACCGACCAATCACAGCGCGAGTCTGACGGCCGTGTTCCCGCGCTAGCGTGGCTACGAGCCGCGCTGCGACTGCGAGCAAGCAACTCGGCATGCATCGAAGAAACTTGCGTAGAATGGCAAATGAAAAAGACGTACCAATCAAAATCGAACATGTTGTCATGGTTTGTTCGTCATTTAAAGTGAATAATGAATAAAGGATAAATGGATGAAAATCACGTGTAACGTAAAAAGACGAATACGCAGTTTTTTTTTTAGAAGATTCGAAAATAATAATTATTTGAAGTGGGAGGATAAGGAATACGTAAATTTCCTTGTGTTAATAACGTAGCCACGAAAAGGCAATGTAACAGGAAATTAACGAAAGGTGATAGGCGTTCGGTATTGTGATAAAAATCCGTAATTCAATAACGGCCAGCACTGTTGGTGGTAACGAATAAGTCTGTTTAAAAAGCCCGAATAAATGTTATCGTACGGGAATTTAGAGAATTATCGCCGGAAATAAGCCATCGCTTGCGTTAAATTTCGATGCATGCCGAGTTGCTTGCTCGTCGCAGTCGCAGCGCGGCTCGTAGCAACGCTACCGCGGGAACTCGGCCGTCAGACTCGCGCTGTGATTGGTCGGTGCTTTTTATTAATATCTCGTTAACGAAACATCGGAGAGCATTTTCGCAAAGGAAAAAGTTGTTTGAAATCACCCCCAGAATCACCCCCTTTAAGGAAACGCAACATTTTTGGGACACCCTGTAGACTATACCACCGCAATGTCCTACATCAACAGGATGGGAGGCTCGCGATTTCCTCACTTGCATAGCTTAGCGCGCAAATATATGGGATTGGTGTGAGGTACGCAGGATCTGGATACAGGCAGCTTATATAACTTCCCGGGAAAATAAATACAAGTTGCCGGCGACTTGCAACAATCGCTGTGGGATACAACAACTCGACCCTTGCCTCAAACGGCCTTCTAGAAATGACCGTTGGCCACATGTTCCCGAAAAACTGTATTCAAGTGGTCGGTGAGCAACATCGCCCGAGTGTCTAGTGCCTGTATTCTGTTTCCTGTTCCTAATGGGAAACATCGCCTATATATGTATATGTTTATTTTATATGCTAATTTTTAACGCGCGCGCACACATACACACACACATTTAAATATATATATATATATATATATATATATATATGCACGTGTGTGTATATACATCATATAGTAGCTGTATACGTTAAAAATTTACTATAGGATGTACTTCCAAACATCGCAACTACACATCGATGTTTTCTTTAACATCGAATACTTCTGCGTTTGGAATTAATTAACAGGCCATAAATAGCGAAATAAAATAAAAAACCGAAAAGAACAATTTAGAATCATACCCATTTATTATCATTACAATAACAGTATTTTATTTAAATATCCCAGGGTTCCTTCTGTAGGCATAGTAAAAGTAATAGTTTGCTCAATCGTTTAACCTCCAGCAAAGAAATGGATTAGACGGTTCCTTCTGTAGGCATAGTAAAAGTAATAGTTTGCTCAATCGTTTAACCTCCAGCAAAGAAATGGATTAGACCAGCGCTGCACAAGGAGCTGTTTTCGGCGCTTAGCGGCGAGCAACCCGCCTTTCCTATTGTTAAGGTTAGAATCGGTGAGGAGAACTGCAGTAGTGTATGTGCGTGTTCGTAGGCTCGTAGCATAGGGATATATGACTGGGTTCCTTGTGGGGCCTGCATGAAAATGTGTGTTTTTTTACGCCTGCTGAGCGGGAGCAAAATGACTATTTTCAGACGTATTCGCGTAAAATCTATCTCCCAAGGGAAAAAGACTTTACGCGCATGCGTATTCGCAATTTCTTACTTTCCTCCCAAAGAAACTGGAGTTTGACGTTACCCTATGGTATGAAGATGCAGATGTTCGACTAATCGTTATCGATTTGTTGGAAAATAAATACACGTATTTATTAATTTTGACAGAATAAAAAAGCAATCGAACATGCATATTTTTTGCGAATGGCTGAGCAGGCTTTTAAAAACACACCTTTCATGCAGGTGTTGAAAAAAATATAATGCGTGACATGCTTAGAGCATATAAACATGGAGGAAGCATGCAATAGGAAAAAATGTAGACGGCGATAGAAAGAGAAAGATATACAGGAGGGACAGACCCTCACTTTCTAGCGCCAGGGACTAGAAAAAGAGGGTCTGTCCCTCCTGTATATCTTTCTCTTTCTATCGCCGTCTACATTTTTTCCTATTGTATGCTTCCTCCATGTTTATATGTTCTAAGGTGACATGGGAGAGAAGCGATTCCGACGAACGTGAAGTTTGCTGCCCGAGCGTAGCGTACTTATCTCCCTTGTCACGCAATATACTATAGAAAGTTAATACTATACAAATAAATAAATCTCGGAAAAGAGATTTATTCTTCCTTTAGAAGAGAAGAGATCTCTTCTTTCGGCCCGGCAATAGTACTTGGCTAAAGTTATGTGATGAACATTACATTGGAACACTTTTATAGCCGATACATTAACCCGATGGTACACTCGGCTCAAACAATTGTGGCCGATCGAGATTCGATTGCATTCGAGCTTACTAAGGCTGACTTTTTTGCATCGCTAACATTCTACAGTATTTCATGAATATGGTGAGAGCACTGCCAAGCTACAGGTTCCCGTCTCACCATATTCATGAAATACTGTAGAAGGTTAGCGATGTAAAAAAGCCAGCCCTAGTAAGCTCGAATGCAATCGAAACTCGATCGGCCACAATCGTTTGAGCCGAGTGTACACACGGCTCAAACGATTGTGGCCGATCGAGTTTCGATTGCATTCGAGCTTACTAGGGCTGGCTTTTTTACATCGCTAACCTTCTACAGTATTTCATGAATATGGTGAGGGCACTGCCAAGCCACAGGTTCCCGTCTAGAACACTTTTCATTCATGTTAAAACACCGCTGTGGCGGTATCTGCGGCAGATATAGCGTGAAGTAAACGGATGACGTTTAATGTGAGACACGTTCGCGCAGTCCTGTCGCAAAATTTAATTTTCGATTATGTTTATTTTCCCGTGGTTAACATAAAATAACAGATAGTAGATTTTGAAATAAATGCGTATTTCTTTGGTCTACACCATCCCGCTTTAAAGAATTTTACTAACCCACTCTTGCCATGTGGTATAAACTTTCAAATTCCCGATAAAGTTTCCGAATACTCCACGAGTTCGGTAGGACTGTAAGGATACGGATTTTTTCACTATTGTCCGATTCTGCAATAAATTTAACCTTTAGTTGTTTAACTATTTCATTACTATCTTTCACAACACTACTTGAACTACTTTGTGCATCTACTAAACTTGATTTTACAATACTATGGGTGCGTTCTATTTTTCTAATGTTCTACTAGATTTTAAAGTTTTACTTGTTAATGGAGACTCACCTACGGATGCCATTAATATATCGGTGGAACTCACCACCTCGGTTGGATCGATTAAGGATGAATGACTACTTTTTGAACTGTCACTATTGTTAGGTTCTGTCTGCATCCGCGACAATCCAGATGGCCCGGGTTCTGCTATTGCAGTTTCAGGATGTTCCTTCTTTTCCTTATATAATTTCACGCGACAATTATTGCAAATGGACGTCTTTTCAGTAAGAAATGGAAATGGACGACACATTTCCAATGTTATTCTTCGAACTGTATGTGTATATCGTGGATGTCCCTTTTTGTTGAAGGGATTGCAACACCACTGACCCACCATTTTCGGAAAATCACAAACTGATATTGAGACAGTAGACGCGCACGATACGAAAGTTGTCTGAAGACTGAAAACTTCAAAGAACGATGCTTAAGCAGAAATGTGTAGTGCTATATAAATTTATTGCCATCTTGGCCAAGAGTGGGTTAGTAAAATTCTTCTGCGAGATCGAAATTTTATTTAAATAAAAATTTTGCCCATCTCTGTTTGCAAGAAATCATTTGATAAAGATTAGGTGCATTGTACACTCGGCTCAAACGATTGTGGCCCATCGAGTTTCGATTGCATTCGAGCTTACTAGGGCTGACTTTTTTGTATCGCTAACCTTCTACAGTATTTCATGAATATGGTGAGACGGGAACCTGTAGCTTGGCAGTGCTCTCACCATATTCATGAAATACTGTAGAATGTTAGTGTTGTAATACTTTAGAGGATCAGCGCAAAGGAACCGCAAAGGAACCGCACAGGAGTTGTTTAAATGCGGAAAGGAGTCGTAGTCTACTTTAAACACGAGGACTTTACAGAGACGTTCACTATTACACCTATATTTAATTATGTACAATGTTTGAATTAAACTTTACAATATTTACAAGGAGCACAAAGACTTAACACTGCGGTTTTAACGCAAGCAGGCGCGTAAAATCCCGAAGCCCTAAGATCCGTTACAAGTGAGGCGTAACGTCGCGAAGCGATAAGTGCGAGAGAGCAAGTATAGTTAGAAGTGTATGGAAGCGTGTGTACTGTAGCAAAGTCGCGAACAGAAGAAGATCGATCCAGGAAACCGCGGTCGATTTCCTGGAATAAAGAGTCTTCCCCTTCCATCGGGCGCGAATCGAGGGAAGGGGCACTGATCGCTGCTCCACATGAGTCAGCGGTCCGAGCCACTAATTGCCGAGTTGTTGACGGCTCTGTAAGATGGCGCAAGAATGCCTCTTTTCTTGAACATTCTCCCCGGCATTCATCGCCCGATGAATAGTATAAGTTTACAGGCGATCGATGCGTTGGTCGATAGGGCGTGGTCCGAAAGCGGGGCAGTGGCGCCGCTGGGCTCATGTGGAGGCGTCACACATCGCAAGTGGAAGCGGCGAGTGCGATCTAGTGCGCAGTGACATTTTGTGGGTGTGGTGCGTGATCCTAGACCTGTGCATAAGGTAAGAAAACAAGTTTAGTAAGTGGTCGTACAAATTCGGACAGTGCCGTTTTGACAGTTACAACTCGTGTCAACCCATCGGACCCAGTATGCAACCGAGTAACCCTGGCCAGTGGCCACTGTCCAGGCGATGTCAACTCGGATTTAATGAGACACAAGTCGCCGATCTGGGGTTGTGGATGCTGTTGCGTCCATTTATTTCGAGCCTGTAATGCCTGGAGGTATTCCGAGGTCCTCCGTCTCCAAAACTGCAGTCGCATTTGTTGCAGGAGGTGCCAGCGAGAAAGTCGAGATTGTGCCACACCATCGACTTGTGGATCAGGCAGACTGAGGAGTGGCTCCCCGATGATGAAGTGCCCTGGTGTCAAGGCGTTCAGGTCCTCAGGATCGTCGCTGATTGCCTGCAATGGTCGAGAGTTTAGGCAGGCTTCGATTTGGGCGAGCAGTGTTGTTATCTCCTCGAATGTAAGGTGTTGGTCGCCCACCACGCGACGGAGATGATACTTGGTGGACTTCACTGCGGCTTCCCAGAGGCCTTCGAAGTGAGGCGCCGCAGGAGGGTTGAAACGCCACTCGATGCCGTCTTTCAGCAGGGTAGATCGGATGGCATCGTGACCGTTGTCGAAGTGGACCAGCATTTCCCGCAGCTCACGGGCCGCGCCCACGAAGTTGGTCCCCTGGTCGCTTTGGATGGTAGCACAGAGTCCCCGTCGAGAGGTAAAACGCCGCAGAGCTGCAAGGAAGGCTTCGGTGCTACAATCAGAAACTAATTCTAAGTGGACGGCACGAGTACACAAGCAGACAAAGAGAGCCACATAGCCCTTGTGTGTGCGACATCCTCTTCCTCTTTTGGCCAGAAGTGTGAGGGGCCCTGCATAATCGACTCCCACGTGTAGGAACGGACGGGCTGGAGTCACCCTGGAGCTTGGTAAGTCTCCCATGAGTTGGCGTCCTGTGGTCGCTCGCCATCGTGTACAGGTGACGCAGCGGTGAATCAGGGCCTTGACTCGTTGTCTGCCCTGTAGTATCCAATATTTCTGTCTCAATGTGGACAGAGTTAGCTGCGTCCCTCCATGCAGCGTGCGCCGGTGGCTCTCGTCAACCATTAGTTCCGTCAGTCGGTGGTCATTTGGGAGAATGACTTGATGCTGGGCATCCAAAGGCAGCGCTGAGTGGCGCAGGCGACCCCCAACTCGCAGTAGACCCTGATCGTCCAGGTACGGATGGAGTGTTAGTAGCTTGCTGCGGTTTGGTAACGAGTGTCCTCGTTCCAGCTGCTGAATATCGGCTGCGAACATCTGATGCTGGACGAGACGAAGCCATCGGGTTCGGGCTGCCTCGATCTCTGCAGGTGTCAGGTATTCTCCTCGCTTAACTGCTGAACGTTGTGGGAGCCACCGTAAGCACCAGGCGGTGGTTCGAAGTAGAGATGACAGAGATGAATGTCTGTTTAAAATTTCTTCGCCATGTGCAGTATCACCTGGAGACGATACAACGGCTGTAGTTCTACTCTCGAGATCAGTTGATGGCACGACAAGCTGCTCCCGATTGTCCCATCCTGATGGTGAAGTCAGCCAGGAGGGTCCGGTCCACCAAAGATTGAAGTCTGGTAGCTGGCTGGAAGCGAGCCCTCTCGAGGCGCAGTCTGCTGGATTGTCCTGGCTGCGGACATGGTGCCAGTCAGCATCAGGCAGTATGAGCTGGATTTCCGATACGCGATTGGCCACGTATGTCTTCCAGTGTGCAGGGTGACCTTGAATCCATGAGAGAGTGATCGTAGAGTCACTCCACAAATGAACATCAATGTTCTCCAATCCCAGGCTCTTGGCTGTGAGCGTCGCTAGGCGGGTCAACAAGGTAGCAGCACAGAGTTCGAGCCGTGGTAGTGAGATCTTCTTCAACGGAGCCACCTTGGTCTTAGCAGTGACCAGCTGGGTCCGGATGTCGCTATCGCAGTCCACTACTCGAAGATATATTACTGCTGCATAGGCTCGCTCCGAAGCGTCGGCGAAGCCGTGAAGCTCTAGGTGTTGAGGTGACCGTTGTAAGCCGAGCCAGCGGGGAACGACGATGCGGTTTAGCTCTGGTAGTTCGCTAAGGAAGTGACGCCAGTGGTCGGTCTCAGTCGACGGGAGCGGGGTGTCCCAATCTAAATTGATAAGCCACAGTGACTGCATAAATATTTTGGCGTTGACCGTTACAGGGGATACCAGGCCTAGGGGATCAAATATTTTCACTAGTTTAGATAGGACCGTTCGCCGCGTCACTTCGGCGTCCGGTTGGAGTGGCTGCACTCGGACCCTGAAGCTGTCATCGGCTGGGCTCCAGTGGACGCCCAGAGCTTGGTGGGTTTCACCAGCCTGCCACTTGCATTCCGGGATAGCGTCACCGGTGGGGACCTGCTCCATCAATGCTGGTTGGTTGGACGCCCATTTCCTTAAGTTGAAACCGCCTGCCGTGCAGAGCTGACGCAAGTCTTCTTGCAGCTCGAGAGCCTCCTGTACGGAGTCGGCACCGGTCACGACGTCATCCACGTACACGTCCCGCTCCAGGATGGCCGCCGCTCTTGGATGTCGGGCTCGTTCATCGTCGGCCAATTGTTTAAGCGTCCGAATAGCCAGGTACGGTGCACAGGCTAGGCCATACGTCACCGTGTTGAGAGTGTAGGTGTTCATGTCTGTGTCTTCCCTGTCTCTCCACAGCACCAGTTGAAATTGGCGGTCATCTGGATGGAGTAGTATCTGCCTGTACATTTTCTCAATGTCTGCGGTGAGGCAGACACGATGTACACGCCAACGCAGCACGAGTTGGTGTAAACTGGGGAGAAGATTCGGTCCGATCATCAGTCGTTCGTTCAGGGACTGACCAGATGAGGTGACGTACGAGCCGTTGAATACCACCCGTAGTCTAGTGGTTGTACTGCTTTCCTTCAGCACTCCGTGATGGGGTAGATAGAAAGCTGGTCCTGTAATGTCCCCATGAACTTTGGTCATGTGCGTGAGTTGCATGTACTCACGCATAAATTCTCTGTAGGCCTGAGCGAAGACGGGATTCCTGCGGAATTTGGCCTCCATCCGTAGTAGCATGCGTTGGGCTCCATGATGGGACTCGCCGAGCTCTCGATCGCTGTGGAAAGGAAGTCGGACCATATAGCGACCGGACGGTAACCGTTGGTGAGTGGTCTGATAGTGGTCCTCGCAGCTCTGCTCTTCAGCAGCGTAGGCCGGTGTCGTCATGACTTCCTCTTGTTCCCAGAATCGACGTACTAGCGGTCCGAGTTCCTCCGTCGCCGTGCATTGGAGTGTCGCGAGAGCATGGCTGTTGGCTTCGTTGTCTTTGTATCCCTTCGTAGCTGGTCCCGACACGATCCAACCCAGCGTCGTGTTCTGGGCCATAGGTTCACCGATGCCACCCTTAATGAGGCCGTCCCGTAGTATGAGTGCATAGGCATCAGCTCCCAGTAAGAGATCAATTTGTCCGTCTCCGTCATAGCTGGGATCTGCTAGTTGCAGTCCTTGGAGGTGAGTCCATGTCGAAACTCGGGTGCTGAGGCGTGGTTGGTAGGCGGTAATTCGTGGCAATACCAAAGCCTCGATTATGTGGCGCTCCGTAGTATTGGTGTGCGCGGTGAATTTCAGCTGCACCTTTCCTCGGACCCGCTCTGGAAGCTGTTTCCCGACGCCGATGAGACGTACGTTGGCTGATGTTCGCTGGAGGCGCAGTTGTTGAGCCAATGCAGCGGTGATCAGGGATACCTCGCTACCCTGATCAACGAGGGCTCGGACGATCCTGAAATCACCGTCGGGTTGCAATAATCTTACACGCGCAGTGGCCAGGAGCACAGCAGGTAGAGAGCTCGTTACACAGCTGGAGGCATTGGCACTGACCTCTTCGACGTGGCTGGTGGTCGCGCCGTCCTCATGGATGGTGGTATGATGCTTTCCGTTGCACAGCTGGCACCGTTTGGTTGAACCGCAGTCCTTCACTTGATGGCGCCCGAGACAGTTGTAGCACAAATTAGCGATTAGTAATGCTTCACGACGTTCATGCACTGTCTTAGATCTATAGACTCCGCAGAAGAGTACATAGTGATCACCTCCACACAACCCGCACTGTGCTTGAGGGCGTTTGTCCTTGGTGACCTGCAACACCTTGGCTGGCTTCTGGCTCCCGGCAGCACCTCGACCCGTAGAATGTTGCAGAGACTCACCCTTGACGGCAGATTTAGTCGGGTGTTCTTCAGGTTGATTTTTAGCTTTGCCTCCTTCTAACGCTCCAACGGTGATGATCCGGTTTTTTATAAATGCCTTTAGGTCCGCAAAGGTCGGAGGAGTGGTCTTGGCGCCGAGCTGAGTTTCCCACTCTCTTCGTGACTGCTGGTCCAGCTTTTCGACCAGCCAGTACACAAGCCAATCTTCTGAGGCGTCAAACGGGCGTTCCATGGCAGCAAGGGCTTCGACGCAGTCACAAAAGGTGAAGTAAAAGGTTTTGAGTTCCGTAGCTGACTCACGTGTGAGCGAAGGTAAGCCAAATATAGTGGTCATTTGCGCTTGTACTAGCAGTCTCTCATTTTCATAATGATCCTGTAGTAAATCCCAAGCTCGGGCGAAAGTCGCAGCTCTCACAGGGAGATTCCTGAGCGCAAGGAGAGCGTCGCCCTTTAGGCAGCCCCGAAGATAATGTAGGCGTTCGACGTCCGTAAGACTCCCGTCGCGGATAACAAGGGATCGAAAGAGATCTCGAAATTCGGGCCAGGACTCGTAATTCCCACTGAACTCCGGCAGTGGTAGTCGAGGTAAGGAAGCCTTGGAGTGTGCGACCGCTGACGTGTAAGTATTCGACATTATCGATGTATTGTGGTCACTCATGAAGGTCTGCAGCTTGTCGACGAACAGTGCCTCCTGAATAAGGAACATCTCCTCCGTCACTTCGTAGTGATTGTCCTCGAAATAAGGTACATCTCTTTTTCCTGACGGGACCAGCGCGAGCAGCTGATCGTGCTGCTGGTCGAATTTCTCCCAATTTTTTCGTAATAATTTTAGACGCGACTCGACGGCTCCTTGTGTGGTTTTGTCGGCACCTACTTTCTTTAAATTGTCGTATGCACGCGCAATTCTACCAGAAAGCTCATCTTGATTCTCCAATAACGGTTCCATTGTTCGTTAATGTTCAAACGTGCACGAGTAGGCCGTTAAGGTCGCGTTGACTCGTTATGATATGACTCACTGTTTTGCAGGTGGAGGTCACGCACGACGGTTACTCGGCACTAGTTAACGGTCGCGAACTGTTTTCACTAGCGCTGATCCGGCTCGAAGGACCAAAAATGTTGTAATACTTTAGAGGATCAGCGCAAAGGAACCGCACAGGAGTTGTTTAAATGCGGAAAGGAGTCGTAGTCTACTTTAAACACGAGGACTTTACAGAGACGTTCACTATTACACCTATATTTAATTATGTACAAAGTTTGAATTAAACTTTACAATATTTACAAGGAGCACAAAGACTTAACACTGCGGTTTTAACGCAAGCAGGCGCGTAAAATCCCGAAGCCCTAAGATCCGTTACAAGTGAGGCGTAACGTCGCGAAGCGATAAGTGCGAGAGAGCAAGTATAGTTAGAAGTGTATGGAAGCGTGTGTACTGTAGCAAAGTCGCGAACAGAAGAAGATCGATCCAGGAAACCGCGGTCGATTTCCTGGAATAAAGAGTCTTCCCCTTCCATCGGGCGCGAATCGAGGGAAGGGGCACTGATCGCTGCTCCACATGAGTCAGCGGTCCGAGCCACTAATTGCCGAGTTGTTGACGGCTCTGTAAGATGGCGCAAGAATGCCTCTTTTCTTGAACAGTTAGCGATGCAAAAAAGTCAGCCTTAGTAAGCTCGAATGCAATCGAATCTCGATCGGCCACAATCGTTTGAGCCGAGTGTACCGAATGTGACGGTTGGGCACAAGTTGAATGCACAAATCAGAAAAATATTAATTATTTTACTCGTGAATTTGTACAAATAAAATTTGAAAAAAATCTTGTATTGTAGGTGAGAGCGGGGACAAACGTAATACTTTTTACATTTGGCCTAGCTGCCAATTACCTCTTACAGATATAAAAACGAAAATTATGCCTTAAGGTAGTGTCTTTCTTGGTCTATCATTTGACCACAAATGCAACCTTTCATGATAAGTAGTCAAAGAGTTATGGCAATTTTCCGCAGTGACTGTTATTGTTACTGTTGTCCTGCAGGGGTAGGACAAAAGTAACATACCATGGGGACGAAAGTAACACTAATTATTTTGAGGAGAATTAAGTAAAAACACTTCTTCCAAAGCAAAATATGATTTTTATTATCAGAAACAACAGAAACAAACATTTAAATAAACATATTTTAAGTAGGTAACGATAATAAAGCACCTTCAAACATTTCTTTGATACTGTCTATTTGATTTAATATGGAATCTCGTGTAACGGCCCCAAAAGTAACTAATATTTATGATTTTTTTTTTAAACTATTGTTAATATTGGATTCAACTCTTTTGGGATATAGAGAGGCATCTTTAAACTTATAGAAACTTTCGTCCCCGTAGTGACGTGTTACTTTTGTCCCCAGCCATGTTTTTCAGCATAGAACTGTTATAACGCACAAACTATACAAGACTTATTGAAATCAAATAGAGGAACTCATAAAGACATTATGTAAGAACGCTCTAACAAATATTTGGATCAATGTCTACAGTTTAACTATGAATATTAAAAAAAAACCAATACAGAAGACACTTACCTGAATGATCGAAATAACGAAATCAGCTTGCCCACGGTATACGAATCGTCTTATTGCTCAGCGTCACTCCGTGAAAGAAAAGAAACATTAAACACGCGTAACTATGTAAAGCAGGCCTGGGATTTAAGTGAACGCAGCGACCGATATTCAGAGGCAATGCCTCTTTTCTACCGCCTCGCGTCTTGGCCCCCGTGGCGGCCCAGGAGCTTGGAGCGCCTCAGGCTCGTACCATATGAACCGCGCGTGGCGCGTTGATAAAACAAAAACGCATCGACAATCGTGCTCCCTGGGACGATGTGGAAACCTATTGATACAATGTCACCCTAATACGCCACGCGCGGTTCACTTGGTACGGTCCTGAGACGCTCTTAGCTGCTAGGCCGCCGCGGGGGCTAAGACGTACGGCGGGAGAAAGGAGGCGTTGCCTCTGAAAATCGGCCGCTGTATTCACTTAAATCCCAGGCCTGATGTAAAGCAAACGTTTTCGCAACTTTTGTGGAAGGCAGGAGAAGGCGTGTTACTTTCATGACGCCGTTACGTTTGTCCCCGCTCTCCTATACTAATTAAATGTCTGTATTAACATTCTTAATCATTTAGACCTAAAAATCTACTAAATTAATAGTTAGTCGGTACTGGATGACAATTTTTCGTTTCCTAGAAATTACAACTTTTTTATTTTTGCGAATTATCAATTCTTATTAGGCATTAAATTTCACAAAAATAATTTGCCTCCTCTTACCAAGTTCTATCTATACTACAAACACGTTTTTGAATCTCTGATTTTTATCGACTCTACCTCAAGATATAACAAAAAAAACTCAGAGCGGTCGGAACTGCACGACTCTCCCCTACAGATATAAAAAAATTGTTCCCACAAATGTTTTTTGGTGAAAAGACATTATCTGGTGTATATAGTGCTTCTGTAATGAACATAACGATTAGAACATAAGAGTTGTACGCCCGACTCTGACCCGGGTCCTAGAACCTAAGGAGATCTTGTGCTCCTGACTGAGTACGCCTGTCCTAGTGTAGGTATGTATGTATGTATCTCCACTCTGAATGATCATACGAAAATCGTAAAACGAAAGAATTGTTTCATTCAAGAACAAAAATATTCTGCCATAACATCTTTTTACACGGAATAGCATATTTTCATTGAGTATTAAAGGGAGTCTTGTTAGACTTCAGGGGCTTGTAGTTCTCAACGAGAAGTCTAAAAAATGCTTAATCAACATAGATCCTAAAATCAATCTTGTCGATGTGAAATCTACTTTTGTATTTACGAGTGTTTGATATTGTACGCGAATCTCTTCGCAACACATTGGATGCAGACAGAAGAATTGGTCTTGATGTACATTAGTTCAAGGTTGCATGCCAACAGAAGATTATTACTAATATCGGCAAAGATTATTTGATAGACGCAAACCCAGCACAAGTCTTCAGTATTCAAACATTTAAATTGAACCCTCGGTGAAGGGTGGATAGGACTCTGGATGTCGTGGGGATATTTAAATACTTTAGCGTAGGTACTCATTAACGTTAAATCATATAGTGGACTTACGACAACAAATAGAAACTGAATGTCGTACAATACGAGACAGGGAAGAGGTACTTGAAAATGTACGTCAATCTACGATCCGCAGGTGTCAGTCTTGTATTCAAATTGAAGGGAGACACATTGAACATCTTTTGTAAATGTGGAAACAAACTTTTGTGTTTTACATCGATAGAATCGATTTAGATACCTAGGTATGTTGAGTAAGCATTTTTTTTACTACTCTCGGTGAATACTGCAATAAGCCCCTAAACTCTAATAACCTTCTTTTTAACACCCTGTATTGTATCATTCCACTCGTTCATAGTATCATACCCGTAAAAGGTGACACACGTGTATCACAGAAGGTAAGTGCGGGTAATAAAACCTCGCCGTGATTTTTCCCTGGTAGCTCAATCTACAATACTGGTAGCAGTGATGCCAGAATCGGGGGACGCGGGACCAAACGCTTACCCCCACTATGACCTACTGTCGACTCCCACTATGGCCTACCGTCGTCCCCCACTTTCTTCTCACCGTACTGCACACAAGCATATTTTTACTCTTGTCCGTGTGAGCTGCCTGTTGGGCTGCTGAGCACACGGATAGGGGTAGGGATATGCTTGTGTGCAGTGCAATGGGAAGAAAGTGGGGGACGACGGTAGGCCATAGTGGGAGACGACGGTAGGTCATAGTGGGGGTAAACGTTTGGTCCCACGTCCCACGATTCTGGCATCACTGACTGGTAGTACTGTGTATTGCTTTTATTACACACGAAATGTCATTTGAAGAGTTTCCGCATCATTGATATAACATTTACGGGTTGTAAACTCAACAACCCCCCAACTATCGTTGCTCGAACTATAACAATTACAACGTTTTCCTGGATTTGTGTTGGGAGTAATCATCATCGAATTACTGTAAAGCTACAGGTATTTACAAGTACATGTTATGTTGGCAGGAATGAGGAAATGGCAAAACAGGTAATAAGGCCCACCAATATATTAAGTCGGTTTTTCCTTATGTTAACAGATTTGTTGTTGCTTGAGGTCATTTGACGACATATTCTATGTTGCCCCTTTAACACGTTGCGAGCGGCACCGAAACTACACTCCTGGAAAAAATTAAAAGAACACTATAATTTCTGGAAAATTTTGGTCGTTTTCAGATGGCTGTATCTCCGCGAAAAATGGTCACAAAAATATTTAAAAAAAGCATTTTTACGCTTGAAGTCTCTAGTTTTCGAAACAATGACTCAATTTTTTTTCTTCGTCCATTATGATGCTGTTTTATCAAAATGAAGCGCAGGAAACGAAGTTCATGAGTGTTTTGGAAACTTAAGAAATTATCCTTTCAAAGCTTTTAGTTGTCAATATAGTGAACTTTTTTACATCCTATAAAATCCATATTATAATGATCCCAAAAATTACATATTTACCATTTTTTGGTAAGCATGATGCCACTTCATGGAAAATCAGGGAATTATTCAAGTGTCCATGTTTTTTGCGAGTTAAGATTACCTTTAAACACTGTTGCAAAAGGCTGGGCCAATCAGATTTTTTTTTCATATGTCCTCGATGGTCAAACATGCGATATGGTCTCAATATGGTTATGTTTCTCTGTAAAACACTTTCCTTTGTTCTCGCAGCTATTGAATGATTCTTGCACCTTTTGTTTTGTTAGTTCAACGTCACTTTAGTAAAAGGAAAAGATTTCAAAAATTTAAGAAAAACATTTTTAATCTCTTCGTATTTACACAAACTGTACTTCAATAACTGGCATTAACACCACCCAAAGCGCGCCACGAGTTGGCGCATGCGCGGTCGGACTTACGCCTCATTGCGCATGCGCCAACACAGCAAGACAAGACGCTGCACCGCAGCTTGCCACTCACGCAGCAACCTGCGACTCTAAATTCGAATTTTAGCCCACTTCTTTTTTGCATCAAATTATGCCCCGGCGCACAGTGGGGCACGTAACGTAGGACTCGTGGAAAAATTCTCATAACTTCAGTGTTTCTCAATATTTTTGATGACTTTTTTTACATTATTTGTTAATAGCCAACGGTTACATGGACAGCAACATAAATAAAATTGAAGCATTTTTAACAAATGAAATAATAATAAACCCCGTAAACATTCGGTATACAAAGACCATATATGATAAATATGTACTAACAAGTATGTAATATTACATAAACAATGTATTAATTAGCTTCAAACAGTATGAAACATAATAGAGAAAGAAAATAACACAATTGAGTGCATAGCGCACTCGATTGATTATGTATTAATAACTGCCAAACTTGCAAATATATGCAGTCAATTTTTGGAGGGCTGTTAGTAGATGGTGGATGCGTTCCGATTCACGTATACTGCGCATGAAGTGCATAGGGTACGTGACATATCCTATGCATTTTATGCGCAGTATGCGTGAATCGGAACGCGCCCGGTATCTGCTTTCAATTAGTACTATCTAGAGCCCGGAGGAAGGCGCAGCTTTTTTTATAAACCTAAAAGTGTTAATAAAAACTTGAAATACTAGGTAGCTTCATTTGAAGTTATATTGTTGGATTACGGTGAACAATTTTCGAAAACTATTTATGTCACAAATAAGCTGAGACTATACACAATTGAAATACATGCGGTAAAAAAATAAAAATATCTAGAGGAATTCAGAAAAAAATCGACAATCTGGTACGAATATTGACACGTTTCTCGTTAGAATACGAAAGGTCAACTTCAGATCAATTTTTCTTTGCAATTAACATGAATATGACATATCTGTCATATAGATTAGATACGTTGGTCTATTGGCTATCAGGATATAGTGATGGATACATAAAAATCCAACTTTCATTTTAAGACTTTTTTCCTCTCCAGCCCCACTGTGCAGCGTCATCTAACTGAATACGTAGTCGCTCGACCTGTGACTTTGTTGGAGGGGGACCGCAGTTGCTAATTGTCAATCGTCTTTATACTCGATTTCCAAATACTGGGCAGTACTCTCGCAGATCAGGGCAAGGACGCAGATGTGCGACAAATTCGCGAGACGATAGGATGATTATCAGGCATACTCTTCGGGAGCCAACCGTCACTTCACACGTTAAGGTCAGTTTATACAGCAACCGAGCCGAGCCGTCCGTGCCTCGTCCGAGCCTCTATGTTAAGGGGGCCGTCTCAGCGGGCC
This sequence comes from Andrena minutula, assembly GCA_929113495.1. NCBI lineage: Eukaryota > Metazoa > Arthropoda > Insecta > Hymenoptera > Andrenidae > Andrena > Andrena minutula. The sequence continues at coordinate 23,739,689 of OV815993.1, forward strand.
TTGAATGTGTGCGGACGCTCACACAAGCTAAGTTAAGCGTGTCCGTATACGTGTGTAGTAAACAAATCGTTTCAACCATCTTTCGTCCTGGAATCGGCTAGAAGGAAGTTTTTGCGGGTACAGTTACCTTCAGTAAACATCCGTGCAGGGTGGTCTGGTGCGTTTGAACGCTAATAAGCACTGTATGTTGAAATAATAATGAATTTATACGTCACGATGGTGCTACGTAGCTACAGTACACCATTAGCGCCACCAACGGAGAAGCCTTGAAGCTTCATTCTGTCAGTTTTCGATTCATAAATTCATTATTATTTCATTGTACAGTACTTATTAGCGTTCAAACACACCAGACCACCCTGCACAGATGTTTACTGAAGGTAACTGTATCCGCAAAAACTTCCTTCTGGCCGATTCCAGGACGAAAGACGATTGAAACGGTTTGTTTACTACACGCGTGTACGTACACGCTTAACTTAGCTTGTGTGACCGTCCGCACACATTCAAGGCAGGGCCGGCGTGCTGACAGTACATATGATACCGGGCGAAACCATTTTTTGGCGCCCCCTTCCAAATTTTTTAATAAAAGAAACTATCTGATTTACTTTATATAGTTTTATTTAGTTTTTATTATAATACATAATAAATACATATTCTAAAGAAACTTTTTTCTTGCTTTAGCTGCAGCAAATGTTTTAAGGGCTTCAGTCAAATTAATTTGTTTAATCATGTCCTGTTCGATTGATAGAATGGCAAGAGATGTTAGCCTTTCTTGAAGCATAGTTGAACGCAAATAGTTTTTGATCAGCTTTAATTTGCTAAAAGATCGTTCTCCACTTGCAACGGTCACCGGAATTGTTAACAAAATCCGCATGCTGATTCATATGTTAGGGAATATTTCGACCAAATTTTGATCATGAATAAACTTGAGTATCTGTCCTGGTGTAATTTTTATTGCATCTTTAAAATCTGGAAGAGACACAAAATACGACTGAGTATGTATTAATTCTCCAGATAATTCTGGTCCGTTTATGTCACAGATTCCCCATCTTTCAAATACAAATGTAAGTCCATGCATTTTTTAACCAGATCTTCATGTGTGGGAAGTATTTTAATGTTGTGCAGGAAACTCCACATGTTGGTGTAATTTTGGAGTGTTTCAAAACGACCGTCAATTGCAGAAATCGCTGTATCAATTAATGGAAGAAGTACGTCCGTCTTAAATAACATGTCGGGACTTTTTTGTTCATCATCTTTTCCCTCGTAAGCAAAAAGTTTTCTTCTTTTTTTAGTCGCTGTGCTTTAAAGATCGGATCAATTTCAAGTTGTTCAGCTATTTCTCTTGCAATGGCTTGTGCACTTTCAAATCCTGTATTTCTGTATTCCTTTAAAAATTTAGCGCAACCTTCAATTAAGTTTATAGACTCAACTATGTCTAAATTCTTTGATTGCATCATTTTACTAATAAAATTAACTTGAAAAAGAACATCATACCAAACAATCAAAGCGACGATAAAGTAATAATCAGTAGAAAACAGTTCTAAGGATTTTGCTTCTGAACTAATTTTAGGATCTTCTGCTTTCTCTGCCATATCGCACAAAGCATCACATATTTCTGTAAATTGATATCGGATTGCTTTTACGTACTGAATACGACATTCCCAACGTGTTTCACATACTTGCTTTACGGTCAAATTTGAAACGTGCGTTTTTAAAATTGCCCATCTTTTAGTAGCTGTGCTGTGTTTATCGCGCAACCTCGATGAGACCCACCTTAAACTGAAGCGGGTCAACGGGGGTTGTAAGGCCCCGCTACGGATCTCCGCCGACACCGGGAATTACGCGATACCCTCTACGACGGTTTAGCATGGTAAAGGGTGAATAATTGAAAGACTGCATGTAACGGATATTAGTGGATTGTATATTAAATAACCAGATCAATTAACAGATAACAACAAGAATAGTGAGTGTAAATTAGTGTAACTGTCAGCCGACTCTGAACAGTTCACGTATAAGCTATAAACTATATACCCGACTCCCCCGTGGAGTCTCGGAACGTAACCGAACGTGTCCGAAGTATTTGGGTGTCTTACAGTGTCTGACTCCCCGACGTAGTCGTTCCTGTGAACCGCCAGAAATCCTCCCTTCCAGGCTGACTCCTTGGTGGGCCCCACAGCGAATGAACTTCCAATTGGTCGTTGCATCGCCAAAGGAACGGCCCACCCAGTCCCTAGATAAGGAAAACTCTGGAAACCGTAGTGCCGCCTATATAATGAAATACGGGTAAACAGCCCGTCTCCGAAACGTCGTCCAAGGCGCCCTAAGGTGACACAAGACGTCTGGCCAATATCACCGGACCCCGGGACCGCCGAAGTCGACTACACAAAGAGTCATTGAGGTTCTAGTTCCCTCGCCACCCTCCAACGGTCCCAAGTGTCAGGCGGGACGCACGGCAGACCTGGGGTCTGCCAGGCAGCCTCATAAAGTATAAGACTGCTTTCCCTCGGATGGTCTTTCCCGAGCCATTCACAATTAACTAAGATATGGCCTTCGGGCGATTACGGTGCTGATGGAAGCTCTCCTATATTGACACGATTGTAACGCGCAACACGCTGAATAATACATATAGACACTGAAGAACTCCAAATAGGGAAATTTATTTCACTGAAGACTTCGCCCCATCTCCAACAATTAAGTTCAGCGAATGGCAGCCACATGGGTTAAAAAATGCTCTCGGATATAACTTGCTAATCCTACTCCTTATACCCTTATTTTTTCCGATCATATTCAAACCATTGTCGTAGCCTTGACCACGACAGTTTTTCATGTCCAAATTACACCTGTTTATTTCTTCTAGAATAATACCGGACAATGCATCCCCGGTGGAGACAGGAGCTTCGCAATATATTAAAAAATGTTCTCTTAATGACATGTCGTTTAAGTCCACAAATCGGATTGTAATCGATAACACAGTCCAACAAAATGAAACTTTTTTCTGTTCCACAATATCCACTGGGTGATTCTGGTAGAGTTTTTCGCCCTGCAGACGAATCTGCAAACCGTTTGTTACCATCACCCTCAGTTTTTTGAAAAATTCGATTTTGAAAAAACTGCAAATTTTCGACTTTCGACATCTTTTGCGTCGAAACGATAGTAGTTATTTGGTTTCTCTCTACGTCGAATTATTCTACGAACCCTCCCGAATACAATGGTGTAAGTTATTATTGAATTATGAACATTTAAATATGTTTAAACAACGATCAAAGGGAAAATGACACCCGAAATGCACCCATTTTTGAAGATATCTTTCAATTTATTTCCAAAATTAAGGGTCTAGGAGAAAATCTGACCATTCCACGCGATGCAGCAGACATTTTTCCCTCGGAAATCATCAACAAAAGTGGCAAATCACGTTTTGTTTTCAATTCAGAAGCGAAATAGTTTGGCAAAACGCGCGGTGTCACCAGTGGTAGTCAACGGCGGCTCGTGATCCATTGCCGCTCAGCGTAACACAATCGCTCAACGTGCGTGACTACGACTGTCGACACCGCACGTTTTGCAAAACTATTTCGCTTCTGTATTGAAAACAAAACGAGGCTTGATCACCAAGCAAATTAATCAATTCATTTTGTATATATCTTCCACCATAGTGGTTGTGTATTTCTTGATTACGTACTCTTTTTATGTGCTCCATCATAATAGGATCATATTGGCTTAAAAGTTCATCCAAACCAAGAAAATTACCGTTATTATTGCTCATAAGCCCAAATTATTTTTTGCTAGAAATAGTGTAATAGACATTAACCTTTCAAGAACTGCCCTCCAATAATTTTGTTCTTTAATCAGTTGTTCTTGCAACTGTTTATCAATACCATCAACAATGGCAATGCGGTTTTCTTGAAGAAACCGTCGTGTAAAAAGTGCTGTGTGACAACGAGCATTGTCTTGCATTATTATGAATCGGTTCCCAATTCTTGCGCGTATTGGAAGGACGTGCGGTTCAAGTATCTCAGCCACATACCGGTCAGAAGTTAATCCAGGAGGTGGTACCACGACCAACGGTGTTCGAGTAAACCTGGATACGCCGGCCCAAACCATTATCGAACCGCCATTGTAAGCAACAATGGGGTCGTTACAGTTCTGGTGAAACCGCTCCCCACGACGGCGCCAGACACGTACACGCCTAATGTTGCCATGTAAACAAAATCTGGATTCATCAGTAAATAAAACATGTGACTATTGCATCTGTCTCCATCCCATATAACGGCGAGCGTAGTCTAAGCGCAACCTCCTATGAGTCCTGTTTAGCATAGGAACGCGTACTGGTCGACGGGAACGAATACACCTCTCTTTAAGCCGATTTCTGACGGTCTGCGTAGAAACAGCACGCTGCAACCTACGATTCAACGTATTATGAACCACATCTATTGCAGATACGTCACGGTGACAAAGAACGTGTCTTACAATACTTCTATCATCCCTCGCGGTTGTCTCGCGTCTGCGGCCCTGGCCACGTTGTCTACCGAACGGGCCAGTCTGCTGAAATCGAGAATGTGCTCGACTAATAACAGATTGGCTTACTGTCGTTGACTCGAACCATTTTCTAAAAGGGTAATGACACGCATTACTTCCATTTCGATAAACGAGCGCCGTGGCATATTAAGAGCGTATTCAGTGGTATCTGGCAGTAGCAGAAGTTGAAACATCAGTGAGCTGCATATGTGCTTACAAGTCGCCGTAGCTCGACTAGCTTTCGCCTACATAAGTAGGCGAGTGGGAATGGAAACAAGAGCCGATCGCCATCGCAAGAACGACACGCCGGCACATTACCATTGTAGCCTCATTTTTCCGAAACGGTAACTTCAAACATAAAGGCCACAGGTAAAAAATTATCGCAGCGGCTTCCGGTGGCACTCAAAAGAATCGGCAGACTCTCCGCTTTAAAATGAGCTTAAGACATTGATGTTCCGATCATCCCTCGCGATGATACAGCGAGTTGATGAGAAAATCGAATTTGTGCAATTTTTAAGCATATTTTGAAAAGGACAACAGAGACTGAAATTTTAACTGAATCAAAAAAGTCGAAGATGCATCTTAAAAAGAAAAGTCAGATCTTTCTATTTGTTTTTTCAGGAACGTCCTACGATGATCTCTTCGCTTGCTAGAAGTAACTAAATTAAAAAAAAACGGTTTTTGTTTCAAAGTTGAATAACTCGGCCAAACAAAATCGCACAAGAAATTTATTACTCGCTTTTACACAGGAAAGTAGCCGCTTTCGATTGGTGCAAATGGAATGTGTGTAAAAAATTTAATGCACGCCGTGGATCATCGCAAAGTTTAAGAAGATTTTTTAAAATTGGCCAAGTGTTCTTTATATTGCTATAACTTTACCGAAAAGCAATGCATCTAAAATTTGGAAAAAGCAACTGAAAGTAGAGGTTCCACGCTTGCAAACTATATTTTCAAAATATCGATACGGCTATTTTTACCGGAGTTATGACCATGTGAACTTGCCCCTATTTTTCGGGCTCCTAGAGGTGATCCTTTAATTAATGTGAGGAGTGTATTAGCTGTAAACTTTTAATATTACGAAACAAAACTTATAGCTAAATTGAAATAGATATTTACATTTAAAACTTAAAACTGCCAATACCCACGAGTAATTTTGTCCGCATCTGTACGCTCTATTCTCGTGAATACGACACGCTGTAGTGTCCTATATTATACAAAAGCGTGTTTCTTAAAAAAACAAAGAACGACGGAGGAGTCCGTCTCATCGACATGGCGACGAGGCCCTCGCGACATTGCAACATTGTAGCGCGATTCATTTATTTTCATGACGACGAACAATCTCAGGCCGCTTTTCTCAGTCGTTGCTCAAGACTAAGATTAACCTAAGCATTCCGCATCCTCTACTAGACGAGTAGACTAGTAAAGGATGCCAAATGTTTAAGACGATCTTAAGAATAAGCAACAACTGAGATACCGGCCTCAGATGATCAGACGTACTACGAACTAAATCTGGTGATCTTAAAACGACAATTTACTGTAGTTAATATTCTTTCAAAAAACGACGTATAATATAAGTTGCTATTATAAATCATCGCTTTTATTTGAATAATAACAGAAATACTACAAAAATAAGGTAGGAAAATAACTAAATTAAACAACGATTTTTTTTTATTGAAGCGCCCTCGCGAATTGGCGCCCCGGGCGGACGCCCGCTTCACCCGTACCTTCCGCCGGCGCTGATTCAAGGCCCGGTGAGACGGACAATAACAAAAATGAGACGGCCCCCTAAAGGTGGTCGTTCCAATAAGCGGCTACAGCCAGTGATGCCAGAATCGTGGGACGCGGGACTGAACGCTTACCTCCACTATGACCTACCGTCGTCCCCCACTTTCTTCCCATCGCACAGCACACAAGCATATCCCTACCCCTGTTCGTGTGCTCGGCAGCCCAACAGGCAACTTACACGGACAGGAGTAAAAATATGCTTGTGTGCAGTGTGGTGCGAAGAAAGTGGGGGACGACGGTAGGTCATAGTGGGGGTAAGCGTTCAGTCCCGCGTCCCACGATTCTGGCATCACTGGCTACAGCCGCCAGCGACTGCGACCGGCGGCTACAGCCGCCAGCAACTCCAACTGGCGTCGTCGCAAATGGTATTTCCTATACCTAAGCGTCGACGCCATGGCCCCCACCAGTGCAACGACGCGTCGCATAGGCCCTTTTCGAGCACTTAAAAAGAGGGTCTATTGTTGTATGAGGTCTCGAGGACCCTCGAAGATAGTGAAAGACTAGCCATTTTTCTTATATGTACATCGTGTTTTGTTTATCTACCGGATTGAAGAAGTCAATGACATTTGGGTGTTTCTTTTAAAATATCGGAATTCAAATTGTGGCAAAAAACAGGATAAACCTATTCCTTTCTAGTGAAGTATAATTTAATATTTTTCACATCTATTAATTTGTTTTTTCTATTTTTTTAACTCAATCGTGATAAAAAATTGGAAACTGTTTTTTGGTACTTTATTAGTGGTTTAAGTCACACGCTGGGGAAACGTTCGGTTTTCAAGTTATTATTTCTGCACTTTCCATAGTATGTATTTATCATATTTTTTTTTTAGATTTATAGAAAGTGTTGACGTTATTTTTTTAAATAACCTCAAACTTTGTTATGAGTTGTATATTAACTCAAATTTTTATGAACTTGCTTAATAATATTCAGCATTTTCAACGCGAAAAATGGAATGTTGCATTTTCCCCTATTTCTTGGGATTCAGGCCCACTGTACGATATAGAATACAAGTGATTACTCCATTATTAGCAACTATTGTCAAATCTTGTTTTCGCAGTTGCAAGGACAAATATATATTAATTATACAAGTTCGTGGAAGGTAACTAAAAAGTCGAAAAATACTGATATTTTTTCAATGGGTTTCTTATAGAAAAATAAATGTATATAACGAATTATTTGCTATTATTTTTCAGAATCGATACTATTTCTGACCCCTTTAACTTTACTTTAACAAACTTTGAACGAAATCACTTAAAATTTTGCATAAAACAACCAATTTGATATGTTTACACGCAGATCAGATGTAGCCGTCATGATATTTTTACCTTTTTTTACAAGAGCTCATATTATTAGTTTACAAGAAATATATAAAAAAAAATACAATTCCATAAGTTATGAATTCTGACTTCTTTCCTTATTTCTGGATAATCTGTCCGGATGTGAGATAGATCGCAGAGCGGCTAGAGTCGCCAGACTGCTTCTGGAGCAGTAGAGCGGCAGCCGCTGTGCAACTAGGAGATTCTGCTGTTACGGCGGAAAACAGACACTCGTGGCATTGTGTTGTGTCTCGAGTAGCCTAGGCTGCTCATGAACCAAACGCGCATAGGCTATAGCAATCCTGGCGCGGCCGCAGCAGTCGCAGCCGCCCATAGGAGTTGGGATGAATGCTTTTCCATTGTACCAGTCATAGCGCTAGCGGCTGTAGCCGCTTATTGGAACGGCCACCTTTAAGCTTATGGGCAACGAGGTGCCTCCGAGCTCAATAAGAACTCGGCGCAGGGTTTGGCGGACCCCGGCCCAAGCACCAACCTACAGGAGCGGTGGTAATGTGTGCGTGAATTGATGCTGGCGCCAAGCCAGCCACGCGGCGACATCGCGCAACGAATGTGACGTCACAGGTGGACCCTGTGCCACGTAAAACGTGCGCTTTGGCGGACCCCAGCCCAAGCACTTGGAAATTTCAGGCAGGGTCCACCGGCCACCGCTGCTATTGGTCAGAAGGAAACAACCAATGATGGCCAATTAGCGTCGCCGGGGAAATAGGTTGTCGACGCTGATTGGCCGCGGTGTCACTCGCTTGGCGCTGGCGTCGGTTCGTCTCCAATCGAGTAGTAGTTCCTGTACGCGCCCGTCACGCATTTGGCTGGGCTTGGCGTTGGCGTCGGTAGATTTGTGACGTCACATTCGTTGCGCGATGTCGCCGCGTGGCTGGCTTGGCGCCAGCATCAATTCACGCACACATTACCACCGCTCCTGTAGGTGTGGTGCTTGGGCTGGGGTCCGCCAAACCCTGACTCGGCGGGTCCTCGTTGCCCGCCGGGCCCGGGCTCGGTGTCCGCTCGTTGAGACGACGGGCCGGACGCACATTGCGGCCGAATGATAGAATTTTGGACACAAATCTAAATTCAGTTATAAATGTTAAAACCTTAAAATTTGCGTAGGGTAATATGTAACATACTATGTGATACGTAATATCCACAAAATATATTTCCACGGGAAAAATTCGAAAAAAAATTACGCCGTTGCGGGGGTACTTGAACCCCGTCCTCCCGCATGACAATCTGACACGCTGTCGTTGCTCTAACGAATCTTCTTGGGTATAGCTTACTATAGATGGTATATATACGGCTTACTACGTTTATCCAAAACTTTAAACCATAATATCTCGAAAATGAAGGCCCATTCGGCGAAAAGCCGAAATGGTATTTTCATACTACATGAGTACTACCACCTCCATATACTGTCGTTCCAAAAGCGATTTCTGCATGCGCGGTGTCCCCTTGTTAGTCGATGTTATGCACGCTCATGGGCATGTAGTACTATCTTATTTTTACTCGTTATTATGTAATATTATGTTTAGTTTAAGGAGAGAAGATTTGATATTTACTTAGATTTCTCACTGGAAATCCATGCAGCTGGAAATTCAAGTAGATTAGAATTTTTAATTCTGAATACAAATTGTAAACCAAAAATTGTATGGTCAGATACATGTAATACATATAAAAGTAATACATATAAAATTGTATCTAGCAGTTTCTAGCAGAAAAACTGTTACATTCTCAAAATAGAATAGGCAACAAATCGAAAATTATTAAAACCCCAGGATATTTTGGGCCGCTTTTCTATATACCAACTTGAAGCTGACAATGGTTAAAGATTCACCTGAACTGTCACACAGATACAAAAATCTATCCATTCATAATAAATATAAACTTAAATATACATACCTAAGGTCGGTATCATATATATTTGCCGGTGAGTTTCGTGAGGGGTATTCTCCCACCACGCCGTTTGTTTGCCTCGGTGCTTCTTTTTCAACGTTTTCTGACTCGCTCTCGCCTTCACAGAACAAGAGTGAGCTATACTGCATTCCACATTAGAGCATACTGGTTTCGCGCAGGGATACACTAATGATTGGTTGTAAACCGGCAGAGAAAGTGCTGCGACCAATCGCGAAAGTGCTACGACCAATCGCGTGCGTCAGATCCGTGGGAGCTGCACAGATCGGTCGCAAATCGGTAGGGGCGGCGGCGGTATGCTCTTATGTGGACTGCAGTATAGAAGTGGTGGGGATAGCCAAACCGAGCTGTCAGCGTAGAAATACACACATCAGAATAGCTATGCTTTAGCAACGAAAAAATTCAGAAACTTTATTATTAAAACATTGATTCGTTCTCGATAGCTTCATCTCGTACTGGTCTACGCATAGCTTCGCAACGCACACAACTATTACGTTAAGGATAAAGCCGGGAATCCACCGCGAAGCTAAGCTAAGCTATGCCATGCGATGCTATGTTTTAGCATAGCTTTCGGTGGAAACGGTTCCATAAGAATGTATTGAAGCTAATTCTTTAAAAACGTAGCATGGCATAGCATCGCATGGCATAGCTTAGCTTAGCTTCGCGGTGGATTCCCGGCTTAAATAACAGCCAACCGGCTAGGTTCAGGCGGAGCCGAGGAGCGTTCCCTTTAACCCACCATACCCTGCGAGGGCCACGCAAGTCCAACTGACAAATCAGCGATCGTCAGATGGTGGCGGCTGATTTCTCCTCGATCGCTGCTCGCGAAACCGAATTCACCGGCCAATATATTTGATACCGACCTTAGGTGAGAACCTTCCATTATAAAAAATGACTATACATATATTTAATATAAATTAATATAAATCATCTGCACCGCTATAAATCGCCCGGACATAAACCTAAACACTTGTCTTTCACACCTCAATTGGAACTCGGGCCCAGCGGGCAACAAGGACCCGCCAAGTTCCCACCGAGCTCGGAAGCTCCTCGCCGCTCATATTCTTAACATAGAGGCTCGGACAAGGCACGGACGGCTCGGCTCGGTTGCTGTATAAACCGACTTTTATTGCGGGACAATTTTTTAACCACAGATACAAACCGCTACGCCCAATCTCTAGCAGAACCGTGAGGAATCGATTGAGGGACATTGGGTTGCGTTCAAGGCGCCCAATGCGAATCCCGTTGCTCACTCCCACACGTCAACAGCAGCGTTTGGCATATGCTCGCCGTTATGTGCACTAGAGTCAGCAGCAATGGACAAATGTCCTTTTTACTGACGAGTTCCGATTTTTCTTCAACGAGAACGATCGACGGTTTCGGGTCTGGCGTCGTCGTGGTGAACGCCATAATGCCAACCGTACAAGGCCGATCACCGCGTTCTATGGTGGATCGGTTATGGTTTGGACCGGGGTATCACGGTACTCACGTACCCCATTAATTGTCCTCCCACTTGGTGAGTTGACCGCTGCGCGGTACGTGGACGAGATTCTGCGCCCCGTTTTACTTCCTCTACGTCAACGCATGGGAAACCGATTGTTCTTATGCATGATAATGCAAGGGCGCATACTGCACCCCATACGCTACAATTTTTGCACCAAAATCGGATATCAAAGCTCGACCATCCAGTAGTGAGTCCAGATCTGAATCCCATTGAGCATGTTTGGGACATTCTTGGGCGACGTTTCCGACGACAGTACCCGAACCTGGCGAATTTGAGGCAATTAGCACACTCCCTCTGCCAAGTTTGGAACAGAATTCCTCAAGTGAAAATTCGGAAATGCATTAACATGCACAACCGATTGAGGGAACTAATCGTGCGAAGAGGTGGTAACACCCATTATTAGACCACACACAAATATACACGCACACAACACGCGCGCGTGCTTCCATAGACACACGCATTGGCGAGTGAGTTTGGAGTCAGAAAATACAGCGGGAGTGACAATCCGCAGGATCTCATCTCTCCATGCTGACGCACACACAATGAAGTTCAAATCCGACCGCGTATGCGCCAACTCATGGCACGCTTTGGGTGGTGCTAATGCCAGTTATTGAAGTACAGTTTGTGTAATTGAGGAAGAGATTAAAAATGTTTTTTTTTTAATTTTTGAAATCTTTTCCTTTTACTAAAATGTCGTTGAACTAACAAAAAAAAGTGCAACAATCATTCAAAAGCCGCGAGAACAAAAGAAAAGGTTTTACAGAGAAACATAACCATATTGAGACCATATCGCATGTTTGACCATCGAGGACATATGAAAAAAAATCTGATTGGCCCAGCCTTTTGCAACAGTGTTTAAAGGTAATCTTAACTCGCAAAAAACATGGACACTTGAATAATTCCCTGATTTTCCATGAAGTGGCATCATGCTTACCAAAAAATGGTAAATATGTAATTTTTGGGATCATTATAATATGGATTTTATAGGATGTAAAAAAATCTCACTATATTGACAACTAAAGGCTTTGAAAGGATAATTTCTTAGCTTTCCAAATACTCATGAACTTCGTTTCCTGCGCTTTATTTTGATAAAACAGTATCATAATGGACGTAGAAAAAAAATTGAGTCATTGTTTCGAAAACTAGAGACTTCAAGCGTAAAAATGCTTTTTTTAAATATTTTTGTGACCATTTTTCGCGGAGATACAGCCATTTGAAAACGACCAAATTTTCCCGGAAATTGTAGTGTTCCTTTAATTTTTTCTAGGAGTGTAATTGACCTTCCCAGATGGCGGAAATAGATTTTTGTATAAAGTGCACCGTTTTATGCTACTTTCGACATTTTATAACATTTTAACCAAAATTAATTTGTTTTTGTTAGGAAAAAAGGCATTGCGCGATAAATACAAAAAACAGCTGCAGAATGGTGAAAAACGCTGCAAATTTCTAACGACTGCACATACTGATGAACACGTTCATACTGAATGCGTATGCAAAAGTAAAATTCGATACCTGAAAAATTCTTCTTCCCCTTCCTCATTTATTGGGACCGGGCCCCAAGACGTGACCGTACACGTCAACCGCCGTAGGATAGGGATTCCCCATGACGTGACCGTACACGTCAACCGCCGTAGGATAGGGATTCCCCATGACGTGACCGTACACGTCACCCGCACGCAACGTGTTAACTATAGTCGTGTTCAGATTTATTGGCCGGTGAGTTTCCTGAAGGGTATTCTCCCACCACCTGCTGCTTGCCTCGGTGCTACTTTTCTCTAGCTTCTCACCAAGATCCTAAGGAACTTCAACTGCCAATCCACGATCGTCAGGTGGTGGTGACTGATTTCTCCTCGCGCGCTACTCGCGAAACCGAACTCACCGGCCAATATATCTGAACACGACCTTAGAACAATTTATTCTCTGCATTGAGTTAATTTTTCGAATTAACAATATGAACGAAGATATTCTAGATTAATCTAGATATTAGAATTAGAAAAAACACCCTACATACTATTGAGACAATTTTTCTAGAATCTTCTTCACGGGATGTCCACCAAGTGAAAATTAGAGACATTATAGTAAGAGTCTGGCCGCGGAAAGGCTACTTTTGATTGGTCCGCCATTTTTCGTCTATTCCCGTTGATTTTTAAATCTGTTAATTATACTAATCTTAATTGTAACACATTTTTTAAGAAAAATATGTTAGAAAATTAACACAAAACATATTTATCTGAAACTGTGCGTTTGGGTAGTAAAAAATAATATATATAATATATACGTAAACACTTTCATAACATAACCTTTTTTGAGAAGTTATTGCCACATATATGTACTACTTACACAAAGTAAAATACCGCCATAAACGTAAGAGTTGTTAAGAGTGGTTAAAAGTGAAATGGTGTATATCTCTATCTCTCTCGTAGGATTTAGCCAAAACATGGCGGACATCGACTCGTGATCAGACTCTTATTAGAGTCTGTAGTAAAAATGAATTTCGGACAGGCGCGCGCTCACACAGTGAAAGAGCCACGACAAACTTAATGGCATTCTCATCTATGATACGTTCTGTGGCGTAGTGATCCTCCAGGGAGTAATCGGTATAACCGCAGCCATTTGTGGCAAAACCGGAAATAGCACAACCTAAACATTTATTCGTTTGCTTTCCAAGCTGATTGTTTATCTATCTCTTTCTATTCGTATTTCTGGCTCTTTGTTTTTACAGCTTCTTTCTTTGTCTACTTCCGCTTTTGTCACAAATGGCGGCAACCATGATGTAAGGGCATAAGGTGTGCTCTTGCGCAAGCCTTCCAGATTAGCCAATAACGTGCCCTTCCCAAGATCCTCCATATTGGATTGTCCAATACGATAACTGCATTAAAATCTGGTAACTATATTATCATTATAAACCCCATAATGTAACTAGGCGACCGTATTTTAACATGGCGGAATTGGGGAAGGCGCAGTAGAAGACGAAAATGAGCTGCCGGTCGAGACCACCTTATATCCTTACATCATGAGTCTGATTGCGGACCTGACCGAGATTCATTTTCACTCCCGTGTACGATTTGGGTTGCGAGTTAATCATATGGAGTGCAATAAATGGAAACAATTTCGGTATTATCGGCGGAAACACTGTTGAAATATACGTCTGAAATATTAAGGACATGTAAAGTATTAAGATACTAAATTATTGAAAAATAGGATTTATAGTAACTAAACAATTAGAAAAAATACGAAAATGATATTTAAAGAAGAATTTCAGCTTCTAATTTGTACCGGATTATTTACGAACACTGATTATAGTATTGCTGTGAAATAATTTGTAAATTGTCTATCGAGATATTTAGGTAATGTTGCTCCACAGTAAAATGGAGCAACATTTAACAGTACTCCACACTAAATCGTAACGAAATACAGATATTAAACTTATGAATATGACATTTTCTCTACACCTGCGTACTCGGCGATATCGACTTAATTACTTTGAAAATGATAAATCATATCGCCTTATATAGTCTCCACGTGTTATTTGGATATAATATTACGTGTATGACTATCAATTTTAAGAGAATTTAAATTATACAGCCTATATGCTTACCAGGTGGCCCTGGTGGACCAGATGGTCCTTGGAATACTCCAGTTGGAAACGATTCGCCGTTCAAGGACGTTGTTATGCCTCGTTCGCCTCTATCACCCTTGTCTCCCTGCGGATAATGCAATATCGATTAATGAGTCCCACAGTTTCGAGCACAGTTCGCAATAGCCATGACCAACTAGCACAAATTACGAAATCTAATTTAACTAGACAGATACAAACATTGTATATTGGGTAAACGTGTCGAAACAGTGATACCAGATCGAGGACGGGTTCCCTCGAGAAATTCCCCACCTTCCGCACACTACGCCGGAGCAGCGTGTCCGTGAGTTGGATTCCGAAGCGCCGAGCTCACGGACACGCTGCTCTGGCGTAGTGTGCGCGAGGCGGGGGAAATTCTCGAGGGAACCCGTCCTCGATCTGGCATTACTGTGTCGAAAGACTACTTCCTCACCGATTTTAATGACCTTGAGATATGTTTTTTAAGGTCATCATTCTGAACAACATTTCCCTTTAAAGTTTTTGGTGGGCGGCCTTAGTTTCAGAGATATTCGCAAAAAAGTTTGCAGAACTTATTTCACGAATTCTAAAGGAAGTACTCTCATGGCCGATTTCTTCACCTACAGTAATCTTCCAGTTAGAGTTATCTCCACATAACTGCCACATAATAACATCCAACTGGTCGTTCACTGACCGGGACTTTAGTCGGAAGTGAAGAAATCGTTCATCAATCAAATTTATTATACCGCACATATAGTGAGCAAAATAATAAAAAAGACGAGGTCAGAATACATTTTGTATATTTTATATATGGACTATATAGAATGTATAACATAATACATAACTATATTTTTATAGGATATACAGTAATTCGTCGTAATAGTCCCGACGAACGGGGCTGGCGGCGGGACAACAATGTGATGCGAACACAATTCCGTTAGAGTAGTATATGTTCTAAGATAGGAATGGCCACATCGACCCATTTGGGAGTAAGGCCTCCATGATGTTTACTTTAGCCGCGCGGAAGGGGCCTCGGAAGCCAATGGTAACGTAGGCGCGCCACGGATAGGGAAAACTGTAAGAATGTAAGTAGTAGCGTGCGGTGCAGGCTCGTACCCCTAGGCTGAAATAACTGGCCCTCTTAGGAGCCCAAGTGGCAGCGATTTAGCGGGGCCCCCAAGATTCACAGTCATTTAAGCCTATTGTACGGGCATGAGGTTGCACCGCACACTACTACAGTTTTCTCTACCCGTGGCGTGCTTACGTTACCATTGGCTTTCGAGCTCCCCTTCTGCGCGGCTATGGTAAACATCATGGAGGCCTTACTCCCAAATGGGTCGATGTGGCCATTCCTACTCTAAGACTATTCCGTGCGGCTGGTGCCGCGAGTGAAAAAACCCAAGACCCGAGCGAGAGGGAACGATACAGTTGACACGAAGTTACCATCGTCTCTTTCGTTCTCTCCCTCTCGATCAAAGGATTCCAAGAAATGGTGGAGATAGTGAGCGGGGCTATTACGCATGGTAAAGACGGGACAATAACGACGAATTATTGTACCATGGTACGACCCAACCATCATAATGAGCCGAAATTTTGGGGGATTGGGAGGAAAGGCAATGGGACCCCTAATGTAAAATTCTAGCTTCGGGTATTTGTTACGTTACTAAACAATCATTGTCTCGACTGTTTCACAGCCGACAGTAATAGTATTGGTTGCGATTAGGTTAGACATTATTGTCCTAAATCACGTAGTTCTTGAAAAACTGTTATGTATGCACACCTTAGAAAAAGGTATGTGTTAAACTCGATAGTTCTAGTGTTATGTAAAGTTAGTTGCGAATATCTCATAAACCAAAACCGACCGCCAAAAAGTTTAAAGGGAAATGTTGTTCAGAATGATGATCTTGACAACATATTTGAAGGTCATTGAAATCGATGAAGAAGTAGTTTTTCGCCAACTTTACTGTATATTAATATTATTAATACATTTATAAAATGTATTTAAGACATAAATGTATAAAAGAATATACCCCTAACAAACTGATATAGTACAATATTTCATTTTTGATTCTTCACAGTTCATTCACGAAAATCGTGTAGGTCTGAACTATAGATTTGTTTAAATCTATCAAAGAACGTTTGAATAACAAGAAACATATAGTCAGAAGAATAACTTATTTAACAGAAACAAAAATACTCGTAGAAATTTGATATAAAACAATTGAAAATAATCTTACCAAAAAGCAAATAATTGTATAAATATTAAAAATATAGTAACATATACATATACAGGGTCATCCGTTAAAACTGCAAACTACGCGCGCGCGAACAGGTAAAATGGCAACAGCGCCTCACGGACGCATTCCACACCAACCATGCACGGGCCCAGCTGGACAGCAGTGATGCCCGAGCTTCGAAAATTTTAGGATGGTCTCCTTGAAATTAACGTCGCGAAGAGCTAGGTATTGGGAATTTCCCGACCCAGGTAATCGAGCCGCGCGCTCCGCTTTTATGATCGGTTTACCACTCGCACCCCAGATTACTGTAATGAGGTTTGAAAATAATGGCGGCTAATCTCGTACCCGTCTCAATTTCAAAAATTTTAGATACGACAGGTTTGACCGCGGCGCTATACCCTTCTACGCAGAGATTTTTCGACACCTGCGTGTAAAAACCACAATAATGGCGCATTTAAAAAAATAACATTAACGGAAGCCGGTACAAGCGTGAATAGCTGAAAGGTTAAAACATTCAGACACAAAAATTCTAGAAAAAAATTCAAACACCGCTACAATCAAAGACACGTTCGATTAGTTACCCGTTACGTCCGATCTGTACATGCACTGCATTAAGGATAAAATTATAAAAATGAAAACAAGAACAATAGATTCTGAAGTTTGCATAACTAACACATAATTGTATAAAAATTTAATTTCTCAATTGATGAAAGTATTGTTTACTATTGTTTATCAACACCATGAATTTTAAAAAGAGCATTAAATACAGTATCAAATAAACAGTTTGCAAAAGCTTTTCACAACAATTATGGTTAAAAAATTGATAAAAGAAAAATTAAGTAAACGCAAAATGTTTTAAATTATCCATCTTTAAGAGGGAATAATTTTTCCTCATTTTTCGGCGCAGATTGCATTCTGATATCTTTTATAGTTCAAAAGTTATACGAAAAAGGCCCCAAATTCTTCAACTCGAGGCGGAAAATTTCAAGTAACTCTTTGCGACGATAATTTGAAGGAGACCATCCTAAAATTTTCGAAACGCGGGCGTCACTGCTGCCCGACGGTCGCTGGCAACCCTCCGAACCCCGGGCCGGTGAATGGTTGTAGTGGAATGCGTCCGTGAGGCGGTGTTGCCATTTTTGTGTGTTCGCGCGCGCGTAGGTTGCAGTTTTAACGGATGACCCTGTACATATACATATATATATATATATATATATATATATATACATATGTATGTATGTATGTATATTATAAAATATTATATAGTTGACAACTAATTGTAAGTAGGTTTAAATAGACATGTGTTTAATTAGATTTAAGTGCAAAATCTATGAACAATGTAACAAGTGTATATTGTTGAATTGTAAATAATTAGCTTTATTCTCGTAAGAAAATGTGGTTTAGTCACGAGACGAAGGGCGTGGTTCTCATGTCGCTTACAGTGACTGATTATTCTTCTTGCACGCCACCTTTCGCCTAGACCAATTGGGGCCAGTTGGGTCAACAAGGAGCCCACCCTCCATGGTGTTTTCCAGAGCCGTGTGCGTCCAACGGATAAGGAAAACTATAAGAGTATAAGTAGTAGTGTGCGGTGCAGGCTCATACACATAGCCTGAAATAACTGGTCCTTTTGGGAGCTCCAGTGGCTGCGAACACTGGGGCCCCAAGAATCCCAGTCATTCAAACCTATCCTACGGGTATGAGCCTGCACCGCACACTATTACAGTTTTTCCTATTCGTTACACGCCCGCGTTATCGCAGGCTTTCGAGCGCCCCTTCTACGCACATTCAAATACTTCTGTCGGCAACGCTTTCAGAAGTAAGCCCGTAATTTCTGCACATGCAGCCAACGTGACAATTGATTATCAGGAAGATCAGAATATGTTCTTTGTACAGGTTGAAGCAATGAGTCTCCAGTAAGGAAGTGGGGAGGAATTAAGGCTGTCATATCATTAGAGTCTGAGGAAATCAGGGTAAGAGGACGTGAGTTTAAAATGACTTCAGCCTTCTAGACTTCTATCTCAATTAAAAATATATTGTACTCTTCGTACATGTAAATCAAGCCTCTCATTGTGAAGGATCCGAGCTTGCAGTTCGCTTTGGCATTATTTAAGAATCTATAGCAATACGCCACGACTCGTTGCAGTTTAGAGTATTGTGGGAATTTACATATACAACGTCTGAAGGTGAATACATTACGACCATCGTGTTAATCCTTTGCTCTAGGATTTCTTGCTTACTACCCACTGGTTGTTCAGGCCATTTATCTGAAGTTGTCAACAATTATGGACCTGACCACCAAAGCTTATTTTCTATTAGCGAGCTTACTGATATTCTTCTGGACAGAATATCCGCGGGGTTTTCTGTTGAAGGTACGTAGAACCATGGAATCTTCGGAGTAAGTTCTTGTACCTCCGCTATTCTGTTGTCAACGAACGTTTTCAATGTGTGAGGCTGTGACCTCACACAACATAAAACAATCGCGGACTCACTCCACAGATAAGTGTTTCTTGCCTTATCGCCCAATTCTTTCTAGATCACGGATATGTGGCGCACAAGGATCAATGCACCGCTAAGTTCTAATCTGTATAGTGACATGGACTTTAAAGCTTGATCCATACTATCGGTCCAGTCACGGTCCTGGCATGCCGGAACGGTACTGACACGGAACTGACAAGTGTGCGCAGACCTTAAAAGAAAGGCGCACATACGAACAGGGACAGGTCGGATATGTCGCACGGTTGACAACAGATTCGAGCTTAAGGGGCAAGTAGAAATGAACGCTAATCCATCTTGCCCGACACGGGCCGGGCGGTGTCGGGTGAGTCGGAAGACAACTGGGTAACGGGCAGGTTGAGCCACGATATACCCGTCCATTGCAGACGTCTAGCATGCGGTCCGCGGGCCGCGGGTTGCCCAGCCCTGTCCTACATCTTCTTGAATTTCCTTGGCTGTCAAATACGTATACTTATGCTGTGGATAAAACTGCCTGGGATTCACCTTATCGTGCGTGTGTTATGCATGATGTGTCTTCAGATAGAGGTTCGCTGCTTGTCCATTGTTTGTTGAACTTGTCTTGTTTTAGCGAGCAGTGCATAGTGGCCACAGAAATTTTCTTCAGCTCCTCCATTTCTGGTTTTACTATCGTTGCACTTTCTTATGCAATACCCTCTTCTTTCGTGCCATTAGAGTATGTGCTCCTATCTTGGTGCAGTAAGGTGTAGTGTTTTGAACAATTGCTACACCTTGATCCCCTGCAATCCTTGGCCGAATGTCCCTTTCTTAAACATTTCAAACATAACTGTCATTTTACAGCCTCGTTCTGCCTTGAACGGACAGATAACCTGGCGAACTCTTCACATCTATAAATCAGATGTTGATGTTGACAATATGCACATGGAGGTGGCATAGTTGTTGCCAAGCTGACTTTTCTGTCTTTCTTGAGGTAAGCTTGGAATTGGGTTGCTTTGAACTTGTATCTTCAACAAGTTCCAGTGTATGGCAACGGTTTGTGAGGAACCCGAGCCATTGTTTCATTGTAGGCATGTCTCCGGTCCCTTTGTTTCCTATATCAATCTCCCAATCGCGCCTAGTGCGAAAATCTATTTTTGTTCAGCACGAAACTTCGAAGCTTCGAACGCTAACGGATTAGATTAAGGTGTACATTTAGATTATAAGCTAGTCTTTAAGGATAGTCGTTAAGTTTAAACGTAAGGTCACGGTCACTTTGTATTTACAAAACAGTTGCACAACATATTACACGTAAGTCTAATTAAAGCTAACACAGAAAATAACACAGAACCTATTTATTGTAACGCGAACGTACGCGAGATAGTATAGATCGAACCGAGCAGTCCGTATGGGAAAGTCCTGGAACATTCCAGGGAAGCGCGAGCACGAGAGATGAAAGTATTGAACTTGTTGAGTCAACGGTTCTTGGAAGAGAGATCGATCGCGGTGATGGATCGGGCCGTTTCGCCGAATTCTGTGACGCCAGCACCCCACTCAACAGCTGTTCGCCTTGAGCAGGGCGAGGACTGCACCGGCGACATAAAGCCGGTCGCACGATGAAGCAAGTGAGCTGCCTAATTAGCTGAGGTGCGCGTCAACAGATGGCCTGACCGATCTCATCACCGCGATCGTGCATACTGCGATCTAGTCGCATTAACCATTTCAAACCGCGTGCGGTATCAGCGGCGAATCCACGCCGGCTTGGCCTGTGACCGTTTGGGCCAATCACATACAAATTTATTACTTAAAAGATGAATCAAGATTGTATCCTACTTATGCACCGTCTGTCCTAAAGATTCTAACACTCTTAAATGCGTTCTGACACTGGCGATAAACTGGCGTAATGAATGTATGTTACTCTTTGGCACCGAAGTTAACTCGAAGAGCTCCTACATATGAATATTGATTATTAATCTCTTGCTTTCGTATCGTTGAGTAAGTGAGGACCATTCTATCTCATAGTTTTTTTTTGCAGAAGTCTCTAAAGAATGTAAAACTTTGAGTGCTTCATCCTTAAGGGAACTTCTCAAATACTGAAACTTATTTATTTCAGTTAACTTTGCATTTAAATGTATTAATGATTTAAATGAATCCTTAAATAAAAGCCATTGGTTATAGTTGTCAATAGAGGTAGGCAGTGTTAAAGTAGGCAGCTTTACGTGTGTACATATTCTCTCCTCTACTCGCTGTATGAGCGGCGAAGGTGAAGGGTGCTGAATGCCTGACTGTGTTTGTCGAGACATTATTCGTCTGGGTTTACTTATAACATCGTAATATGGAGCTTCAAATAAACTCGTCGAACTGCTGTTCCAAGATTTCAGCTGCTTCCTCTCTCCAATCTGCACCTTTAGGTACAGCTTCTCCTCTGATAACTTCCTCTATCTCTGTTTGAACTTCTTCAAAGTCTGCCATTAACGATTTTATCCTAATCAATCTGTCAAGTACCTATGATATATTCTCTTCTGTAAACGCTTCTAAGAACGTCTTGAACCGTATCAGCTGTCCCTTTATTTGGTCCCGTTTGGTACCTAACGCTGTTAATTTGGCCATTGGTTATGAGTAAAGGATATTGGGAATTGGGAAACTATCTGTGAAAGCAGGATGGAGATTCACTTACCCCTTGAAGAATTGGTGGAAGTTGCTTCTGCATTGGCCTAATTTCGAACTCTCTGCTAGCATGTGCGTTATACGAAACGCTTCACTGGTTGTAGTGGTTATTCTGTGCGGAGTGTAAACGATGCTTGGTTCTCGCACTGATGTTTGAACATGTGCACGAACACGTGTCAGGCGCCTGCTTGGCTAAGTGTATTTCGCCACTTATTTTACTTATCTATTAATTTGTATTACTTATCCACAACTTAATATTGCGTCTTCCGATGTAGTTTAGTAGTTTAAGCGCTTAATTTCCTTTCCTTTTGTTCAGATATATTACGTCACGGCGTGCTTCACTTTCAATCACGATTCATTAAATTCTTCTTCTTCTGGATCCGCAGATCCGGCTCGGAGGGCCATTTATATATTGAATTGTAAACAAACTAGAGACGCGGTAGCGTCTCGACGCCAAGTACATGAAAAACACCCTGTATATATCGACTGTCGCTCCGTGTACCTTTACTCGTCGCGGAGCCATTCCAACCTAATTTTGACATTTATACATTAATATCTCATCACGCCTGCAATATTTTGTAAATTTAAAGACATTTTTCTTATGTAAACAGCATATCGGCTTTCGAACAAGACCAATTTCAATAAAATCGGTCCACACATGACAGAGATAGGGGAAGGTGGGGTATAACGGAACGCTTAAATTTGGAGGGTGATAACTTAAAATCGGGAGGAGAAAAAGACACGAGACTTCAACAGGAGTCTTCAGTGGACCATAGACTATAAGAAAATCATGGTCATTGTTAAGAAAAATCTTTGGGAACGACGGAAAATGAAATTTACCGGGGGTATTGAAATTTTCGCCTTGCTCAAATGGTGGGGTAAAACGGAACACCCACTCGAAGACTGTGTAAACGTACAAAATCTTTATATTTATGATTTAAAATGTATTAATTTATGTTAAAATCTATAAATATATGTTTTAGGTATAACTATTGCAAATAATATATAACAAAAATATATATTTTACATATAAGAGAAAATATTTTATTAGATAACATGAAAATTACGGAAAATAATCAAATATAAATATAATATCGTAAAAGAAGGATAGATTAATACAGATTGTTTATTATTTTATGAACAATAATCACATACAAATGCATCATCTTCCTTTTCAGCACTGGTGCAGTCCTCATGGGCCCACCCTTTACATGTGATGCATTGTATGGATTTTACATGAATATCAATACTTGCATGGAGAACACATCTGAATTAAATGGTTATGTTATTTATTACAATTTCAACTAACAGTTTGATCGAATAAAAGATGTATCTCATACATCATAATTTTCTATACAAAATCAATTTTCTTGGAAACAAGGATAGTAATTAAATGTTTAATCTACAATCTAATAATTATAAGAGATAATAAACACGTACTAAGAGACGTTTCCATTCTTCCACTTCAGCGTGAGGTAAAGAACTTTTTATATACGTCAAAATGTAGCATAAGGAATATAGTTGCCGTTATTAATTTTCGAAGTCCAAGTATCGAAAAGTGGTCGAAAGTCCAACGCAATATTGAAACGTCGATACCGGAAATTTTTCTAACTTTCTTAATGGAAAAGTAACTTGTGCAGGGGTCTACGGTCTATCATAAAATGCTATGAGGACCCTTTGGTTCCATGTCACGCGATACCAACTCATTCGCAGCTCTTATCTAACAGAAACATTGGTGTTCCGTTTTACCCACCCGTTCCGTTATACCCTACTTTCCCCTGTCATAATATCGTCTCATGGATCAGTCGGATTGTTAAGATTTTTGTCTCCTGATTCTCCTTCTCCAAGAAATTTTTCGTCAACATAATACGTATATACGCGTTACATACACACCTTCAGCCAAAACATCTCCGTTCTTCTTTCGTCGACTCTCGGAATTATTCGGCAGGGATCGTCGCCCGTCATTGTACATACATACTTATATATACTATTTTGAATTTTATAACCTACCAAGTGCTAAGTGTCAGAAAAAGTAAATTGTCCGAATTTGGAATGTCACGAGTTTTTACACTACATAGGAGACTGAATTATTGTTTCAATTAACAAGGTAAGTCGCCAAAATTTTTTTAATAGATTTCTTATGTAGAGTTGCAGACTTGGAAGTTGTCCGGAGATGGTTCGACTGACAAGGGGACACTAAGGTCGACGGGAAACGGATTTTCCTGAACCTTGCAGTATTTGAAGATGTCGCCTCCGAAGTTAATTTGGCAAAGCAATAGGGCGCGCTTCTCAAGATTTTCCGAGAAAATTGCATTTGAAAATCGCTTTACTCGGAGATAAGCAGTTTGCGTTAACGAATCAACAAGTAGTCGAATGGTCAAGGGTGTAGCGTGACAGACTGATAATCGGTAGGTTGCTGGTTCGATCCTCATTTTCGACATTATTTTTTTTTCAAATTAAACCTACCTCAATTTTAAGTATAAAATTTATGAAATCTGCTGCAATAAACAGTTATTTATATTTTTTTAAATAAAAAATGCATGGTCTTTATGTGTGAGCATTGGGAAAAAGCTGAAAGGAATAAATTTACTTTATTTTTACACATTCCCTTTATTACTTACATACTAGTATGACACGAGCCAGGGTGATATTCATCATAAAAGCATGGAAAACAATAATTTTTGCGGCACCTAGCACACACTATAAACGAAGCATTCGTACAAGAGCACGCATTTGTGAGGACGTCTACCGAAAAACATACTTCATTAACGTTTAGAAATATTTCTCTGGTATCACAGAGTTTGGACGCAAACCACGCAAAAATTATTGTTTTCCATGCTTTTATGATGAATATCACTCTGGCTCGTGTCATACTAGTATGTAAGTAATAAAGGGAATGTGTAAAAATAAAGTAAATTTATTCCTTTTAGCTTTTTCCCAATGCTCACACATAAAGACCATGCATTTTTTATTTAAAAAAATATAAATAACTGTTTATTGCCGCAGATTTCATAAATTTTACGCTTAAAATTGAGGTAGGTTTAATTTGAAAAAAAAAATAATGTCGAAAACGAGGATCGAACCAGCAACCTACCGATTATCAATCTGTCACGCTACACCCTTGACCATTCGACTCCTTGTTGATTCGTTAACGCAAACTGCTTATCTCCGAGTAAAGCGATTTTCAAATGCAATTTTCTCGGAAAATCTTGAGAAGCGCGCCCTACTGCTTTGCCAAATTAACTTCGGAGGCTACATCTTCAAATACTGCAAGGTTCAGGAAAATCCGTTTCCCGTCGACCTTAGTGTCCCCTTGTGAGAAGCATCTCCTATCGCACAAGTTTCTGGAAATTTGTACCATGCAGGTACAAAATAATATATATATATTATAGTAAAAAATTGCAGTGCATTTAAATTGACAGATATTTGTATTTGTATACCAGCAATTTAGATTTTTTATGTAAAGCTTATTATATTATAGAAATGAAGGGGACCCACAGGACTCCGATACAAATGAAGGGAACGCACAGGCATGGATAGTAGAATTGGACGGGACGCACAGGCTTGAATGGATAGAAATGAAGGGAATGCACAGGCGTGGAGGTTGTCCGGAGAAGAATAGATAGATAGACAGAGCATCTTGCTTCGCACAAGTTCCTGGAAAGTCAAATTAGGTAAATCGACAAAATTATAAACATAGGGGAGAGTCGTGCAGTACCGACCAGCTTACAGTACCGACGAAAGCTAGTTCTCGCTTCTTCAACCAGATATTAACACTTTATTTGAATTAACCAATGGAAATCACAATTCTCTATAACCTATTTCGGGGCCATATTGTTTACTCCATTGCTCTCGATGTTCTACGGCATTAAACGCATACGTTGATATTGAGTGGGTTAAAAGTTATTTTTTAAAGCTAATATTTTGTTTCTCGTGTAAGTAAATGATTTTGTTCTATTATGTATACTATCTCTAGTCCATTAAGTTTAATAAAACGTCCTGATTTTGCAATATTTTTTCTACATAATATACCATGATCTAAAATGTTGCCCCGTGTTTGTCGTACAGTACCGACCATCCAATTGTCGTGCAGTACCGACCAACAGACTCTGTCAACCAGTAGAGAACAAAATTTTCTTATCTGTGCATTCAATCTGTTAGCAACTCAGATTAGTTTATAAGATGTTCATTTAGCCTTCCTACTACCTTTTCCCATAGAAAAATAAAGTAAATAAGGATAGGTATCATAACCTAACAAACAGGAAGCTAAGATTTAATGAAGAAGTTATCCAGTGTGTTATTTGCAAGCGAAGTTGGGCATTAACTAAATAAAAAATTATGTAAATAAGGATCAAATAAAAGTTACTTTAACTTTAGATTATTCGACGAACAAAGTTAATTTTTTTATTCGATGAGAATTTATTTGAAGAATAAAGTTAATTTTTTTATTCATTATTCGAAATTTTATTTAGATAAAAATTTTGCCTATCTCTGTTTGCAAGGAATCATTTGACAAGGATTGGGTGCAGCGTACCGTATGTGACGGTTGGGCACACGTCGAATACACAGATCAGGAGAATATGTATTAATTACACTAGTTTACAAAATTAAATCAATTTCATGTACATTTGATGAGAGGTGACTTTTCTTATGGATTTTCTCCCGCTGAATTCGAAAATCAAGGTTAAAATTTTTTTTATGGAACAGTTTTTAAGTTATTGTGATTTTTCAATTTTTATACATTTTTTCACTTTAAAAACCATATCTAGAGCTAGATGTGCCCGATTTGGTCGTTCTTGGTACCAAATGAAAGACATTGAAATGACGAACAAATATGTGTAATGGGATCTTTAATTGGTTAAGCGGTTCAAAAGATATTGATGAAAATAGTCCACATTTTTAAAAAAAAGAGATTTTTCAGCTTATTCTGTGGCCACGGAAAAATAGAAACCGATAAAAAACGTCCGGTTTCTCTTCATATGCGTAAACCTGATACTCTTACGCAAAAAATAACACCAACCAGAAGTAAATCGACCGAAAAATGACAAAGTTCTTAGCGATTGAGTGAATAAATCCAAATCCCACATTTTGACAAGTGGCCATGCCGGCAACGGTTTTTTTCGTTCTCACGTTGACGCCTCTGCTACAGCGAAAACTGACATTTCGTTTTGAATAAAACAACACAATTTTGATTGTAAAAAAACATACGAAAGAACCCAACTTTATTCTTTAGAATATTTTAGAAATAGTTTTGGCTCTTGCTTCTGTCTTCGATTGGTTTTGGGATCCGTTTCTCTTACGAGGAACCATATGTAGTCTGCCAACATTGCTTCATCCCAAAACCCTTGATAACGTCGCTCGATGGTCTTACCGATTTGCTGGAGAAATACAACAAGATGGGTATGGAATGCCATTATTTAATTTCATTCTTGTTCATTTTCTATTGTACTCTTTTTACCATTTTATTTCATTCTAACAGGTGTAAATATGTCTCTGAAAATCCATTTTTTACACTCTCATTTGAATTTCTTTCCGGACAATCTTGGTCACGTAAGTGACGAACACGGCGAGAGATTTCACCAACAAATTAAGACCATCGAGCGACGTTATCAAGGGTTTTGGGATGAAGCAATGTTGGCAGACTACATATGGTTCCTCGTAAGAGAAACGGATCCCAAAACCAATCGAAGACAGAGCAAGAGCCAAAACTATTTCTAAAATATTCTAAAGAATAAAGTTGGGTTCTTTCGTATGTTTTTTTACAATCAAAATTGTGTTGTTTTATTCAAAACGAAATGTCAGTTTTCGCTGTAGCAGAGGCGTCAACGTGAGAACGAAAAAAACCGTTGCCGGCATGGCCACTTGTCAAAATGTGGGATTTGGATTTATTCACTCAATCGCTATTAACTTTGTCATTTTCGGTCGATTTACTTCTGGTTGGTGTTATTTTTTGAATAAGAGTATCAGGTTTACGCATATGAAGAGAAACCGGACGTTTTTTATCGGTTTCTATTTTTCCGTGGCCACAGAATAAGCTGAAAAATCTCTTTTTTTTAAAAATGTGGACTATTTTCATCAATATCTTTTGAACCGCTTAACCAATTAAAGATCCCATTACACATATTTGTTCGTCATTTCAATGTCTTTCATTTGGTACCAAGAACGACCAAATCGGGCACATCTAGCTCTAGATATGGTTTTTAAAGTGAAAAAATGTATAAAAATTGAAAAATCACAATAACTTAAAAACTGTTCCATAAAAAAAATTTTAACCTTGATTTTCGAATTCAGCGGGAGAAAATCCATAAGAAAAGTCACCTCTCATCAAATGTACATTTTCAGTGTAAACTAATGTTATCTGACTTGCGAGTTTGTACAAATAAAATTTGAAAAGAATCTTGTATTGTACTAGTTAAATGTCTTTATTAACATTGTTAATCATTTAGACCTAAAAATCTACTAATTTAATAGTTGGTCGGTACTGGACGACAATTTTTCGTTTCCTAGAAATTACAACTTTTTTACTTTTGCGAATTATCAATTCTTATTGTTAAACTTCACAAAAATAGTTTCCCTCCTCTTACTAAGTTCTATCTATACTACAAATACGTTTTTGAATTTTTGATTTTCATCGACTCTACCCCAAGATATAACAAAAAAACTTAGAGCGGTCGGTACTGCACGACTCTCCCCTACTAAACTAATTTTATTCCAAAACCAATAAATTGTGTGTTGAAAATATTGGATCTCTTCGTTCATCTTCGCTGAATTATTACCATAGCATTTACATTTCCGGCAAGAAGACTTACTGTCATACGCTCTCATTTCCTTCGGACACATTTATAATCTACACTTATTATAGCAAGATGCCACTCTATTTCTATATAGTTGCTACGCTATTCATTAATTTTCTCGAGAAGGGAGGGTGGGGGGGAGTAAAACTAGGGGGGAAGAAAAGATACACGCTAGCATATGCTGACGATGTGGCTGTGCTAGGGGAGGATGAGGAGGGGATGATGGGAATGATAGGAAAGTTGGAGAAATATATGGATGGGAAGGGGCTACAGGTAAATGTGGAGAAAACAAAGATTATGAGGTGTAGGAGGGGAGGGGGGAGGTGGAAAAAATGATATGGAGATGGAAAGGTAAAGAGCTGGAGGAGGTGAGGAGTTACAAATACCTAGGATACACGATAATGGGGGGGGGGGGGGGGTCAGGATGAGCATGTTGAGGAAAGAGTGAGGAAAGGGGCAGCGGTGATGGGGAAGGTGTCGGGATTTGGGAAACGATTATTCGGGAAAGACTGGGGCAGAAGGATATGGTTATTTGATAGGTTGGTATGGGCGGTGGTGGGATATGGGGTGGAGGTGTGGGAGTGGAAGGAGAGGGGGAAAGTGGAGGCGCTGCAGGACAGATTTTTGAAGTGGGTGTTGGGGGTGGGTAGGGACACGCCAGGATATATGGTAAGGGAGGAGTTGCAAAGGGGGCTGTTGAGGGGTAGGGCAGGGATGAGGGCGTGGGGGTTTGAAAGAAAATTGGAAGAGGGAGAAAGAGGGGAGCTAGCGAGGTTGTGTTGGGAGGAGATGAATGGGAGATTTAAGAGGGGAAAGGTGTTGGAGGAGTGGGAAAAGGAAAGGGAACAGTTCTTCAGGTAAAGGGGGTGGACAGTTGAGGAGGTAGAAAGGGGAAGGGAAAGGGGGAAGGTAAGAGGTGAGGAGATAGTGGACAGGGAAAGGAAGATGCGGGAGGAGGAGAGGTGGATGAAGATAGGGGAGTCGAAGTTTAACAAGTGGTATGGGAGGG
This sequence comes from Andrena minutula, assembly GCA_929113495.1. Classification (NCBI taxonomy): domain Eukaryota; kingdom Metazoa; phylum Arthropoda; class Insecta; order Hymenoptera; family Andrenidae; genus Andrena; species Andrena minutula. The sequence goes on from OV815993.1 coordinate 23,769,480, forward strand.
TAAAGGGCCCGGGGATACCGGGATATTTGAAGAAGGGCTGGGGGGAGAGTAGATGGCAAAGGGTGGCCAAGTTTAGGTTGGGAAATGGAATGAGAGGGGGGAGGTATTGGGAGGAGGGGGAGAAAAGGAGATGCAGGGTATGTGGCTGGGGTGAGGAGTCTTGGGAGCATGTGTGGGAGGTATGTATGGGGTGGGGAATAGAGAGGGGATGGCAAGAGATGGTGGACGAGGTTTTGGGGGGGGGGGAAGGGCAGGGATAGGAGTGGTTAAGAAGTTTAGAGGAAAGAAGGGAGGCGTGTGGAGGAAAAGAGGGGTGAGTGGTGAGGTGAATGAAGAGATGGGAGTGAAAGGGCGGCGATTGGAAGCGGAGGTCCGGGAGGGGGAGAGGAGACGGGAGAGCGGACGAGCGAGCGAGCGAGCGATAAAGATAGATATAGAGTAGAGTTAAGAATAGGTTAAGGTTGAAAGAAGGAGGAGAAGAAGAAGTAGGATAAGGTAGATTTAAGTGATACGTATGGGAAGATTATAACCCCTAGGGGATTAATAAAGTTTATATATATACTAGTTTTCCATTATCCTTATACCTTTATACTCTTATATACCTTTATAACCTATCCACAGTAGTTGCCACGCTATTTATTAATTAATTATTTTTTTAGATTCCTATTAACAATATTTCAATTCACCAATAAACATACTAAATTAATTTTATTCCAGCACCAATAAATTGTGCGTTAAAAATATTGGATCACTTTGTTCATTTTCGCTCAATTATTACCATTAGCATTTAAATTTCCTGCAACAAGACTTTCTGCCATACGCTCTCACCTCCTTCGGACACGTTTTGTAGTCTCTACACTTACTATAACAAAATGCCACTCTATTTCTATATATAATAATTTCTACGTTAAGTTGTAACTAAAATAACTAAAATGTGGATTTTATATATATTTACAGATAACACAGTACAACAAATTTTGACTTTTTTTCGGACTTGTAACATTTAATATCAGTTTCTTATAGGATTTCGAGTCGTGAAAACGAATCCGCATCCCGTTTGTCGCCATCACCCTCAGTTTTTGGGAAAATCGGTTTTGAAAAAAACTGCAAATTTTCAACTTTGAACATTTTTTGTGTCGAAACGGTAATAGTTATTCCATTCTTCGTTACGTCAAATTATTCTATGGACCCTCCCGAATACAACGATATAAGTTATTATTGCATTATGAACATTTAAATATGTTTAAACAACGATAAAAGGGAAAAGGACACCCGAAATGCACCAATTTTTACGGATATCTTTCAATTTATTTCCAAAACTAAGGGTCTGAGACGAAATTTGACCATCCCACGCGATGCAGCAGACAGTTTTCCTTTGGAAAGCATCGACAGAAGTGGTAAGTCTCGTTTCGTTTTCAATATAGAAGCGAAATAGTTTGGCAAAACGCGCGGAACCGACAGTGGTAGTCAACGGCGGCGCACGAGCCACTGCCGCTCAGCGTAACACAATCGCTTAATGCGCGTGACTACCTCTATCGGCTCGGCGCGTTTTGCCAAACTATTTCGTTTCTGTATTGAAAACGAAACGAGACTTACCACTTCTGTCGATGCTTTCCAAAGGAAAACTGTCTGCTGCATCGCGTGGGATGGTCAAATTTCGTCTCAGACCCTTAGTTTTGGAAATAAATTGAAAGATATCCGTAAAAATTGGTGCATTTGGGGTGTCCTTTTCCCTTTTATCGTTGTTTAAACATATTTAAATGTTCATAATGCAATAATAACTTATATCGTTGTATTCGGGAGGGTTTATAGAATAATTTGACGCAACGAACAATCGAATAACTATTACCGTTTCTACACAAAAAATGTTCAAAGTTGAAAATTTGCAGTTTTTTCAAAATCGATTTTCTCAAAAACTGAGGATGATGGCGACAAACGGGTTGCGGATTTGTTTTCAAGGCACGAAAACCTATAAGAAACGACTATTGAATGTTACAAGTCCAGATGGCTGTTGTGCTGTGTAATCGAAGCAGAAGATGATACAGTATGATCTACGGCAGAGAAAAAAATTTATGGAAACATAGCATTATTATTATTATATTAATTAAATGAGTTTATTCAGCTTCGATCCTCTGTTTCTTTCTTGTATGATTGCTTTATATCTGAAAATTCAAATTTATATAAACCAATTCCACCAATCCCAATTATACGAAGTTTATTTGTTGTTTTATTTTTATACTTATACATTGTAAGAATATAAGAATACATAAAAGTAAATAAAAAGATATTACTCCGGGCCACCGCCGCGGCTACCGCCACGGCCACGGGGCTGGACGATCCAGCCGGCAGGATAATTTTAAATATTAAAAATTATCTGAAGTCAAATGCAAATTATCTGCATAAAAAAAAGTGAAGTACCCATAAAAAAACTTCAAAAAAGTAAAAAAATTACGCCAAGTACATGAAGTCAATTAAATCACAAAAAATAGAAGATAATAATAATAACAAAATAAAAAAAAGTGAAATCAAAATGAGCTGCAAGTACATAAAGGTGTTTTGTAATAATCACGGATATTTTAATAATGTGAAGATAAAATTTAACATTTAGACATTTATCTAGATGTCCGCGGCCTGGAAATTAAATACTTGGCGTGGCCAGGCAAGGTCAAGGTGTCGATGAATAAAAATGATTAAAAAACGCAAAATAATGAACGTGTATTCATATTGTCAGAGTTTTAAATTGACAAATTATGTGAAAGCTTGTGAGAGGAAAGGTATCGGTGTCGATGAATGATCTTACAATTATTTTAAAACGCAATATAATGAAAATGTACTCATACGTCTGAGTTTTAAATGGACAAATTATCTGAAAGCCTGTGAGGGGGAAGGTATGGGTATTGATGATCTGAGAATACTTTGCGTGGCCACGCCAACTATTTAACTTCCAAGCCGCGGACATCTAGATAAATGTCTAGATGTTAAATTTTATCTTCACATTATTAAAATATCCGTGATTATTACAAAACACCTTTATGTACTTGCAGCTCATTTTGATTTCACTTTTTTTTATTTTGTCATTATTATTATCTTCTATTTTTTTGTGATTTAATTGACTTCATGTACTTGGCGCAATTTTTTTACTTTTTTGAATAAACTTCATCCTCGTACGACATTAGTGACAAATCGCATGGCGTGGTTTTCGTGTGGTTTAAGGCGAGATCTTCTACCTGCGACAAGTCGCAGCGACCAGCAACGACCCCACTAGTGCAAGGAAGACGTATACATCTGTTTCTTTCTTCCACTAGTGGGGTCGCTGCCTGTCGCTGCGACCGCTCGCAGGTAGAAGATCCCGCCTTTACAGTGTCTGACTGTTCTTCTTGCGTGCCACCATCCACCTAGGCGCTTAGGAGTTCGGCGTCAAATACAATAAAATAAAAATAAAATAAAGCATCGCAATCTGTGACATATGTAACATACTAGAGATGTACCCACTATAGTCGTGTTCAGATTTATTGGCCGGTGAGTTCGGTTTCTCGAGCAGCGCGCGAGGAGAAATCAGCCACCACCACCTGACGATCGTGGATTGGCAGTCGAAGTTGTGGGAACCCCGAAGGGTATGGTGGGGTAAGGGGAACGGTGCTCGACTCCACCTGAACGATGCCGTGTATTAACTTAGCGTAATAGTAGTGTGCGTTACGAATCTATGCATAGACCAATACGAGACGAAGCTACGGCAGAATCCCGTTAGCCGCTGGCCAAGCCTTAATTCCGAGTATGAGTTTCTCGCTTCTTTCTGGCCGAAGGGGGGAGCGAGATGGAACGCTTTGCAAACCGGTTTTCCAGTGCTCAGGGCACCGTACGACGGCCAGGCGTAGCCCGAGAGAGAGCGAGAACGTAGATAAAAGGAGCACCGAGGCAGGCAAGCGGTGGGAAAATACCCCTCACGAAGCTCACCGGCCAATAAATCTGAATACGACTTTAGTTGCAGATTAGTCGGTTAAGCCGACTATCCGGTCACTGTTGTAGTCGGCGACTAGTCGGCTACTTGGGGGCCAAAACCGTAGTCGGTACATCTTTATAATATTCCCGTATGTAATATGATCCACTGCGGTCGCTAGTCTAATAAGCTGATGCGACATTAAATAAATAAAAAAATTATTTAAATTATACAATTCGAAGTCACTATAATTTTTCTATGAACAATTTCAAGAAAAATTTTGGGAGAAATGAAGTATCCAAATTTGTTGAAGAGTTGCTTTTACTTCGATTTTCTATTTTGAAATATGTACTATATCGAGTTTTTAGAACTAACAAGTCAAGCAAATTACCGGTTAGTCTTGGAAATGCCACAGTAATTGAAGAATGTGTATCAGTTTCGGTGTTACCTTGGGACCCGGAAGTCCCGGTGTTCCAGCTGGACCGGTCGGCCCAATCGGTCCTGGTGCTCCTACTTCACCCGGTGGCCCGACATCGCCTGGTGATCCTGGTCTGCCTACATCTCCAGAAAGGCCTTCGGCTCCCTGGGGACCCGGTGACCCCGGTGGGCCAGGTTCTCCTGGCTCTCCCTGTTACGTTCCAAGAGCGTTACGTCGTTACCGCTTTCTTCCGGCGAGAGCCCTCGACAAGAGTGTCTCTCGGTACTCGTTGGTTTGTGCCACAGGCGGAAGAGGGACAGGAAAGGAGCAGTGGAGAAAACTGCCGGCGATGAATACAAAAAGAAGCACACAGAAAAATATAGAGAAAGAAAGGAGGAGACGGTAGATCGTGAGAAAAAGAGATAAAAAGGTGGAGAAGGATTGCGGATAGAGACGAATAGAAAGCACGCGAAAAATTGTGCGTGGAAACAAACGGTACGACGCCGGCGCAGATATATGTATGTAAGGTGTTCCACAACAGATAATAGAAACTGAAATGAGTAGTTCTACGACCTACGTGATGCAATAAGACGAAAGTCAAGAATAGCCAAATTGTGGTGACAACTTTATCTTTTAGTTATTAACAGGGATCGGAGGACTTCGGATGATGCTGATGGAGGGGGAACACCTACAGGAGCGATGGTAATGTGTTCGTGAATTAACGCCAGCGCCAAGCAAGTCACGCCGCGGCCAACAAGCGTCGACAACCAGTGATGCCAGAATCGTGGGACGCGGGACCAAACGCTTACCCCACTATGACCTACCTTCGTCTCCCACTATGGCCTACCGTCGTCCCCCACTTTCTTCCTATCACACTGCACACAAGCATATCCCTACCCATGTCCGTGTGCTCGGCAGCCCGACAGGCAGCTCACACGGATAGTGGTAGGGATATGCTTGTGTGCAGTGTGTTGGGAAGAAAGTGGGGGACGACGGTAGGCCATAGTGGGAGACGACGGTAGGTCATAGTGGGGGTAAGCGTTTGGTCCCGCGTCCCATGATTCAGGCATCACTGTCGACAACATATTTTCCGGTTACGCTGGTTGGCCGTGGTGTCGGTTCGTCTCTCTCGTGGCGGTGGATAGCTGTGGTGGACTCCAGCTCACGGTCAGCTGAAGTCCGTCGAAGCTCGCTGCGAGGGAGTCCACCGTAGTAATATAAAAGCATGTGACGTCACATTCGCTTCGCGTTGTCGCCACTTAGCTGGCTTCCCGCTGTCGTCAATTCACGCACGCATTTACCACCGCTCCTGTAGATGTTCCCATTCCATCAGCATCAACCGGAGTCCTCCGATCCCTAGTTATTAACGTTTGGAAATTCGAGTCAGAAACGCCTTAGATACGGAAATTTGGCGACTAGTGGATCTCATTGCGTAAGTCAGTAGAGCTGTTAAACAACATAGACGCATTTAGCACTACTACTACGCGAAGTAAGATACTATCCATGCACTTTCCTTTTGACGGCAAGTGTACACGGCTCTTCTGACCTGAGCTGTGCAACGCGAGCCGCTGCTAATCGTCATATTCCCGTGTTCCAGGTGTTTCGAACTCGACTCTTCAAACAGTAATATCTGAAAAACAAAACCACCACCGCAATTTCATTTCTCTTCATTTTCGACTCATTCTGTCACGTAGAATCGCCCACTTCATTGTCTACTGTCTGTTGCCGAGCACCCTGTATATATACATTATATGCATACATACATATTTTGAACATACGTGATACATCAAAATTATATAACAAGAACTGTGTGATTTTGACTGCGGATGTAATCTTAAGGGGTTAGGCCACCTTGGACGGAGCAAAATTGCAGTGATTTTCGGCATTTTTTTAGGCAGATAATGAAATAAACAGAAAATTTAATATGAAGGCTGTTATTATACAACTCTCACCAGAAAAATCGTATTTTTTTCTTATAATATTACGGCGGTAGAGCCGTGGTACGCAAGATCTTGAGGAGTGACGTTTTCCGCGTTATTCAATCTCACAGCTATACCGTTTGACATAGAACACAAAACCACAAAGATTTATTTTCTGCATGTCTAAAACTAGAGAAGTACGTATGGAAGTCCAGAAAGATTAATTTGTCTCGAAATGGTGAACATGAGGATAAAAAGTGCATTTTTTTTATTATAAAAGTGTCAATTGCAAAAAATATGTTCAAGATAACCCAAAACCGATACGTACTTCTATAGTTTTAAGCGGGCCCTACACGATGAGATTTGTCTTGAGACATGTCTCGAGACCGGTCTCTCTGTCTTCTTCTCTCCACCTTCCCAGCACTAGACAGAGCGACCTGTCTCGAGACATGTCTCGAGACAAGTCTCATCGTGTAGGGCCCGCTTTAGGCATGTAGAAAATAAAACTTTTTAGTTTTTTACTGTAAACATCGTTCCTCATGATCTTACGTATCACGGCTCTACCGTCGCCATTTTGTAGGAAAAAATCGTATTTTTTTCGGCGAGAGTTGTACAATAACAGGCTTTCTAAAAAAATGCCCAAAATGCATGAAAGACAATGATACATTATTCGAACAATTACAATTAAAGATATAACAAGTGTATATGTATACCATTGGAAGCTAGTAAGGGGGACCGTGCGGTCTGTCCCCCGGGGATTTAAATAAAATCTGAAGCGTGGAATCAGGGGGTCGAATTGTCACATTCTGAACAATATTTTGGGCCAGTGAGTGGGAGCATAGAATGTTTGTTCGGTAAGTGGGGGAGGTCAGGATTCCGAATCTCGTCAACGGCCTATTACTTTCTTTTTTCAACACCTGCATGAAAATGTGTGTTTTTTTACGTCTGCTGAGCGGGAGCAAAATGACTAATTTCAGACGTATTCGCGTAAAGTCTATCTCCCAAGGGAAAAAGACTTTATGCGCATGCGTATTCGCAATTTCTAACTTTCCTCCCAAATAAACTGGAGTTTGACGTTACCCTATGGTATGAAGATGCAGTTGTTCGACTAATCGTTATCGATTTGTTGGAAAATAAATACACGTATTTATTAATTTTGACAGAATAAAAGAGCAATCGAACATGCATATTTTTTGCGAATCGCTGAGCAGGCTTTCAAAAACACACCTTTCATGCAGGTGTTGAAAAAAATATAATGCGTGACACGGGAGAGAAGCGATTTCGCCTCGCGTGAATTGCTTACTTCTCTCCCTTGTCACGCAATATACTATATATACATTTTATTTCGAGTATTTAAATTTCACACAACTTTATTTGTCAAATATCATAATTCTTTGACATACATATTCGCTTATACGTAATATATGGAAATGTAAGTATACATAATAGTAACACATTTATAAGCGAATATTTGTGTAAATGAATTACAATATTTATGAAATAAAGTATGTGAAATTTGTATGTTTAAAAGAGAAATTGAATATTGAAAATTCATCGGGATTCGAAGGCCAACCTTCCGCAAGTTACGCTCCCTTATGAACACTTTGAAGTTATAAACATTTTAGGGATTAATGTTAACCGTTTATAAAAACTTCTCATTAACGCGAATTGTCCTACAGAATGACATCATTCACCTTTAAATGTATTTCTCCAAATTTCGTGACAATCCCCGGGAACGAGCCGTAGGATCCCCTTGATAGATGTATGATATTTAAACAATGGGAATTGGAAGCAAAGTTCGCAAGTTGTAATTATACTATAATGTTTCACCAGTTTCATTCCAAAATTGCAACAAAAAAGTGAATGATCTACGTGTACCTACTATGAAGTAGTATAATGAGCACGTTGAAAATGATAATATTTATGCAAATGATATCTATCATTAAATTAAACGCATAAAATAGAAAACTGACTACTAAATATTAAACCTAGTGTTGATATTAAAAATATTTTTTAAATTAATATCAATCGATGGAAAATTATAAGGTATCATATTTAAGCAAAATTAAAGAAAAATCCATTTTTTATCAATATACTTTGGTTGCTGTAAACTATCTTTTTGCCAGAAACATATCGTTATGCTTACCACGCGTACAAAATTACAGATCTGTCAACCATTGGAAACACGTTCACCTTTATTGTACAAGAAACTATCACTAAGGGGAAATTATGCTAATATGAGAGCATAATCATAGAGCACGATTAGAACGCGTAAGGTAGTACGTACGTAAAAACATTCAAAGACAGATATAACACACTACAATGCTCATATAATAGGTCTACAATACTTATATTAGTATATTTAGTAGCACATTTGTATATACATTCCTCTTACTTGTGTATCGTATCTATTGTTTCATCACAGCCTATGTCAACTACCTTTTACGATATTAATTTACCATAAAGGCAGCAATGCATTGGAATATAAACCACCCAACGAATGTAGGCAAAACCAAGTTGTAGATTTGAAGGAGCAGTTTAATAGAGTCTAAAATATTTTACGACTATTCTATTTATGCGCTTTTCGGAGGGTACGCAGAAAGTGAAGACAACTTTAAAATATTCACATGTTCGTTTGATATAATGTAGTTGTTAAAGTCTGGTTTTCCATGTATGTAGGTATTGCTAAACTTTGTTTTGAGAGAAAAACTTAATATTTGCCAACTTCCAAATGTATAGGATGTTTTTAAAAAAATGCTACAGGACCGACTGTGCAGAGTGTACTTCCTAAATTGAGTAAAAAATGCTAATGGACATACATACATACATATTATGTAGATCGAAAAATCAATCTTGTCAGATTTAGAAGGGATTTTCAATGTTAACGCTTCGAACGGTGCAAGATTTTGAGAAATGCCCCTTTGTAGTCAAGCTTATCCAACCGATTGCTTTTGTCAAGAATTCCTTGCTTGGCTTGTTTTCAAAGTAAACATTCTGGGACTGTCGGACATAGCTCTTTGCAACGTTAATTTGAAAGAGACCATCCCAAAATTCTCGAAGCTCGGGGATCACTGTTGTCCAACGGTCGCTGAAAGCTCTCCGAACGCCAGGATGGTGCGTGGTTGTAGTAGAATGCGTCCGTGAGGCGTTGTTGCCATTTTAACTGTTCGCGCGAGCGCGGGTTGCAGGATGAAACATTGACCCTGTATTACAGTATTGTATCCCTATGAGCCCGGTTTGTTGCACACGATGCGGGCTTTTCGCTATCCCCACCACTTCTGTCTCACTCTTGTTCGGCGAAGGCGAGAGCGAGATGGAACGAGAGCGAGCGAAAGACACTGGAAGCGAGCAAGGGCGGTACGAGACAGATGTTGATGTTTTGTCTCGCTCCGTCTTTCGGACGCCTGACTCTCCGTCCTTTGCGTGCGCGACGGGCGTGCACGATGGTCGCGAGCACTTACGGTGAGCACGGGAACCGTTTTGCAAAATTTTGACGCAGGCCCGGCTCAAGTCTTTTCTGCGCCTTAAACTTGTCAAATTGTGCCCTTTATACATTTATTTGAGATTATTTATGACTTTATTCTGCAAAATTAGGCAACTACTGGGGCGTAAAGTTGACAAAAGGCGCAAAAGGGTCTTCACATTTTTGCCATTGTTAAAAATAATTTTTTAAATGAAATTCTACTAATTGTACTACAACGGTTTTAAACTACGAGTAAAAATTAAGAGTAAGGACATAAAGAAGCCGAATTAAATGTCTTATAATAAATGGCGGAATTTGACAAGCTCGCCAAGGGCATAAAAAAGACTCGTGCCGTGCCTGGCTATCTGATCGTCGCGCGCATGCGTCGAGCAGTCACGATTAGAGATGCAGTGCAAAAGCACTAACAGTGATTTATCACAGTGATCGCAGAATCATGATCACGGTCGTGAATGAAGTTAAATCACGACCGTGATTGTAATTTTTTTCTCGATCTTGAGTATTTTTTATAATATACTTTAGTATAGCTTGGGTTACAGTCAATGCGTGCTAATTCAGCGAATATATAGTATATACATTTATAAATAGTCAATATATATATATATACGCACTGACTTGATTGGTTAAAGTATTCACATATACATTATACTTTTTATCTAAAGTGAAGAAATATTCGTTAATTTCAATAGATCAAGAACGATTATATTGGTTCAAAATATACAACTGAGATTCTATAAGAACAATAAGGACTTGAGAATGTTTCGATAGAAATTAAAAACTGGTAGCGAGTTTTGCATTGGAAATGGCACCTTGAGCGCTCACACTCGTCGCGCACGCAAAGCGTTCCATCTCGCTTCCCTCTTCGGCCAGAAAGAAACGAACACTCGGAATTAGGGCTTTGCTCAAGATATGGGCTCAACGCCGGTCCCGCTCAGCGAGTCCTCAGGGAGACAATACTGTATCTAGTATAGACTAGTGATGAGAAAACACGTATTTTGTGATATTCTAAACTTGCCGCAATAAATGTACTCTTTATAAAGCGCGTTATTTTTTACGGTCATAATTCTAATATTCCAGTGATTTTGAGAAATTTAACTGAGCAAAATAAATGTGCACATAATTATGGCACCGTAGGTTCAAACAGAGGTTTAACGCGCAACCAAAATACTACAGACCGAAATTGAATACATAGCTCCTTTGTTATCATAATTATCAAAGTTATTGAAATTAGTCAAATTGGCAAAAGTATTAACTACTTACAAGGGAACATCACGAACTCGGAAATTCAAAAAATGCGAAAACTTCGTGAATATGTAGGGAACTTCATCCTGATTATAACACAATTTTTATTTGCTGCCCAAATTCACTCTAAGGGAGTGTAATTCACCCCTGAAAATCCGGTTATTTCCCGAGTTTGTGTTATAACTTGTCAACTGTAAAATAATTTTTTACCAAATGTTAGATCTAATTAAACGAGGTCATTTTTGTCTTGAAACATTTTTTCTATCTCTTACAGTTCGCGAGTTATAACACATAATCGGAAAAAAACAGACGAATTTTCAGGGGTTAATTTCCCCCTCTTCGAGTGAATTTGGGCAACAATAAAAAATTGCGTTATAATCAGGAGGAAATTCCCTACGTATTCACAAAGTTTCAGATTTCTTTTAATTTTCGAGTTCTGGACCTTACCTTGTTAGCGTATTTTATTTGTCAAGTGATCTTTCTAACAACAACAATAATAATAATAAAATAATAAAAATTCGACTTGATTCACCACAAATTACATAAATTATGTGATAAATGGGCGAGGTTCGGCATACCTGCTGTTTTGCAACCTAACCCCAAAATTTATCTATCAGAAATAACCTAGCGAAACAACAGAAGAGCAAGAGAGAACAATAAGTGATTATAAGATTAAAATACGCAACAAACTGTTAATTCGACGAGAAGGCATCGACCTATTTCAAATTTTGTGGACATCAATTTAATATTTAATTATATTTATATCAAGGAACTGTCCATATATTCGTAAAATAATATATAAAAAATAACATAAGTGTATATTTTTCAATGCGTATACAGATAACATAGGCAATAAATATTAGAAATAAGGTAAATGTTGAAGATATCTGTATTCTCTACATTAAAAGTTCACATTGAAAACCATATGCATTATATTGATCACATGATGAGAAATTAAAAAGGACAAAATACAGCAAAAAAACTTAAGGTTTTTAGACCTGAAGATAGAGAATACGGCCTAGATATCCCGGGTATCCTAAAATTCAGGGATATTCTGGAGCCTGCAATATCTTGATGTAAAAAAACATCGAAAAGTCCTTTACCGTATTGGGATCTAAGGCTTCTCGAAATCCGAATATTAGCGGTCGAATTTTCGGGCAGTTTAAAGCCGAGTTAGCTGAGCGGGCGAGAGCGCTGCCAGGTACGCGCAGGTGGCGCACGTGTGGATACAGGTTTACACACACATTTGAGCCAACCGCGTTAACCCATTTTCACGGTTTGAACAAGCGTAGTCGACTTTACTGTGTGCGCGGGTTTGTATCTACGCCAGCGCTGTCCCAAGGTGTGTACGCATTCACCCCGGGGTTCTTCCACTCTCGTTCGCGTTGTCAGAGATACTGCGCGACGCTAAAGACGCGACCATGAGAGACTAACGACTCCGTCGGCAAGCGAGCTCGGACATCCCATACGACGTGGGGATTAGTGACACACGCCATTACAGCTAAAGATTGGAAGGGCAAGCAGCCGCGTGAGATCACTGTTCCACGCTCAGCTGTTTCGGCTTTAAACTGCGCGACCGGAAGTTCGACCGCTAATATTCAACTGTTAATATCTCGGGAACGAAGCCTCGGATCCCAAAACGGTAAAGGACTTTTCGATGTTTTTTTGGGGGATTTTGCATGTTCCGGGAAGGACACCCATTCTAGACAGGTCCTGCAAGTATAAGCAATGAACGAATTAACCCTTTCGACCCGACATTTTTCTATCTGGATTTTATTATATTTTCTTGAAGAAATCGATTGTACTAAGTGGCGGATAGGTACTGATCAAATTTAACAGTTGTATGTCAATTTTAAAAACTGGGACACGTGTGTCCCAACAGTTTTTTTTTCAGTGGGACATATGCGACCCGGAAAAGTTGAACGGGGTTAAGCACTTCCGATCTTCTGTGTGAATGTTATATAATTTATTGTTATTATATATATATAGATATATTATACATAGATAGTATGAACGTATTTATAACATTATTACACATTACTGCTTGTGATAAAGAAACAAGAACAAAGTATGAAAATATCTAATGGGACATGTGCGTCCCGGAAACGCGTAGGCACTTCTCTATGCTCAATAAGATAAGTAAAAACATACTAATGTAAAAACTCTTAAGCGAAACAGTTATATCATACTATAAACTGAAAGGCTACGTGAAAAGAAATCAGAAATTGTTCAATTACGTGTGTAAAACATGAAATTTATATAAATGCGACTCTGCAGCCACACATTCTGCCAAAATAAAACTTATCTAGCACGTTGCTACGTTGCTTCACCTCATGATTGCCAATCAAAGATAGTAGTATATAGTCAAATTAACTAAAAAAGAATAAAACAACGCACATATGTGACACGTATTGTTCCACAGATAATCATAAACATTCACTGGGACATATGTGTCCCAAGAGGGCCGAAAGGGTTAAAGTAGACGAAATTGCAATGCCAATACAGCTTTTGGAATTAAGGAAATTACTAACACTTTCTAAAATTCTAAAATACATTTATTAAACTTTTGGGAAATTTTTACTGGTTTTGACAATGAAGAAAAAGATATGATCTTGGTATAAATAGGATAACAGATTTTTTCTGATAGGAGTTACAGTTAGTAGGTAACCATCCACTGTCGGTAGACAGCATAAATTCAGGAGAACAGTTGGTGAAGATTGTTTCCACGCACAATTTTATGTTTTGAGAGCATCGTGCAGGTGTTATGTAACACCCTATTCAAGGAGTGCAGCTGTCTGGTACCATGATTTCGCGAAGATCAGCTTTTTCGAAGTGCCTTTTACGCCTTTCAAGAATTATTCAACGAGAAAAAGAGTCCAACGTGTTTATCAAAATTACTTAATTGAAACTAAGTAATCAAACTACAGGATACGTTTCAACATATGAAAGCTCAAAAAGATTCAATGACTATTTTACATTTCTTTTATTCCATTAAATGTACTAGACAAATATGAACTACTGATTTTTGAATTTCTAGAAAGACATGTTGACAGTTTCCTTCTTGGATGAAAACAGCTTAACTGTACTTCCAAACTAATTGGCATGTACCGTATCAATTGAATTTAAAGGTCATGGTCGCAACCCACTTTAATTGTGAAACAAATCTCAATTGCGCTTTCATTGCGAAGCAAGTTTCAATTACACTAATTGTCCAACTTCAATAACAGTTGTGATCGATATGCACTGTCACTCCACAAGATGAGACTTCAAAATACTAAATCAACTGAAAATAAAAAGATGTGTGTGCTGTGGGCGCGCGTGCGCGAGCGCATACATGCATGTGTGTACATATTTTTATACATATCTATATTTATGCACAAGACAGATTTATCTATCATCGCACATTCACCTGTCGAAAGATCAAGGAATTTCGTAACAGGTGATACAATCAGAAAGGTAATGATTTTGCATAAAAGAATAAGTAGAAAATATACCATATTAAAATTGTTTACATCAGACTTCGTTTTAAAAAAACACAATCTTGAAAACTTCCATACGCACATGACTGATTAAGAATGGGTTCTACTTGTAAAAAAAATTTTTCCAAGAATAGAGTCTCCCACGATTAAATTTTACTGTACCTTTTCTGCTAATTTTTTGTTATGTAACATCATTACGTTTTCGATTGTATCACTTATGAGAAAACATTCTGAATAAAATAGACATATAACGCTACACTTAAAAAGGAGCCATATTTATAGAGTAACGTCTAAAAACACAAAAATGAACATAAAACAACATGCAACACACGTACATACGTGCACCTTTGTTCACACAGGTGCGTTTAATCTCGCGCGGTGTGCTTGGAAGTACAGAATACACAGGCATGCAGAAAGAACAGGGTCGTGCTTTTTTTTCTAGGCGTCTAACAACCTTATCTTTCCAACGTTCATCCTTCCTTTCCAATATGCACAAAAATCCACCATTAATTAAAGGTCTGTGTTAAGTCCTTTGGGTAATTTGTGATCAAAGAGCACGCCACCATTAGTATGTATACACGATGGAAAGCTCTCCTCGGTACGCCTTTTGGCTTTAAAATCAGATGAGAATACATTAAAAAATGAACTTCACCCATTCCGAGCGGGATATCTCCAATAAAAAATATCTAAATATCACTATCTAATGTAAGTACTTACATTGTTTAATGAATTATTTTATTTTAAGAATACCTAGTTTTCACGCGAAAGTATTACAGTCATTCAGTCAAATGTATTTTTCGCGACTCCGGTGTACGTCAAATTATTCCAGTACCTCACCGTAGTCGTTCCTCCATACCGAGTTTGCTACCGTTTCCCTCATCAGCAACTTTGAAATTAGGAACTTTAAATATAGTTTTTATGGAGATCCAATTCGACTTTAAGATAAAATTTCATTTGACTTAAAAATTATACTATCTGATTTCTTTCAGCGAGAGCTTCGGAGCTTTCTAACAGAATATAGCATTACGGTTTGCTATTTCATCACAAATTACTCTATAGACCGAAGATTCTCTTACACGGACGATTAAAATAATCGTGCGCTAGATAGTTGATTGTAAAATCTTATGAAAATGAAGTCAAAGTGTTTGTAAATAAGAAAACTTCATTTACTATTTTGTCTTTATTATTTTTTTAACAACACTGCATATGAATTCCAATTCAATTCATTCGTTAAATGAATAAAAGTAAACTGAAGCAACAAACTATACATCTACAGACTGGTGCAAGCTTACTGCACGGCCCTGAGGAAGAAGATATAAAAGAGTGAAACAATACTAGGTATGTAATCGTAGAATAAGAAGGTGCGAGGTAAGTAGAAATTTGTATTACAACTGACGTGCATAGAGAAACGTTTCAATACGTTTCCTGTTTTTTCTTCTAAAAAACATTTCTCGAAACTTCTCTTAGGCACGTGTTGTTCGATTCACCAAGTAAACGATGTTAAAATGAACCCACATTAGTGGATATTTTCATTAAAAATATAACTATAATGTCAATTTTAATAGAATCATAGCAGAGTAAAATATAAATTAAAGATGTATTCAATAAAGTATGAAGATATAAATGTGGAATAGTAAAAAAATATCCGTGAAACCAATTTGAATAATTTCATTTCTCTTACGTGATGCTAATACTAATAATCTTAAATTGTACAAACTCAATAGCATGTCTGCATTTAATGAATCGTATATGATCGGTAATTAATTGTCCCGCAAAATTGGTAGTGATTAAGGGGAGAGACCCCTGTAAAAAATCGGAAAAATCGATTTTTCTTTTTTTCATTTTCTGAAAGACGTGCGTTTCAAGAATTCTCTCTCCAAATTTCATGAAGAAAATCGCGAAATTGACGGAGATATAGTATTTTCTGTGAACCGGTGTCAAGCGCGCGACTGATGAGCCACGCGGAACTTTGAACGCGTTTTCCTCCGAATGACATTTATCAACCGCGTTGACAGCCTAGAGAGAAAACTATACGTCCAATTGACATGAGCAAGGGCATTTATTGTACGGAAAACCCGTCGCTATTACGTGACGATCAGTTTTTTGCAATTAACGATCTGCTTCTATTTTTTTTATCAACATTTCCCCAATTTTGTACCCCGAAAACATGATTTTTCTCAGTGGTCCGCCATTTTGTAATTTCTTGCGATTTTTACTTTTTTTGATCGTCACGTAATAGAGGTAGGCTTCTAGTTTTGTAAATATTTTTGTCTTTTTGAATTCGGATTAACCATATGGCCTGGGCACTGTCAACGCGACAAGCACGATTTTGCCGCAGCGCACATGTTGACGAAGAGTATACAGGAAACGGATTTATGAATTTGATTGAAAAAAAATTTTCTTACTCTTCGATATGTACATATTAACTATACTAAGCAATACATTGATTTACTTGCGTTGTTTGGTTGAAAAAATTCCTGAAGACACCCTTACTTTTTGGACCATTACAGTGGTTTCCCTTCTTAATCGAGCCATACTCTTATTCCAAACGGAACAGTGATTATACAAATACTTTGTATGCATGTATGAGAGTATGAAATCGAATGCTTCGAGAATCGATGATAAGAAAAGGAAAAGGAGGGAGAAGGGGCTCCGAGAGAGCAGGCGCACTTACTTTCAGTTGTATGATGGTCTGCGCTGAGATATTATGCCCTTGCTCCTGAAGTCCCTAGAAGTAGGTCAACACTACGGGTAAAAACCAAATCACTACCAGACGAAAACATAGGGGTAACGGGAATGTAGGATAACCTAATATGTATCTTATGGGGTATCTCGTTTCTCATTGCTCTTCCGAATCCAAGACATGCCCAGAGAGATACCTAAATACTGTAAATTAAAGCAAATACCATTACCAACTAAAAACCAAAGATGATAAAGTGCGACGATAACACTGGTAGAAGAGTAAGCGCTTCACTACAGAGCCGTTTTAGGCAACGAAACAAGATTTTTATTTAGAAACAATAATTCCTTTACGTTGATTTCGATCTTCTTACGAATTTCAGAGATCTTTTTATTATCTTTTAACAGTGATTTCCTTCTTTCTCAAAAGCCTCACAGACGTTATAATTTTTCGTACAAATTGTATTGCTACAAGACCATAACACCAGACATGACCAGACGTGAGGACCTTCTCGTAAATCAGATATCGTCACCCAGAACTGAGGTCTGGGGTAGGTGTACAATTTGCCATTAAACGCACGTACACAATGCAGTCAATAGGTAGTCCGTAAAACAGATCGTGCGACAGATTATAAAGCATCATTCGATCATCCCATAGAAAAGCGTCGCGTCACGTCGTGCAAGTCACACACTACGATTGTCGTTGAAACAGTAGTATTCGACCTATTGGCATGATAGATGATAAGAAAATTCATAAAGTCTGTGTCTCGTGAAATCTCACGTTGACAATAATTTTCGCTAATTATCAACTTTCGAACAGATTTGTATTAAAAAGTAAGGCCACGTTGTAAAAACATTCCACATCCATACGTTTTAAACTTTCGTTTGATCCGAAGTCTAATACTGACTGAGACAATTACATATCTACTTCAAACATTAAACTTCAGGAAAACTGTTTTCAATATTGTTACACCTGGATGCCGGAGTTTTTATTTAGAACATGTAAATTCGGTTCATAAAATACCAATTTATAATTGCATGCCGACATACAACAGATATTAATTTATCAAACCATACGAAATAGTTCTATACACCTACGGTTTACTACGAAGCCGAAATTAGATCGAAACAACTTTCAGAGATTATATGAAACGTCCAAATACATAGTTAGACAAAAAACCAGAGCAAAACGAAGCGTTTGCTGTCGAAGTAGAGTATCGTCGCACTTTAAACCAACAAGAGAACGCTACACCGAAAGCACCGCACGAGGCAACGACTAGAAGAAGGATTGCATCTAGGAGCGCGGACAGGAGACTCGGCAGAAATCGGTTTGAAAGGGGGAAAGAAAGTTGTGGACTGGTGGCAAGAACACTACCGGATATAAAGATTAAAAGGAGGAGGAGGAGAGGTGGAGGAACGAATAGTAATAGAAGAAGATTAGGAAGGAGCGGAGAAGAAGAAAACGGAAAGGCAGAAGGAGCGACAGCAGCGACGACGAGAAGAGATTTCTGAACCGCAACACGAGCCGTGTTGCCTTCCGAAGAGGCCGGTTACCTTCAGAGCGACGATTTCCGCATAGCCAAGCGTCCCGCCGCGGAGCGTCGTCACCGACCTCTTTAACCCTAATCCCTGTGCATTGACCCGTAGGCGAAAAGATGGTTTATATTGTTAATCTGTATCATCGAAGATTGATGTGTCGTCGAAAAGTATACATAGTATATATATATGTATACATAGTATATATATGTGTACATAGTATATATATATTACACCTAACGCCGCGTGGCTGTCAAAAATCCGTATAAAAACGTTCATCCAGTTTACAATTAATGCTGTTAACTAGTAGGTCTTGATGTTGCAGACTCACTCACCAAGCGAATTGCCAACTTTCCCCAATTCGCACACACTCTTTTAAAAGTAATTATTAACCACGGTCGAATTTAATTTCTATTAGCATTATTCATTACACTTATACCCATTTCATTGGACACCAATGAAGGCGAAGTCTAAATTCTTTTTGTAACTTTCGAATAGCATATTATAGCTACTCTTATACAAAAAAGAATACGTTTCCAAATCCATGGATTATTCCTATCACCGTAACTGGAGCGAATTATTCTTAATTAGTACTGTTTCACATTGCCAAGTGGAAAGGAGCATGTTTTTTTAACCATGTCTCTGAACTCGATTTACGGATTTCCTGAACTGCCACGTGGCAAATTATCAGCAAAAATCGATACGAGGCATGTTCGGCACTCTGCGTCGAGAACGTAGCTTCAGCTTCGTCGATGCACGTATGTATATTTGTATGCATATAACGGGAAACTGTAATGAGTGCAATGTCAGTTGATAGCTTACTTGCTATTAATGCTGCTAAATATTACACATTACTCAAAATTGAAGCCATTGTTCTCGATCGTCGAGCTAACGAGAAACATCGAGAATCTTCGTGCAAAAGTTTATAAAAAAATCATGGTGTATGTTTTTTTCGTTACACGCAAGTAGTATTGTTTCAACTGAAAAATTCGAACGATATATAATTTTGATATCGATGAGAATGGTTTGCATTAAGAACGTGATGCTCAATTTGAACGTACAAATTACAGCAATTAATTCAAGAGGTCTCTATTAGAAGTAGTATGCAATTTGTTACTGACTGTTAAATTAATAACTTGTAAATGAACAAAGAGAACAGGGCATGTTACTATTAATTGAAAAAAAGGGATTCTACTTTCTCACAGTTCGTATCATCGCATATATTCGATTTATGTACACCACCGACCATAAATTAACTATTATTGATCACTTCTACTTAATACTGTTATACCTTGAAATACGATAAACCAATAGATTGAAGTACCATTTAGCTATATGTATCCATGAATGATTGCTATTTCTCTGCACATAAAATGATGTTATAATGGTCATCTCGTGATACCATGACATTTTTTAACTATATGCTTTAATTCAAGCAATGAAACAGGAACAAGTGACAAAACTGGTAGTAATTATCTACCATTTTCGGTCGGAAAATACTAAACCAGAGGCAAACACTGAAATTGTTACCGTCAGATGTGAGTCTGGTTATCCCACCGACTCGCCAGCCACTCCAGCGACAAAGTTGCCGGCGATTGTTGCCCGGTCTATACGAGCCTTTAGAAACAATTGAGCGATTTCGGAGATCGTCAACTTCTTTCGCCTCGTGAAGTTGCCGGATTGGAGTGACAAATTAAGTTAAGGACCAGTGTACACGAGCGGCACGTGTCATTTTGTAGTCATTATGACGCTGCGTCCTGCGCGTCCGATACGAGCGGCAAGTATGGAATATTGTATTAATTTTGATTCCCCATCAGTTTCGATCTAACCATGGAGACGTTAGCACGTACGGAACAGAAAACGAAAATTATTCACTTGGATATTGTTTATTACAATAGGTACTTATGCGATATGGATCTCCAACAGAAAAGAAAATAATGGATTCGTCCTTTCAATAGTGCACGCCACGCCACCTTCAAGGAGCAATCAGGACTATGTTCAGTAATTAACAGGGATGCAACAAAATTGAACTATTTTCTATTTTCTTTACTACTTTAACCATTTTTTAATGAGTGTGAAATCGTTTGTCGAATTGTATCTATATACAAAGTGGAAACGTGGAATGTCAAAAAACTGATACGAGACACACTATTCCATCACTTGAAATTATTGCAGTTACATTCAGGCAAGTATAGTATTTATTTTTTTACATTGTAAACAAAAGTAGCATATTAGATTTCTTCAACAAAACAGGGTTAATGAATTAACATTAAAGGAAATAACTAATAATAATTAATAAAAGCTTAACATGATTATAGTAACAAATGAAATTAAAAGGCATAAAAAAGATTCTAAAAGCTCAAATAATTTCGAATGAAAGAGAGAATGAAATTACTCTATTAAAATTTTCTAGTGTTGGGAACTAATGAGTGGAGAAATAGCATGTCTTCATTGGATTGTTGTTTTACTTCGGCTGCGATCATAAATTTTAGAATCGTGTCTTTTAAAAATCTTTTCGGTTTGGATGCAGATTCGGGAATTTTTTAAAACATTCATAATGTAGAGGGAATGTTTCTTCAATTAAATTCAAGTATGTGTTGCACAGACGAGGAAAAAGAATCTTCTTTTGGCGATAGTTCTAACAAAATTCTTTTTGTAATTTCTTCTCTTTCCTCTTTGTGGATATTATCATTTGGTATGCTAGTTGTTGTCGCCGAACACCGTGTTATATTTAAAAACGATAACTGTTTTCCGAATATGTATTTTCATAAATTTGCTGCACTTGCAGATTTTTTCTTGTTTCCCCTCACTTCTTAAATAATTATCCTCTAAATTCTTTAATTTTGTTATTAACTTCGATGCTAGAACAAAAATAATTTGCAAACTCTTCCATAGGTATTTGGGAAGTGGCTACAATCAATCTCATTGATTTGCATTATTCGCATAAAATGGGCCAATCAACATTGTTAAGAATTAAGCGAATGGTCTGCTGCGTAATTTCGTCAACAATGAAAAAACACTGTAGGGGAGACCGGTGCAAGTTGATACGTTTTTGCGTTTTCATTTTTTTCATTTTTCTTTCAATTAATTACTTAATAACAAATATGCTAAACTATATTTTGGTCCTTCCTCTTTAATATATTGTAAATAAAAAGTTGAGAAGATACATACAAAATGAATAAAAAAATGTTATTTGGACCAAAGTAAAATGTATCAACTTACCCCACTGCGGGGCAAGTTGATACTGCTCTGGGGCATGTTGATACATCTGTAAACAAGCATATTATTTAATTAAAAAAAAAAAACCTGACTGACAGTATGTTTTAAAATAATAATCAATTTAAAAAATAAGCTATAGTAAATTTGCAGAGCGCCAAAATCGTTGTCGTCCGACACACCGACAAACACAGTACGCACTATTGTTCGGCAGGGATCTATGAGCTCCCGCTACCACTGATGGAGGGGGAAACACCTACAGGAGCGGTGGATATGGCTCTGCGTGACTGACGCAGACACAGTTAGTGATGGGATCTGAAGCGCTTCGAAGCGCTTCGAATCTATATATATGACAAAAACTTCGGAGCGCTTCGAACATGATTCAAAGCCCTTGAAAAGCCTTGGTCGGCTTCGAAGTCTAAACGGATTCGAAGTCTGTTCGACTTCGAAGTCTCGAAATTCTTGGTTCGAACCTTGGTAGGTACCCCGTGGCGAGAACAACACTCCTCAGTGCCTCACAAAATTTTATGGCCTTCGACCCTCCAAGGGGTTTGAGTACCATTAAAAAGTGAGAAATGTCTAGGATTTCCGAGTTTCTCATCAGATCTTTGCGAAAACGACGCCAATCGATTTCTTATGTTTTAATGAAACATAATGATGAAACTAACACCAAGAACGACGTAATTCTGACCATAATGAAGGAAATTCCATGAAAAATCGAATTATATCATTTGAAGCTGCCTTCGTTAAAAATATTCCCATTTACATGAAATTTGATATGATGTTCATCGGAAAAACATAAGGAATCCATCGGTGTCACTTCCATATCCATACGATAAAGAATAAAGAATTATGTTATTTCTGAAACAGGTATGAATCCTCCGGCCGACCGCAGGCTGTGGTCCGCAGCGGTTCCAGGTCGGCGCCCCGCTGTCGAGAGTGATAATGTGAAATATTCATTTTAGCGTAAGAAAAGAAATTCTTTATTCTTTATCGTATGGATATGGGAGTGACATCGATGGAATCCTTATGTTTTTCCAATGAAAATCATATCAAATTTCATGTAAATCGGACTATTTTTAACGAACTTCAAATGATATAATTCGATTTTTCATGGAATTTACTTCATTATGGTCCGAATGACGTCCTTCTTGGTTGTTAGTTTCATCGGCGAAACATAAGGAATCGATTGGCGTCGTTTTCGCACAGATCTGACGAGAAATTCGAAAATCCTAGACATTTCTCACTTTTTAAGGGTATTCAAACTTCTTGGAGGGTCGAAAGCCATAAAATTTGGTAAGGCATTGAAGAGTGTTGTCCTCGCCACGGGGTACCAGGCGGTATTCTGCAAAATATGGGTTCCAAACGTACTGAGCTTTCGAACCAAAAGATTCGAGACTTCGAAGCCCACCAAGACTTCGAAGCCGAGCAAGACTTTTCAAGACTTTTAAGCTTCGAATCATGTTTGAAGCGCTTCGAAGTAGTCGCCTGACATTCAAGACCGATTCGAAGCGCCGGGAACCGCTTCGGAGTCCCATCACTATGCACACATAACCACCGCTCCTGTAGGTGTTCCCCCCTCCATCAGTGCAGTAGAATCGCTCCTAACACAGCGCAGTAGTTATGAGTCCGTTTCTACCATTGCTTGGAATCCTTCGGACGAGAGTGAGAGAACCCGAGAACGAGCGAGAGGGAACGAAAGAACCGAAGGCAAGTTCATGTCGACTCCGACTCGGCCGCTAATGCTTTGAATGAGAAAACCGAAGAGCGTGTGAAGGGATACGAAAGAGTCTACATACGAGCGACAAACATTTTTTGCAAAATATTTTGCGATATTTTGCCGCGATTCGTTTTTTGACATAATTTCGTACCATTTTCCTAGATATAAAAAGAAAAATCAAATTAAAAGTAGTTGGGGAAAATTAATACACTGTATCAACATGCCCCAGAGAAAACTTATCTATTTACCCCACAGGAATTCATTATGTACAAACATATCTACAAAAAAATGTAGAGTATATAAACAAAATAACAAAACGTAATTCCCTTACCTTCGAAGGACTCAATGTGATGCCCAATTAATTTCAGTGATAAAATTCTCTACCCCGTCTCAAGACGGATTGGAAAGTAAACACACCTATACTCGAAGTCATGTAAGAAGGATCTTTTTCGCGCATGTAGAATGAGCTCTTCAACTGTCGCGAGGTCTCTGTTCCCCCACTTTACCACCCAGGCTTCCCTCTCTCCATGCACCGTTCCGATTCTCTTTCAAATACCGGGTAACCAAATAAAACGTGTACTCTATTAAATTTGCAGTAAAAAAAGAGACAATCAAATCCGACAAAAAGTCGAAACACGCGGTATATACAAAAGTGGCGCCACACCACTGCTTTCGGCGCAGCACGCATGCGCAGCCGAAAGACCATTGGTGGTGCCATAGCCAATGAGCGCCAACATGCGCAGAACCGGTCTAAACTTGTCGGTCGCCACAATCCTTCTTACATGACTTCAGGGGGGCCAAGCTTCCCTCTTACGAAAGGTGAAGCAGAGTTTGTAGCGCCTCCTACCGATAAGGCGCTAACTAAACTGTGAATGTGTGAATTGGTGTGAATCGGGACGTATGTGTATGTGTATACGTGTAATGCACCGCTTACTTTAAAGTATTATGTATATATAAACATGCTTAAGCATGCGTCATCCTCTATTAACCTAGTAGCTAGTAAAAGATGCCGAATGCTTAAGCATTTGCTTAAGAATAAATAGCGACTATGAATACCGGCCTAAAACCTGTCCACGGATCGTCACGCCAGCGACACGTATGCAGCAGATAGAAGGATAAACATTGAAATTGAATATTTCTTCTTTTCATAGGAAAATAAAATATATTCAATTTCTTTGTATATCCTTCTATCTGCTGCATACGCGTCACTGACGCGACGATCCATGGTCAGACGGCCTTAGAAAAGGTACACCAGGGAAAGTGAGGACGCCATTTGAAGGTTATGCTTGATGCTTCCTCGCGTTGCGCCAAATGTGGCCAAATGGCGCCAAAGCAGTGATGCCAGAATCGTGGGACGTGGGAACAAACGTTTACCCCCACCATGACCTACCGTCGTCTCCCACTATGGCCTACCGTCGTCCCCCACTTTCTTCCCATCACACTGCACACAAGCATATCCCTACCCCTGTCCGTGTGCTCGGCAGTTCGACAGGCAGCTCACACGGACAGGAGTAAAAATATGCTTGTGTGCAGTGCGGTGGGAAGAAAGTGGGGGACGCCGGTAGGGCATAGTGGGAGAGGACGGTAGGTCATAGTGGGGGTAAGCGTCCCGTCCCGTGTCCCACGATTCTGGCATCACTGCGCCAAAGTAACATTTCACCAACGTCGAAAGGTTATGTGCGTGCTCACTGATACACCTAGGTATGTGTGTGTGATGTACCTAGCGCCTCCTACCGATAAGGCGCTAACTAAACGGGAACTTCGGCCAATGAATGACGGCTTGGTCCCCCTGCATGACTTCGAGTATAGTTATTTACTTTTTCTCTATAAAAGGGAAACAGTTAAAAATGAATTGCTAACTTCAAGGTACACAGACGTACGCTAGATCGTAGTAAATAATTGAACAACAAGCTTCACATATCTCGCACACAAGGTGCTACATATACATATACAGTGTCGAGATAATTCTTCTGTATCAACCTGCCCCCTGTACCAACTTGCCCCGGTCTCCCCTATACCCCAATTTAATGAACAGATATGGTATAAAATTGCTGAAGGAACCAGCTAATTTCCCAAATTGTTTACGAGTCCTGGATGGAAAACACGTCCAAATTTTAAACGTTCAATGAGCGGATCCTTATACTGCAATTACAAAAATTTATTTTCTATTGTAATAGGTATCTGCTATAGCTGATGCCAACTATTGATTTATTTATATAGATGTTGACGCGACCAGCAAAGCAGGAGACAGTACTATTTCTGAACGCCCATATTTTTATAAAATGATACAAAATAGTAGATACATCAGGCATATCCTCTGAGAAAACATTTACAATTAAGTAGTGGAACTGAAGGACTTTGTCGCTCTCTCATCATATATTGAGACCTTATGGTGGACAATTTTTGCCTCATAACAATAATATATCAAATATTATTCAATATTTCAAAATTAATTCATCCGCATTTGGTATTCTCTCAAGTAAGTGGAGAGTGTTCCGCAAAGCAAATAATATTGATGTGCAATTTGCAATTGATAATGTAACACGTTGCTGTGTGCTTCACAATTTCGTTGAAGACCGCGATGGGTATACAGACAAAGATACGTACTCTATTAAATGTAGGTTTACATGATGTAATGAATGAGGTACCGTCTGTGTGTACTAAATTGTAAAAGAGACGAGTTTGCAAAATATTTTTTGAACGATAGTTCGAAATGGGCATGGCAAGATAATTTTGTATAAAATTATAAGGAGTTTTCTGTATTTTCTATTTTTATTGTATATATTGTATAGGGGAAAGGTGGGATAGTTGATCACAGTTTTGCTATTTTACTAAAATAATAATAATGGTTTGCTTTGTTTCTATTTAATTACTTAAGTTGTGATTCTTAGAGTATTCTCAATATACTTGTACAAATTTGAGAGTTGAAAACTAATTTTAATGACTGGATTTAAACATTTTCCGGCAGTGACGTTATGCACAAGTATCCCCCACCAAAGGGGAGACTTGATCAAAAGGTTAGGGAGACATGATCAGTGAAATTTAAGAGTAGATAACACATTAATTTTCTAAAAAATACTTATTATCTTAGTCAATAACGTGAAATAAAGCAAATATCATAAATGTATAATGAAAGTAAACTATAATTAACTTGAAGGAATTACTAAATAAATAAAACCGATGAATGACATAAAACAACATAAATGCATTCTTAAAAGACATTTCATTAGATATCATCTGATTCAGATGACGATGAAGAAAAGATTTTCCTTCTCACTTTCTTTGCTGTATTTTTCTGCTTTATTAGCCGTTTTATGGTTTTTTCTGGAGCTTTTTCATCTGTTCAAGTATCCCACCTCACATACTGATCAAGTATCCCTCAATGCACTCGATTTGAAAAAGGTAAAAAACTAAACTTACCTTAAATATTTAAATCAATCAATAAATAACATCAATAGACCAGATATGGCTGTTTTTACTTAATATATTTTAAATCGTTGAAAATGCAACATTCAGTCGAAAAGGAGGAAAAACAAGGTGACCGAAATATTTACTTTTTGGCTGTAACTAAGATCGAAGCTTCTAACTGCACTATTCTATGCTCCCGAAAGAAAACTGCAACACGAAGTGTTGCAATAACGCAAACACTACCACTATAACGTCGCAGCAGGCACAAATTGTCAATATATTAATTAAAAAACGAATGTGATCATGTATCCCCGATGATCAACTATCCCACCTTTCCCCTATATTAAATCGTATCATTATTGTGTTACCTATATTAAGGGGGCCGTCTCACCGGGCTTTGAATGTGTGCGGACGCTCACACAAGCTAAGTTAAGCGTGTACGCACACGCGTGTAGTAAACAAACCGTAAATTATAACTTTCGTCCTGGAATCGGCCAGAAAGAAGTTTTTGCGGGTACAGTTACCTTCAGTAAACATCTGTGCAGGGTGGTCTGGTGCGTTTGAACGCTAATAAGCACTGTATGTTGAAATAATAATGAATTTATACGTCACGCTGGTGCTACGTGGTTACAGACAGCGTGCGGACCAATTATGCTCAACAATGGAGGGGGAAAAACACCGACACGGGGTAGTGGTAATGGTGCGGGAACTGAAGCCAGCGTTCAGTCCACGCACACATTACCACTACCCCCTGTCGGTGTTTTTCCCCCTCCATTGTTGAGCATAATTGGTCCGCACGCTGGTTACAGTACACCATTAGCGCCCACCAACGGAGAAGCCTTGAAGCTTCATTCTGTCAGTTTTCGATTCATAAATTAATTATTATTTCAATGTACAGCGCTTATTAGCGTTCAAACACACCAGACCACCCTGCACAGATGTTTACCGAAGGTAACTGTACGCGCAAAAACTTCTTTCTGGCCGATTCCAGGACGAAAGTTGTAATTTATGGTTTGTTTAACGCGTATACGTACACGCTTAACATAGCTTGTGTGACCATCCGCACACATTCAAGGCCAGGTGAGACGGACAATAACAAAACTGAGACGGCCCCCTTAAAAATAAATGACATTAACAATTACCATAGGCCGGTATTCATAGTCGCTACTTATTCTTAAGCAAATGCTTAAGCATGCGTCATCCTCTACTAACCTAGTAGCTAGTAAAGGATGCCGAATGCTTAAGCATTTGCTTAAGAATAAGTAGCGACTATGAATACCGGCCATAGACTTTCTTTTCCTTTTCTTGTAATGTTTCAATTACTGGATTAAATTTTTAACAAATTTCTATCCACGCATCTTGCTTCTTTACTTTATCCTGGTATTCTTATATTGAAGTATTCCACACTTCCACATATCTCTTTACGCCATTACTAAATAATTCCATATTAAGCACTACTTCTATTTTGAAAAACAATTCTATTTCTTAGAATGTAAATATGACGTGAATTCCTCCAAAAACTGCGTCACGTGTGAATCTTTCCGTCATATACTTACATATGAACATACACTATACATAAAGTGACCAGATATTTTCTGCTTTAAGGGGGTCACTCAGGTGAAAATGAATTACCAGTAATTTTACAGATAAAAATTTGAAAATATTTATATCCATATTATTTTTTACGCTGAAATGAATTATGTAAGAGTTAATATAGTGCCAATTTTTTTCTAAATTTTATTCTTTAAAATTATTAAAATTATTTGATTGTAAAATCCATATCCTTATTTCTGTAGAATTGTATACAAAGACAGCAAAAAAAATTTCAGCTCGAAAACTTCATTTTTGTCCGAGTTATAACGTTTTTATGTCTTCGTGTAGTAACTAAATCGCTCCTGCTCCGTACGTTGGACCTTCTTCTTCTCCCAATGCCTGTTCTCTTCGTGATTGTGCAGTTCGTATCATTTTTTTTGCACGTTCGTATCATTCTGAGGCTTTCTGTTTATACCTGCGTACTCGTACTTTCCGACGGTTTTGAACAATTTTCAATGATTGTTCGCTCATTTGCATATGGTTGTCCGTGAATGCATGTAATATTGTTTTCGTCCATCCTTCATTATATTTAGTGACTGCTTCTGCGACTGCAGCTTCAAAAATATATTTTGAAGGAAAAATATCCTTTGGGCACTTACGCCATATCATGCTATGCAAACTTTCATTAGAATTTTGCGTAAGGCATTGTGCACAACGACGGAGCAGGAGCGTTTTGGTTACTACACGAAAACATAACAACTTTATAACTCGGACAAAAATGAAGTTTTTGAGCTGAAATTTGTTTTGCAGTCTTTGTATACAATTCTACAGAAATGACGGTATGGATTTTACAATCGAATAATTTTTTCGAAATTTTATTTTTTAAATTTTGAAAAAAAATTGTCACTATATTAACTCTTACATAATTCATTTCAGCGTAAAAAATAATATGGATATAAATATTTTCAAATTTTTATCTGCAAAATTACAGGTAGTTCATTTTCACCTGAGTGACCCCACTTAATGTGGGACAAGCGAGGAAGCAAGCTAGCAAGCAAAAAAAACAGGGATCACAGATCCGTGAGGAGATCGTTTCCGCAGTTTATTAAAGCATACTTAATACATAAATACATTGAAACGATACATAGAAACAGTAGAGAAAACAGTAACCTTGTGCGACTTCGAAAATGTAAAAGGGTACATGTCCAATGCGGGACACTTTGCGGGACACTTTTCAGTCCGGGACAAAGGGCTAAAATGCGGGACGTCTGGTCACTTTAACTATACAGTATGTTCGATTTAATCGTATATTGTCTATTATTTTTCAAACTATTGGAAAAGCGAAAAAATGTTTCATATGAAAGTTGTTTGATTTGATGGAGGAAACGTAATAGGATATTAGGATTTGCGTTTAAGCTATTATTTGCCAAGATTTCAATGTAAATGTAAGTTTTTAAAATGACGCGAGCCGCTCGCGTGCACAATGAAACTAGAAAAATTGGAAGAAAAATGTGGCTGAAAGATTGGCTTTTAGAAACACATTGTTATCAACGTATAAAGGCCCCTATAGACGATCCGATTTATCATCGTACCTTCGAATATAACGACAAATCTGACATGTCTGCGGATGTCACTAACGATTTTCAGATTGCGCGTTCGATCAGAAATGTAAAGAAATTCCCATCAGATATCGCTGACGATACCGAATCATCTCATGTGTGATGAGATTGTCCAATTAATGTCCTGAGTACCTACTATATAAAGCGTTAAGAACAAAAAGCGTGGTAACAAATTATTGATGTTTATAGTCAGATTAGTTGTTTGTGTCATTCTTAAATAATTGCACGAGTCCGTAGGGTAAAATTGTAATTCATTTATTAGATTTATTGGCGAGTATCATTGCCTGTTACAAGACACTCATTTGTCCACACTTTTCTCCTACTTCTTTTACATTTTATTGTACACAATTTCGCCTTCCATTTCAATTTCACAAAGCGAAAGGAATCAACGTTCTACGAAAGCGTTCGATTGCTTCTATCGTTTGTAGGCGACGCGTCGCGACGATGGGATCAATTTGAACGATTCGTCTGTAGGGACCTTTGTGATCAATGGTGTACAGTTTAAAGCCCGGACGAGAAAAAAGTTTATAGCTTTTGGAAAAGCATTGTATATGATCTAAACAGCATTACTTCGTGCTATTTATTATATTAACGAAACAACTACGATAAAAACATTGACAGCGTTAAATACATACGTATATTCCAATTAAGACGAATCCCAAATGCTAGGGGTGTGCGGATCGTCCCGAGGCTCGGGTTCCCGGCCCTCGGGACGGGTCGGAGAATTTCGGGCGAGGTCGGGCGGGGTCTCGATACTTTCGTATTGCTCGAGGTCCCGAAGTTTTCGGGATCCCGAGACTCGTTTCGAGCTACAAGCAAGACCGCCGTGAGCGGGAAATTTGATTTCAGGTCGACTCGGCAAAACTCGGACGCGATCGGCTCGAAAGCCAGGTATTACGAGGGGACCGAGACGGAAGGGGCTATGCTTGTAGCCCGAATCGAGTCTCGGGATCCCGAGACTGTCGGGATCTTGAGCAATACGAAAGTATCGGGATCCCGCCCGATCTCGCCCGAAAATTTCCGGCCCGTCCCGAGCCCGAAAAGTCGGGTACCCGCACACCCCTGCCAAATGCAGCTATCCGCGATAGTTTACCGATTTCTATTCGTCGACATCATTTGTAAATGGTTCGTACATCGCGTGCATATTTCAAATAAGCAGAAAATAAATTTTGTAAAAAAAAACGTACATACATCATCGCACCTCGAGATATCAAGAAGAATATAAATAAATTTTTCGGTTGAAACAAATCGTTCTTGACGCGCAGTAGGTTACGTGGAACGCGAGTAAACAATATTTTCCTTATTGAGGAAAATGCATCGCTTTACCCTCCGCGTTTCCTTTGTCGGGCGTTTCCCGCCCTTTTACATATTCTTTTTCTGTCAGTCATTTTTGAGGCTGCAGTCGTTCACGACCGCGCACCCCCAAAAAGCTAGTATAGAATTTTACGAGACTCGTCTCTAAGGGCAGCAAACGAGTGAGAAAGGTTGAGGGAAGAACGATGCGTTTTCGCATTACGTACGTCGTTTTGCAGCAGCAAAGTGCGCTCTCACGCTGTTTCAGTCTCACTAGATAACGTAGCTAGATACCTTTACTGCGGAAAAGACGTCAAAGCCTGGACTTCCCAGTTCGCCTTTCTGCCCTTTATCTCCTGATCGACCCTGTAAATGAAATACACCGTTACATTTGATGGAAAAATAGCGGATCGCCACGATAAAACTGGAAACAAAAGCATTACGTGTTTTATTAGCTTGCGATTATTTTCCCCGCGAATTTAGTTAGATAATTTTCATACCGCATCGATGCGAACCATTAGAACGTTATTCCGCAACTCGAACAAGAGTCAGTTTTATACGGATTACATATGTATATTCTGCTGTTGAGCGTAGCTGACTCAATTACGTGAAATATTTATTATCGTAAAATGTGAATTCGTATGTTTCTCTCTATTTCTCTTTACAAAGTAATGATAATTTTATTATTTTTATGCTGCTTGTGGAAAGAGATGCGGTTATAATCTTTAATCTCTTCTTATTCTTACCTGTTAACATAACAATATTAAATGAAAACTTTTTCAGCAAAACGTCGTCGAAAGTAATAACATTTAACTAAAACGATGCAAGTTTTTTATATAAAGCTCTTTGTTTTCCCGTTTTCTTTCGTGGGCAAGATTACACCTGCCTGTGTGAAATCTGACTTGTCGCATTGTCGCGAAAGACCTAAAATCGTTTACATAAACGATAGGCTTACACAAAATCTTGTAAGCCATTCAAAGCAATAATAATAGATGTAGTATGGCTAATTTCACAGTACATAGTATGCGTAAGTTAAAACATTGAAGTGCTTACATTAATCCTTTAATTTTTTAATGGTCTTTTAAACTGCTACTACGGACTCTATACATGAAATATTCTATCGATTTCTACAGAGACAAATAGGATAGTGAATAAGAATGATATTCTTTTCCTGTATGTAAATACATAAACCTATTACCTTAGCTATTACATGCAAACATAAAGAATTCCTTGTTCACTACAGTAATATTTGAGCACATATTCCAGTTAAACGCAATCGACCAATAAGTATACACATATCTGAGGGACAAACTAATTGTAAGTCCACGTTTGAGTCAAGTGGACTTTCAACCTAATCATTCGTTAAACAAATATGTCCTGATGTTTGCAACGCACTCATTTGCTACTAACCTTTCCTTTCTCTCCTTCTATTTCTATCTATGAAGTACAGAATTGTGTAATATAGGTACAGTAGTGCTTCATAAACTTTAAGGGGTCTATTGAGGAAACGTACGATTGACATCTCCACCTTGAGTTCTCTCTTCTCAGTTACACGTGTCTTGTTGAATGATGAAGCACTACTGTACATATAGCATATTTGGTAATTTTTCAAAGTCGATCAGTGCTAAAATTAACAGAAAAAAAAATGTTATCTTTACTTACAGTGAAGTTATATAATTCAACATATGTATTATTTCATGTGGTAAGTATCACAGTGAAATCTTGTTTACATTAGATTTTTCAATATTAATATTAAATCTTAGCAAATATTAAACTTTGAAAGTATTTGACAAATCTTATGGCAAACAAGAGAAATCTGTCATTCAATTTTAAAATGTTAAACGGTGCCGAGAAAAAGTACTGTGAAATTTATTCATCAAGATGCCTCTAATGAATTATTTATTACCTACACCAGAGTTGACTAACTGGCGACTCACGAGTCGCCGGGGGCCCCTCCGCCTTGCTGCCACACTGAACGTCCCCCCTCCATACCGACCAAACTCTGACGATCGCAATCGATTCCTGCTTCTTTCCTTTTCTTTTGGACTGCGATCGTCAGAGTTTGGTCGGTATGGAAGGGGGACGTTCAGCGTGGCAGCAAGGCGGAGGAGCCCCCTGACGGCTCCTGAGTCGCCAGTTATAATCGTGTTCAGATTTACTGGCCGGTGATTTCGCTTTCTCGAGCAGCGCGCGAGGAGAAATCAGCCACCACCACCTGACGATCGTGGATTGGCAGTCGAAGTTGCGGGACCCCCGAAGGGTATGGTGGGGTAAGGGGAACGGTGCTCGACTCCGCCTGAACGATGCCGTGTGGCTGTTGTTTATTCATAGCGTAATAGTAGTGTGCGTTACGAATCTATGCGTAGCCAATACGAGACGAAGCTACGGCAGAATGCCGTTAGCCGCTGGCCAAGCCTTAATTCCGAGTATGAGTTTCTCGCTTCTTTCTGGCCGAAGGGGGGAGCGAGATGGAACGCTTTGCAAACTGGTTTTCCAGTGCTCAGGGCACCGTACGACGACCAGGCGTAGCCCGAGAGAGAGCGAGAACGTAGATAAAAGGAGCACCGAGGCAGGCAAGCGGTGTGGTGGGAGAATACCCCTCACGAAACTCACCGGCCAATAAATCTGAACACGACTATAGTCAACCCTGACCTACACATTCAAAAAGTAGGGGAGACCGGGGCTAGTTGCCTAACGAGGTTAGTTGACAAATTCCATTTAATTGTTGTATTATGGAATAAATTATGCTGCGATTCGCGATATCGAAGCATATGAATGACCAGCTTGTCATTTAATGTGTCGCCGTGACAAAAACTTGCTTGTTCTGTCAGTGAGAATGAAAAATCTAAAAACGTCGGCGGGAAGTAAATATTTTTGTTTCGACTATTTATGAATTTTTGTTCACTACATACTGCTTGATGTTTTTTCATGAATGTTTTGTGGAAACGTGATACCTTGACTATAATTTACGGTATTTTATTCTATCCGGTGCGTGGAGGTTTGCACGTACGGCCCTTAACATGTTAACAATATCGGACGGGGTTACTTGACTAAGCATAGGAATACCACTAGTAATTGTATTTTTTATCCTCAAGATGCAGTGGAGACAAAGAGTTTAGCTGCTCATGTTCAGTTCCCCCACCACAAATCCTTCCAAACTCACTCCTACCAGTTTTACACCCTATCCTCCCTTAAAACTCTCAGGCCTTCCAAATAAACCATGACAAATAAGTACAAAATAATTACAGTAGCTAACACCATGATAATTAATTAAAAAAAATAACACTGTGAAGGGGTAAAAAATAAAAAAATTTATTGGTCGTAGTATACATATGTACTTACGCGTTTCGTATAGTATATTGATGGAATTGGCAGCGTATATATACGCTTTTCATATATATTGATGTACTGTGACTGCGTATATATACGTCTATATATACAAAGGGTTAAAACTGAAAAGTAATTGTCAAGTCAACTAATCCCATCATGTTTGTCAACTAACTCCGCAGCCGGGGTTTGTTGACTTATTCGTCTCACTACTCTAAATACCATAAAAACTACGACGTAGACTCAATTAAAACGATTTTAAAAATTAAGCCTGTATACCTAATGGAATTTGTAAACTTTTGGTATGCAGCAAGTCAACAAAATAATGGTGTATTCATAAAAATTAGAAACGTAAAAATATTAGTTAACTAGCCCCGGTCTCCCCTACACTCCCTCTGGAGCTTAGTATATATGAAGTAGATGTCTACGCTTTGTTGTTCACAAAATTTTGAGTTTTGTTGTTTGTCAATAAAAATATATAATACTAAACATATTACAAATATTCCCAATCTTATAAATTAAAATTTTCGTTTCATATTTCTAGATAATATTCTAAATTACCATATACACAGCAGATACAAAGAACAATATTAAGTCTGTGGACTAGGTTCTGACCGCGGTTCTGAGGGCGGACCGTGATTTCTGCGTACATAAAGACGCTGGAAAGCACTCGTCAAAACGACTCGAATGATATAATTTTTAACTTCCAGATCAGGCAGGACTTTCTCGAAAGATGTTCGTGATTTCCAACTTCCAATTAAAAGAAAGTCGTGGCAAAATCGTGTGTGATTTGAAGGAGGTCCAGTAGGAGTTTAAAGAAAAACTAACTGGTGTAAGCGATTCTCTTGCAGGTCAAGTCGTCAAATGTGTCTTCCACTTCTCATTTCAAAACCCTATTGGCATGTAACCTTTGCTAGCCTCAGCGCGCTTATACATACATATTTGGGCATCGGTTTTACTAAAGGTCCAAAACTACGATTTTTATGGTTCCAATACACTGCTACTCCCACTCCGTATCTTAACTTACAAGAGTCTCGCTTACCCGAGTTCTCCTTAATCAGATGTGACTTTGCTGTCGTTTCGTTTACTCGGAAGCTTGAAATCACGAACTTTAAGACCATTTTTCGAGACGAGCCCATCTGACTTCGAAGTTTAAAGTGATAACATTTGGCTCACATTGGTGAATCCTTTCTAACGGTAACTGAACGCAGAGAGACCGCGACACACTGGAGTCACAAGGCACTTTACCGATTTACCACGCCTTTTGGAAAAAGTATGATCTTTAAGGGGTTATACCTAGTCAGGAGGCCGAGAAGAGCCGAATGTTTGTGATTTTTTTTTGGAAAAACGGAAGCATCTATTTTTACAGAACTTTTTGCGCTTCAAGAGCAACATCTAAAGAAGATTTGGTAATTTTTTCGTAAAAAAATATTTATGTTTATAATAAAATTACAATCGATATCCAAGAAACCTTTTATAAAAAGTTGTTTTGCGGTGAGCACTGCCAATCGGAATCAGATTATCTAAAATAAAAAAAAAAGATTTCGTTAGTATATTAATGTATCTTTCGACTGACGGCGGGGGATTTTCGAAATATGAATTTAAAATAAAATGATGGCTATTTAAAGTTTGAAGGACCTGATTTTCGCGCAAAAAACGACCATTTTTCGATGATAAAATCGAAAATATACATTAAAAAAAAATCCGAACGACAGTCGATAGATTTTTACATAAAAAGTAAGCCCACAAAATTATAGAAAGATTGGTGCAGTTGTCGTTGAGATATCTTACTCACCGTTCTTAAAAAGTCTTCTTGGATGTCGTTGTATTTTTATTATAAACGTTAAATATTTTTCTACAAAAAAATTACCAAATGTTCTTTAAATGTTACTCTTTAAAGTGCAAAAACTACTGTGAAAATATATGCTTCCACTTTGTCAAAAAAAAAAATCGCAAACATTCGCTTCTTTTCGGCCTCCTGACTAGGTATAACCAGGGGTGTGCGGGTACCCGACTTTTCGGGCTCGGGACGGGCCGGAAATTTTCGGGCGAGATCGGGCGGGATCCCGATACTTTCGTATTGCTCAAGATCCCGACAGTCTCGGGATTCCGAGACTCGATTCGGGCTACAAGCATAGCCCCTTCCGTCTCGGTCCCCTCGTAATACCTGGCTTTCGAGCCGATCGCGTCCGAGTTTTGCCGAGTCGACCTGAAATCAAATTTCCCGCTCACGGCGGTCTTGCTTGTAGCCCGAAACGAGTCTCGGGATCCCGAAAACTTCGGGACCTCGAGCAATACGAAAGTATCGAGACCCCGCCCGACCTCGCCCGAAATTCTCCGACCCGTCCCGAGGGCCGGGAACCCGAGCCTCGGGACGATCCGCACACCCCTAGGTATAACCCCTTAAAGGACGACTAATGGTCGAAGGCGACCAATTGTAAGCATAGTATGTATATGTGTGTATATAATAATAAGTAAACGAGGGAAAAAGAATCTTGAAAAATGCTGGTGCTTCCAATATTTTTTTCGGGAATATAGGTATAGGTATGTGCATCAACTTTGAGATGTGTGTCCACACTCTTTACGCTACTAGTATCCAACGTTTTCCTAGTACAGTAACTGTTAAACATATAAAGAAGTGGTAGAACAAAAGTTTCATTATTTCTTATAAGGAACGCGATGGCTTAAATCAAGTGTTTCAACTATGTAACAGTTTTAGAAGCAATAAATGTGAGCTTAATTTTCTTAAATAGATCTAATATATAAATAGGTTTTTTAATATTATATGCAAGCTCAAGAGCCCAAAAGGTAGCCCAAAAATCTACGTATGTACACACCGTTTCAAATGTTTTTTATTATATTAGAAATATAGGGGAAACCTGTCCAAAACCGTATACCGGGGCAAAACCGTATACCGTGCAACGCTTCATAAACTAAGTAGTTTTCCATTTTTGTTTAAAAGTGTCAGCCAGATGCTACGTAATTATAAAAGGACCACCACCAGACAAGATTGGAACTCTGAAAATATGAAAAAGTCTATAATGAGTATAATCAATCGAAACATGGGATCAAAATTGGGTCCAATGTACAAGGTGTGGTGGATGGGTACACAAAGGTTGCACCGGTTTGGGATCTAAAGAACTCAACGATTTTCAATGCTACCGTTGTTAAATTAGACCGTATATAGCATATACGGTTTTGCCCCATAAGGTGGGCAAAACCGGAAAAAGAAGAGGTTTTGTTTTATTGTTTAATTAAGTACCCTATTTAAACTTTTAAATTATATTTTTGTTATTTTGTGTTGTTTACGAAACCCCTGAATAAATACCGTTTGCAGTACCCAATTTGTTTTATTATTTAAAAAGTTATGGACCTATAACCTTAAGTATACGGTTTTGGACAGGTTTCCCCTACCAAAGACACTCACTCGAGATGTAAGTGTTGAATACTATTTTTATAATATATGTTTGCGTATGTTCTTTCAACAAATACACTACTATGTGAAATGTGACATTAACATGAGCATCATCTCTATAAAAATCAGAAAGTACCTACTTCAAATTTTGAGCTTCCGAAAACATATGCAGGATATTTCGTAAATTACGGTACCAACGGAATAATGGTAGGTAGTTCTGCATGAGAAAATAAGTCGAAAAATGGAGTATAAGTATAAGTTTTCTGTACTTAAGGGGTAACACCACTGTAAATTTTTCGGAAAATTGATTTTTTTTTATTGGCTTAAAAGATGCTTTGAACCTTCTAGAATATGGGGAAAAACTGTATTAGTTGAAACAAATTTGTTTCCTTGAAATTTCGAGCTCCACCCCAAGCGCGTCGGACTGCTTCGAAACGACTACCGGCGTCAAATTAATAGGAAGGTATAACCTAATTTTCTACCTTTTGATTTTTAACTTCTCTAATACACAACGGATGTCGTTAGAAAGTTATTATGTTCAGATAGAAGCATTTCCAAATAAAAGTATGTTAGCGGCAACATTTAATTTCTTCATGTCTATAACACATTTCAAAACTTTAAACGCGTTTTTCTCGAAACATGATTTTTCAACACGGCACGCAGCATAACTCCAACAATTTTCATTCTTTTCATTCGACCCTTTAACAATATCTTTAAAATAACATTTTGAAGAGAAATACGTACGGGATTTTCGATAAGTTAATTTAAACATTACTTATTAACAAATGATTGCCCTCTTTTTATAGAAAATTGAACGTTTTTCATTCAAATGCTCACCAATCACACAAAAATCAATATTTTTAAAATCCCCTACGTATTTCTCTAGCTATAAACATGTAGATTTAAGCCATATTTTTTTTTTTTAAATTCAAATTTGCACCAGCTACACTGCGTGCCGCAGAGCGCTAAAACTTCAACATGCCTCATGAGAATGGCTTCAGTGCCGCCATTTTGTAATATTTCTCAATAACTTTTTTTTTTTAATAACAAAATATGTGCTTAATAACTTCCTCCAGTATAGTTATTCTATTACCTTTCCTTCCATCCAAGAAAAATTGCCAAAAAACGCTATTTTTCAAGCTGTTACAATGGTGTTACCCCTTAAATCAGGCCTGGGATTTAAGTGAACGCAGCGGCCGATTTTCAGAAGCAACGCCTCCTTTCTCCCGCCGCACATCTTGGCCCCCGCGACGGCCAAGAAGCTCGGAACGCCTCAGGCCCGTACCATATGAACCGCGCGTAGCGCGTTGATAAAACAAAAACGCATCGACAATCGTGCTCTCTGGGACGATGTGGAAACCTATTGATACAATGTCACCCTAATACGCCACGCACGGTTCACGTGGTACGGGCCTGAGACGCTCTTAGCTACTGGGCCGCCGCGGGGGCCAAGATGTGCGGCGGGAGAAAAGAGGGGTTGTCTCTGAAAATCGGCCGCTGCGTTCACTTAAATCCCAGGCCTGCCTTAAATGAATCCAGAATGATTACCTCGCGTACCCTTCAGGTGCCGAAAATAATGTTTGGTACACTCGCAACCTATCGAAAGGGTATAGCCGGTTAAGATGGTATAGCAGAGGCGGTGTTTTCTCAGAAGCGGCATATTAACGAGAGCCAATGTAACGCGCGCTCTCCCCATAACTCTCCTGTTTTCTTTTCCGTGATGGCTGCCCCCTACCAGAATACTCTTAAGGTGCGTCACACTGATGTTCGCGCAATTCACAAGCAGTATAGGTACAAATCGTACTTCTTTCACTAAAGCTTTTGCGAACATATTTAAATTTTATACAGATCCCTATTCACGAAGTGTTTACCGATGAAGACACACATTTTTACTATAAGCACGTTATACATGTACGATGAAAAAAGAAAGCTTATATAGCAATGTAACTTTTATTTATAATCGTAATATTTTAGCATCTTTCAGTGTTTCAGTTTTTAGAATTAACGTTAAATATATTTTTTAATATTGTAATACATAAATCTGTAACTTCGGTACACCTTCTACCTGTCGTATATTTTTACAGTTTATCTTTCCCTTACCCATTTACATAACTATTTATGCCCAATATGAAATAAATGTGCCTAATACAAAATGTAACTGATCATAATTCAAAATATTTAAAAAAACATTTGAATAAAACGATATTATACGTACTTATACTTCTGTCATTAAAAAATGTATGAGTTAAGATGTGTCTTCATCGGCAAACAGTTCGCGAGAAAGTGTCTATGTGTATAAGACAAAAATATGTTCGCAAGAGTTTTATTATTAGTGAGAAAACGAAAAAACACATTCACGTATATGTATTGCTTGCGAATTGCTTGTGAACTCCAGTGTGGAGGTACCATTAAGGGTTAGCATTCATTGGCTCGCTGAGCGTGAGAGAAAGGGAGGTGCACACACGCGTGCGAGAAATGCGTGTGAGCTGGGGCGTTCCCAACGGCACTTTAAACAGCGGCATATTATCCAGCGTCCACTGTACAGTAGACACTTTACAATGTAAGGCGCATAACATAGTTTCAAATGATTCGGTTTTTCCAGTTTCTTTAATTCCTATGATATTTTGCTGTACGTATAAACATTGATGATCGCATAAAACACTTATTTCATGAAGCAATTCGACGTATAAGTTACTCTGACACGGAAAAAACGACGAAAAAATCGGTTTTTAATTTTTTTAACTGCGGCGCACCAAATTGAGAAATCTGAAAAAAAATTCAGGACAATAGTAACAATGATACCTACTTACAGTAAAAATATGATTATAGTTCTGGAACTGCTTCGATACACAATCGACATTTTTCATCATTTTTTGGCGTTTTTTATTTTTCACAGCTTGATTTCTCAATTTAAAAATCTGAAATAATTCCCTAATATTTGCCCCGATAACAGATATGCCTCTGAATTTTTTCAAAATTTTTCATTCCCTGGTATAGTAGAAATTCGCCAAAAACCTGATTTTCTATTTTTACCCTTTACTACCCCCCGGGTCGAGATACAAAGTTGAAACTTGACAGAAATCATTCTTTTTTTTATAAGCTTTCGAATGACTCATCGCGATTTGAGTTTGGTTCAGGGGCACATTTGACCATCTTAACCGGCTATACCCTTTATACTCAATTTCTTCAAAAGCAAAATGAATTACGATAAGATTGTATTGTATTTTTTCTACATGGTTTTTCATGTCAAATCACTACCCTACCACTAGTAGGGGAAACTCAGACAAAATCGGATATGTACCTGGGTAAAACCGACACGTGCTATTATTTTTTAAACTTCCTCAAATTTTTCTGTGTCGTTGCAGCGACATACTGTAACCATGTGCATTATTTCATCCACAAAAGATGATCGTGTTACAAGCGTGCTTACTAAAGTTATATCGTCTTTTGTGTTTTTAAGGAGTCATATATGTTTCTCAGCGCTAAATCGTGGCCAATGTTTGCGAGTGATTCAGGGATAATCTATTAATCCGATTGGTTTGATTATTTTGTTGTTTTGTAGGTATATGTTTATATAGCTATGGTTGTATACCTCAGGTATGAGAATTGGAAAAATTTTATAAATGTGGATTTTCTCAAAACATCATTTTCCAAGCAGTGGGCATGATAACTGCCTCACCGTTCATCCCATTAACTTCATTATTTACACACATAGTCTACTTAAGATTCGTTATCCGGTGACGACGAGTTTGTTCAATTAAGTTGAACCATTTTTTATTAAGGGGAGGTTCTGGTCTAAAAGTCGATTTTTTTTTATTTCATTTTTCGAATGTTCAACCTTTTAGGAAAACGTGTTTAAAAGGATTTGTTGAAATTCGTAAAATTCCCGAAGTTATAGGCATTTGAGTAGCGGCAAATGCATGGATAACACCCGTCGATTCGGCACTTACGTAAAACTTCCAACGCGTTTTCCTCGAAACAGCATTCTCAAATCGGTGGGACCTGTATCTCCAAAAGTTATTATCCGATTCGAGTGAAACTTTTTTTATTTTGAAAAATATACTTCTGGCTAGGGGGGGGGGGCTAAAGAAAATACAAAAAGTTGAAAATTTATAATTTTCAGAGGCGATGAAAGGACGAAAAATACACGGAAAAGTGATCAAACTTGAAGTGTCGTTATTTTCTAAGAAAAATGTCACTTTTGTAATTTTTTTTTAGTCCCCCCCCCCCCTAGCCAAAAGAATAATCTTCCAAATAAAAAAAGGTTTCAGTCGAATCGGATAATAACTTTTGGAGATACAGGTCCCACCGATTTGGATCAATTTTTTGACGCCTTGACTTCAACGACTCCCCAGGGCTGTCTGCAATGATTAATTATAAAACAAAAAATATATTTCTATAATTTAAGACATCCTTAATATAATGCAAAAAGTCCCATTAAATTATATATTGTAGTTTTCCTTTAATTAATTCCTAAATATCACCTATTTTTTGGGGCTCTAGACCAGAACCTCCCCTTAACAAGCAAAAACGTACGACTTTTATAGCGACAATCACGACCCTTTTCTTCAAAGTGTTTCTATTGCCGCATTTTTTTTTTTTAAATGGCGACGTCACCGGATAACTATGATCCCAACGATTGTTAAAAAATCGGTGATTTTTGTTTCGGACCACTCGTACGGGCTGAATCATGCTCATCGTTTTGGGCGCCGCCAGAAAATATATTCTACGCCACTGACCGCGGACGTCACATTTTTAAAAATTTTGGGTAAATGTTTAGATTAGGGGAGGATTCTTCGATTTCAATGACTTTCACATATGTTGTCAAGGTCATCATTCTGAACAACATCTCCCTCTAAAGTTTTCGGCGCTCGGCTTTGGTTTACGAGATATTTGCAAAAAACTTTACTTAACACTAAGTAGGACTGCCGCCTGTTTCACAGCTGACGGTATTAGTATTGGTTTGGGCTAGATTATGGGTGGGGGGGGGGGGGGCGTAAAGCAAGAAGTCAATTCACTTTCCCGTCATCCATAGTTACCACTAAAATTATCGAGTTTAACACATACTTCGGTTCGCTACCAGGCATTACGCGCCCGCGAGCAGGCGTGCGCCCCCCGCCCTAATCTAGCCCAAAACAATACTAATACCATCGGTTATGAAACTGATTTCAATATATTATACGGAAAGTTTTTTATTAATATCTCTGAAATTAAGGCGAACCGCTGTGACGTCCCGGCCCCACCACGGTATCGC
Source organism: Andrena minutula (assembly GCA_929113495.1). Lineage (NCBI taxonomy): Eukaryota > Metazoa > Arthropoda > Insecta > Hymenoptera > Andrenidae > Andrena > Andrena minutula. Next base: position 23,812,956 of record OV815993.1, read on the forward strand.
GACATAGTGTCGACGAGCGCCACCAGAGGTTTAATCTTCTCGCTAGTCCTAATCCCAATCTTATTTCATATATATACAAGTTTCCAAATCATATCCTCTGTGTCTCCGCGTGTGTCTAGGGCAGGGGTCGTCAGCTATAGTCCTACTTGATGAGTCTTGATGAGTCTGGTCTCCCAAGACGAAGAAACGCACCTCTTCTTTTCCTCCTCGATCCTCAAAACAGGGCATAGACACTCCAATGCTTCAAGAGTGCAGAAAGATAAACGCCAGTGACGCCATCTAGCGTATACTCAGAACCCCAAAATAAGATAATAGATGACCGTTCAGATGATGGAGATATTATTCAGATAGTGTGCTGTACGTAATTATAGAACTTAATAAAATGAAGAGACCAATAGGAAAACATACAAAAATACATGATTAGTTGTTACAGTAACTATTTGTAATAACTAATTGTGTATTTCTGTACGTTTTTCTATTGGTCTCTTCATTTTATTAAGTTCTTATTCATAAAAGTGTGTTTTACGAATAGCAAAAAGTAATGAAATTGTTAAAGAATTGTTGAAAAATACATCGGGAACTCGTCAGATCGCGACATCTGCATACGGTTGCTGTTACCTGTCAGATATCGATCATGGATCGATATATCCTACATTGTTCTGTTCCCCCCTTCATTGCATTATTACTCGATGTACTACTGTGATGTATTGCTGCGATCAAAGTTCCTATTATATAAATTACATCATCATAAACACTGTATTGTGTGACCTATCCATCGCCTTCAGTATTATAATCTTAACAGGTTATGGGCCCAGGACACTTCTGCGCATAAATAATTTCTGTTGAGTGATTGTGAATCGAGAAATACGAATAAAGCTGGAGGGTCAAGAATCTAAACTAAAAGCGGTGAAAACCGAACACGCTTCGCGAGACAATTCAGTTGAAGATTGTTCACAGAAAGGTCTGGACATTGAAGGAAGTAATATGTCGAGTGGAACCAACATAAACATTGAAAAATTGAATAAAGAAAATTACGACACTTGGAAATTGCAGATGGAGGCAATATTAATTAAAAATGATCTCTGGGACTACGCGAACGGCAGGCTAGTCAGACCAGAGGCTGCAGCTGATATGTCTGCATGGGATAAAAAGGACAGTAAAGCTCGCGCTGATATTATACTAGCCATGGGTTCGAGTGAACTATGCTATGTGAAACACTGCAAAACGTCCAGAGAAGTTTGGACAAAACTAGAAGAAATCTACCACTCTAAAGGGCCTGCTAGAAAGGCCACATTACTTAAACAATTGTTGTTCACTAAATCATCAGATACGGGAAACATGACTGAGCATCTAAACGAATTTTTCAGTTGCGTGGACAAGATAAAAGAGTTAGAAATACAAGTTGCCGGCGACTTACTGTCAATATTGCTCTTGTACAATATTCCAAGCACGTATGAAAATTTTCGATGCGCTATTGAGGCTCGGGACAATTTGCCCAATCCAGACGCATTAAAAATCAAACTACTAGAAGAGGCCACAGTCAGAACAAATCCCATGGGTATTCAGGGACATCAAGAAGCACTGCAAGCACGGGATGGAAGTGAGGCACAAAATGAGAAGAAGAATCACCGAGCAACCGATAAACTGGACCGAACTCGTATGAAACCGACCTCAAGTAGGGACAAATGGAGCAAAGGCCCGAGCAGTAAAGTCGAAAGCGATAAGGCAATAGAGTATTTTTATTGCCACAAACGAGGACACAAGGCCTCCCAATGCTTGAAGAAGAAAGCAGACGAGCAAAGGGCGCAGTTGACACAACAGCACGAAGAAACTTCTAGTGATGGAGAGACCTTCCTCTCTCTCGTATACCTACCAGACCAAGAGGGAGTTCAGGTGAGCAAGTCAACTAAAGATTGCGCATTCAACACAGAAATTGACCTTCCAATCAAGTGGTGCCTGGACAGCGGTGCCACGTCGCACATGTGTTGCGACAGGAACAGTTTCCAATTCATCATACCAATGGCGGACCAGACGGTGACACTGGCCGATTGTAAGTTGGCCACCATAAAAGGGAAGGGCACGGTAGTTTTGAATACGTACATAAAAAATAGAGTTAGGAAATTGAATCTCAAGGACACGCTGTTCATACCAGATTTAAAGACAAACTTAGTTTCCGTTTCAAAGGCCGTATCCAGAGGGAACAGGATCTCTTTCGATAAAGAGGCAGCTACCATCTTGAGACAAGATGGTAAGCCGTTCTTAATTGTTAAACGTGAGGGAGATTTATATTTTTTAAATATTAAAACAGATTCAACCGCTGTGGCCAGCGAGAACAAAGTTTCAATCGAAGAATGGCACGACCATTCGGATGCTAGGTACAAAAAAATATGGTGGACGGCTTGCAAAATATGAAAATTGAGAAGATGGACACCTGCGAGATATGCCTGAGAGGAAAGCAGGCGATCAGTCCAATGCCGAAGAACTCTGATCCGAAAAACGTAGAGGTATTGGATTTAATACACTCCGACGTGTGTGGACCTATGCGCCACAAATCGATGGGTGGATCAAGGTATTTTGCTACCTTCATCGACGACAAATCCAGGTGGGTGCACGTCTATTTTCTTAAATCAAAAGATGAAGTGAAGAAGGCATTCCTGAATTTCAAAGCTCTAGTGGAAAACCATAAAACTAAAAGAATAAAAACCCTGAGAACAGATAATGGGCTGGAGTACTTAGGTAAAGATTTTACGGACGAATTAGAGAAATGCGGCATTCGCAGGGAATTCACCGTACCTCACACACCCCAACAGAACGGGGTCGCCGAAAGGATGATCGGACCCTAATCGAAATGTCGCGCTGCATGTTGATTCAATCAAGATTACCAACCCATTTTTGGGCGGAAGCCATAAACACAGCCACCTATGTCAGGAACAGATGCCCAACAGTCCACGGCAAAACGCCATATGAAATATGGCATCAGAGGAAACCGAATGTGGATCATTTCAATGTTTTTGGAGACGAGGCTTACGTATTAAGAAAGCAACCAGGAAAGGACAAATTCGACTCCAGATCGACAAGGTATACCTTCCTGGGCTACTCGGATCAATCCAAAGGATATAGATTGTGGGACTCACAAAGAAAAAGGGTGGTAACGAGTAGAGACGTGACATTTCTAAACCGAAAGAAGAACGAGGACCTTCAGGTAAAGGATATCGATGAACAATACAAGGAAAGATTCGAGTACAACTTACAGGGCAATGATGAAACCGAAAGATAGAGTGAGGATGATGTAAGAAATGAGGAACTCGATGAGGAGATTGTCGAAGACCAGGGCGATGGGAGCGTCCTTGAAGAAATTGACAAGCAGCGGGATCAAGAATCTCACCTGGAGGAGCAGACGAATAACGAACGGCAGACGCCCAAAAGGGGGCCTGGCAGACCTACTCTCATACGAACGGGAAAAAGAGGGAGACCAAAGAAAAGGTACCCAGTAATGCCGACAAATCTAGGTTCGCACAGCTGATCGAGTGTCCCAGCGAATCGACGAATGAAATTCTAGCGGGCCCTCATGCGGAAGCATGGAAGTTGGCCATGGAAAAGGAATACGAGGCCTTGGTCGAAAATGGAGTATGGGAACTGGTCAAGCGCCCAAAGCACAGAACGCCCATCGGATCGCGATGGGTACTCAAAACCAAATACAACGCCTACGGCACGATAGAACGTCGAAAGGCAAGGTTGGTGGTTCGAGGATTCACGCAAAGGCCAGGAATAGAGTTCAACGAAACGTTCGCGCCAGTCGCACGTCTGACGTCAATCAGAGCTGTAATAGCCTTGGCCGCAGAACTAAAACTGAGCTTGTATCAACTAGAAATAACCATGACGTACACCTACGGTGACTCAAACGAGGAGATTTATATGGAGCAAGCCGACCAGTTTGTTGTACCCGGAAAAGAAGACCATGTCTATCGCCTAAAAAAATCTTTATATGGTCTGAAGCAGTCTGGCAGGCAGTCGTTTCAAAAACTTGACCATTATCTAAAAGAGTTCGGCCTGAAACAAGCTGAAGCGGATCATTGTGTATATTTCATGCGAGATGCACTTAAGATACTCATCATGGCTGTCTACGTGGATGATTTAATCATCGCCACTAACAATGACCAATTTTTGTGCAGAATAAAAGAGAAACTAAAAAGGCAGTTCAAGATGAGGGACCTTAGCGAACTCAAATACTGTTTGGGTATACAATTCTCCCAAGACGGTGATTCCAAGGAAGTCACCCTGAGTCAACAAAAATACATACAAGACACGGTGAGGAAATTCGGTCTCGAGGAGGCCAAAACTGCTACTACGCCGCTGTAACCAAAGATAAAAATGAGCGAGCAAGACGAGTCTCCTGAAGTCAACCCAGTCGAATACCAATCACTGATTGGATCCTTGATGTACGCTGCCATCGCCACCAGACCTGACATAATGCACGCAGTCAGCGCCTTGAGCCGTTTCAATAGTTCCCCGAGGAAGAATCACTTGCTGTCCGCAAAAAGGGTATTGCGTTATCGCAAGGGAACCACTAATCTTAGTTTATATTTCAGAAGTACGAATAAGCCATTACTGGGATACTCGGACTCTGATTGGGGCGGGGACATTGATACTCGAGTGTCCCGTACCGGCTTCGTGTTCAAGTTGGCCGACGCCGCCATATCATGGGAGTCAAGGAGACAGCGGAGCGTGGCGATCTCGAGTACCGAGGCCGAGTATATGGCCCTAACTGAGGCCGCTCGAGAAGCCGTATATTTGCGCTAGCTATTGATGGAGTTGGGACTGCCCAAATTGGAGGAAGCGACTGCAATCTTTTGTGACAACCAGAGCGCTTCTAAGCTGGTTCAAAATCCAGTCTTCCATGCGCGCACCAAACACATGGACCAGCGATGTTCAAGGTCGCTCCCGCGGGAGATTGGGGTTCTCCCACTCTCGTCCGCGTTGTCAGGGATACCGCGTGACGCTAAAGAGGCGACCATGACAGACCAGCGTGTCCCTCGCCGAGCGAGCTCGGACGCCCGATACGACATGTGTATTAGCGCGTCGCATCCAGGCAATGCTACTACTTCCCGCAAATTTCTGAAACTAGAAATATCATAAACAAGCCTAACACGTAGGTACGAAAGTCAACGAATTAACCTGAAATGACCCATATCCAAGTGACAGGCGGCTCGCCGGACGCGGCACTAACACATATGTACATCGTGTGTAGCGTTCGAGGCCCCCCTAACCGCGAAGACGCTAGCCCGGCTAGCCCGTCATGACAGCCTTCTTAGCGTCGCGCGATCTCCTTGACGACGGAAGGCACGCTGTGCGAGAGAAAGATTGGGAGGGGAAGCAGGCGCGTGAGGGGCCCCTGAGCTGGTCAGCGCTGACATAGACATTCGCCATTATTACATACGTCAGGTTTTTCAGAAGGTATTCTAATGAATCCTAATTTGTTTTTTACTTAATAATGTCAAAGTTATGAAATTTTATTCTTAACGTCTCGATTTTGCTCCGATCTCCTCTACATGCGAAATATGAAGTCCTTGAGCGACCTTTTAATATCAAAATATACAAATAAAAAACACGGAAATATTTTTTTTTTCGTCAAATAGAAGATTTTAAGAGGGTCAGACAATATATATTTTAAAGTTAAAAAATATGGATCACCCTAATGCAGAGCATTTTAATTTTTATTTCTCAAAATGTGAGTCCCCTAATTTTTAAAACTACAGTAAAGTCTCGTTAGCTGCTCGCTGGTCGGGACCGCCGCAACGTTGAGCCCGTATCGTGAACGAAGTCCTAATTCCGAGAGTGAGTTTCTCGCTCCATTCTGGCCAAAGGGGGGAGCGAGATGGAGCGCTTTGCATGCGCGGCGAGCGTGCGCGCACGCAAAGGACGGAGTGTCAGGGGTCCGAAAGACGGAGTGAGACAAAATATCAACGCGTCGCACAGTGGAGTATTTGGCCCTAAAAGCTGACCAAAGATTTGAAAAATTTTACAGTGAGGTATATTACAGTTCGAACATTTCATTAATGATTTTGTTATATTTCGATGTGAGATCGGATGCTTCTTTTGGCGTCTTTAAAATCCGTAAAGGTTTCTCTTTATAATACGAAAAAAATGGCTGCCTACTCGTGCCATTTTGATTTTCCCAGCATTTTCTTTGTCGCAACGCACTGAGCAATCACATTGCACGTCGCGTCGCGTTTGCGATGTCCACTGCTAACCGTACTTTTATACCAGTTTATTATTACTATACGCACTGGTTGTTGTTGAAGGTTTACTGATCATGTTTAAATCTTTTATGCATCTGCTTTCGTACTAACACTCAGAATCTTACAGTAAGACACGTAATGCCAATAAACGAATAAAACCAACAGATGTGACATAAAGTCAAACATTTTGCATGCACTTTATTACCTTTTTAACAATGCATACAAATTTTATACACGGAAGAACGATAATTTCACATGCTATGCTACCGATTGGCCAGTTGTCAGAGGAAGCTGTTGAAGCCAGGAATAAACACTTTCGTTTATATAGACAGAATTTTGCAAGGAAATTTTCAAGAGAAGACTGCAACAGAGATATATTAAACCGGTTACTATTAACTTCGGACACATTAATAACTAGCTCCCGACCTAAAATACAAAAAACAACCAAGCCATTTTCACCTGTAGCGTTGCGGTTTTTAATTCCAGAGTAAGACGAGACAGATGAGAGACTTTCGTAAATGTTTAAATGTAAATGTTTTTTTGTTATGTTTCATTGTTAACTATATTAAATGATCACACTATTTCCTCACGTGAAACCCTTGTATTTCTTGATACTGTTACATGCCCTTATCGGTTCATTCCGTGCTTGCTGTCCTCGCGTCGCTTTCTTTCGCAAAGGCGATTCGGCGGAATCGCCCCGCGTGTAGCAATCGCGTTGTGCTGAGCCCGTGGCAACAGCGTTAGGGACAACGACCGCGTTCGGCCGATTCTTTCGCAAAAATCCAAGAAATAGTTAAGCAAGCGACAGCTGCCGACGGGGCAGTTATCCCCGTTCGTAGGGTTCGTCCGAGGTTCAGACCGCAATCCAGAGCCGCGGAAATAGGCATTCAATTTCGGGAGCTCGAGCTAGGTAGTCGCGACGAGCCAGCGGGCCGTCTAGAAATCGCGTCCTCACTTCGACGTTCGCACCGCGAGTCACGCTCGGCCGATAGTAATTCGTGAAAGGGTAACTCTATCCGACGCACCGAGAACGGCCTAACCGGGAGAGCCCTTGAGCGTCAATCGCGATCGACGTACGACCGCAAGGAACAGCGACGAATCGAGTCTAAGAGGTACGACGGACCCCAGTTCACCGACTTCCGTGTGCTACCCGAGAGCACAGCGAGCGACCACAACCTACGATCGGTCAGCGACATTGTAAGCGAGCGCAACACGAGTAGGAACGCGTGCCGCGCGATACAGCGAGCGACAGCCGGACGAAGCGCCGTCTCTAGGTAGCACAATTCAGTTCTGTAACAATATATTTTCACTATCGTTTTCCCCTTATCTTCCATTGTACACTCTTATTCAACCCTTAATCACCTTCCTCTCCTTGGTGAGTATAGTCAAGGCGTGCTTTAGCACTTTAACAGAGCAGCGAACCCTGCGAATCACTCTAACCGCTCGGGGTGTATCGCGAAAGTCCCTTCAGGACGTAACAATACATATGTAACTCAGAATACGAAAATCTCAATACGAGAATGACAGAATAAAATAAATCTTGTAAATAAATCAACTTGTTTCTAAATTTGTTTACGTCCTGTGCATGTTTTTGTAAAGTTCTATGAAATAATTAGATTATGTCACTTCTAACTACATTTGACTGCATTTGAACGAAAAAAATAATTTTGGCCGGCTGTTAGGACCAAATACTCCACGGCTAGCCGTAGACATCATCATCTGATTGATCTCGAATTATTTTATTGTAACACAAATATATTTTTTGAGATCAATGAAGTATTTCTGTTTTTCATTAAACAACAAAACATAATTTTGGTCAATTTTCTGCAATTGTTGGCGCCATATTGGAGCTGTCATTTTGAATTTTGATGTTTTGACATCAGATTCAAAATCAGTGACCCCAAAAATCCTTATATACCAAGTTTGGACAAATTCTAAAGCATCTAGAATTTTGGCCAGCTTTTCAGCCCGAATAATCCACTGTATTCAGACACCGTCGTCTGTCTCGTACTGTCCTCGCTCGCTCTCAGTGCCTTCGCTTGTTCTCGTTCCATCTCGCTCCCGCCTTCGCCGGACAAGAGTGAGACAGAAGTGGTGGGGATAGCGAAAAGCCCGTATCGTGTACACCAGTGAGGTCCAGGTGGGCGGTCCGGATCCATAGCGTTTTGTACGTGCCGCATGGAAGGGTGTGCTCGAAGCCAATGAAGCGGCGGGCATGCCACGGACAGGGAAAACTCTAGTAGTGTGCTCTTAGGCCCTAAAGGTAAAGTTCCATGGCTCGTGGCTCGGTTCGTGGCTTGGCTTGTCCAAGTTCGGCGAGTCGACGAACCACACACCGTGGAACTTCACCTTAAGAGTACCAGCCTACACGCACACTACTAGGTTCCCATATCCGTGGCATGCCCGCCGCTTCATTGGCTTCGAGGACTCTCTTCCACGCAGCATGTAGAAGACGCTATGGACCGCCCACCTCGACCTCACTGGTGTACACCAAACCGAGCCCGTAACGAGACTTTACTGTATCCTAGATTCGCACCGGACGTCGAAAAAAATGGTGGGATGCCCCCAGCCTAATTCGTCACATACGGAGTGAGGCAGTTGAAGCAGGCCACTCGAATAACTCACTTACTTTTGGCAATTGAAAAAAAAAATGCATCGAACCATTTCAAAAGACGAAATTGATCTTCACACCTCCTCCACGCACATCCTAATATCCGGCGGCGCCACCGAACAGAGTCGGGATGTTGACGGAAGTACTCACACATCCAACAGGTGCTTTCGAAAGCACCCGCTTCTTAGCAAAATAATTATGTTTTAGTTCAAAGCTTAGTTCAAACTTAACTGGTTCTAAAACATATTTTTTTTTATTAGGAAAAGGGTGCTCAGAACATTACAGTATGCACTCGTTATAAGCTCGTATCTACCATGCGTTGTACGCCCGGCAACTATCCCCACCATTTCTTGGAATCCTTCGGACGAGAGTGAGAGAACCCGAGAACGAGCGCGAGGCTCTTTCGTTTTCTCTCGCTTCCTCTTGGGTTTTCTCAATCGCGCCATTGGCCGCGCGGTATAGTGTCCACAACGCACCGTACCTCGATTCTATATTATAACCCCGTTCCTCGGGCTTATAACGAGTGCATATACAGTTACCACCATCAATAGGTACTATTGCCCCTTGAGAAGATGAGCCACTACCCACAAACTGAAATGTCACAGGGGCAAGGGGAATCGTCCACTCGCGTGAACCTATCTCTTCCAACACGGTTCGTGCCGTGACGTAGATGCGAGCGAAACCAATCGCGACAATCGGCGGATATGGACAGCCGCTAAGAACCGAAATGTAGGACTTCTTGGAAGGGATAAGGTGGGGCGAGTGGGCGATTCCACTTGCCCCTGTGACATTTCAGCTTGTGGGTAGTAGCTCATCTACTCATGGGGCAATAGTACACGTACACATTTGTCAAAAATGAAGGGTAAATGTAAGTTGTACTCACTTTCATCAACCAACCTGGTATAGTTACAGTTATCTAACTAAGGTCGAGTTCATATTTATTGGCCGGTGAGTTTCGTGAAGGATATTATCCCACCACACCGCTTCTCATTCTCTCTAGGACTACGCTTGGTCGTCGCGCGGTTGGGGTAGGTGTCCATGAGGTACGACACCACACAACCACACGCAGCGAAGCATCCCCACTACTTTGAATACACCGAGAAGACACGATTCCGAGCAGACTGAATGAATGAAAGCGTCTCTAAACGAAGCAAAACAAAGTATGTTTCAATGCGTAAACTGTGTCGTACCGTTTCTCGCTTGCTTTCAGTCCCTCTGACTCGCTCGCGTTCCATCTCGTTCTCGCCTTCGCAGAACAAGAGTGAGCCAGAAGTGGTGGGGATAACGCTACGCTCCTGACGTGTAGACCAAACCGAATTTTTACGTCTACGGTCCGCAAAAATTCAAGAGTTTTATTGGTCAAAACATTAAGCTAAGAATAAACAACAACTACACGACTTCGTTCAGACGGAGTCGTGCAGCGTTCCCGTTACCCCTCCATACCCTTCGGGGGCCCAGCAACTTCAACTGCCAATCCACGATCGTCAGGTGGTGGTAGCTGATTTCTCCTCGCGCGCTGCTCGCGAAACCAAACTCACCGGCCAATAAATCTGAACTCGACCTTACGTACTTTTACCGTAACATATGTATACAAATAGTGTCGTCCCCTATATAAGCCAGAATCCCCTGTTTTGTTAGAAATGCATTTCTATCCCCACAACTTGTTGTGTAGTCGTCGCGGCGAGTGTGATAGGCTAACAATGTGAATGAGCGAGAGAGCACGCGGCAGCGACAAGCCATTTTCGACAAAGATAGCGGCGGCATCGTCTTACTACTCTTACCGAAAGAAGACAGCAAAGAAGAAATGGGAGTCGAATAGCATATCGTTCCGTTAACCTCTATTAGATGTCCGTCCTGACCCCTGAGCGTCAACCTTGTAACGAGACAATACTGTACAAGTGCATACGTAATGTTGTACAGATGGGCGATCTATCGTCGTGGATTATGCCTGTCCTGTGTTGCTACGCATTCCGTGTATCTGGTCGACAGTTTTCCCAAAAGAACGCTACATACTGTGTATCATACATTTCACTAAATATGGTTGTTCATACAAACACAAATCTGTGACTCTATGAACAAATTTTACTGAGTGCTTAATGTTTTAATATAATAAGTTTTTATTAAAAGTTAAATCTTTGAGATCGAACTCAGTCTTTAAAAACAGATTAAAACCTGGTACTAAAATTTACGTCTACCGATTGGAATGTGAAGTCTATAATAGGTATTTACAGTTTAACAATAGAGATATAGGGATTTAAACTAAGAAAAACAGACATTGTACAGTAAACAAAGGATTAATAAAGAAGAAGAGTCGCTTGGTTTCAAAAAAGGGGAATAATACTTAATGTTTTACACGCAGCATATCAAATTTACGTCTTTAAATTTGTAATAAACTTACAAGAGAACATATCGAACCCGCACATGCCGCTTTTAATGAGACTCTGCAGATTTGCAGGATAGTGAAAAATATTTTACACTTTTTTCTTGTTATCAGTAATCATCCATGTTGACGGGGTGAAAATGAAAAGATCCTCTAAATTCGAGAGTCGAAAACAATTTGTCTAAAAAACTGAGCACGGGTTGGATTCATCTTTAAAAAACTCACACTTAAAACAAATTTGTCCTACGTCCTATAGTTGTCGAGATATTCCAGAAAATATGTTTTTAACTGCCAACATTAGGGGCTGTTTTCACCCCTTCAACATGGTCGATTGCTAATAACATAAAATACCTGTCAAATATTTTTCTTGCTGATTCTCACGAAAACTGGCTGTGCAGATTCGATATGTTCCTTTGCACGGTACATATGTTTTTTTTATTGAGTATTTGGTGAGTTCCCTTTTCCAATTTACCTTATACGTACTAATATAAATTACATACTAACATTTCCAGTTCTAATATTGAGAGATGGGTATATCCCATTCTTCATCATTTGACTTAAGGGGGCCGTCTCATTTTTGTTATTGTCCGTTTCACCGGACCTTGAATGTGTGCGGGCGGTCATACAAGCTAAGTTAAGCGTGTACGTACACACGTGTAGTAAACAAACCGTTTCAACTGTCTTTCGTCCTGGAATCGGCCAGAAGGAAGTTTTTGCGGGTACAGTTACCTTCAGTAAACATCTGTGCACGGTGGTCTGGTGTGTTTGAACGCTAATAAGCACTGTACATTGAAATAATAATGAATTTATGAATCGAAAACTGACAGAATGAAGCTTCAAGGCTTCTCCGTTGGTGGCGCTAATGGTGTACTGTAGCTACGTAGCACCAGCGTGACGTATAAATTCATTATTATTTCAACATACAGTGCTTATTAGCGTTCAAACGCACCAGGCCACCCTGCACAGATGTTTACTGAAGATAACTGTACCCCCAAAAACTTCCTTCTAGCCGATTCCAGGACGAAAGACGGTTGAAACGGTTTGTTTACTACACGCGTATACGTACACGCTTAACTTAGCTTGTGTGAGCGTCCGTACACATTCAAGGCCCGGTGAGACGGCCCCCTTAAATAAATCAATACGAAATCGAGTTCCAAATTAGTTTTACATTCTTAGAAACTAAAATTTTATACTCATATTTCTTATATGAATTTCAAAGTATAGAATCAGAAAATTTTTATCATGTTGGTTCCCGTGAATATTTTGTTGTACTTCTCCAGTTACCTCTTTCACATTACTGATGAGCACTCATCTTTATGGTTTATTAATCCATAATATGTGCCTACCTACATGTACTGAAATATCGAATAATACACAAATCGATACAAACAGCGATTAAATGATGTATGACGTGCAACAACACGTACTTACATTACAAATATGGTATATATTTATTACTGTCACTCAATTCAACTCCCAAACTTTGCACTTTCCTCTTCTTGCTCATACAATTTAACAGCTTCACAATCCTAGCGTTCGTACAATTTTCAAGAATAACGTTGGAATGACTACTTCTTGTTCTACCGTTTCTAAATATTTTTACTTAATCATATACTAAAGATTATATTTTACGTTAAATTAGTCAGCTTTTTTCATCAAACAATAAAAAATTCCACACAACGGGAATTATCATACACATCAAAACGGAAGACCTTCAAGAAGCTAAGGTTAACTTACCGGGTCACCTTTTGGTCCGTCCAAACCGATAGGTCCCTGAAAGAAGACAGTGGTAAGTAGAAATAGCTGATTGCCTGTCAGGATGACGGAGGAAAGTGAAAAATTGAAAAGGCTGCAGATAGCCTTTAAAACAATCATTCTCTGTGTGTGTAATATTAGGGTGGCTCTTATTTACTCTTGGTAAAATTTTTTTCAAGATTTTCTTCGGGGCACCCTCCAGAATACTTCCAAATAATTAAAAAAAATCCCTGGAAAGTTTGAGCTCGATCGGATAACGGGAAAGGGTGCCCCTGGGCCCTTAAACATTTAAATCATTATTTAACAGCTCCCGAAGTCGATTTGATATAACATCTTCCAAGTTATAGATTAAATAAAAGAATATGTCAAACAAAAGTTGTAGATCCGGACAACGAGCATCTTTTTTGTTCTATTACTTTTTCTCGCGCGACAAACGATTTTCGAAAAAAATCCGAAAAACTAAGAAAAAACTTTTTTTTTTCAAATTTTGAAAGTTTAAATGCTTCTAGAACACTTTTTATTTATGAAGGTGAACAAAAAAATTCAAATCTTTATTTTCGAGGACTATTTTTTAAAAATTTAAGGGGGGGAGCATATAACGAAATATGCAAAAAAGATAAAAAGTTTATTGTTTCTAATTTCCAGTGTTTGATATGTCATGAATGTTTCCTGAAAATGTGGAACCGAAATTCGCAAAAATATCGAAAATATAAGGTCTATATTTTCGATATTCTTTTTTTTTTAAGAAAATTCAAATATCGAAAATAAGAGCCACCCTAGTGTAATATATGTATTTGCATGTACGCGAGCTTACGTGACAACAGAGATGCTACCGAGAGTCGCAGTACCTACTGTCGTTTGCTGAGAAGAAGGTGCGCGAACGATACAAGAAGCAAGGGGGCTACTTTGCTCGCATTGACTCCCAGCACCTGTGTCCCATTCGCCCTGTTTGAATTCATCCATGTTGTCGAGTCGGCCAATTGCGACAATCTCTGCTGTACCTCTATGACTGCGTTAGAGAAAGTTGGTCTAAGGGGATTTACCAATCGCACCACCAACCACCTTCCGGTAACATCTCAGCAAACGACAGTACATGAAGATGCTTCCCAATATGCCAGCAGTGATTATTATCAGTGAATGTCATTAAAATTGGCACGAAAAGTCAGCGCGTCTTAGCAACGTAAGAGGTAACTGAATATGTATTTGCTGGAGCATCTCTAAATATGTACAGTGTAGACACTCGCTCCTTCCATCGCTAGCCTTGAGAGAAGCACAGGGTAGCAACGATTCTACGAAACATATTTCGTTCGAAATTAAATAAATTTCCTTCCCACTGTCGGTGAAGCGAGCAGGGTCTACATATTCAACAACAGCTGTGAGAATTTGGCCATCCGTAATACGTTCAAATTGTGAGAAGGGCTGGGACTATTCGAAAAATGTAATATTCGATTATTATACAAGTATTCGAATACTACGAATAAACTTCAAATATTTGCGTATTCGAATGTTATTATTCGAATATTCAAATAAGTTATTAGCTTAGAAGATTTTACCCTGACAAATTAACGAACTCAAACTGAAACTAAATAAAAGCTTGTAAAAAAATGAACCTAAAGAATTTGATTTATAATTCAACCCATACTGATTTATTCGAATAGTATTCGAATACTTAATAGTATTCGAATATTTAATAGTATTCTAATACTTGGATATTCGAATTATATTCGCCAAATAATTGAGCAACTGATGTATTCGAATACTCGAATACCGAAAAATTCAACAAATAGTCCCGGCCCTAATTGTGAACCAGGATACACAAACACTAACTTCGTTGAGGGATTATAATTAAATATAAGATGGTTGGCTGTTTCTTGCCGTTACATCCATTTTCATGGTACACATTATCTTTTTTAAGCAAAACTTTAGCAGTCGCAAAAAGCTTTGATAAAATCGTAGCTTTTTCTTTATTTATAATTCTCGCCACGCACAATAATAAACTGTAACGGCATATTGGGAAGGAAGCATTGAAATTCAGTTGCACGATTGACACGTGTATAAGTGTTAATATGATATTGTGAAAAATATAAGGGATGTATATTGAGCAAAAGAAAACAGGAACAAAGTATGTGTCGAATGTGCAAACCATTTACAGATACGTATATAGGAAGAGAAAAATTCCATGAAATGCGCAAATACAAAGTATGATTTAGTAGGTGTTATGTACGAACATGAGAGACAGTAAGTCAGCGTTGGCCACGTCGGGACATTTGCCCACGTTACTATTGGCTTTCGAGCTTCCCTTCTGCGCGGCTATGGTAAACATCATGGAGACCTTACTCCCAAATTGCCCGATGTGGTCAACGCTGCAGTAAGTGGTCACTACGTGTTAGAAATAGAGATATAGAAGAGAGAAAGAGAGAAGCCGACAGACAATGAGACAAAGGATTGGAGAGAAAATAAAAAATAATATACCGGAAAACCGTTCTTGCCCGGCGTCCCGGCCACGCCCTGTAAGAAGGGGTATAAAAAATTAAAAACTCATTTACACGGAAAGAGGGTTAAGTATTTACGCGTTCATGCAAAAGCAATTATTCCACGGACTAATCATGTTCACGATGTTATCACGAAACACATTCCCTTATGGAACGTACTACACTCATAATTGCTCCAACCAATTCGATACTGATGATGCTTCACCACACACGTGTATGTACCAATTATAATGCACTGGCGCGGCCCGTTTGTCGTAACTAAACTCTTCAGTACTACGTTTTCTGTACTTAATTTTTATAAATAATCAATAACATCTATAATGAGACAAGACGCTCCAGATGAGTTTATTTCCGATACAAAATTGATTTTCGCCTACGCGTGAAACAATATCACAAAAGTGAAGTGTCATTTACCTTCGATGCAAGAGGTTTATCTTAACAGTATAATTATTAATCATTACCATTATTCAAGTGAATTTGTTAGAGATGAATATTAATTTACTTATACTAATACCAGGCCTGGGATTTAATTGAACGCAGCGGCCGATTTTCAGAGGCAACGCCTCCTTTCTCCCGCCGCACGTCTTGGCCCCCGCGGCGGTCAAGGAGCTTGGAGCACCTCAGGCCCGTACCATATGAACCGCGCGTGGCGCGTTGACAAAAAAAAAACGCATCGACAATCGTGCTCTCTGGGATGATGTGGAAACCAATTGCTACAATGTCATCCTAATTAGGGTTAATTCGATACCACCATGGTATCGATACTTGTACTCGTTACATGAATCGGAATAGACATATCTATACTACTCGAGTATCGGTGGAAAAGTATCGATACCTTTAAATATCGGGATCGAATAGACTATTATTTTTCGTAAAGAAAATACCTATTTTTACTTCTGCATTATCCATAGTACCTAGATTCTTCCAATAAATTTCCTTTTACATTGCGAACCACTCCAAAAATAATAAGAATCAACAGAAAAAAATTGACGGTCAATATGTTTTGAACAGAAAAATATGTTTCATATATATAATACATATGTGAAGAGAGAACGTTTTGTATCGAAGGTTACAGTCTTCGTAACTAAGAAGCCACACCCACTAGAAAAAACACCGACCGACAATTTTCCTCCCTGGCCTCTTATTACGTTGACGTGATTGACGATTAAGCCATTGAGCCATTTTTTAACAATCAGCTGCGTTAATACGTAGGAATGCCAGAAATTTCCGTGTCGTAGTGGAGGAGGAACATCAACTTTGCCGCTGATTTGGTTTGATTTCATGGTGTGACATCACGCGCATGCGTGTTGTGTTTCCCCTCCACTACGAGACGGAATTTCTGGTATCTCCGTTAATACGCATTCGATTCCATTCGATCCAAGTACTTTTATTTCGATACCTCAGAAGTATCGCACGGCAAGTATCGATACCAAATATACTCGGCATCGAATCGAAAGTATCGACACTGTACTTGTATTTACTAGTATCGAAACAATCCTAATACGCCACGCGCGGTTCACGTGGAACTGGCCTGAGACGCTCTTAGCTGCTAGGCCGCCGCGGGGTCCAAGACGTGCGGCGGGAGAAAGGAGGCGTTGCCTCTGAAAATCGGCCGCTGTGTTCACTTAAGGGGGCCGTCTCACCGGGCCTTGAATGTGTGCGGACGCTCACACAAGCTAAGTTAAGCGTGTACGTATACGCGTGTAGTAAACAAACCGTTTCAACCGTCTTTCGTCCTGGAATCGGCTAGAAGGAAGTTTTTGCGAGTAGAGTTACCCTCAGTAAACATCGGTGCAGGGTGGTCTGGTGCGTTTGAACGCTAATAAGCACTGTATGTTGAAATAATAATGAATTTATACGTCACGCTGGTGCTACGTAGCTACAGTACACCATTAGCGCCACCAACGGAGAAGCCTTGAAGCTTCATTCTGTCAGTTTTCGATTCATAAATTCATTATTATTTCAATGTACAGTGCTTATTAGCGTTCAAACACACCAGACCACCCTGCACAGATGTTTACTGAAGGTAACTGTACCCGCAAAAACTTCCTTCTGGCCGATTCCAGGACGAAAGACGATTGAAACGGTTTGTTTACTACACGCGTGTACGTACACGCTTAACTTAGCTTGTGTGACCGTCCGCACACATTCAAGGTCCGGTGAGACGGACAATAACAAAAATGAGACGGCCCCCTTAAATCCCAGGCCTGTTAATACAATTAGGGGACACCGGGGCAAAGTGAACCTCGGGGTAAAATCAGCTTTCTTAATTTATTCTTTAGCAATAGAATATATTTACAAATTTTGGTGACATAATAAATCTGTGTAATACCACAATGATAATTATGCACATTTATTACGTTACCAAAATTTGCAAATATATTCTATTGCTAAATAATAAATTAAGAAAGCTCATTTTACCACGAGGTTCACTTTGCCCCGGTGTCCCCTACTCTGAGGAATAAGTAATAAATAATTTATTTGTGTGCAACAAAAGTGTGCTTGAGCTTCATATAAACCAGGCAACAATCGCGGGAAACATGTAGCCAGCGAGTTGCCAACAGCTTTGCGGGAGCAACCTGTGTTTGTCAACTCGTCCACTTAAGGAGGTTCGATACCGCAGACAAAATAGTAAGAAATCTTTGAAAAGTGTTTTAATCTAATGTTCAAAGTGACGTCCGCATTGTGTGAAAATTTCAAGTCGATTGACTGCACGGTTTTTGAGAAAATGGAAATCAAATTTGCGCTCTTATACACGGACTGTTATGGGAGAAGCGATAAAATTTCTATAAAATGCTACACCGAGCCCTTAAAAATAGTGACTAAGTCCGAAAAAATGTTGCAATAGAAAACTTAAGTATTCCTATGAAATTCCCCCCAAAAAAATCGGTCATATAGCGTCCGGGTTATTAGATAATTGAATAAATAAACAGCAGTGTGCTCGTATTTTGGGAACTGCCTGAAGGAACTGTTTGAAACGTAGCAACGCTGTACGTCGCGTAGTCATCTATAGGTACAATGTACACTTGTACAAAGCATACAGTAAAAATTGATAAAAACACTACCAAGCTGTAAACATGTATTTAGTAATTTGTTGCAAGCTGGTACGAACGCATAAAAGGACACTACAAGTGTGAGATGGAAAGAGAAAGAAGGATGGACGCAAAGCGACGTTGCCGCATTTCACTCGCATATTTTACACTACTTGTAATGAAAATATTGTGTTTCTAGGTGCATTAAACATACTTTTTGTTTAATTGAATTCCAAAACAAAATATGTAGCAATAATTTGATTGGGAATAGACATGTATATAACATTTTTGTCTACATAATTTTTTTACCTAAGATTGGTATCACTGCAGAGCTCCCATGTATAAGCATAGGCTTACCCATCTCGCTACCTGCCCCGAAGTGAGGTATGGAACCTCCTTAAGATTAAGGATTCAAGGTACGAATATACCGAGCTTGAGTCGGTCAGATTGGCAACATTTCTGTGGGATACAGCAACTCGAGCATTACTCCAAACAGTCTTCTAGAAATCACTGTTGGGCTCTGGGATCCGAAGAACTGGGTACAAGTTGAGGGTGAGCAAAATCGCTGGAGTGTCGAACGGCACAACATGAAAGGATGTTGCTTGTATCCAGGTTTCCCATTTCGGATGGGAAAGATCATCGAGTCTCTGGCAACATCAATATGCATATTAATTCACTGGCGCGGCGCGCACAAGCTATTCCACATCGACTCGATCACTTCTTTCCCTCGGTGTTAGGGATTTTGATGATATTGAAATATATTGTAGTCCATATGAAATTAGGATGATTTTGTAGGTGATGACGTGGGTGTAAGTGCAAATCAACTCCGTGCATACATGCACTGGACGTGAATTGATTGAAATCTATCAGAATGTTGGTATGTCCATTCTTGAGCGTTACAAGGAAAATGAAACTATTGTGGGGTCTCTACGCCTCGCTGGTTCCTGGGTAAGGAGACGGCCACCTGGGGACCCTCTGCGCGGTGGTGTCAACCGACCCCTACTTACCAATTTCCAAATCATGGAAAAATACCGAACGAAGGTAGGGAGAAACAGATGCTTTACTACTTTACAACATTCAGACTGGACACTCCGGCTCCAGGGTTAAGTATTTGCCGCGAATACGCTCGACTCCGCTTCCCTCGGACCCATCAGGTGCGCGTTCGTGCCGCATGTAGGCACACCTCACAGTTAGGCCCGCTGCACACATGCGTTTTTTTTACCGTGCGATACTTTTGCGTTGCCGGAATTATGGTTTAGGAAAACGGCGTACACATGCGTTTTTTAGACGTGCGGCGGCTTCTTGGCGTCCGTCGCCGCAAATAAATGAACATCGCCTAATTTAATTTATGGTACTTCAAACCGCAATTACGTTGCCGTACCATCGCCGCACGTTACAAAATCGGATGTGTGCAGCGGGCCTAAGTCTTCATTTTGCTGGTTTCGAATTTGTTTAAAAAATACAGACCGTCAAAGTTTGCAATATTTGCCTATTACTCCCGAAGCCGTGATGTTCTTATGAATTTTTGTCTCAGGAATGATTTATCTATTCAGTTCATTCTTCTTTTCCTTTAATCTCGAAGGTTTGGCCTACTTCAGGGGGTAGGTCACCCTCGAACAGGCCTTTTTTTAAACGCAAATTGTAAAGTGATAAATAACAATAGAGACAATGGCCGGTATTCATAGTCGCTACTTATTCTGAAGCAAATGCTAAAGTATGCGGCATCCTCTACTAACCGAGTAGCAAGTAAAGGATGACGAATGATTAAGCATTTGCTTAAGAATAAGTAGCGACTATGAATACCGGCCAATGTTTTTTTCTAGTTTCAGTCGTTATTCTAGTTTTAACGCAAAACAAGAAAAGTCTAAATATCTCTATGTATATAAAGCTTATGAGTAAAAACGTAAAGGCGTGTACGCGATGCACCGTTTGATGGTGTACATCAGGGCTCTCGAGGGTCGCTTACGCGTAAGTTCGGGGTTCTCCCACTCTCGTCCGCGTTGTCATGCCGGGTTTACACCAAGGCAAACACGAACAAAAACATTGTTCGCGAACGTGTTCGTCTGTTCTTGCAGTGTCCACACCGCCGCAAACATGAACAAAACTCATTGTACGAATCGTATGTGAACGTTTTGTTCTATTTGCGGCGGTGTGGACACGGCAAGAACAGACGAAAACGTTCGCGAACAATGTTTTTGTTCGTGTTCGCCTTGGTGTAAACCCGGCATCAGAGATACCGCGCGACTTTTCGTAGCGTCATGTGGTCTCCTTGACAAGGGAAGGCACGCTGCGCGAAAAAAAAGATTGGAAGGGGAAACAGGCGCTTGAGGGGCCCCTACGCTGGAGAGCCCTGGTGTACATAAAATCTCGAAAACCGCTCCAACGATTTGGATGAAAATTTAACACGAAGTTGCTGTCTGGTACGAAAGAGAGAATCATGTCCGCAAGCCACTATGAGCCCGCCGCCAGCCCCGTTCGTCGGGCTCATGACGGGGGATTACTGTAATATGATAATTATTTAGAACTTTTCTGTCCACCGATTTCAATGATTTTCGGATATGTTATTGAGGCCATGATTTTGAACAACTTTTTCCTATACATGTTTCCGCTGCCCGACCTCCGTTTCCAAGATACGTATTCGCGAAAGACTTCTGCTGCTACTACAATGCATTCTGCTGTATACCTACCTTTAGTACGCGTCCGTGGCAGCGTCTGCGCCAGAATGGGACAAAACAAATGACGAAGCTGACCTTTGTTTCGGAGATATTTGGGAAAAACTTCTTTTGACTTATTTCGGCGCAACGCATTCGACATTCCAACTTGTCACAGCTATTAGTATTGGTTGGGACTAGATCAGTGCGGAGGGCGCGCGCCTGCGAGCGGGCGCGTAAAGCATGGTAGCAAACCGATGTGAGTTGGGGTGTTGACGGGAGTCCCCACACTCCCAAAGTCGGATCCGGAATTAAATGCGTATACGTTGAGCAGGCTGAGCGCGCATGAATGACGTATGCGGAGGGGTTGAAAGTGCCATGTGTCTTTCGTCACCAACTTCTGTGCTTAGCTTATTGTTAGCCCACTCCGCAGTCGTAAAGATGGTATCAAAGGTATTGAAATTCAAGCGCTTGTTTATACTCCAGAGGTAAGGGATCCGTGTTTATTTTGAAGAAAGGACGACGCTGGCGGAACCACGCGCCATCAGCGGACTACCCCTTTTATCCTGCGTCCCTCCACAAAGCGTATTGCCGTTCCCCGCGAGTAATCTCGTGTGATTTTTTAATACAACAGCGAGTCGGTCAAGTTGTATGAATTGAGAACAATACAGGGTGTAGTGAAGAAAAGAAAAACAAATTATTCATTAAAATAGAGCTTTAAACTCTATCATATGATAAATACGTTATATTGTTAAAAATGTAATTTTTTTATTTTTCATTAACTGATTATGGCAATAATACCAATGGATTAAATGCATTCATATAGATCATGGCTGCACATGGTGTTCTTTTGAGCGCCTAGCGGCAAGCAATCAGCCGTCCGTCGAGCTGTCGTAGTGTACAGCGTATTGTAGGTGCTAATCCAAACGACTTGAATTCAGCCACTCGCGTTCTTTACGAAAACGACAAAAAACCGCTTTGAAACACACTACTGCAGTTCTCCTCACTGATTCTACCCTTAGCAACGGGACAGCTCGACGGACGGCTGGTTGTTCGTTGCTAGGCGCTGAAAACAGCATCCCGTGCAAACCTGACATAGATCCATCCTTCATGATTAAAAAAAAAGACAAGTTCATGCCTTCAATAATTTGGGTCATTAAAATTCATTTCTGAAACCGTTACGTAGAAATCATTGAAAACAGGAAACTTTGATAATTTGTATTTTTTAAACAATTTCGAATCTGGAAAAATGAGGACTTAGCCTTGTCTAATATCATATGGGCTACAATATATTTCAATAGTATCGTGAAAAATCAGAGGCATTGAGGATTTCAGAAAAGTATCTCATTTGTTTCTATCTTTCACGCTGAGCGCAATGCACTCCAACCTCCTTTTGATGTGTGGAAGAAAACCAACAACGGTCGGCTCAGGCCACATGCCTTCATTGGCATTCGCGAGTCGGGCCGCATGCGTCGAGTCACCACGAATGACACGTCCACAGTAGCATATGCGTCCACGCTCACCTTTTCGGACGTAGAAGCATGCCACCCTGGCTACCGTTTCTCCCGTCAATATCAGAATATTCGTGCGCGGTCAGCCTTGCTCAGCATGTACTCATTCAAGTCTGGATCCGGCTCAACAGATGCTCTCGAAGGCATCCTCTTCCTTGCAAAAAAATTATGTTTTAGAACCAGAGTCATCCTAATATCCGGCGCCGTCGATACCGCCGAACGGAGTCAGGGTGTTGACGGGCATCCCCAAGTTTCTGGTTCAAATCTCTAAACTCACATCGTTCCCTACTATGCTTTATGCGCCCACGATCGGGCGCGCCCCCCTGCATTAGTCTAGCCCCAACCAATACTAATACCCGGGACGAGTTGGAAAGTGGAATGCGTTTCGTCGGAATAAATCCACAGAAGGTTTTTCCAAATATCTCGGAGACGGAGGTCAGGAGACGGTAACATGTATACGAAAATGTTGTTCGGAATCGTGTCCCCGACAACACATTAAAAAATCATTGAAATCGGCGAGGACAGAACATTTCTAAATAATTACCAATATTATTTAATTCAAGTCGAAAACTTATTTTTGGAACATGGAAAATTATGAACAAAGTTTCATTTTGGAAGTTTCTCCTCGAAGGTTGGGTGTCTAAAAACTTAGAAAAAAATATGACCACACTCCTTGAAATTCAACCTACAAAATATGGTCCTTCTTGAGATAGAGTTTTTCAAATTAACGTCGCAATGTAAATTTGGAATTTTTTTATTGGTTCTCGAGAATCGTTGACATCCAATTTCGGGTAGATTGCTGTATCTTACCGAGATGTTGCCAAGTCGCTGAATACATGTTTCCAACAATTGTTGCCCGATTTATACATATGCCTGTTTAACAAACTTTAAGTTCTTACACTGTTTTAACAGACAAGAACAATTCACGACTTTCGAAACACTTATCTTCGTTTATCCATCAATTTATTCGTGAATAGGCTAGCCGTTATTGCTTGAAAATGTTTCCTCTTTATTCCGAGATCATTTACAAATCATTTACAAATAGTTTTATTTGAGTATAACCATGCACATACTGTGTGCACCGCCAGTTACGGCAGTTACGAATTCGAGCAGATTATGTATGTACCGTCATTGAAATTCATCATGCTTCGAACTACACTCTAAGATACGTGATAGTCAGGGGTAGAGAAATAGTGAAATCGTAAATTCGACAATTGACAATATGTTGTTATTGAGGCAAAAGTAACGCAGAGACGTATAGGACATTTCGCTTGGTCGGATCCGTGCATCCTGCAATGCGGTAAATGGTAACTGATTCAGAGTTGGAATACTTCTGACGATCCGGTGCGAGAAGCAGCCTCTAAAGGCCGCCACACACGGTCCGGCCGGCCTGTCAGTTTGACCTGCATAGGCCGACCGGACGCCGCACAGTGGTTGAGATAGAGATAGTTAGTGACATTCGTGTTGTATAACTTCTAAACTATAAAAGATATCGGAATGGCGCCAAAAACATAAAATGGAAAAATTATTCCATTCTAATGATTTATAATTGAATATATTGCACGTTCATTTAATGCTTTTTTCATTTTTCATCTTAATTGTTATAAAAAAATTCGAAAACTGTTTATTTAGAAGTTTGTTCAATGCATTTTAAGCGTTTAAATCGCTTGTTGGGGAAAATTTTAGTTTTCGATTATAAGGAAAAACCAAATAGTACTATTAGAAATTGTGACGAAATCTACAGTTTAGTTAAACATTATTATTTATTTCTTATTAATTTATTTAACGGATTTATTCATTTCAGCGTATTAAGAAATTCTTTATTCTTTATTGTATCGACATGGAAGTGATACCGATGGATTTCTTATGTTTTTCCGATGAATATCATACCAAATTTCATGTAAATCGGATTATTTTTTAACAAATTCAGCTTGAAATTATATAATCCGATTTTTCAGGGAATTTCCTTCATTATGATCCGAATTATGTCGTTCTTGGTGTTGGTTTCATCGGCGAAACATAAGGAATCGATAGACGTCGTTTTCGTAAAGATCTGATGAGAAATGCGGAAAACCTGGACATTTCTGACTTTTTAGTGGTATTCCAACCTTTCCGAAAGTCAAGAGCCATCAAATTCGATGAGGTACTGAGGGGTCTTGTCCTCGCGACAGGGTACCAGGCGGCATCTCTTTGACAGGTGTTGCTGGACAATTACCCTGTAGTACAGTGATGAGCAACCCGCGTTCCGCGGGCCACATGTGGCCCACCTGAACATCGCTGCGTGGCCCACCTGAACATCGTCATATCGGATTTTTCACGAACGAGCTTGATAATATTAGGTGCGATATTTGTAATTTATACTTCTTTTAGGTATAAATATCAAACCTAATATTGTCAAGCTCGTTGATGAAAAACAGAGTCAAGTATCTCATTAATTAAATTTCAGTGGTTATTTACGTTCATTTAATTCGAAAAATATAGGTACATATATCTGTTTAGAATTTAGATTATAATATGTATATATATTGCTAATAAACAGTACATCAAAGTTAAAAAAAAAACGTTTTATTGTAAATCAATGTCAGAAATAACAAATTTAGCCCATAAATTAAAATTCTTGGATTAGTTATATTTATGTATTTAATATTGTGGCCCGCGTAGAGAAGTAGGTTTCCACTTGTGGCCCACTTCTGACAAAAGGTTGCTCATCACTGCTGTAGTATACATTCAGTAGGTTTCGGTAGGAGAAAGTTTACTTCTCCTGCGCAATCCAGACTGTGTAGGCCGGCCGGAGCAAATTCGAAAAACGATTCGGTCGGCCTGGGGCCGCGGCCAGATCGGAACCAAACGCCACTTAAGACTCCCTATTCTCCCTAATACCAAGTTCCTATGTGTGGAAAGTATATTTCTAGCGATCGTAGTCAGTTTAAACAGAGACTCGTGGCTCGCGACAGCTAAAGATTGAAGGACAGAGAGTGTTTAGAGTAGTGGAGACCAAACGTTTGCCTGACATATGATACCGAGGAAGGGACCTCGGAACCCTCGACCACAGGAATGTCAGAAAAATTGTTGACTTACGCATTTCTCATCAGATCTTTGCGAAAACGAGGCCAAGTGATTCCTTATGTTTCGCCGATGAAAGTGACCCCAATAACGACGTAATTCGGAAAATAATGAAGGGAATTTCATGAAAAATTCATTTCCATAACCTGAAGCTAATTTCGTTAATAGTCCGATTTACATGAAATTAGGTATGATTTTCATCGGAAAGACATAGAGAATCCATCGGCACAATCTGGCCTGCGCAGGCCGACACTGACAGGCCGGCCGGACCGTGTGTGGCCGCCTTTATCCAATGATCCTTCGAAGCTACTGGTACTGACACTCGAAACATGTTTACTTTTACGCCTGTCCGATTTACGACATCACTAAAATTCTACGACTGATTATGCACTGCACGAGCGAGCATGTCGGGTGCACTACGGGAGAAGGACTATCATTCTGTGACAGAAGAACGGATGTACTCACCTGAGGGCCTGGTTCCCCGGGATCACCTTTCTTCCCTTTTTTCCCTCTTTTTCCGGGAAGACCTGGCTCACCGGGAGGACCTATGACACAAACAAATAATAAGTCGATACGCAACCAAAGTTGTGTAGAATTACAATTGAATTACTCCATGAATTATAATTCAATTACATCGTATTCAATTACATCGCAATTCGTAATTGCAATTGAAGTACAGTAATTCTTCGTTAGTGTCGCATTTTTACCATGCGTTATAATCCCGCTCACTATCCCCACCATTTCTTGGAATCATTCGGTCTATAGTGAGAGAACGAAAGAGACGACGACAACTTCATGTCAATTGTTTCGTTCCCTCTCGCTCGGCTCTGGGGTTTTCTCACTCGCGGCATCGGCTGCACGGAATAGTCTTAGAGCATATACTACTCTAAGGAAATAGTGTCCGCATCGCGTTAGAATCGCGCCGCCAGCCCCGTTCGTCGGGATACTAACGAGGCATTACTGTACAATGTAATTACGAATTACGAATTAAGAGGTAACCAAATTGAGAGGTAATGAGAGGTGGGAAAGAAATATGTAGGTAAAAGTTTCGAACAGAATAAAATCATTATGAGCGATGAATATAGTATTATTCATTTTATAATATATAAAAAGAAATAAACTTCTTTGTTACATTTTTTCCACATTCAAACCTAAATGTAAAAAAAGAAACATGTACCTGCTCTACCTAACTTCCACTATATATTAAAGGGGAAATTACGGCAATCACCTAATGAATCTCATGTAAAACAATACAGATATACAATGAAATACACCCAATAAGAAAAAAACTAGAACAAATTCTTAGTTCACCACTAATCACTAATTGGGCCACCTCGACTGATGACAGATTCATTTTAATTATTTAATTATCATCCAACTTTACATGGGTTTTGAAGAACACTCTTTTTCAAACACCTTGTCACTTAGGTTGCTTCGTATAGACATGAAAGATAAATATAATCATTTAT
Organism: Andrena minutula; assembly: GCA_929113495.1. Taxonomy (NCBI): domain Eukaryota; kingdom Metazoa; phylum Arthropoda; class Insecta; order Hymenoptera; family Andrenidae; genus Andrena; species Andrena minutula. The sequence goes on from OV815993.1 coordinate 23,840,159, forward strand.
CTCACTTCTTCAGAGTTCTGAGCTGTAATTTAATTACATTGTATTTCAATTACATTGTAATTCAATTCCATTGTAACATAGACAACAATCAACCAGCCTAAAAAAATATAATATTGAAAATCTTATTGATTTAAAAATTAAGAATACAAATATATGTAAAAGCAAATTTAAATTAATACAAAAACTCATTTTTACTAATAATTTTTAAAACAATTCCCATTCTAAAAAAAGCAACATATCTAAATAATAAGAATATAAATTTAATCCCAAATTATACCCAATAAACAATCGGTCTGATAAAAATCCACATTGAGTCAATAAATATAAAACCATAACAAAAAAATCTCAACAAATATATATAAGTAAAATAATAAACATTTCAAACAATGGTTGTCACTGCAGAGGAGAATCTCAAAATTTAAATCATGTCATCTGATAATATCCAGAGTATACGAACGAATGTATTGTGTTTAAACTACTCCTCAAACGCAAGTACTATCCACCACTTTATGTTAGTTCTTATATGAACTTGATACCGAAGGCCTTGAATGTATCTATAATACTCTTAAGAAAAGTAATGTAAGAATCTAACTTACAAGGGAAGTTCGGCAACCCGAAAATTCAGAAAATTATGAAACTCGGTGTGCAAGTAGAGTTGTTCATCCGTAACGCAACCCTATTTTTTGTTGGTGCCATAATTCAATTTTTAGGGGTGAAATCACCCCTTGAAAAAAATTCAGAATTTTATTTTCCGTGGAATATCTCGAGAACGGTGAGAGATATCGAAAAAAAGTTTAAACAAAAGTTGCATCCTACTTTTATATCTAGAAAACCGCGTAAAAATAATTTTCGAAAAATCCATATTTTTCAAGTTACCCCCACCACCGATCCTTAAAAATAAGTTTTTGTATTTTGTAAATATACGCTGAAATACCTCTGGATAATCTCTTTTCATACATATATATAGTTTATGTGTTATAATTTTTTTGCAAACAAACAAAACCTCTATTACCGAATTTGAAGTCCATTTTGGCAGTTTCCATTAATAACATGGTTTCTTAAAGCCATATTTAGGTTATTATTTATGTAAAGTTTAGACAGCTTTCAATTATTTAAGCAAGGCAGTACGTGCCTAAAATTGCATCAAAGGTAAAACTCATTAAAACTGATCAGTGACGTGCATGAATCATTATGATATCAGCACATTCGTACATGCATTACTTCAAGTGTAATCGTATTAGGCTATTTTGGAAACCACACGATAAATAAATAATGCGTGAAGATTTACAATGACTTCGCAAAATATATATTTTATCATTAAAATGACGCAGAATCGCATTGATGCCGATAACCTTGTCGAACCTTCCGATTTGCATAATGCATATGTATATGAATTTTAAATGATTGTAAATCAATTTTACTTTTACATCCCACTAATAACATATATATAATATTACAGTTAATATTAAATTTAATTATAACATTATAGCAGTTTTCATTAATGACGTGACCGCATAAAGTAATATTTAAACATTCGCAGTCTCTTTTTGTACATGTTGTATTGTTTGATTATACATTGGAAGAATTATACTAATAGAAGACGATAGATACATTAAAAATTACGGTTTGTAATTGGTACAATAATGATATTCTTCATAGAAATGATGGAAACAAAAGTACTTGCCGCACCATGCACATCGCATAAAAGCCGGCTCCTCACAAATACTACATTTGGGTATAAGCTTTTCATTCCTGAAGTAACAGAAATCTACAGGATTTTGAAATTCGCTTGGATGCGTTTCTAGATATCCGCTTTTAGGGGTTCCTAAAATTGCATCCAAGGTAAAACTCATTACAGTTAAACCACACGATAAATAAATAATGCGTAAATATTTACAGTGACTTTGCATCATTTTAATTGTAACTGATAATATTCTTGTGCCACATTCACTTTTCGGTAAACATATTTACGTATTCGCGTCTTTTGATTGATATAAATATTCCCGAGGTTGCAGCGAATGGCAGTTACATTTTTGCAAGCAGTCAGTTACCATTCAATTGAAGAAAGTGAGTGATCATTGTTTGAAAGGCTTTTCCTGAAAATGCAGTCGATTAATGTTGCTAACGTAATAAACATGTTAGCCACTACGTTTCAAATTGCAAGTATAATACAGACACCTATAAACTCGGTAGAAACGGAACTGCACAATGAAATTCGGGACATTATAAAAAAGTTTCAAAACATACATTCCCCACCATTAATTGAACATGATTATGTGCTCGATTTTGCCGATCCATCCGAACCACATGGTGCACAAGTTGTAGAGTACATTATGCCTGCAGAAGAAGAAGAAGACAGTTTTGACCCTGCAGAATGTACTGTTGATGATGAAGGTAGAAAAGTCGACTTAAGTTATAAAAGAAAAGCAGTAACGTTTTGGAAAAGTGGAAAAAAGGCACGTCGATCGCTTACCAGTGTACAGAAAAATTATCGCATGGTTAAATCTTTGCCGCAGCTATACAGGTGGGAGGCGAGTATAGAGAGAGGTGGAACAAATGCAGATAAATTTGCATTTATTGCGGAATATGTACTGCAAAATTTTGAACAAGCTTGTGACAGAAGATCTATTGTTCATGACATGAATTTAAGATTGTGGGCCTTGGAGGCAAAAAACCAGGTGGACCTACCCCAATTCGTGGCAAGTAAATGGTGGATTTGGAACTTTAAGACTGCGCATAGGATTGTGTCCCGCAAGATAACAACATTCAGGACGCAATTTACGTTTGAAGATATTGACAATATCAAAAATATCGCAGAATCGTTTGTTTCTCGCGTAAAGTCTAACATCCCATCTGTCGGAGTTGAAGAAATTTATAATGCAGACGAGAGTGGCTTCAACCTTGAAATACATTCTGGGCGAACATTGGCGAAATTAGGAGTGAAAACGGTAGAAGCGACGATTCAATCGGTATCTTCTACAACACATAGCTACACTATAATGCCTATTATATCAGCAAGCGGACGTCTTCTTTCACCACTATACATAGTTTTGAAGGAATCTACAGGAACACTTGGTCCGATAGTGCAAAAAACTCTATTCCGCCCGGTTAATATTTATATCGGAGCTTCAAAGTCAGGAAAACTCACGTCTGAACATTTTAAAACTTGGTTTAGCGAAGTGTATCTACCGAATACTGGCCGTAGAAGCATGCTCCTACTCGACTCGTGGACGGGACACTGCCCAAATGAGTTACAGCAGTTGATTCCACAAGACAAGGAAGTAACTTTTTCAATGATTCCAAAAAAAACGACGGCCATCGTTCAGCCTTTAGATGTGTTTGGATTCCGGATTTGGAAAAATTTCGTGCGGACATTTTCGGATAATGTGATTCTCCAAGAGAGAGATGTCAATTTGCACTTACGTAATGAAATAATTAAATTGCAGTCCCTAACCCACAACCAGTTTTCTTCGCCTAGATTCAAAAACCTTTTTCAATATGCTTGGTTTAAAAGCGGATATCTAGAAACGCATCCAAGCGAATTTCAAAATCCTGTAGATTTCTGTTACTTCAGGAATGAAAAGACTATACCCAAATGTAGTATTTGTGGGGAGCCGGCTTTTATGCGATGTGCATGGTGCGGCAAGTATTTTTGTTTCCATCATTTCTATGAAGAATATCATTATTGTACCAATTACAAAGCGTAATTTTCAATGCATCTATCGTCTTCTATTAGTATAATTCTTCCAATGTATAATCAAACAATATAACATGTACAAAAAGAGACTGCGAATGTTTAAATATTACTTTATGCGGTCACGTCATTAATGAAAACTGCTATAATGTTATAATTAAATTTAATATTAACTGTAATATTATATATATGTTATTAGTGGGATGTAAAAGTAAAATTGATTTACAATCATTTAAAATTCATATACATATGCATTATGCAAATCGGAAGGTTCGACAAGGTTATCGGCATCAATGCGATTCTGCGTCATTTTAATGATAAAATATATATTTTGCGAAGTCATTGTAAATCTTCACGCATTATTTATTTATCGTGTGGTTTCCAAAATAGCCTAATACGATTACACTTGAAGTAATGCATGTACGAATGTGCTGATATCATAATGATTCATGCACGTCACTGATCAGTTTTAATGAGTTTTACCTTTGATGCAATTTTAGGCACGTACTGCCTTGCTTAAATAATTGAAAGCTGTCTAAACTTTACATAAATAATAACCTAAATATGGCTTTAAGAAACCATGTTATTAATGGAAACTGCCAAAATGGACTTCAAATTCGGTAATAGAGGTTTTGTTTGTTTGCAAAAAAATTATAACACATAAACTATATATATGTATGAAAAGAGATTATCCAGAGGTATTTCAGCGTATATTTACAAAATACAAAAACTTAATTTTAAGGATCGGTGGTGGGGGTAACTTGAAAAATATGGATTTTTCGAAAATTATTTTTACGCGGTTTTCTAGATATAAAAGTAGGATGCAACTTTTGTTTAAACTTTTTTTCGATATCTCTCACCGTTCTCGAGATATTCCACGGAAAATAAAATTCTGAATTTTTTTCAAGGGGTGATTTCACCCCTAAAAATTGAATTATGGCACCAACAAAAAATAGGGTTGCGTTACGGATGAACAACTCTACTTGCACACCGAGTTTCATAATTTTCTGAATTTTCGGGTTGCCGAACTTCCCTTGTTAGCGCTGTCCAAGGTCATTCCCGCGGAAGGTTGGGGTTCTCCCACTCTCGTCCGCGTTGTCACGGATACCGCGCGACGCTAACCGCGAAGACGCTAGCCCGGCTAGCCCGTCACGGCAGCCATCTTAAGGTGGCCGTTCCAATAAGTGGCTAAAGCCGCCAGCGACTACGACCGGCGGCTACAGCCGCTGGCGCTATGACTGGTACAATGGAAAAGCATTCATCCCAACTCCTATGGGCGGCTGCGACTGCTGCGGCCGCGCCAGGATTGCTATAGCCTATGCGCGTTTGGTTCATGAGCAGCCTAGGCCAGGGGGTGGACAGTAATATAGGCGCCGTGCAGAAACATAGTTCATCCCGTTTTGAGTAGTATCGAGATGGCGCTGTTGCGCCCCTCCACGCCCCGCACTCCGCTGGCGTTTGGTTGCGTCTGTCTTCGTTGCACTCAGTAATCAGTTCAAATCAGTTGCACGTGGCCGCCATCAGCCGCCATTTACCGTGATTTGGCGCCATTCACTGTCATTTGCTTAATTATATCTGATCAAATTGTCAGCAATCATCAGCAATTTTTAGTGATATTTTTGTCGGTAAAGTGCAGTAAAGTGTATTCATTGTGTTGTGTTTAACTCTGATTTAAGGTAAGTAATTGTGCGTCGAAAATTCACCCTTTAAGTTCACAGGACGACTTAAATTTAGTATTTATTATTCACCCTTTATGTTCACAGGAGATGACAGACAGAAGACCTAAGAAAAGATGCAGAGAAGGATCTACGTTGAAAATTACTTGCATACATAAGGGTGCTGAGTCCAGGTCAGGTCAAAGTGCGCCAGACTGGTACGGGTGTCGCAGGTATGCATGATGTAATAGTAGTAATAATTATGATAATTATGATAATAATTAGTAAAATATCCTTTATGTTGTATATAGAACTCGTCGGTTCCTGTCTTATAGCGAAATTGGTCGACGATGTATCGGTCAACAGTATATATGGAAGTCGCGTACGAGGGCATATGTGAGGAGTGCTTTTTCAACAGTGAAAATTTCCACATGAAACAAATTTTCAATGTCTGCAAAAAACTGTGGTATGTATCTGTTTATTGAAAAAAAAATTTATTAGTACACGTACATTTTATTCTTCCATCTAATAGCGGCAATGTTTTAAACTCAGAGACAATGGGCCTAATGAATAAAGTGAAAGCAATTGCTTTTCCTTAATATTTTACTAGGAATTGCTTAAATTCATATGAATAAAAACACAAGCAATTGCTTTATCTTATAGAAAATCTTAAATTGCCAAGAATTCGTTTAAAGCAAACGCTTTTCCTTAATATTTTAAGGAATTGTTTGCAATCGAATGCATAAAAGAAGCAAGCTTTTTTCTCCTAATAAGTTTTTATTTTAAATATCATTTCACTTGTGTACCTATAATTACTAATTTATTTTTAATTAAAAATAAACCATTTTTATCATTTTAATATTAATTGTAATAACCAGTATTTAATGTTGTACCTTAGGACGAGATCGGGTGAAGAGCACTGAACGCGAGCGAGCAGGGATAGCCCGAGAGAGAGTGAGAACGTTACCGGTAGTCACAGATACCATTTACTTATACAGTCTAGTATAGCGATAAGGCCTCTTGTATGAAACCATTTGGAAATAAGCCCTTTTGTTATAAACACATTTGGAAATAAGTACTTTTGTAATGTACACATTACTTTGCTTGGAATATAATAAAAAAATTCTTCTGTCAATTTCTGCCAACATAATTGATGATTACTCGGGAATAGCAAAAAAGTGCAACTTCTCCTTTTGCACATACATTCCTTAAACTATAGACTATTAAATAATGTAAGTTTCAAAGATTCCTCTCGATTCCGAAAAATGTTACATGCGATTAAAAACGACCATCTCGTATTTCAGTTATTTATAACTTTTTATGTATTTTAATAACATCGAATGAATGCACAATTTCATATTATGGATAAATGCAAGCATTTTCAATATCTGAAGTGTGAATTTATACAAATTATTGACCTTTTAGTTTCCGCGCGCTCAATACGTTTTGCTATCTTAAAAACACTATCCATGTTAATTTTTCCAAATTTGATGTCGTATTTATGTTCAAATAACGTAATTAAATCAAACAGGACTGTTAAAAAAACATAATATTTTTTTATCAACATTTCCCCCCTCCTACAGGGCTCAGTTTTAATTTAATAACAATTTTGACCTCGGAATCAGATTCTGCGACCCCAAAAACCCCTGGAATGACCATCTTCATAATAATAAATGGTGAAATGTGAGCGTAAGGATTTTTTTTCACGTTTTCGTCGATTCGGACCACTGTGCGTCGCTGGCGTCTATCCTTCTGCATGCTTAAAGCATTGGAGTGTCCATGCCCTGGCCTAGGCTACTCGAGACACAACACAATGCCACGAGTGTCTGTTTTCCGCCGTAACAGCAGAATCTCCTAGTCGCATCTCCCGCTCCAGAAGCAGTCTAGCGACTCTAGCCGCTCTGCGATCCATCTCACATTCGGACAGATTATCCAGAAATAAGGAAAGAAGTCAGAATTCCTAACTTATGGAATTATGTTTTTTTTATATATTTCTTGTAAACTAATAATATGAGCTCTTGTAAAAAAAGGTAAAAATATCATGACGGCTACATCTGATCTGCGTGTAAACACATGTCAAATTTGTTGTTTTATGCAAAATTTTAAGTGATTTCTTTCAAAGTTTGTTAAAGTAAAGTTAATGGGGTCAGAAATAGTTAGTATCGATTCTGCAAAATAATAACAAATAATTCGTTATATACATTTATTTTTCTATAAGAAACCCATTGAAAAAATATCAGTATTTTTCGACTTTTTAGTTACCTTCCGCGAACTTGTATAATCAATATATATTTGTCCTTGCAACTGCGAAAACAAAATTTGACAATAGTTGCTAATAATGGAGTAATCACTTGTATTCTATATCGTACAGTGGGCCTGAATTCCAAGAAATAGGGGAAATGCAACATTCCATTTTTCGCGTTGAAAATGCTGAATATTATTAAGCAAGTTCATAAAAATTTGAGTTAATATACAACTCATAACAAAGTTTGAGGTTATTTAAAAAAATAACGTCGACAATTTTAATAAAACTAAAAAAAATTGATAAATACATACTATGAAAAGTGCAGAAATAATAACTTGTAAACCGAACGTTTCCCCAGCGTGTGACTTAAACCACTAATAAAGTACCAAAAAACAGTTTCCAATTTTTTATCACAATTGAGTTAGAAAATAGAAAAAACAAATTAATAGATGTAAAAAATATTAAATTATACATCACTAGAAAGGAATAGGTTTATCCTATTTTTTGCCACAATTTGAATTCCAATATTTTAAAAGAAGCACCCAAATGTCATTGACTTCTTCAATCCGGTAGATAAACAGAACACGATGTACATATAAGAAAAATGGCTAGTCTTTCACTGTCTTCGACGGTTCTCGAGACCTCATACAACAATAGACCCTCTTTTCAAGTGCTCGAAAAGGGCCTGTGCGGCGCGTCGTTGCGCTGGTGGGGGCCATGGCGTCGACGCGTACGTATAGGAAATACTGGTCGCTGGCGGCTGTAACCGCTTATTGGAACGGCAACCTTTAAGGTGGAGTCTCTATGGCGCGGCCGGCGGCGGCCAAATCTTAAGGGAGTGTCCTGCTTTATAAGGTCCAAAAAATCGATTTTTTCACGAATTTTTTTGAAAGGGAAAGGAACAATTGATCTTCGTAAACTTTTAGATATATTTAAACAAATATTCAATGAGTACAAAAATTTTTTTTTTCGCATAATATTATTAACTATGGCAGATTTATCAGCCGATTCTTGGAGCGCTTTGCCCCTGCAGTCTCCAATTGGCGGGAAAGATTCTGGTCGTAATTCTGGTCTGAAATGAAAAAACCAAAATGGTTTTTAATGCTCATATATTTTTCTTCTGGGTGAACTAAGAAAAAGCAGAAAAAAGCGCGAAATCATGATTTTTTTAGTGTGATAAGAAGAATGTCTATTTTCTAAAAACAACATGTGACTTTAACGTGCTATAAAAGTGATTTAAAAATAATTTTTTAACAATCTTTTTAGTTCACATAGAAAAGAATCTAATACTGAAAAGCATAAGCTTTGGTTTAATTCAATAGGCCGCACGGTTTTTTGCTATCACGCCCGCCAATTTTAAAGAATCGTAAAAATGAAAACTGGAGAAATCGCGCTTTAAAGTTTTCGGTAGAAGAAAATATTAATTATTGGTTACTTACACCAGTAATCTGCTAATCAGCTATTCCTGCCCCATATAATAGTCCTTCCGCCTGTTCAAAAACTCATTTTCTCGCATTTGCTCAATCCTACGAGCCGTACGAGCCTCCTTGCTGTTGTATGTTTGGCGCTGGTCATCCCGCGCCAGTCGCTGCGCATCAGTGGTATCGGCGAACGTTTTGCACTTACCGAACTCGATCGCGTTATTTATTTGTTTTGAATTTCTGGAATATTCGGTTTCTCGAAATGTCAATAAACACGAATTGGTCCCGCATGCTCGCGAATCTGCCAGTAGCACCGGTGCAACGATTGACGGTGGTGAGAGATTCTCGTGCGTTCGCGATCTTTCGCTCGCGGTCAATCGTTACAATTCTCTACGTTCAACTTATAAAATCTCTAACTCACTCTGCTCTAAGACTATTCTGTACTATTACACTGCACAACTCTGCCGTTTTGATTATCTTTAAAAGTAATGCTCGACGAATGGGGACGCGTCAAAGGGTGAAGCACGCGCCCGTGTCCGGCCGAGCGCTCGCACAGATGCTCGCCGCTTCCCTTCTCTCGGTTCTGTATCTTTAAAAATACTTCGAATTGGCCGCTATAACTTTGTGAATACATTCTTGGATAGTTTATCTATCGAGTTAGGCAATAAAAAAAATCGATTTTTTGGACCTTATAAAGCAGGACACTCCCTTAAGCACCGCTCTTATGGAGAAGCATGTAACCGTTCTCCATGCCGCGTTTTCGACCGGCCGCGGCCGCGCGTCTGCTACAGCAGCAACCTAGGCTACTCGAGACGCAACAGAATGCGATGAGTGTCTGTCTTCTGCCATGATGGCGGAATCTACTAGCCGCGCGGCTAGCCACAGCGACAAACCGCTCGACTAACCCAACCCAACCAATCCCAAAACCCAAACTAACCAATCTGCCCTGCAGCCCTCCCAAACGGCCACTGTCCTGAAGAGGCCCTCTTCACAGCAGTATCTCCTCCCCAAGGTTCACCATCGCTCGCACGGAATACGTCGCTTGCTTATCTCAAGTGTCTAAGCACGCGGTCGAATTTCAAAACAAAAGCACGCGTCGACGTATTCCGTGCGAGCGATGGTGGACCTTGGGGAGGAGATACTGCTGTGAAGAGGGCCTCTTCAGGACAGTGGCCGTTTGGGAGGGCTGCAGGGCAGATTGGTTAGTTTGGGACCAATCGGACCTCAAGGCCCACCATCTCTAGCACGGAATACGTCGACGCGTGCTTTTGTTTTGAAATTCGAGCGCGTGTTTATACTCGAGAGATAAGGGATCCGTCTTTAATTTGAAGCTAGGACGAAGCAGGCGGGACTACGCGCAGTCAGCGGACTACCTCTTCTCTTCCTGTGTCTTTCCGCGAGGCGTATTGATGTTGGATAATACTCTGTAATTTCTAGTTCTTCAAAATTAATCAGGCTGATCAGCCAGAGCATTTCGCCAGGGTCGCGGTTTATTGTCCGGCGAGTCGGCGGTAGAGAACGGTTTCCTACAGTTTCGGATAATTTATGACTTAATTGCAACTCGAAGACTGTATCTTCCCTTCGGACCCTTTCGAACCGATACACGTGGTGTCTGTTTTCTATCTCGAAGCAATGGGTACATTGGCAGTAGAAGGACGGAGCGCGGGCTTTTGTGAAAGTGTTCGTTGCACTTCTGCAAAACACGTGTTCCGAAAATGTGTTGTCTTCTTTTTACCTAAAGCCTCTTGCCCGGGTGGGAGTTAACTCATAATGGAACCAGAGAAGCTACTTGGGGGTAGCGGAAGTTGCTTGGAAAAAATCCTGTCAGTCAGCTAGCAATCGCGTCGCAGAAATGTACACGGCCCAAGAATACTTCAGGATAAATAAAGTGATCAGTGTTAGTAGCCGTGCAGTGAAGTGAATATTCGGTACGTTGACCTGGACGCACCTGACATTGCGATCCTTAACTTTGGGTAGTGGGAATGTAAGGATACCTGGGACCAGCTGTGCACGGAGCACGTCCATCGATGACCAGGATCGGTTCGGTGACCCTGTGACACAGATTTTCAAGCTGCAGGTGAATTTCCAACAAGGGTGAGTTTTAGTTACTTTATTGGTGATAATTCATTTTTAAATTTAACGCAAGCGATGGCTTATTTCCGGCGATAATTCTCTAAATTCCCGTACGATAACATTTATTCGGGCTTTTTAAACAGACTTATTCGTTACCACCAACAGTGCTGGCCGTTATTGAATTACGGATTTTTATCACAATACCGAACGCCTATCACCTTTCGTTAATTTCCTGTTACATTACCTTTTCGTGGCTACGTTATTAACACAAGGAAATTTACGTATTCCTTATCCTCCCACTTCAAATAATTATTATTTTCGAATCTTCTAAAAAAAAACTGCGTATTCGTCTTTTTACGTTACACGTGATTTTCATCCATTTATCCTTTATTCATTATTCACTTTAAATGACGAACAAACCATGACAACATGTTCGATTTTATTTGTTACGTCTTTTTCATTTGCCATTCTACGCAAGTTTCTTCGATGCATGCCGAGTTGCTTGCTCGTCGCAGTCGCAGCGCGGCTCGTAGCCACGCTACCGCGGAAACTCGGCCGTCAGACTCGCGCTGTGATTGGTCGGTGCTTTTTATTAATATCTCGTTAACGAAACATCGGAGAGCATTTTCGCAAAGGAAAAAGTTGTTTGAAATCATCCCCAGAATCACCCCCTTTAAGGAAACGCAACATTTTTGGGACACCCTGTATATAACAGCCTTCAAATCTGGAAAATTGACAAAAAGTCACTTTGTGACGTTTCTGACCAACGTCCTCAAAGACTATTGTGGGCAACATAAATTCCTGCTCATCCTTGATTCGTGAGGAGGTCAGACAGATCTGAACGAAATTAATAGTATTTTCACAGATGAGGAAGGGAACGCCAAACTCCCAAATAGAAGTTATTCCCCCACACTGCACGCCCTTTTGTCAACCGGTGGACGTCTATTTCTTCAGGCAAATGAAAAATTTTATTAAAAAAAAAATACAGAATTTGATCGAGGTTTTACAAAAGAATGAACATCTATCTTCGAGGAAAGATGCAATTAAAATTCATTCTCTGATACATCACCAACTGTCTGCTCCAATTTTTGCAGATATGATTAAATACGCCTGGTTCGCGGCAAAATTAATTCCCTCAAGGTCTGTGTTCGCAAATGTGAACGAAGTTTGCTTTCCAACAGACCTGAGGCGATCGAATTGTAAATGTAGCAAATCACGATTTATAAAGTGTGCTGTATGCAGGGACATTTTATGTTTTGAATGTTTTTATGACCAATATCACCCGGAGAGCTGCAGATAATGGAAACGTAAGAACATAAATATATATCTCATTTTGGTACTAGAGTAAGCGAATATGTTCATTGTGTACTGATATTAATTTTGGGATGCTTATTTTTCAAGATTACCGTTCGCTATTATATAATCGTTCTTATATTATAGATGACCACGGTGTAAGAAGATAAGGTGATCTAACTCCGCTACCCCCACTACTGAATTCTTGTGATCTAAAGTGTTTAGTTCCGCCAAAGCCCGCTATGTTCGCTAATGAGACCGCGTACCCGTCGGTGAGAGGTGTTACTGCGTGCATAGACTCACGTATATCTAGAGACGCGGTAGCGTCTCGACGCCAAGTACATGAAAAACACCCTGTATATGTCGATGTCGCTACCGTGTATCTTTACTCGTCGCGGAGACACTCTAACCTAATTCTGACATTTATACATGAATATCTCATCACGCCTGCAATGTTTTGTAAATTTAAAGACATTTTTCTTATGTAAACCGCATATCGGCTTTCGAACAAGACCAATTTCAATAAAATCGGTCCACACATGACAGAGATATCATAATATCGTTCATGGATCAGTCGAATTTATTAATTTTCGTCTCCTGATTCTCCTTCTCCAAGAAATTTTTCGTCAACATAATACGTATATACGCGTTACACACACACCTTCAGCCAACACATGTTCGTTCTTCTTTCGTCGATTCTCGGGAATATTCGGCAGGGATCGTCGTCCGTCATTGTACATACATATACTTATATATACTATTTTGAATTTTATAACCTACCAAGTGCTAAGTGTCAGAAAAAGTAAATTGTCCGAATTTGGAATGTCACGAGTTTTTACACTACATAGGAGACTGAATTAATGTCTCAATTAATAAGGTAAGTCGCCAAAATTTTTTTAATAGATTTCTTATGTAGAGTCGCAGACTTGGAAGTTGTCCGGAAATGGTTCGACTGAGAAGCATCTCCTTTCACACAAGTTTCTGGAAATTTGTACCATGCATGTACAAAATAAAACATATTGTAGTAAAAAATTGCACTGCATTTAAATTGCCAGATATTTGTATTTGCATATCAGCAATTTAGAGTTTTTATGTATATTATAGAAATGAAGGAGACGCACAGGATTCTGATAAAAATGAAGAGGACGCACAGGCTTGGATAGTAGAATTGGAGGAGACGCATAGGCTTGAATGGATAGAAATGAAGGGAATGCACAGGCGTAAAGGTTGTCCGGAGAAGAATAGATAGATAGACAGAGCATCTTGCTTCGCACAAGTTTCGGGAAAGTAAAATAAGGTAAATCGACAAAATTATAAACATACTAAACTAATTTTATTCCAAAACCAATAAATTGTGTTTTGAAAATATTGGATCTCTTCGTTCATCTTCGCTGAATTATTACCATAGTGTAGGATCACGGAAAAAAGGAAGTCGCCTAAGCGGGACTCACTCGAACCCGCGATCTCTGGATTTGCGCGCTGGCCAGCCGCCTTAGCCACCTCGGCTACCGCCGACTCCCCCTGATCGTCGCCACTCCGTGTCCTCTTATGGTATGGGGGTTCCTGATCCCACAATAGCATTTAAATTTCCGGCAACAAGACATTCTGTCACACGCTCTCATTTCCTTCGGACACATTTGTAATCTACACTTATTATAGCAAAATGCCAATCTATTTCTATATAGTTGCTACGCTATTCATTAATTTTACTAGTTTTCCATTATCCTTATACCCTTATACTCTTATATACCCTTATAACCTATCCACAGTAGTTGCCACGCTATTTATTAATTCATTAATTTTTTAGATTCCCATTATTATTACCATTAGAATTTAAATTTTCTGCAACAAGACTTTCTGCCATACGCTCTCACCTCCTTCGGACACATTTTGTAGTCTCTACACTTACTATAACAAAATACCACTCTATTTGTGTACATAATAAGTTCTACGTTAAGTTGTAACATAAAAATAACTTCAAAAAAGTAAAAAAATACGCCAAGTACATGAAAAATCAAATAATCACAAGAATAGAAGACAATAATAATCACAAAAAATTGTATCTAGAATTTATCCTTAATTCTGTCGCCTGATAATTCGTAATTTATAATATTAAAAATTATCTAAAGTCAGTCCCTACGCAAGTTATCTTTGTAAAAAGAAATGAGATCCCCATAAAAATAACTTCAAAAAAGTAAAAAAATACGCCAAGTACATGAAAAATCAAATAATCACAAAAAAATAATAATCCCCGAAAAATCAAATAAATCACAAAAAAAATAGAAGACAATAATAAAAATCACAAAAAATAGAAGATAATATAATAATTACAAAATTAAAAAAAGTTGTGAAATCAAAATGAGCTGCCAGTACATAAAGATGCTTTCCAACTGCGCTTTAGATGACACAACTACATATGCACAGCTAAAATTCCATTACTCATAATGGCTATTTATACAAAGAAAAAATGTATTAAATAATAATATGCAGATATATTTTTATACAAATAAATATTTTAATACGAATAAATATTTGATTCAAAATACTTGGCGCTGCGCAACCGAAAAAATGTTAATTACCTTAGTATTAATAATTTACAACTCCATTACAATATAAAAAACATATACATACACATATTAGAAACGCAGTCAGATTTATTCTACATATATTTAATTCTAATGCCATACGTAGCATATGCACACGCACGCACACACGCATACACGTACAAGAAAGAAAGAAAAGGATTAATGCAATTTATACATATTTATTGAGTTTAGCAACACCAATTCGAGGCGCAGCGCCAAGTATTTTGAATCAAATATTTATTCGTATTAAAATATTTATTTGTATAAAAATATATCTGCATATTATTATTTAATACATTTTTTCTTTGTATAAATAGCCATTATGAGTAATGGAATTTTAGCTGTGCATATGTAGTTGTGTCATCTGAAGCGCAGTTGGAAAGCATCTTTATGTACTGGCAGCTCATTTTGATTTCACAACTTTTTTTAATTTTGTAATTATTATATTATCTTCTATTTTTTGTGATTTTTATTATTGTCTTCTATTTTTTTTGTGATTTATTTGATTTTTCGGGGATTATTATTTCTTTTGTGATTATTTGATACACATTTACATACTGCAGGCAGCATGGGGACAGCGACGTCATTACGGCTTCCCGCTATTTCTATTGTGCTCGTAGCGTCGTACGGAGAAGAATCCGTGTAATTTCGGCGCGTTTCAGTGCATATTAATATTTCGTGCCGGTTTCTTACATCGTGGTTGT
This sequence comes from Andrena minutula, assembly GCA_929113495.1. Taxonomy (NCBI): domain Eukaryota; kingdom Metazoa; phylum Arthropoda; class Insecta; order Hymenoptera; family Andrenidae; genus Andrena; species Andrena minutula. Next base: position 23,855,829 of record OV815993.1, read on the forward strand.
GTGCTTATTGTATAAAAAATGGGGAGACAGTGTAGTGTCACCAATTGCTCCAGCAAACAAACAGGACCTCAGAAAGCTTCGTTTTTTAAAGCTCCAAAGACTTTTGAACAATTAAAACAATGGTCAAAGCTTTTAGGCTGCCGAATAACCGACAAATCATTTGTTTGTGAAAAACATTTTGATCAACAATATACTATGAAGGATGCTGCTGGCAATATTTTGTATAATGTAAATATTTGTGCATTATTAACATTTTAGATGTCATTGGACTCATACAAATATTTAAAATGTGTGCTTATGTTTTCAATTTTTATAACATTTTAGTACCAGTTCAAGACCAAAAAGTTGGTACGAGAAGCTGTGCCTTTCTATCACAATCCATTGGCAATGAACGTCTGTGAACCTGCTAGGAAAATAATGAAGCTTCATTCATCTGTAGAAAACACAATAAAGAATGAAGAACTATATGCTACTGAAGAAGAAAGCATTCAAAATATGCAAACTGAAGAAGTTGACCACAAAAGTAATTTACTGCAATTAAACAATATTAAGTTTGAAGGAGTTATGGGTGTACGTTCCACTGCAAATAATTTGTATAATAAAATTGTAACAAAAGAAGTTACGATTAAGCTACCCAGGTGTGAATGGGGACTCCATTCATCTTCTACCAAAGAATTGATTATTTTTTCGCAAATTGAATTGGAGGCAGATCCAGTTGCAAATGAAAATATCTTACCGATATATACGAAACAGGTATTCCAGCATAATCAGAATAATAATAATAATAATATTTATATCTTTAATTATGTTCTTAATTAGTAATTAGTGTAATATATACATGCATCTAATTAAAAAGATCCTACTTGAAATTATATTTTTAGATAATTTTTAATACTCATCTGGAAATACAATTCTGCTTCCTGAGAAAATACATTCAGATTGAAGATATGAGGAAAAACGCAGAATGTATTGAGGAATTAGAAAATTTACTCACAGAAATCGATAGAATACAAGTTTGTGAGGGGGGACCATCCATAAAATATTTCAAAAATAGTTGGCCAGAGTTTACAGCGAAAGGTCGGACGAGGTGGAGACATCACAAATGCCCTATTATTGTACAAGCAGGAACTGTATGTAAGTACTGTTTAACTTTGCATAGTACTTTACCGAGAAATGAGGACAATCAGAGGAGATAGAACAGAACAAGAAGAGTTCGAATACCATTGTCACCAACGACGAAAAATAAAGTGAAAATACTTTCGGCCAAGAAGAGGATAATGCAACAACAGTTAAACAGGCAAGGGAAAAAATGCAGTGATTTAACAGAAGAGCTGACTAAAGTGCATGAACGCTTGTTTGAAGTAAAACAAAACACTATAGACATAGAAATTAGAAATTTATCCTCAAAGCTTCCAGAAAATCGGGTAAAATTTAATATATCATATTTCTTCTTGGTTCTGGTGTTCTTTTTATTTTACTTTTTGCATGTTACTTTATGGATTGCATTGCTTAGAGCAGGCCTGCACAGGGAGCCTTTTTCAGCGCCTGGCGGCAGGCAACCAGCCGTACGCCGTTACTATGGGTAGAATCGGTGAGGAGAATTGCAGTAGTATAGGTTGAGGCTCGTAGGCGCGTAGCGTAAGTATATATAACTGGGCCCCAGTGACCCCACCGAATTATATTGCGGGACCTGCTGTGCACTGGGGCCCCACAAGGAACCCAGCCATATATACTTACGCTACGTACCTACGAGCCCCAACCTACACTACTGCAGTTCTCCTCACCGATTCTATTCTTAGTAACGGCGCACAGTGGGGCTGGAGAGGAAAAAAGTTTTAAAATGAAAGTTGTATTTTTATGTATCCATCACTATATTCTGATAGCCAATAGACCAACGTATCTAATCTATATGACAGATATGTCATATTCATGTTAATTGCAAAGAAAAATTGATCTGAAGTTGACCTATCGTATTCTAACGGGAAACGTGTCAATATTCGTAACAGATTGTCGATTTTTTTCTGAATTCCTCTAGATATTTTGATTTTTTTTACCGCATGTATTTCGAATGTGTATAGTCTCAGCTTATTTGTGACATAAATAGTTTTCGAAAATTCTTCACCGTAATCCCACTATACAACTTCAAATGAAGCTACCTAGTATTTCAAGTTTTCATTAACACTTTTAGGTTTATAAAAAAAGCTCCGCCTTCCTCCGGGCTCTAGACAGTACTAATTGAAAGCAGATACCATCTACTCACAGCCCTCCAAAAATTGGCTGCATATATTTGCAAGTTTGGCTGTTATTAATACATAATCACCAGAGTGCACTGTGCATTCAATTGTGTTATTTTCTTTCTCTAGTATGTTTCATACTGTTTGAAGCTAATTAATACATTATTTATGTAATATTACATACTTATTAGTACATAATTATCATATATGTCTTTGTATACCGAATGTTTATGGGGTTTATTATTATTTAATTTGTTAAACATGCTTCAATTTTATTTATGTTCCTGTCCATGCAACCGTTGGCTATTAACAAATAATGTAAAAACAAGTACTCATAAATATTGAGAAACACCGAAGTTATGAGATTTTTTCCGCGAGTCCTATGTTACGTGCCCCACTGTGCGGCGTACGTCTGGTTGCCTGCCGCCAGGCGCTGAAAAAGGCTCGCTGTGCAGGCCTGGCTTAGAGAATGCTTGGCTGTTGGAAAAGCATCAGATGCAAAAGGTCGGCGTTATAGTCATGAGTGGTTATTGCTTTGTCTTCTGTTGTATATAAGAAGCTTAGCAACATATAATATGTAACATATAAATCCACAATGCTTAAATACTTACATGCGTCAAATGTTGGTTTTGGTTTTGACGAAAATTTTTTCGTACTATTGGGGAAAAAGCTGCAGGCTTATCCAGAAATGGCCAAAGAAGGTATCCTATCATTTGACGAGATACTAGTTCGTAAAAGCATCGAACTCGATGTCAAAACTATGACTATTGCTGGTTTGACAGATTTTGGAGATAGTAGTATGAAAACTAGCAATATGGACGATCAAGCAGATCACGCACTAGTTTTCATGTATTCTTCTTTAAGCTACAATTTCCACCAACCGATAGCAATGTTTGGCTCCAAAGGCAGCACGCCATCTACTATTCTGGCTTCTTTATTACTGCAAGCCATATTAGCAGTAGAAAAGTGTGGAGGTAGAGTGCGGGGGATTGTTCCTGACGGGGCATCCACAAATAGATGTTTATGGAAAAAGTTTGGCATTTGTGGGGAATTTGGTAAATGTAAATTTTCGTTTGAAAATCCTTTTGACGAAAAACGTCAAATATACATATTTTCCGACGTGCCACATTTAATCAAATGCATTCGAAATAGATTGTAACAAAATAAATATCTTAAGGTTAATTTCATATGCTCATTTACCAGTATTTAATAAATTCGAACATAAGATACTAAGTATTAAATTTTGCATGGCTTCTTACAATTTTATACAGACACATTACGGCACAGTGCAATGGTTGTACTATGAACATTTATTCGATAGGGATTGCGAAAGTAATTTAAGAGTATGCCCCAGATTAACAAGTTGTCACATTTACCCTACACAGACAATGAAAATGCGTATGTCTTTGGCCACTCAAGTATGTTGCTTTTTTTACTATCGTAAGTTATTCACAAATGTTATTCTTTTTCCTATTCATTTGAAACACATTTCAAGTTTATTTGTTTTCTATTGAAAACATATTAAAAACTGTATGATTTGTGTAATATTAATGATATCTTTCTATTAATTTTTTTTTCTCTCTGATCTTCAGCAATTCGATGGCCGATGGATTAGAATATTATGCTCATGTTGAGAAACGTGAGCAGCCATACACGCAATCTTTTGTGGGATACGAAGCAACCAAACTATTCACAACAGCACATTACTCGATTGTTCGATGCCTTAAACAGATCATACCCATCAGAGGCTATTCGGCTTGGCAGCAAAGATTTAGAAGTAAGTATACAATTTTCCAAATAGTATTTATCTGTAATTAAACTAACTTGTTTTTATTTTTACTTTAAAAAAATAAAATATGTAAATTTTATCAGCATGGTTTTTAATTACATTTCAAATTTTATATTTGTTATTAAATGTTGATAGTTACTAATGTATCCAACATTTATAATATCCTTTATAATGCTGCGATTTTTCTTTTTTCAGGTAATAAATGAAGGAATAAAGTGGTTGGATGATTGGGAAAGGGTAACAACTAACAAGGAAGAATTTTTATCTTCTTCAACAGCGCAGGGATTAAGACTATCCTTGCATTCTACGTTACATTTATGCAATGAATTATTAAATCATTGTAATTTTAAATACATATTAACCAATAAAATGAATCAGGATTGTCTAGAGCTGGCCCGTCCAACTTTAGCTCTTGCCCTCGAAGAGCGGCCGCGAGTAGTTGCGAGCTGTTGCGAACGAAGGCAAGAGCGACGGCAAGAACGGCAGCCGTAAAAGAGTGGGGATAGGTAGCGTTCACAGATTCCTCCTCCAAGAAGGCATTTCGCTCTTGGGCCTGGCTCCGTGGCTCCGAGAGCGAAGAGCGACTCGCGACTCGCGACTGCTCGCACGAGCAAACCCTTGGATCGGCCTGCTCTATGCAGTGATCGGCAAATGTGTCCACCATTTTGGCCTAAAGCGGAAGTCACAGATCGGCGGGCACTTCAGTATTAAATGAAGTTTGCTGCTGATTTCACTTTTTGCTCAATGTTGTAAAATCCAATTGGGAGATGTTATTGCTTCGCCCAACAGGAAAAATTATTTGCTGTCTCTATTTCCGGTTTAGGTGAGTAGTGGCGTGGACCAATAGAAAACGCGAAACACATTTGCTGATCACTACCTAGAGGATCACTAGTTTCAACATGAATTAAAAGTGTTCTAGACGGGAACCTGTGGCTTGGCAGTGCCCTCACCATGTTCATGAAATACTGTAGAATGTTAGTGATGAGAAAAAGCCAACCCTTGTAACCTCGATTGCAATCGAATCTCGATCAGCCACAATCGTTTGAGCCGTGTGTACATCGCTATTTTTAGTATGCAGAAATACGAACATTTATAGCATTGTATGCAATTACAAATTACGAATAGTTAAACATCTTGAAATATCTTTCTTAAATGGTTTTTGAATTGGTTGATTTAGTATTAAAGAATTAATCAATTACTACGCCAATTTTGATCACAAACAAATTTTTTACACCTTTTCTATGACGAGTAACCTCTTAAATGAACAGAAATTGGAACATTCACCTTAGTCATTAAGAAGTGAAAAATGTCAAATTCCGTATTCCTCATCGGATCTTTACAGATGTGGCGTCGATCCATTCCTTATGTCTTTCCGATGAAAATGATGCAAAATGCATAATTCGGACTATAATTAACGAAGTTACATAAAAAGTTAATTTGCAGGATGTAAGGCCAACACCATTGTCTTCCAAGTCCCCTATTTGCGACGCGTCGATGAGTAGCTGCCGTTGTTGGACTTACGTAACTTTCAAGTTTTTGTTACGAATCGATTTTGGCGATGTTATAATGGCCAGTCATATATATTTGAAGTCTGGGCACACATATCACTTCCGTATCAGTTCCGTGCCGTCAGTGTCAGCAGTAAAAAAATATCGTTTCCTCGCTTTGGAATGGGGCAGTTCACATGGAACAGTGAAAAAACAGAACAACGTAGCCAATGAATTTTAACACTTCGTTGACATGTCTGTGAAGTTGGCACGGCCTTCTATTAATAAATAAAAAATAATTGCAGTTCTGATAGCACTTTTAAGAGTCCTAGAGTTCCTGATACAAATTAGAAATAGTTCCGCACTCCGAGTGCGGAATTTTTAAAAAACAAAAAAGTCCGTGCTAACTTCACGTTCCAGCACGGACTTTTTTCCTCTAAAGTACCAATACTTATTAAAAAATTCAATGTTTTTGGCAGTTCCCGACAGTTCTCGATTAATAATGGCCCAATATAAATTTTCAAGTCGATATCTTGAAAAATAATATGTTATTATTAAACAATTCTTCTCGATATAGGCAAGATGTGATAAAATGCATTTGAAATAAACAGTAAACAACCAACTAAACACTGAAATTTTTCTATAGTATATTTCGATACAAGTGCGTAAAATGTGATTCTACGCGAGTGTGAGATTTTTCGCCCGAGCGAAGCGTGGGTGACAGTCACACGAGTGTAGAATCATCTTTCGCACGTGTATCGAACGATATTTTTCGATACAAGGGAGCGTAAAAGCGATTTTAAAAATTAAAATCTTGCATTTTACGCACACATTATCGAAAAAATCTTTATGTTGCCTGATGACTTGCCTGTTTTTTTTTCGCCTGGTTTCTGTGGCCGGTTTTTTATGTAATTAGTATTCTTTCTCATGTGAGAATTTAATTAAAAAAAAAGTTTAAGTTTAATTCACTGGGTTAAGTATTTATTTTCAATAACCTATTTCCAATCAAATGTATATAATATTTATATATTAAATATGCATATTTCACCTCCATATAAAGTATTAATTTAAAACCATGATTTGTAAGACATTAAGGAGGTTTGTTGAGTGTTTTTCTTTTAATGGAATGTTCTGTTTATAATGTTTTTAAATTTTCTAAAATTAATTTTAATTTCATTTTCTACTAGCGGATGGATTTCATATGTGCATTTTTTTGTGCTGAAAGTTCATATGTTCTTTGCATATTTATCGAGTACAGTGGACACTCGATAATGTGCCGCAATCGGGGCTCTAGAGGCGGTGTTTTCTCAGAAGCGGCATATTAGCGAGAGCCAATGTAACGCGCGCTCTCCCCATAACTCTCCTGTTTTCTTTTCCGTGATGGCTGCCCCCTACCAGAATACTCTTAAGGTGCGTCACACTGATGTGAGAAAAAGAAAAAACACATTCACGTATATGTATTGCTTGCGACTTGCTTGCGAACTCCAGTGTGGAGGCACCATTAAGGGTTAGCATTCATTGGCTCGCTGAGCGTGAGAGAAAGGGAGGTGCACACACGCGTGCGAGTAAAGGCTCCCACAGACCAACGCGAATATTGCCGCGCGGAGCGGATCCGCCGCGGATTGAAGTTTGTGTCTTTTTTTTTTACGTGTCGGCTAATGGGCAGCCTTATCTAATCCGCGGCGGATCCGCTCCGCGCGGCAATATTCGCGTTGGTCTGTGGGAGCCTTAATGCGTGTGAGCTGGGGCGTTCCTAACGGCACTTTAAACAGCGGCATATTATCGAGCGTCCACTGTATAAACATCGGAAGTCTTACATGTTGTAAGATACGCAATTCGTTCAAATTACTCGCGAAAGTTATTTCGTTCTACGTTTATATTTTAAAATTTCAATCCCTGGGAAGGGATAGACAAGAAAAGAAGTGACGAGAGAAACGACAAGTGGTAGAAAGAAAATATATGTGAAATCTTAGCGACAGCGGAAAGGAGTCATGTCCATAAAAAAAGAGAAAGTTGAAAGACTCGCAGAAGTTCAGTCTACCCTTGAAGATACTCTTACAAGCAGGAAACAAAGATTTCTGTGAACAAAAAGTTCAGAAAAGCGATTGAAAAAATATTTCATTACACGCTTATGTGGGCTTGGTGATGAATGTTTATTATGTTGGTAAATAGTATGTTTTAACATTTTATGTTGGTAGCAGAATTTGCGAATGGTGTATTTATGTTCTTCTCTCAAATTGCTAAAGAATCTTGTGGTCCCATCAAGTCCCATTCGCAAGGCATTCTGACCTGTTTACGATTATTACTTATTTTATACATACAGAATATTCATACGTATAAAATAATAATGGGAAAATGGGCAAAATACAATAAGAAGCACAAGAAAGAATGGGAACAGGAAGCTTCTTTTCGTGGTAAGTCAATTTATGTATTTTCTTAGGGTATGTTAGATTGATATAAATTATTGTTTGTGAATGATTATGGTATTGTGATGTGTTCTTACTTTGCTCGTTGCATTTTTTAATTGGTGATGATATCATAGGTTGGCTAATAGGTAATAAAACTGGAACTGCCAGCTTTTGCACGTTATGTTACGGGGGTGGTCGTTGAACCTACAGCGTACAAAATTGCTACGCAGTTGAAACAAGTGGCCGCAAATATTATATTTTTTCCAATAATTTATAAGAAATAATTTTGGAAATAAAAATATAATATATATAATAATATAATAAATATATAAGTATATAATAATATAATAAATATATAAATATATAATAATATAGTAAACATAGTAAATATATATATATATATATATACGTATATATATGATGTGTAAGAAATTATTATTCCTTTCCTTTTCGTTTCCCCCGTTATACATAGAAAAGAGCTTAGTTATTATTAACAAATCGCTTTTTCTTATGAAGTTCTTAATATTATCTTATTAATATAAGAATTTGTTAGTTGTATTGAAAATCATAGATTTTAGTGAATACATTATATAGTTAAAATAATCTCAATAATATTTCATTCAAAGGAAGACATTTTAATGTAAATGGACTAAAATAAAATTGAGACACTTTATCTAGAGACGCGGTAGCGTCTCGACGCCAAGTACATGAAAAACACCCGGTATATGTCGATGTCGCTGCCGTGTACCTTTACTTGTCGCGGAGACACTCTAACCTAATTCTGACATTTATACATTAATATCTCATCACACCTGCAATATTTTGTAAATTTAAAGGCATTTTTCTTATGTAAACCGCATATCGGCTTTCGAATAAGACCAATTTCAATAAAATCGGTCCACGCATGACAGAGATATCGTAATATCGTCTCATGGATCTGTCGAAATTGGTACGATTTTTCTTCTTCTGATTCTCCTAGAAATTTTTCGTCATCAAACATTACGTATATATATTTTTCATCGTACGTACATACGCGTTACACACACGCCTTCAGCCAACACATGTATCGTTCTTCGTTCGTCGTCCGCCATTGTACGTACATATATATATACTATTTTGAATTTTATAACCTAAGTGCTAAGTGTCAAATAAAGTAAGTTGTCCCAATTTGAAATGTCAGGAGTTTTTACACTACATAGGAGACTGAATTATTGTCTCAATTAATAAGGTAAGTCGCCAAAATTTTTTTAATAGATTTCTTATGTAGAGTCGCAGACTTGGAAGTTATCCGGAGAAGGTTCGACAGAGAAGCATCTCCTTTCGCATAATAATATATATTGCAACAAATTGCATTGCATTTAAATTGCCTGATATTTGTATTTGTATATACCAGCAAAATAGAGTTTTTAGGTAAAGCTTATTATATTATTATTATAGAAATCAAGGGGACGCACAGGACTTCGATAAAAATGAAGGGGACGCACAGGCGTGGAAGTTGTCCGGAGAAGATTAAATTAAATAAATAGAAAGACAAAGCATCTTGCTTCGCACATGCTTCTGGAAAGTCAAATAAGGTAAATCGACAAAATTATAAATATACCAGCAATTTAGAGTTTTTATAATATATATTGCAACAAATTGCATTGCATTTAAATTGCCTGATATTTGTACTTGTATATACCAGCAATTTAGAGTTTTTATGTAAAGCTTATTTTATATTATAGAAATGAAGGGGACGCACAGGACTTCAATAAAAATGAAGGGGACGCACAGGCTTGGAAGTTGTCCGGAGAAGATTAAATTAAATAAATAGAAAGACAAAGCATCTTCCTTCGCACATGATTCTGAAAAGTCAAATAAGGTAAATCGACAAAATTATAAACATACTATATATTGTAACAAATTGCATTGCATTTAAATTGCCTGATATTTGTATTTTTTATATACCAGCAATTTAGAGTTTTTATGTAAAGCTTATTATATTATAGAAATGAAGGGGACGCACAGGCTTGGATAGTAGAATTGATGATGGGGACGCACAGGCTTGGATGAACAGAAATGAAGGGAATGCACAGGCGTGAAAGTTGTCCGCAGAAGATTAAAAAATAAATAGAAAGACAAAGCATCTTGCTTCGCACATGCTTCTGAAAGTCAAATAAGGTAAAGCGACAAAATTATAAATATATCAGCAATTTAGAGTTTTTATAATATATATTGCAACAAATTGCATTGCATTTAAACTGCCTGATATTTGTACTTGTATATACCAGCAATTTAGAGTTTTTATGTAAAGCTTATTTTATATTATAGAAATGAAGGGGACGCACAGGCTTGGATAGTAGAATTGATGATGGAGACGCACAGGCTTGGATGAACAGAAATGAAGGGAATGCACAGGCGTGAAAGTTGTCCGGAGAAGATTAAAAAATAAATAGAAAGACAAAGCATCTTGCTTCGCACATGCTTTTGGAAAGTCAAATAAGGTAAATCGACAAAATTATAAACATACTAAACTAATTTTATTCCAAAACCAATAAATTGTGTGTTGAAAATATTGGACCTCTTCGTTCATCCTCGTTGAATTTTTACCATAGCATTTAAATTTCCAGCAACAAGACTTTCTGCCATACGCTCTCATTTCCGTTGGACACATTTTATAATCTACACTTACTTTAACAAAATGCCACTATATTTCTATATAGTTGCTACGCTATTCATTATTAATTTTACTAGTTTTCCATTAACAATATTTCAATTCACCAATAAATATTATTTTTTATACTATACTAAACCAACACCAATAAAAATATTGAATCTCTTCATTCATTTCCGCTAAATTACCATTAACATTTCTTAAATTTCTGCCACAAGACTTTCTATCGCAGATCTTCCCAAGTAGGGGAAATCTGCTTCTGGAACACATGTTTCGGTTCTCCTTACAACGCTGTGCCTGCGGACGATTTCTACTGTCCTCTCTCTCTGCTTCCTAGCGGCGTTACTGTCTCCTCTGAGAGAGGGAGTGTTGGAGGGAGAACCGAAACATGTGTTTCAGAAGCAGATTTCCCCTACTTGGGAAGGCCTGGATTCTATCGTATGCTCTCATCTCCTTTGTACACATTATGTAGTCTCTATCTACACTTACTATAGCAAAAGGCCACTATTTCTATATAATTTCTATAAAAGTAAGTTCTACGTTAAGTTGTATATACCCATAAAAAACTTCAAAGAAGTAAAAAAATACGCCAAGTACATGAAAAATCAAATAAATCACAAAAAATAGAAGACAATAATAATCACAAAAAGTAGAATCTAGAATTTATCCTTAATTCTGTCGCGTGATAATTCGTAATTTATAATATTAAAAATTATCTAAAGTCAGTCCCTACGCAAATTATCTTTGTAAAAAGAAGTGAGATCCCCATAAAAAACTTCAAAAAAGTAAAAAAATACGCCAAGTACATGAAAAATCAAATAAATCACAAAAAATAGAAGACAATAATAATCACAAAAAAAAATAGAAAAGTATACAATACAAAAAAAGATGTGAAATCAAAATGAGCTGCCAGTACATAAAGGTGCTTTCCAACTGCGCTTAAGATGACACAACTACATACACACAGCTCAAATGCTGTGTTCATACATTCCATTACAATGTATTACATAATATTAAGCAGATATATTTTTATACAAATAAATATTTTAATACGAATAAATATTTTATTCAAAATACTTGGCGCTGCGCCCCGAATTGGTGTTGCTAAATTCAATAAATATGTATAAATTGCATTAATCCTTTTCTTTCTTTCTTGTACGTGCGTGCGTGCGTGCGTGTGTGTGCGTGCGTGCGTGTGCATATGCTACGTATGATATTAGAATTAAATATATGTAGAATAAATTTGAGTGCGTTTCTAATATGTGTATGTATATGTATTTTATATTGTAATGGAGTTGTTGTAAATTATTAATTAATACTAAGGCAATTAATATTTTTTCGGTTGCGCAGCGCTAAGTATTTTGAATAAAATATTTATTCGTATTAAAATATTTATTTGTATAAAAATATATCTGCTTAATATTATGTAATACATTGTAATGGAATGTATGAACATAGCATTTGAGCTGTGTGTATGTAGTTGTGTCATCTTAAGCGCAGTTGGAAAGCACCTTTATGTACTGGCAGCTCATTTTGATTTCACATCTTTTTTTGTATTGTATACTTTTCTATTTTTTTTGTGATTATTATTGTCTTCTATTTTTTGTGATTTATTTGATTTTTCATGTACTTGGCGTATTTTTTTACTTTTTTGAAGTTTTTTATGGGGATTTATTCTACAGATATCTAATTTCATTCTTAATTCTAACATCGATAAATCTCCCTTACGGGTCCTCCAGACGGTGATGCATGTTGCATGAAACGTTGATTCCTGCATCATGATGCGGGAATCATGATACGTGATGCAGGTTGCATGAAACTTGCGTCTTGCTCACACGCCTAGCTGGTGAGCAAGATGCCAGTTCCGCTTCTGATGCTGAAACACGGAAACCGATCTACACACGTAGCGACATGTATCATGAAACCTGCATCATGATGCAGGAATCAACGTTTCACTGCAACATGCATCACCGTCTGGAGGACCCCTTAAGCCTCAGCAAGAGAAAAGCGTAGCGGGCCTTATCTTATGAAAACAAATAACGTCGCGCATTTTTGTCGCGGTGCGATATTTTTTTAGTCTAAATTCGATACTCGTGTTGTCCACAGGAACTTGTGTTTATCCACACCGCGTCTTAACTTTTAAAATGTATAACACAGCGTTAGTTTCTTAGTTGTGCTTCAAGCAGGAGGATCAGTTCGTGCCTAGATTTTCAGTAGTGCGGACGTCTCATGCGTTTTATTCGAATTTTCGAATTTCAAGTGATTTTTGTGTGTTCTAAGCGACTTCATTATTCACACAAATAATTTTGTGTGTTTCAAAGAGAGTGGTAGAGAACTGTGTGTGATTGTGCGATATATTACACAGACATTGACGTTTTACAGATTTTTGTGTTATATCGCTATAAATTGTTGGTGAATAATTAAAAGAAGGCTACACAGAACGTAAGAAGTAGGTAAGTCTTATTAACAACAATAATTATATATATAAGTGCATGCAAAATCGTTTCTCATTCATCTGTTTTCTGTATAAATACTCCAAGCTGACGTTCAATTAAAACGTGACTTTGTCTCCTAGTATTTTTTTTATTAAACTTCAGACCTTCATATATAAAGTGCCGTGAGATACGTCTTGATATTGTGGGGTGGATGGACATTTCTGTATACTATAGGCTAGCTCAGGCTAGTTCAGGTGGGCGGTCCGAGGACGCTAGCTTCCATAGCGTCTTCTACGTGCTGCGTGAAGTTCCACGGCGCGTGGCTCGTCGACTCGCGCTCGCCAAACCGACTCACCGAACCTAGACGAGCCAAGCAACGAAACGAGCCACCAGCCGTGGAACTTTACCTTTAGGACCGAAGAGCATACTACTAGAGTTTTCCCTGTCCGTGGCATGCCCGCCGCTTCATTGGCTTCGAGCACCCTCTTCCACGCAGCACGTAGAAGACGCTATGGAAGCTAGCGTCCTCGGACCGCCCACCTGAGCTAGCCGCTAGCTCATGAGTGCCAGGACTGTTGGTGCCTTTTCGTTTATTGTGCTGTCTCGGAGATTATCGGGGCAGTCGAGCGATAGGCATAGTGTGAGGAGATATTGATGGGATGCATGGCGTCAGCGTTCCTCGAAGTCAAGTACCCTACGCACTGGGGGGTTTTTCCGAGGAACCTGGCGCGGGGATGAAGGAGGGGTTGGGGACCGTTGGGTCAGCGGTGTGAAAGGTTAGAGCGAGTGGAGACTTGGTGGAGAGCGTTTGGTGTTGTGCGCATTGCGGGAAGATTTGCCGATTGACTACATTTACTTACATTATCACATATCCTTATTAATAAACTGTTCTACTAATATACATATATATATGCTGAGTTATCACATACTTTATTGAACCCCACAATATCTACTATATTTCACGTGTTTTGATTTTTTAAAGAAAAACCCTGGCCCAGCCAGGGCTGCGTGCATTAAGACTCGAAATTGCCCGAAGAAGAAATGAAAACATTGATAATTCTGCATGGATTCGAATAAAATTTGTTCATTCAATTAGCAGTTTGTTTACTATGCTATTTATTTGTTAATTAGTTTAATTAAAGTTAGATTAGATTAAGAATTTGTTTACTAGGTTGAGTAAAATTTAACTACGCAGTTAATTATTCGTAGTGCTAAACTGAATTGTAAAAAAGCTGTTTTCTCGTTAGTTAACCACCATAGTCGCAACGAAATTCTATTCACACTACTGCTCGGGTCAGAAATTTGTAAAAATCGCCAAATATGGACCGACGAACGTCAGCTTTGAGTTTTTACACGGGGAGGTTTTCGCGTTTATTGCAATCCAAGTGCAACAGTTATAATCCAGTCAAAATAGGTCTGACCTTACCATTTTGAGCGAGTCGATGGAAAACTTAAGAAAAGTGGTATTTTAGGGTTATGAAATAGTACGTAAAAAATAAGGGTTCTAATCACTCGGGAAGGGTAGTTAAAAAAAATAAAAAGTGAAGAAAAAAAGTTTTAAATGAAATTTGACATGCCATGATATCCAACTCATCTAGTTTTGTAAATAATTTAATATGCTACAAAATACCTTGGCAACTTTTTTTGTCAGACTTATAATTTTTAGACATAAGCAAAAATGTGCTAAAAACGCTAATTTCGGCATTTATTTGCAATTTGCAAAGTTAGCATCGGAGATTTTGAGTTAGTTTTTTGATATTATCAATCTGCAACCCCCCTCCGTATGATATTATGCAATAAAATACCTATTAGCATTTTTTTTATGAAAAAATACTAATTCTACTGGACTACAATTTGAAAAAGTTGCGTCGAGAGCAAGCGCCCGAAACTTCCGTAGGAAGTTGCGTCGGGAATCTCCAGACAGATATTTATCTGTTTTACGTGAAATAAAAATTGGTCCAGGTTGTTCTACTTATACTGCCCATTGTTCCATAATTTGGTACTAATAAGTAAAGAATATTATATACAAAAAGTACAAAATTACTGTTTTACTTATGTTTCCGTTTTTTTTGTTATATCTTTTAAAATATTTGTCTCATGGAAATAATACTTTGAAACACAACTAAAAGAACCAAAAGTTTAAGTTTTTAAAAAAATTGTGTGCTGACTTTCATGTAACTATCACAGACGGTGATAATTATGTCAGATATTTGGAATGTACTTTAATTATATAATTTTCTTTAAGTATTTGTTTTATTTGTTTTTCAGTTTTCTTCAAAAATGTACGATAAACAGAAACTTTTAGATATATTATTAAATCTACATTTTCGTACCATACAGGACAATGGTAAACCGTATCCACCATCTGCCGAAATATATCGTACTATTTCGGAGCGGTTTAATTCGACTATTAGTCCGAAGCACATATATGTAATAATAAACCAATACAGAAGTGGATTCAGAGATAAAATTTTAAAAGCATTTAATATTCGTGCAGTGGAGCCAGAAATTTCTTACAATTCCTCATACGTATCCGTCAGCACTCCAAATAATTCAATGAGTTATGAGACAAGTACAAAAAGATTTGACTTGATTATTTCCAATGATCAGTGGAAAAATATGAAACCCGTAAGAAAATTGTACGGCCGAAAGTATAGATCTGTGCTTCAAAGCGGCTGGGCGGATGTCATAGCAGAAAAGTTGTGGCAGCAACAGAAATTAAATTGTACAATAAAGTTTAAAAAACATGATATTTCCACATCAGATTCTTCTAAATATTACCTGTCTATAGAAGGTACTTGTAAGGAATGCGATGCAAAAATAAATGGTAAAATTATACACCGACCGTCGAAGAATATTGATATTAAGTTACAATTTACTATTAAAAATATGAACGAAGAAAATCATACATATAAGAAAAAACGAGTATTAAGAGGCATACATCGTGAGAACATTGCCAACGAGCTTATAGAAAAAAAATTGAGTGTTGCAACATTTCGTAGAGAGCAGGCAAAATATTTAAAAGATTTTGGCGATGTTGAGCCTTCAATATTGCCACATGCTGCAACACTTAGAAAAGTAAAAGAAGAAGCACTGACGAAAAAAATATGGGTTCCTACATTCACATCCAGCACTAAATCTACTAGAAAGCTCAAAACAAGGAAAATTCCACGGAGCAATTCATAATGTTGGATTAGTTCCATTTTATTGTCAGTGAGCAGTAACTACTGTATAAACGTAGACATAGGGAATGTAATGGATACATGACCGTTGATGCTACTGGAGGAATAATAAAAAAAGATTCCAATTGCGGAGCTCCAATATTTTTATATCAATGTATGTATGCAACGCCTGAAGGTGGCATTCCCGTATTTCAAATGATCTCCGCGGACCATAAATCTATGCACATTGCATATTTTTTACAAAAAATAATTTCAATGGGAAATTTACCTCCACGTCATGGTGGTTAGCAGCGATTTTAGTTGGGCGATTTTAATTGCTGTTGCCCAAGTATTTTCTAGATGCATTGATTTAAAACATTACTTAAACACATGTTTTAACATGTTAAATGGATCAGATAATATTTTAAGTCCGCATTGTAATATCAGATTAGATGTAAGCCACTTTGTAAAAATGATCTCAAGGTGGAAATGCTTTAAACAAGATAAATCGCCTGTCAAAAAGTTTTACCTGCGTGCATTATGCCAGGCATATAAGATGCGTTCATTAGAAGAATTACAGGTATTCTTTGAAGCTATATTAACTATAGCATTAAGCGAATTCATCGGTTATGATGAAAATGGGGATGTGCTTCCATCTGAATCCCAATTGCGGTACTTAAATAAAATAATAAAAGGAGTACCACCACCTGAAATTTGTGATACTAGTGAAATA
Organism: Andrena minutula; assembly: GCA_929113495.1. Classification (NCBI taxonomy): domain Eukaryota; kingdom Metazoa; phylum Arthropoda; class Insecta; order Hymenoptera; family Andrenidae; genus Andrena; species Andrena minutula. Next base: position 23,872,729 of record OV815993.1, read on the forward strand.
CACGATGAATGTAGTGAAATGCAGCAAACGGAGGAAATGAGCGAACAAGATATCGGTAACTGGACAGAATGGACTAATAAAATATATCACTGTGCCCAAGACAATGCAAATATGAGTAATGCAAATGCTGCGGCAATTATAAAAACAAGACTTATGCCGTATGTGGCCATCTGGAGTGGCATTATGCAAACCTTCTTCAACATAAACACAGAAGTTGCTACTTCTACCTATGTTGAAGCAGAGTTTGCAGAAATAAAAAATCGTGTATTCAAAGACCAACTACCAATGAAGGCCGACAAATTTGTTTATGAGCACTTAGAATATATTAATGGCAGAATAAAATTAGCATCTTGTCGGAAAGACATTGAAAGTGCACATGTAGAAAATATAATTCATGATATTTCTTCTGCAAATTCGATACAGACAGATGCAGATAGATCTATAGAATGTTCAATAGAAACTATAGAAACTAGTAAAGAAGAAAATATGTCCAATAGAGAAGTTGTAAACGTTCAAGAACAAGATTACAACACGAGTGAAAACTGGCGAGGCCTCGTTCGTAAATCTCCTGAAGAAATAAGTTTTCCTTCAAAACCTCGACGTAGACCTTCCTATTTGGATAATTGCCCTGAATGGGATTACATGAAATTAACAAAAGATCAGAATATACCTGTTATGCGAAATGGCAATAATTGCGATGCGGTTAAGATTGATGGGAAAATTGTAAAAATTTCCCAAACTTGCGCTTTTGACGCAATAGTGCATTTAATAGTAAATTCCATTACGTGTATGGAAAAATATGAAAAAGCAATGCGAAATAAAGGTAATAATAATACCACGATTACCCTTATAATGTCGATATTGGACAGCGGAAAAATTAATGTTAACCATTATATTGAGAGAGCCAAAATATTGCTGAATTTATCATTGTTCAGTGGAGCAATACATACATTAACGCGTACTATATCAAAATTGGATGTTAATTGCAATGTAGAACATTTATGCAATTATTTACTTACAGACCTACCTAGCTATACAATTACATCAAATTGTTCATGCGGAAAAATACAAAGAAGAAATGTTATAGAATTATGTTTAAATGTAGATATAATTTTAAAAAAAGGACACGATATTTTCCACGATAACGTGTCGAAAATGTAAAAAAGTGATTTCACCAGAGATTGAATACTGGGAACATCTATTTGTAGACACCTCTGTTATTACTGATAGTAGATATAAAGTAGAAACAAGAATCGTAAATACACTTGATACTATAGCCACGACTATAAATATTGGTACAAAAATATTCATTTTGGCAGGTATAGTAAATTATATTTCATTTGGTACTGCTCAAACCGGTGATTATGTTACCTTCGCACGTACAAAGGACAAATGGTATGAATATGACGATTTAAAACATAAGAGAATTATTGCAAGTAATAAAACAAAAATAATGCCACATTTAGTACAGTATGTAAATGTTTCGTAAGATATTTAAGATTTCTATATGAACCTAATGTATTTTAATTACATTTTGGACAAAACAATCCAAAAACACAGGTAAACAAACACGAAACAATGATAAGTGAAAGCTTATCAGGCGTCGAGAGCACCAATTGGTGCAATCAATTGGTTGTTGCAATTGTAAAACAATTGCTTCTCGGCGCCGCCAGCTACATACTTCGAATAATAAAATAGTAGCATTCTACTGATTCTGTCAGTAGTGGCAAACATTTCAAAACTAAAAAAAAATTAAACCCAAAAGATTCTTTTGCAAACATTTCTGCATGTTTATTTTTAAAAACGTTTAATTTATAAATAAGATAAAGGTAAGATTAACGTACTCGAATTAAGATCAAATATGCAACCAATAATGCACACTTTTTTATTTTTAGAAAAATATTTGGCACTTCAGCAGCTCAGATGACTATGTAATGTCAACGAGAAAAATGTGCTGGCCAACGAGAAAAATTGTTTAAAAACATGGCATTTTTTAAGATGTTGACTTGAAAATTTATATTGTCCCATTATTAATCGAGAACTGTCGGGAACTCCCAAAAGACATTGAATTTTTGGATAAATATTGGTACTTTAGAGGAGAAAGGTCCGTGCTGGCCGACGGAGAGAAATTGTTTAAAAATAGGGTATTTTTTAAGATACCGACTTGAAAATTTATATTGGGCCATTATTAATCGAGAACTGTCGGGAACTCCCAAAAAACATTGAATTTTGAATAAATATTGGTACTTTAGAGGAGAAAGGTCCGTGCTGGCCGACGAAGAGAAATTGTTTAAAAATAGGGTATTTTTTAAGATACCGACTTGAAAATTTACATTGGGCCATTATTAATCGAGAACTGTCGGGAACTCCCAAAAAACATTGAATTTTTTAATAAATATTTGTACTTTAGAGGAGAAAGGTCCGTGCTGGCCGACGAAGAGAAATTGTTTAAAAATAGGGTATTTTTTAAGATATCGACTTGAAAATTTATATTGTCCCATTATTAATCGAGAACTGTCGGGAACTCTCAAAAACATTGAATTTTTTAATAAGTATTGGTACTTTAGAGGAAAAAAGTCCGTGCTGGAACGTGAAGTTAGCACGGACTTTTTTGTTTTTTAAAAATTCCGCACTCAGAGTGCGGAACTATTTCTAATTTGTATCAGGAACTCTAGAACTCTTAAAGTGCTATCAGAACTGCAATTATTTTTTATTTATTAATAGAAAGCCGTGCCAACTTCACAGACACTCGTTGACATACCCCTTTTTTCGATTAACTTTGACATAGGTACCTGGATGGCTCACGCCTAGAGCAATTTTTAAACGACTGCCATTCTCATCTAAAGAATCCAATCGTTATGAATGAAATCATGGGTCAATTTTAAGGTCTCTAGAATGTATTCCAATAGCTTTTTTATTCAAATTTTAACAAATGTCAATATTAGAAGCTACAAATCTACAAATTTGTTGTTAAGATATAATATTTTGGAGAAATAAATAGTTTGTAACTCGGCGTTGGAAAAAAAGTTATATAGTTTGCATATAGTAAGTACAGAGCATCAAAATCAGCTCATGGATGGCTCACACCCAAAGTGTCAACGAAGGGTTAACTTCAAAGTACAGATACGGATTCTACACTGAAGAAAAAAGACGCCACTGAGACGGGCATGTGTGACCTACTCCATCCTAAATCAAGGGAACGATATTCTTTACCACTGACATTGACGGCAAGGACTTGACACGGAACTAAAAAGTGTGCGCAGAGCTTTACAATAACGGCACAGAACCGTTACGGAACTAATATATGTGAATCTGCCTTAAACATACTCTCGGAAGGTATTTAAGCTTCAAGTAAACGTCGAATAAAGACACAAAGGAAGATGCAAACCTTATTCGACGATAATGATAAAGAATCCCATGTACATATAAAAAGACTTTTTTTTATTCATTATTTAAATAATTTTTTATCTAGATAGTGCGCAACTCTGGATTAATGCTATCAAAGCGCGCGGGCGTATAGGTTTACCACATTCAAATAATATACGCATACATACACTATTGACGTCTACAGGAACTTGATAGCCTTGCTCGCGTTACGCTACTGACATCTAAATTGGGCCGCTCGATTTTTTTTCGTAATAAAATCATGCATTTTGCACAGGGTGAGGTAAACGGGGTACAAGTCAAGACAGAGTAATTCCACGTCCACAAGTAAACCGAATTTTTGGAATACATTTATTTTATGCAAGGCTTAGTTTCCGATAAAAATGACTCTGCGTGCAATCACCTCTGCTCTACTTGTCTAGCAACAAGCACGTCAACTTTAACTCGTGCTTGCATCTACAAACATGCTTAGGTTTCGTCCGTTCAATCGTCCCACCACTATCAGTTTGAATCAAGATTAGCAACCTAATCTTTTAGCATGACAGCACTCTACCACATTTTATTCAGTAAATGCGAAATTTATTAAACAGCAGAAATGAATAGTGGATCGACTGCGATACATTTGGATCTTGGCCCCCAAGATCTCCGAATTTTACCGGTCTGAATTTTTATTTACGAGGCCGTGTACATTCTGTAGTTTATACATACCACACATAGTGTAAATGTTGCTCAGCTAAAAGAAAAAAATTGTAGTTGCATCCGCTTAACGAGCGCATGATATTAAGGCACAACAGAATTTGATTATGAGCAAAATATAACAACACTTATGTTCATACGATTTGATAAGAATTGTAACTACATTATGTATTCACTTATTAGGTTATTTATTCTTCATGTTGTTCCGTCTTACGGAAACAAAGGGGAGCTCAGAGCGAGGCAGAAAAGTAACGGTCTTTTACGGTAAGCAATGGCTAGTTCTTGAAGCGTTCGTTGAAACCATTTGCTTGCCAGATGACCAAGAGGCAATCGACATCGTGCCGTCTTTTTCTCATATTTTGACTGCTTTGCCCTAAAGATAATCCTTTAAATTGCTCTGTCAGCGAGGGTACACGGTTACCTCGGACCGGTACACGGTTACCGTCGTCCACCGCTGACGCACGAGCAATATAATCATAAATCTTAGCCCCGGCTAAACGTTCTGATCGACTAGCTAGGTTTGTTAACCAGATGCCTGATTTTTCCTTGCTACGTCACTAAGAAGGAGAGACTTCCTCCTCTACCACCAAAGTCACGGAAGGGAGGTTCCTCCTCTTCAAGGTAAACCAACCAATCGGTAATTTGGACTCCTCCCGAAATTCGGACTACTCGTCTACCTTCGTCGTCGAAAGGGCTAGACGAGACAGAATACATTCGACTCTCAACGAACAAGTTTCATCGGCTTGATCGGGTCATCGTTCGGACCACAAGGACGAAAGAGACATTCACATTATTTTTCTGATCATCGTGCGGATCACCTTTTCATACAATTAACATAGAGATAAACAGTCACCTAAGATTAGTTTGGCGGGTGATACGTTCATTCGATACACGCGTTCTTATAGTGAATCGGGCTTTACAACCCCGAAAGAAATATTCGAATTTTTCAAGCGCGTGTCGGAAGAACACATGTACCGGTAGCAAGTTATTATGACATAATGTATTTGAGATTTATCTTTGCCTTACTTACGCTGGGCCAGTAAAAAGAAGAAACGTGGAAAAACCTTAGAAAATATGTATACAGTATTTTCTCACTATAAGCTCGATTCTTTCCTATGCTCTAGAACTTGCGGCTACCCTACATGCCATCTTAAGTGAAACGAGCGAGAGAGCTGATGCTGTGTCAAAATACACAGTGAGAGGAAATCAAGCAAGTAAACATGCCTCCCTATAAGTTAAACGCCAGTCTTGAGCCTAGAGCTTATAGCGAATACGTAATGTAATTAGGAAAATCATAATTTCGTATATTTACAAAGAGGATGTAAGTGTACAGCCACGGCCGTCTCTAATACAGGCCACCACCTTGCCAAAATGGCAACGCTGTCATCAGTCCTTTCTGAAGCCTTTCGACCAACCACGGTCGTCTGGTACCGGTTTGAACATAGTCATCGGACTGATGGTTATTGTCGAAATGCGGTGTTGCAACATCGTAGGTGGTGGCCTGTACTACAGACGGCCGTGGTACAGCAGCTGGATAACGTTAGGCTATAGTCCGCCGTGCATTTATACAGGACTTGTGATAAAACATTGCCTGCAAGTTCCTATGTGAGATAGTATATATACCAAACAGATAAGTGACAATCGCGACAGAAAAACAGCATTACTTATGACAGGGCTGGGGAACTTCTTCTCCGCCGGGAGCCGCACGAGCCTCACTCTCAGTCAGTCGGTTTCCCCACTATCAGCAATTTTAGCTGTGTAAATAGAAGCTATAGAAGCTATAGAAGCTAAATAGGTACATATGGAGGCGGTCGTTCTCCTATGGTTCAGCGGAACTGGCAAGGAGGCGAACGAGTCTCCCAGCCCTGACTTATGGGATACTCAATAATAGAAAGGACAAAATCAAATGAGACAGCTGAACATTGTATACGAATACGAATACAACTCTACTTCACTCTGTATACTCCTGTAATCCGTAGCCAGACAAGTCGAGCCAAAGTAAGTAAGTGCTGACGTACATAATGAAATTTCAAAATCGTTTTGTTTTCAAAAACAAGACGTAGATAACAAAATGTAATCTGGCTTAGCTTTGTACAACAAATATACTGCTCGACACTATTTTTTGCCGAATATACGATTATCCATACATTAATTGAAACATAAATGCTCACGAAAAGGCATATACAATCTTCTTAAAAATCAGGTGAGAAGTAAATAAGACAGAGAAACAATTTGAATACACGAAGTTTTCATACAACTTTAGAAAACTTATAACCAGGACTAATTTATTGCGACACATTTGTTTGACGATAAAGTTTATCGCTTTGAATAGTCACTTGTTTACTGATTCTTAAATTTGAATCAATACGACATTTTCTTCTAACTAGTAATTGATAATTTAAAACAATGCCATCTATGTATCAGATGATATACTATTTAGTTTAGAGGAATTTCATTTAACTTTTTGTGTAACCGATCGGCAAAAAATAGTGTCCAGCACTATAATTCTGTTCTTGTCTGTGCCACAATTTTTTCCGGTCTCTGTATAAAAGGAAAATAAAAACATAGGTAGGTACTACTCCACTCTTACAATTAGTGCGAAGTTACCCTTTAAAAATTTTATTCGATTTAATTTGATAAGCTACCCTATACGTTATATGTGCATAAAAATTTTCATCTATGTAATTACATTTGAAATTATTCCTATTTTATTAGATAAATTGAAAATTAATTTAAATTATATCTAACAAAATTTTTAAGGAATAACTTCGGGTAAAAGTGGATTATTATTTCTTTTAAGTCAAAAGTTGCAAATTCTTGCCTATATACCGTCGAATGGGGTAACTTTGACCACCTTTGGTAAATATTTGTCCTTTTCTTCCTTGTAACTTCCAAATTAATCCATATTTTATAATGGGGGAAAAACACTGAGACAGGTCATTTCAAGTCGATAATTTTCAAAGGCGATGAAAGGACGAAAAATACAGGGAAAAGTGATTTCAAACTTGAAGTGTCGTTATTTTCTAAGAAAAATGTCATTTTTGTAATTTTTTTAGTTCTCCCCCTAGCCAAGAGAATAATCTTCAAAATAAAAAAGGTTTCAGTCGAATCGGATAATAACTTTTGGAGATACAGGTCCCACCGATTTGGATCAATTTTTTGACGCCTTCACTTTATCGACTCCCCAGGGCCAGGGCTTGAAACGGTTATTATAAAGATTTAGATTCTTGAAGGAGTTATGAAGAACCTTTATTCTGAATAACCGTTATAAAGAACCTAAATATCAGACTATATAAGTTTAAGTTACGGTTCCTATATAGCTTTATAACTTTTATTTGTTAGGTTCTATATAAGTTGCAAAGCGGTTGTAGAACCGATTCTTGTAACGATTGTACAGAATTTTATAGAAAATGAAATTACAACATATTACAACTATAGACTACTGTGTATTACCAACTTGTTTAAAGATTATAATATATAAAAGTACAAAGATATTCAATTATTTTGTAATATGAACATTGAGCTATAAGTATACCTGGAGAGGGAACAGCAATAGGAAGAAGTAGAGGCGACAGCGGTCTGAGGGAAATAGAAGAACGGGTGAACCTATCCTTCTTCCTATTATACCTCTCACTCTGTACAGATAACTTCACTCACATTCACTAACATGCACTATACATCCATAGCCTGTTGTAAGACAGAGATAGGTTCACCCGTAATCTTCCCTCTTTCTCGAACCGGCCGCCATTGCTCTGTTCCCTCTCCAGGTATTCTTATAGCTCAATGAATATGAAGTGTTCGTTAATATAAATGTTTGGTTGTTATACCGATGAGGGTCTAGCTCCCCGATTTGAATGATTTTTCAATATGTTGTCAGAGTTCGACGTTCTGCATTCGACGATATGTATGGCACAATTGTTTATACTAGTATTGCGTGAGTGTGAAGACTGTCCAATTGACAAAGTATGTTTGGAACAGAGCGATTGGGATCGAAAGAGGATGTTTATGGTAGAATATCGAATACGTCAGGGGTGTGAGGTTTGAACGCTTTTTCTTTTATTTATACATGGCCGACCACTTTCGTTATCTGACGACAAAGCCTTCTGTAGTTTCATAGCTATGATACCGCAAACACAAATAATTAATGCCGAAACTGTTTGAACTGTCCGAAATAATTTTAGCAATTCCGCCAGCACAAGTAAGTGTGGAACGCTTATTTTCGGCGTTAAAGTTTATCTCGTCCCTCCACTGTTCGTCAATGAAGCCAGACATTATAGAAGACAATTTCTTACTCCGCCTGAATATGCCAAAGCTACCACAAGCAGGCACTTGACAAATTATAATTAATAATATCCATTCTGTTTATTATTATTGCAAAAAGTGTAATAAATATTTAATACTATATATTGAAACTTTTATTTGGCAAGTTCATTTTTTCAATTAGGGGCCACCACAGCATCAGGACCATGATTCTGACAACATATTAAAAAATCATTCAAATCGGGGAGCTAGACCCTCATCAGTATAACAACCAGACATTTATATTAACGAACACTTCATATTACAAAATAAATGTATAAGTATGTACAGATGTGTACATAATATATATTTATATACTTATATATTATAATCTTTAAACAAGTTGGTAATACACAGTAGTCTATAGTTGTAATATGTTGTAATTTCATTTTCTATAAAATTCTGTACAATCGTTACAAGAATCGGTTCTATAACCGCTTTGGAACTTATATAGAACCTATAAAATAAAAGTCATTAAATCGGTTCTATAACCGTTTTGGAACTTATATAGAACCTAAAAAATAAAAGTTATAGAGCTATATTGGAACCTTAACTTAAACTTACATAGTTTGATATTTAGGTACTTTATAACGGTTATTCAGAATAAAGGTTCTTCATAACTTTTTCAGTCAGAACCTTTATATAACAGTTTGAAACAGTTATTTTTCGAACCTATTCAAGCCCTGCCCAGGGCTGTCTGCAATGATTAATTATAAAACAAAAAATATATTTCTATAATTTAAGACATCCTTAATACAATGCAGAAAGTTCCATTGAATTATATATAGTAGGTTTCCTTTAATTAATTCCTAAATATCGCCTATTTTTTTGGGCTCTAGACCAGAACCTCCCCTTAATGTAGATTTAATCCTGAGAAATCCACCGCAAAATGTAACCTTTCTCTTCGATCAATGTTAGGTTCCGGAAGTAACCTAATTATGTTTTCATGTGCCAGTGTGTCAGTATCATCCTTTAGTGGCCAGAAAAACGAACTTTTTCCAGCAATTCTTACGAATTTTATTGTTACTTCTTCATCACCTGTTTCTAGAACTTGCACAACAAAATGTTGAATTGTATTTTTTATATAGCTGTACTTGGCAACAACCCATACTCCACTTTGTACTTTTAATCTTTGACCTTCCATGTTAAACCTTTCCTGAGGCTGTAAGTCAGATGCGGCCAAACCGGGCCATTTGGGAGTAAGGCCTCCATGATGTTTACTTTAGCCGCGCGGAAGGGGAGCTCGAAAACCAATGGTGACGTGGGCGTGCCACGGATAGGGAAAACTGTAGTAGTGTGCGGTGCAGCCTCATGCCCGTACGATAGGCTTGAATGACTGTGAATCTTGGGGGCCTCAGGGATCGCTGCCACTTGGGCTCCTAAAGGTGGCCGTTCCAATAAGCGGCTGCAGCCGCCAGCGACTGCGACCGGCGGCTACAGCCGCCAGCAACTCCAACTGGCGTCGTCGCAAATGGTATTTCCTATATCTAAGCGTCGACGCCATGGCCCCCACCAGTGCAACGACGCGCCGCACAGGCCCTTTTCGAGCACTTGAAAAGAGGGTCTATTGTTGTATGAGGTCTCGAGGACCGTCGAAGATAGTGAAAGACTAACCATTTTTCTTATATGTACATCGTATTCTGTTTATCTATCGGATTGAAGAAGTCAATGACATTTGGGTGCTTCTTTTAAAATATCGGCATTCAAATTGTGGCAAAAAATAGGATAAACCTATTCCTTTCTAGTGATGTATAAGTTAAAAAATATTTTTTACATCTATTAATTTGTTTTTTCTATTTTTTAACTCAATCGTGATAAAAAATTGGAAACCGTTTTTTGGTACTTTATTAGTGGTTTAAGTCACACGCTGGGGAAACGTTCGGTTTTCAAGTTATTATTTCTGCACTTTCCATAGTATGCATTTATCAATTTTTTTAGTTTTATTGAAATTGTTGACGTTATTTTTTTAAATAACCTCAGACTTTGTTATGAGTTGTATATTAACTCAAATTTTTATGAACTTGCTTAATAATATTGAGCATTTTCAACGCGAAAAATGGAATGTTGCATTTTCCCCTATTTCTTTGGATTCAGGCCCACTGTACGATATAGAATACAAGTGATTACTCCATTATTAGCAACTATTGTCAAATCTTGTTTTCGCAGTTGCAAGTGTGACGTCCCACAAAATTTCGCGCGCAGATAAAATAACATTCCTTCATAAACCACTATACAACTCCTCTCAAATCTCCCCAAACATCAATTCTTACCCCTTCTCCATGACCTCGACCGCCTTGGCGATGTACCTTAGCGGTCCCCATCTCAAGACGGTCAATCAGTGAAACTCCCCCACCTATTCGCCCAACGCGGCACAAACTCTTCCCTCCTATGAAATCTAAACGAGTCCCTCGCCTCTTATATCTCTTAAATCGAGACCACGTCTCAAGCCCACTAAATGACCAAAGAAGTCAAATCTATTATCACCCCTTTCCTATCAAAACACCCAAAATCCACTCGAGGAGTTGAGCAGTACGAAACTACGTGTAGAAAAACCCCTGAAGGATAATCGCGAGGATTATTTGGCGTACGTGCCGAAAATGCGAGTCCAAATATACGCCAACCTTTGGTCCTTACAAAAACCCCGGAAATGTTACTGCGACGCATATGCGTAAATATGTCAAGGTGCGTACTGCGCACCCCCCTTCAAGCCGAAAAGATTGTAATCTAGAGACGCGGTAGCGTCTCGACGCCAAGTACATGAAAAAAGAACACCCTATATATATATGTCGATGTCGCTACCGTGTACCTTTACTCGTCCCGGGGACACTCTAACCTAATTCTGACATTTATTACATTATATCTCATCACGCCTGCAATATTTTCTAAATTTAAAGGCATTTTTCTTATGTAAACCGCATATCGGCTTTCGAATAAGACCAATTTCAATAAAATCGGTCCACGCATGACAGAGATATCGTAATATCGTCTCAGGGATCTGTCGAAAACGGTAGATTTTTCTTCTTATTCTTCTTCAATCTCAAATTTTTGTCGACATAATACGTATACGCGTTATTATACGCACACCTTCAGCCAAAACGAACTAATACATGTTTCGTTCATCAATTCCTATCTTCACTATGTGCAATTTACTCCAAATTTTGACAGCTTACAGTCAGGTTATATACAAAATTTGAGATGCCACGTGTTTTTACAAATATATATTATCGTTGTACCATTGAATTGGAATCAAAATGCAGTCTCACATACAATTCCATGAATCTGGAAACACGTACAATTCCATGAATCTGAAAACACGAAAATTCGTGCTAAATCTAGCGATAACCTCTTTAAGCATAGAAATCTGTAAACATGAAAATGAAAATGATACTAAAATCAATTAGAGTCTAATATAACGCATGAATTTGGTAAACATAAACAAATTAATTTAAAAAATACTATTCCATGAAATATACTCAGAAAATGACTTTATGAATGGAAATTTTAATTTTCTAACCACGAAAAACATTTCTCGATTTGATAAAACAATTCATGACATTGTGCGTGCTTTCAGTTTCATGGAATTGTACGTGCTTTCAGATTCAAGGAATTGTACGTGCTTTCAGATTCATGGAATTGTAAATTTCAACAGCTGATAATTATTATGCTGTAATTGTAAAATCCCCATAAAAAACTTCAAAAAAGTAAAAAAATACGCCAAGTACATGAAATCATATAAATCACAAAAAATATAAGATAATAATAATAAATCACAAAAAAAAAATATACAAATCACAAAAAATAGATGATAATAATAATCTTTGTAAAAAGAAGTGAGATCCCCACAAAAAAACTTTGAAAAAGTAAAAAAATACGCCAAGTACATGAAAACATGAAAATCACAAAAAATAGAAGATAATATAATAATTACAAAATTAAAAAAAGATGTGAAATCAAAATGAGCTGCCAGTACATAAAGATGCTTTCCAACTGCGCTTTAGATGACACAACTACATATGCACAGCTAAAATTCCATTACTCATAATGGCTATTTATACAAAGAAAAAATGTATTAAATAATAATATGCAGATATGCAGATATATTTTTATACAAATAAATATTTTAATACGAATAAATATTTGATTCAAAATACTTGGCGCTGCGCCCCGAATTGGTGTTGCTATATAAACTCAATAAACATGTATAAATTGCATTAATCCTTTTCTTTCTTTCTTGTACGTGTATGCGTGTGTGCGTGCGTGTGCATATGCTACGTATGGCATTAGAATTAAATATATGTAGAATAAATCTGACTGCGTTTCTAATATGTGTATGTATATGTTTTTTATATTGTAATGGAGTTGTAAATTATTAATACTAAGGTAATTAACATTTTTTCGGTTGCGCAGCGCCAAGTATTTTGAATCAAATATTTATTCGTATTAAAATATTTATTTGTATAAAAATATATCTGCATATTATTATTTAATACATTTTTTCTTTGTATAAATAGCCATTATGAGTAATGGAATTTTAGCTGTGCATATGTAGTTGTGTCATCTAAAGCGCAGTTGGAAAGCATCTTTATGTACTGGCAGCTCATTTTGATTTCACATCTTTTTTTAATTTTGTAATTATTATATTATCTTCTATTTTTTGTGATTTTCATGTTTTCATGTACTTGGCGTATTTTTTTACTTTTTCAAAGTTTTTTTGTGGGGTTAGTATAAATACGAGGAACCGCGAGAGCTCGTTCTCGTTCTACGGAAATTTATCATCGACACTCGTTCTACGGAAATCTATTAACGTTCCTGTTCTAAGAAGCCTAAAGTTTTATTCAACTTTATAAGATATCATTCAAAGTTTTCAATTACGAACATAAATTCAGTGTTCAACGGCAACTACCGTAAGAATTTATATTACCATTTAAAATATTGCATATCATCTCCATACATATTATTTTGTATTGCTATTTTAATTGCTATTCATAGTATTTTGTATTTCTACGCGTATTGCGTTCACCTATTATTGTGCATTACTATTCTTATTGCTATTCATATTATTTTGTCTTGCTATTCTTATTGCTATTCGTATTATTTTGTCTTGTTACGCTTAAGTGCTTTTCATATTATATTGTGTTATTAACGCTCATTGCGACCATATTCCATGTTCTTATCAACGTTTACTGCTTATATTATTCCATCTTAAAACATATACTGTATGTCACGCTCATAATCACACTATATATATATAACCATTTATATAAATGTTCTGTGCCAATGATTAATGTTTAAACGCATTCTATGTTCAACAAAGCACTTTCACAAACAGTGCCTATATTTTTTGCCTAAACTAATAAACCGCTTTGCTTAACTAACGTTTCGAGTCATTGTGTTAATCCTTCGGCTGCGAAGATCCCTAAATCCACACGAGCTGCCGGAACAGCTGATTACGGGCAACGACCGCGGAAAGCATCGCGGTGTTTACCAACTTACTTTTACATAGCTCGCGTATAACCATATGATTAACAGATTTCGTGGAATCATTACAAGTGTCTTTTACCTCAATGCAACGGTAAATCCGATTACCAAAGCCAAATCATAACAAGTGCTCTAACGGGTGTCCCCACGGAAAGTACCACATTAAACCTTCCCTGGTCGATTAGAGTGTAGGATTACAGATCCTCGCCTGAGTTCCTTCTGCCCTCAGCGTGCAGGATTCAAGATCCTCGCCTGAGATCCTTCTTACCCTCAGTGTGCAGGATTCAAGATCCTCGCCCGAGTTCCTTCTGCCCTCAGCGTGCAGGATTCAAGATCCTCGCCTGAGATCCTTCTTACCCTCAGTGTGCAGGATTCAAGATCCTCGCCCGAGTTCCTTCTGCCCTCAGCGTGCAGGATTCAAGATCCTCGCCTGAGATCCTTCTTACCCTCAGTGTGCAGGATTCAAAATCCTCGCCTGAGCATAATTTATAAACCCCATGTCATTGTCCCCAAAGACCTCCACCCGGGACGTGACACAAGGACAAATATATATTGTTTATACAAGTTCGTGGAAGGTAACTAAAAAGTCGAAAAATACTGATATTTTTTCAATGGGTTTCTTATAGAAAAATAAATGTATATAACGAATTATTTGCTATTATTTTGCAGAATCGATACTATTTCTGACCCCTTTAACTTTACTTTAACAAACTTTGAACGAAATCACTTAAAATTTTGCATAAAACAACCAATTTGACATGTTTACACGCAGATCAGATGTAGCCGTCATGATATTTTTACCTTTTTTTACAAGAGCTCATATTATTAATTTACAAGAAATATATAAAAAAAAAATACAATTCCATAAGTTATGAATTCTGACTTCTTTCCTTATTTCTGGATAATCTGTCCGAATGTGAGATGGATCGCAGAGCGGCTAGAGTCGCTAGACTGCTTCTGGAGCAGTAGAGCGACTTGGCGATTCTGCTGTTACGGCGGAACACAGACACTCGTGGCATTGTGTAGTGTCTCGAGTAGCCTAGGCTGCTCATGAACCAAACGCGCATAGGCTATAGCAATCCTGGCGCGGCCGCAGCAGTCGCAGCCGCCCATAGGAGTTGGGATGAATGCTTTTCCATTGTACCAGTCATCGCGACAGCGGCTGTAGCCGCCGGTCGCAGTCGCTGGCGGCTGTAGCCGCTTATTGGAACGGCCACCTTAAGAGGGCCAGTTATTTCAGCCTAGGGGTACGAGCCTGCACCGCACGCTACTAATTACAATCTTACAGTGTTCCCTATCCGTGGCGCGGCTACGTTACCATTGGCTTTCGGGGCCCCTTCCGCGCGGCTAAAGTAAACATCACGGAGGCCTTACTCCCAAATGGCCCGGTTTGGCCGCATCTGCTGTAAGTAATCGTTTCCTGTCTCTGCGACCACTATTGGCATCTCTGTGTCTCCAGTGAACTTTTTATTTGACGAAAAGAGACATTTCTTTCTACACATTTTTTGTTTCTTTGAAGAAGGCCCTGTCCTTATACAGTTGTCCTTTTTTACTGGGCTATCATCAGCAGCCACAGATCGCCCAGGTATTATTTCTAATCTCTTTCTCTTTTTCGCATTCTTAATATTTGAGTTTGTATTACTGCTTTCTCTCAAATTTTGTAAATAATTAACAACGACATTGTTCATTCTCTCTCTTAAGTCTTCATTTTCAGTCTTGTTTCTTGTCATTTTAATCTCATCTAGCGCTATCTTCTCAGTAACTTTCGTCTCGGCCGTCCCTGTCTTCTCATTAATTTCAGTCTCATTCGTCCTTGTCTTCTTACTTACTTCAGTCTCGTTCATCCCTGTCTTCTCATTACACTGTCCAACACGATTTTTGGTCTGCATATTCCACTCGGTGATTCTCGTAGAGTTTTGCGTCCTGAACACGAATCCGTAAACAAAATTGCTCCATCACCCTCAGTTTTTGAAAAACATGAGCTTTTGTAAAAACACGCGATTTTGATCAAAAGTGAGGTATGACGTGAAAACTAAAAACACTAGAAAGTTCAACTTAGTCTCAAAAGATAGAGGAGAGTTTACTGAATATATCAGTGTACAAAGTTGTTAAATTTGATTGTTTAGAATTGTTGTAAATGGTCATCAAAGTTTGAAAAAGTGCCGATGTGCATGGTTTCCACGCAATATTTTTGTATTTTTACGAAAAATTGTTTACCTAGCCCGAAAACGCTACCCAGCATCGGATTCTGTAGACATTTCTGAAGAGGAAACCATGCAGGAAAATTGTCGCAACGATTTTTAACTCGAACTAGTTGAGAAAATATCTATCGGCAACGCGTTCACGGTGTTTTGCCGCCTGGCGGCCATTGCTTGCCTGACGCGACTCGTCAGGGCCGTTGCTACGCGTAATCGACGCGCCGGTGGTACCGTACAGTGGGCACCTACTTTCTATATGTATCAGCCTTATTTTTTTCGTGTATTCGTAGATACTGTTCTCGAATTTAAATAAACGTTTCTCAATCAGTCTCTGTTATAAACAATTTCGATATTCAATGCATGAATACCTACATATGACTTGTTAATATGGATTTATTTAAGTTTTATTTAAAGCAAAGGAAGACTTTCTGAACTGCTTAGCACGACTGACCCGAATGATTTCGAAGACAAAACTGAGTTCTGACTTAGACGATGCATAAGAAACCAGAGCATTTCAAGATATTTATTTTTTCTCTGATTGTATCGCGCGTTAGGGAGAGGCGCCAAGCGATGTTTATATATCGAAAGAGTTCCTGCGATAGCTACGAACTCTTACTTCTCTCTCTTCACTAAACCTCAGAAAATTATATTACTTTCGTATCTCAAACTCTGTTTCAGATATATTGAATAATGAATTTATTAAAAAAAGATGCCTCAATGATATTTAAATATGTTTCGTGTCGCCTTCAAATACTGTTTAATGAGTTTCAAATGTTAAAATATCTGGAACAGTGTTCTAAATCTGGTAAAACCATAATAATATAAATCTTGTAATTTCATAAATAATTGTGTTTGTTTTTATACGGTTCCATATTAACAAGTCATATGTAGGTATTCATACATTGAATATCGAAATTGGTTATAACAAAGACTGATTGAGAAACGTTTATTTAAATTCGAGAACAGTATCTACGAATACACGAAAAAAATAAGGCTGATACATATAGAAAGTAAGTGCCCACTGTACGGTACCATCGGCGCGACGATTACGCGTAGCAACAGCCCTGGCGAGTCGCGCCAGGCGAGCAATGGCCGCCAGGCGGCAAAACACCGTGAACGCGTTGCTGTTAGATATT
Organism: Andrena minutula; assembly: GCA_929113495.1. Lineage (NCBI taxonomy): Eukaryota > Metazoa > Arthropoda > Insecta > Hymenoptera > Andrenidae > Andrena > Andrena minutula. Next base: position 23,889,920 of record OV815993.1, read on the forward strand.
TTCTCGACTAGTTCGAGTTAAAAATCGTTGCGACAATTTTCCTACATGGTTTCCTCTTCAGAAATGTCTACAGAATCCGATGCTGGGTAGCGTTTTCGGGCTAGGTAAACAATTTTTCGTAAAAATACAAAAATATTGCGTGGAAACCATGCACATCGGCACTTTTTCAAACTTTGATGACCATTTACAACAATTCTAAGCAATCAAATTTAACAACTTTGTACACTGATATATTCAGTAAACTCTCCTCTATCTTTTGAGACTAAGTTGAACTTTCTAGTGTTTTTAGTTTTCACGTCATACCTCACTTTTGATCAAAATCGCGTGTTTTTACAAAAGCTCATGTTTTTCAAAAACTGAGGGTGATGGAGCAATTTTGTTTACGGATTCGTGTTCAGGGCGCAAAACTCTACGAGAATCACCCAATGGATATTGCGGGACAGAAAAAAAGTTTCATTTTGTTGGACTGTGTTATTTTCGACAGTTCTTGAGGTATTTTTATTTTTTATTGTTGGATCTGGCAATATCTTCAATAATCGTTCTTTATTTAGTGGATAAATGCCACATGCAGCAAAACCAGCTGTTATGTTTTTACTGATAGTATTACCTATTTCGTCAAAAAGCTTCTTCAACAGACCAGGAAAACAGTTTTTCCTACTGCGGATTCTCTCATATGTATTTTCTACCAATCCTGTAAAATTTTCCGCCACTTCTTCTTTAAAGGTGCAAAAAAAATTACATCAAGTAGCTGACAAATGTGTGTCGAATTTGGTGGCAAACATATGAATTTGATTTCATGTTCTTTGCATAATTTCAATATTTTTTCGGTAAAATGTGACGATAGATTATCACCTATTAATGCTTTAGGACCAGTTATGTTTTTTGCTTGAGGTAGAAATGTTTTCTCAAACCAGTCTGTAAAACAGTCTCCGTCAAACGAACCTCTGACAGACCTGTTGTATCGACTCCCTCGATTGCAGCACCTACTGTTACAACAGGGATTTCCTTTCGGGCCATTTTTTCTCCATTCGTCATATAAATGAACCGACTTGTAAACCACGTATGGTGGTAGAGAAACGCCAGATGCAGACATACATGCCATTATACTTACACTACTTTTCGAATGATGCAGTATATTATCTGGATATTTTACTCCCCTTCTAAATATTAATTTTCTGGATCCAGAGTTATCGGCTAGATTACTTTCATCATAGTTGAAAATTGCCTCTGGCGGGAGGTTTTTGATGGATTTGACGAGTTCATGGTGGTACCGGGATAGTTCTTCGTGGCTAAGTTGAGCCTTAGCTGGTTTTATATTGTTCGCCAATCGTTGAGTTTTTTTTATGGTGTTTGAGAAAACAACTAGCCCAATCCAGGCCAGGGAAATTTAATGAAAGAAAACGAGGAGCAGGTTCATCCAAACTGTCTAGATATGACTTGGCAATGCATCGTAATTCATGCTTATCAATGGGAAAACTCCATTCGCCACATAATAAAACATTTTCGAGTAATAATAATTCCTCTACATTCGAAAATTTTGTCGGTTTTCCAATACTGCTGCCATGCCGGCCATGAACTCTATTAATTAATGTCCCTTTAGAAATTTTATATTCCTTACTTGCTGCGATTATACTCATTTTCCCATCCAAAATTTTAATTAGCGCTTCTTCCAGCTGGTTTTCTGTATACCGCTTATAATTCCTCACTAATGGACTTTTCTTTGGATTTCTTGGCATCTTGATGTTTGAAGAAATGTTTTTCTATTGATGAGCAGCAACCACGCGAAGGATACACCGGGGATATCGCTCCAAACTGTATTTAAACAATACTATTCTACTATCGAATCGTAGAAAACGCGCGGAAGACTTCTTTAATGGCGACCAGTGCGTCTAAAAATCCGTACAAGGGACATTCCACGCGAACTCGGCCACTTTTTGGAGTAACATTTCGGAAGTGGCTCAAATTTGAATATGTTGTAGTCTTTAGGGATGCATAAACATGTGTAGAAGAATTTTTGAAAATTTTGAAAAATATAGATTTTACAGCTGTTTGAAGGTAAGTGCTAACTTTTTTTCAATAAATTATAACTATGGAAGTAGTAAACGGATGGAGATGAGCTTTACGGGGATTTGTAGAGAAGACATTGAAGTTTTAAGGAAAATTTATTTCAATTTAAAAAAAAAAATTTGAACCATTTCTGTGCAATTATTATAAACAAATGCATTTTTTTAACATGGGGCGCGATTTTAAAAATCTGAAAAAAATCAGAATATAGCCCTATCCTTCCCCTTCATGGTCTAATTGTCAAAAATATGGACATTTTAAAATTGGCCCTGTAAAAATTGCCGAAAGTTGACGCTGCGTCAAATCACACCGGCTCAACTGCCTGAGCCGTGCAGTACTGGCAGCGGCCAAGCGGATATATCTGCTATTCTTATACAATGTTCTCGAATATGGTAAGTATTTGTAAAAAACTGAAGAAAGACAACTTTTACTGTTTTTTATACACAACATAATACGGTAACTCAATTTTTGGTGTTCGCAATATTTTCCGCGAAACGAAGGTGACCCTCAGTTTTTTAAATAGAATGCTATATATTTGATTATCCAATATGAAAGCGACTGTCAAGACAAATTCAACCATATGGTACACTATGACCCTCAAGACTACACATGGTTAGAAATGAAATATGAAATTCAATCTACTAGATAGATAGTTTGATATATTTATTTAATTCCTAACCATGTGTAGTCTTGAAGATCATAGTATACCACATGGTAGAATTTGTCTTGACAGTCGCTTTCATATTGGATAATCAAATATATAGCATTCCTTTTAAAAAACTGAGGGTCACCTTCGTTTCGCGGAAAATATTGCGAACACCAAAAATTGAGTTACCGTATTATGTTGTGTATAAAAAACAGTAAAAGTTGTCTTTCTTGTCTCTGGACACTTGAATGATTCCCTGATTTTTCTTGAAGTGGCATCATGCTTACCAAAAAATGGTAAATATGTCATTTTTGGGATCATTTTAAAATGGATTTTATAGGATGCAAAAAAATCTCACTAAATTGGCAACTAAAGGATTTGAAAGGATAATTTCTTAGCTTTCCAAAACACTCGTGAAAAATTTTCTATGATCATGCGTTCGCAAGTTATATGCGTTCAAAGTGAAAAGTTCCTTTTTTGCTTTGATAGCGAATAACTCGGTCAATAAAAATCATACAACAAAACCAAAAAAAACGAAATTAAAGAGAAATGTTTGCTCTATAAGAGCCCTCCATTGGATTTATTTGAAAAAAAATCTTTTGGTCCGTGCATACGTCCAAATTAGGCAAAAAATTCGGAAACTTTGTTTCCTACGCTTCATTTTGATAAAGCAGTATCATAATGGACGAAGAAAAAAATTGAGTCATTGTTTAAAAAATTAGAGACTTCAAGCTTTAAAATGCTTTTTTAAATTATTTTTTGCGACCATTTTTCGCGGTTATACAGCCATTTGAAAATGACCAAAATTTTCGGGAAATTATAGTGTTCCTTTAATTTTTTCCAGGAGTGTATTTGAAGATGCTAGGAGAGTGTTCAACTGTGACAAAACTGGGTGTGTTACGTGCTCTAATACAGAGAAAGTTTTAGGACCAAAACAATTTCGAAATTTATACGAGATCAATTTGGGAAATGAAATGGAGTTTATTACTGTATTATGCACTTATACTGTAGATGGTGCAACCTTACCACCTATAGCAGTTTACCCATACAAGAGGATCCCTACTAATAGAGTACGCAACATACTAGAAGGTTGGGCTGGTCATATCATTTCTAGACGGTCACAAAAGCCATTTAAGCTTACAACTGTCAAAGTTTTGTGCTAACAATAAAAAAATTGTGTACTGGTTACCACCAAACGCCACACATATCATCCAGCCTTGTGATGTCGGCATTTTTCGCCCTCTGAAAGTGGCATGGAAAAGTGCCATTAGAGAAGCAAAACAACTTGTAATAAGTATAAACAAAAAGAACTTTGCAAAATTATTTCAACCAGCATTTGATTCGGTCAGGGAGGGAGTGAATAATAAACAGCTTTAAAACCTGTGGACTGTTTCCGTTAAATTTAAATGCTATAGACTATAGCAAATGCATTTCTGTCAGGCGAACAGAAATTAATGAAGAAAATGAAGAAAGTCTGCCAACATTTCTCAATTATTCTTCGACCAAAGATGTAATAGAATACACCATCAAAGAGGAAAGCCTGAAAATATTTCAGGATCATTTCAAACAAGGGACATATGAAGTTGGTGACCTTTTTCTTCTGTGGAAAACGTGCGTCTTAAAAACAACAGCTAGTGGAACATCAAATTGTAGTTCCGAAGAGTCCAATCCAACACAAGGTATGGACATAATGCATATGCCCGTGGAAATCGTTGAAGATGATAATTACAACCGTGACGTGAGCCACGACTGTGTTACTGATGTGGATATTTTGTATTCTAACGAATACTGTGATAATTCGCAAAAAATTGGAGATAAAATTATTGACAACTTAGATGATAATGACAACTATGATAAAAAAGCATCTACTAGCAATAATAATGACTGTGGTATTCCCCAAGAAAGTGGGAAAAACTTTTTTAACTATAACGCTGGTGATGACAGTCCAACCCAAAAGGATATTATAAACCGAGCATGGGAATTAAGTGAACGTAGCGGCCGATTTTCAGACGCAACGCCTCTTTTCTCCCGCTGCGTGTCTTCGCCCCCACGGCGGCTCAGGAGCTTGGAGCGCCTCAAGCCCGTATGTACCATATAAACCGCGTGTGGCGCGTTGACAAAACAAAAACGCATCGACAATCGTGCTCTCTGGGACGATGTGGAAACCTATTGATACAATGTCATCCTAATATGCCACGCGCGGTTCACGTGGTACGAGCCTGAGGCGCTCTTAGCTGCTAGGCCGTCGCGGGGGCCAAGACGCGCGGCGGGAGAAAGGAGGCGTTGCCTCTGAAAATCGGCCGCTGCGTTCACTTAATTCCCAGGCCTGTTATAAACGATCTTGTATATTGTGATATTACCAAAGACTGTGTGCAATATGATCCGTGTCAAGGAAAGGCGATCACGCCACTGAATGCAAATGAAGACAAAATTAAGCAGGTCTGGCGCACACATCTAGATATCTCTCAACAACTTGCTGAGAACACCCCAAAGAAAAAAACGGAGAAGTATTATAAGCCCTTCTGCATTACACTACCCGAATGGAGAGACACGGAACAAAAAAAACGAAAAAGGTCAGGAAGAAAAACAGGTGATCAAACTCCAAAGGAAGAGAAAAAGACACGAAAAGAAAAACGAACAACAGAAAATTAAGGAAGAGAAAGAAAAAGAAAAGTTTGAAAGGATGAGAAGAAGAGAAGATAAGAAAAATAAAGAAAATAAAATCAAGGAAGAGAAAGAAAAAAAATCTGAACCGGAAGCGATCAAAAAAAGAAAAACCAAAGAAGAAGGAGAAGAATACAAGAGAAGGCAACAAAGAGACTCAAAAAACGAAACAATGCGAGTGCAAATGTCCGGAATGCGAAGAGCTATTGGAAAATCCTCCAAAAGAGGATTGGATTCAGTGTTCTTCGTGCTCCTTATAGTGGCACGAGACTTTTACCTGTTATGATAAGAAAGAAAAGTTTATTTGTGATAAATGCATATAATTCATTGTAGTTGTGCTAACTAATCGAGGGTAGTAAATAAAAACATTGGGAATCTCGTTTTCCTCAAAAATATTATCGTGTTCATTCTCTGAGGTACAGCAAAAGGAGAATGAAAAATTATTTGCACAAAAAATCGTCTAAATACATTGGGAACCTAACCTCTGTTATTATCCCGTTCATTCACTGGGGTACCCCTGTGTTGTATCCGAGGGAAAATGGGGTGAGGGGAAAGAGTATGATTCTCTGGATGACTGGATTCCTTTCCACATTATTCCGCCTTACATTTACTCTCTCTCTGCGTCTTAACAAAACTCTACCACCTCTCTCCTTAAATCCATTTGCTCGACTGCAGTGATGATATCTCGGGCGGGTTTTCTCGCGCATGCGCGGCGATTTTAGCATCAGTATAGTACAAGTTTCCATAAAATGGGGTACCTTGAACACCCTGCTGCTTTCCCGCCAATGATACTACACCTATTAGTTGGGCCCCAACATAGATACGGTACTGCAAAAGCCGCGCATGCGCAAGAAAACGCGCCCGAGATATCATCACTGCTCGACTGGCTCCGCGTTGCTCACGCACGCCACGCGCTCCCCAGCGTCGCACCAGGGCTTGGAGGACCCCGGCCATGCACCACACCTACAGGAGCGGTGGTAATGTGTGCGTGAATTGATGCTGGCGCCAAGCCAGCCACGCGGCGACATCGCGCAACGAATTTGACGTCATAGGTGGACCCTGTGCCACGTAAAAAGTGCGCTTTGGAGGACCCCGGCCAAGCACTTGGAAATTTCAGGCAGGGTCCACCGGCCACCGCTGCTATTGGTCAGAAGGAAACAACCAATGATGGCCAATCAGCGTCGCCGGGGAAATAGGTTGTCGACGCTGATTGGCCGCGGTGTCACTCGCTTGGCGCTGGCGTCGGTTCGTCTCCAATCGAGTAGTAGTTCCTGTACGCGCCCGTCACGCATTTGGCTGGGCTTGGCGTTGGCGTCGGTAGATTTGTGACGTCACATTCGTTGCGCAATGTCGCCGCGTGGCTGGCTTGGCGCCAGCATCAATTCACGCACACATTACCACCGCTCCTGTAGGTGTGGTGCATGGCCGGGGTCCTCCAAACCCTGCGTCGCACACCGGAAATACGTCGCCTGCTTGCCTGCCGCTAGTGATGGGACTCCGAAGCGGTTCCCGGCGCTTCGAATCGGTCTTGAATGTCAGGCGACTACTTCGAAGCGCTTCGAACATGATTCGAAGCTTAAAAGTCTTGAAAAGTCTTGCTCGGCTTCAAAGTCTTGGTGGGCTTCGAAGTCTCGAATCTTTTGGTTCGAAAGCTCAGTACGTTTGGAACCCATATTTACAGAATACCGCCTGGCACCCCGTGGCGAGGACAACACTCTTCAATGCCTTACCAAATTTTATGGCTTTCGACCCTCCAAGGAGTTTGAATACCCTTAAAAAGTGAGAAATGTCTAGGATTTTCGAATTTCTCGTCAGATCTGTGCGAAAACGACGCCAATCGATTCCTTATGTTTCGCCGATGAAACTAACAACCAAGAACGACGTCATTCGGACCATAATGAAGTAAATTCCATGAAAAATCGATTTATATCATTTGAAGTTGCCTTCGTTAAAAATAGTCCGATTTACATGAAATTTGATATGATTTTCATTGGAAAAACATAAGGATTCCATCGATGTCACTCCCATATCCATACGATAAAGAATAAAGAATTTCTTTTCTTACGCTAAAATGAATATTTCACATTATCACTCTCGACAGCGGGGCGCCGACCTGGAACCGCTGTGGACCACAGCCTGCGGTCGGCCGGAGGATTCATACCTGTCTCAGAAATAACATAATTCTTTATTCTTTATCGTATGGATATGGAAGTGACACCGATGGATTCCTTATGTTTTTCCGATGAAAATCATATCAAATTTCATGTAAATGGGAATATTTTTAACGAAGGCAGCTTCAAATGATATAATTCGATTTTTCATGGAATTTCCTTCATTATGGTCAGAATTACGTCGTTCTTGGTGTTAGTTTCATCGGCGAAACATAAGAAATCGATTGGCGTCGTTTTCGCAAAGATCTGATGAGAAACTCGGAAATCCTAGACATTTCTCACTTTTTAATGGTATTCAAACCCCTTGGAGGGTCGAAGGCCATACAATTTTGTGAGGCACTGAGGAGTGTTGTTCTCGCCACGGGGTACCTACCAAGGTTCGAACCAAGAGTTTCGAGACTTCGAAGTCGAACAGACTTCGAATCCGTTTAGACTTCGAAGCCGACCAAGGCTTTTCAAGGGCTTTGAATCATGTTCGAAGCGCTCCGAAGTTTTTGTCATATATATAGATTCGAAGCGCTTCGAAGCGCTTCAGATCCCATCACTACCTGCCGCCTCTTTTGAACCTCGCGATGTAACTCCCTGTTCATTCACTAGAAATTTATGTTCGCTGGTCATTGGCCCGTTTTTTAATTAATCTTCTGCCAGACTTTTAATGAAAGTTATAACTATCAAATATTGCTAGGATTGTGTTCCGGGATGTCTGACTTTATTAATAAAACAACTCTCTTACAGTAATAATATTCAGGGGATTAAACGTTGGCATTTGAATACTAATTTTAAGAGACATGCAGCTTAATTGTTCACTCACTGAACAAGTCACCCTAGCTCAGCGCTATTCAAGGTCGCTCCCGCGAGAGCTTGGGGTTCTCCCACTCTCGTCCACGTTGTCAGAGATACCGCGCGATGCTAACCGCGAAGACGCTAGCGGAGCTAGTCCGTCATAGCAACCTTCTTAGCGTCGGGCGGTCTCCTTGACAACGGAAGGCACGCTATGCAAGAGAAATATTGGAAGGGAAAGCAAGCGCGTGAGGGGCCCGTAGGCTGGACAGCGCTGCCCTAGCTGAAAATAGAATAAAGGTTGCCAGGCTACCTCAAATGAATTTGTCGGTCCGTTTGTATGCAAAAAATTCACAAAGAATCACCAATTTTTCGGCCCAACAGGGCGCAATCCCCCCTTAAATTTGGTATGTGAGTATAAATGAATTTCTTAACTTATCCATTTTTTCTACTCTTTATTTCATGGGGTTGGTAAGTTTGGCTTCTGAAGCTCATTTTACAATACAAATTTACGTAAAACATAAACCTCTAAAGATTAGGCGAATTAGTTTTCATTCAATAAAACAACCGATGTTTTAAGATTGAATTGTATACTCAACAGTTATGCTTTATCTATACTTCCGAAAATCGGTCAAACCCGATTGGGTTGAAATTTTGCAAATAGGTTTATGTTGCATAAAAATAACGTTTGCGAGAAGGATTTTTGGCGACTCGAAAAACTTTTTTTTACCATTTCAATGTCATTCCCTACCTCACCGACAGATCGGAGAATCGGATACAACAGTTATTCAATGTATTCTCCTTATTAATCTCCTAAAATCTATAAAACAGAGATCAACTTAGAAAGAGAAATCAGCTTGATACTGTTCGGTCGTTCGGGGGATATTGTATTATTGTCGGAGCCGTCTACCTAGACGGCTATCCACACGCCTACCGAATACGCCTTCAGAGTATTCGGAACGTATCTGGAAGTGTTATAGTAATATAAATTTTAAGTCCCATGAATCTATTTTCTTTAACCAAAAAAATAAATAACCGAGAGGACACGATTCAATGGCTTAGGGAAATTGAATTGATTCCTACTCGAAGGTTTTGTGTCAAACACGAAAGAGAAATGGACTATACTGAAGAACCGGAAGGTTTAGGCCGTTTCCGATGCCGCAAGCAACAGAAATAAAATCACAGTATTTCTACAGCGCATAAGACATGGTTTTTCTTTTTCTTCTTCTTCTTCTTCTTATTATTATCCTCATCAAGTTTATATTGTATTATACCTTGTTGTTTATTTTATGTGAAAATAGGTTCGAATTTTGTCATGTCAGCATTGAGACGTGCATAATAATTACTTACGATTTTGCAAGACGATTTACATTCGAGCAAGCACGGCATGAATGCAGTATTGTTGAGGGTCAAACAGTTTCCTCAGAAACTGTAGCAGACCGATTTTCTTTCTACAGAGAGGTGTGTACTCTGGCTTTCCACAAAAATTATATTGCAGAAGGGTTCATTGGGGGCCCTGGCACTATTGGTAGAAAAAAAATTGAAAGAGGGCGTTTAAGAGAAGGCAAATGGATTCTTGGTATGATAGATATATGTTACTGTTATTTTATACATTTTTTAGGTAGTTATGTAGTTTAGGGGGGCCGTGGAAATTTCGCTATTAATTTTTATCGTTCGAAAGGGATGATAGAGCATGGCGGAGGCAAGTACCGCTTGGAAATATGTCCAGGAAATAAGCGTGATGAAAATACGCTTATTTCACTTATACAAAAACATGTTACGGCGGGAACAAAAATTATAACAGATTGTTGGAAGAGGTATACAAATTTAGAGAGATATGGATATGTTCATGGGACCGTGAATCATTCCACAAATTTTGTGGATCCAGACAGCGGAGCATATACACAAACCATTGAAGCGTCGTGGCAGGCTTTGGGAGCTGGTTTGAGTAGGGGCGGAATTAAGGATGACACCATAATTGATCACATGTGTGAATATTTTATGGCGGTACGAAGTAAAGAAGTCAGGCAGAAACCCATTCGAAACATTATTGAACGATATTAAATATGTATTATATACAGGAGAATAATAAAAAGAATGCATTGAATAACTGTTGTATCCTAGTCTCGACTCTGTGGGTAAGGTACGGAACGACATTGAAATGGTAAAAAAAATTTTTTTGAGTCACCAAAAATCCTTCTCGCAAACGTAATTTTTATGCAAAATGAAGCTATTTTCAAAATTTCAGCCCAATCGGGTTTGACCGGTTTTTGGAAGCATAGCCTTTGATTTCGTTCCAAAGTAGCACAAGCTCTTCTTACATGCTCTTTCATGTCTTCTTTTGCCGTCGACGTGGCCCGTTTTAAGTGCCTCGCCCCCGTATAATCAGATTAACCCTCGGACTACGGACGCTCGCAGTGACGCGGCGAACGGTTACCGGGTCATTTGGACCCACTGTAAAAGTTTCTTATACGCATACGTTTTTAAAGTTTTCGTACAAAATTTGTTATTATTTTTTGGAAATACTATGGTAAATATTACATAATAAAGGAAGGAAAGCTATGACTGAGTCGATACGTTATTGTTTACTCTCGGCGACCGGCGCAACAGTCGGGTCACGGTGACCCGGTAATCGTTGAGCGAGGGTTAAAAGATACAAGACTCACTGAGAAAAACAGATTGAAATTACAAACTGTTACACTGAATAAATGAAAGAGCTGTGTTTTGGACGGATGAATTTAAATCCGAAATTTTGAGTTTACAGAAATGCAACGTGTTTGCTCATTACTTAACACGTTAAATATATATTTGATATATCATTCCGTCAATTTTCATGTTTTTGTAAATACAGGGGTTAGAGTATTATTTCAAACAGACCGGGGGGAGGGGGGGGGGGAGAGTGGAAAACACGACTTGAAAGTTGTTAAGCGTTGTGCAATCCCGTTTGCACAAAAAATTATTATACTTTCAAGTATAATAGGAAACCCCAAAGAGGTGTTTCGATCATGTCATGGTTATCCAGAAGATATTTACTCATGGAAGTGATTTAAGACGAGCAACTAAAAAGCAAACAAAGTCTGAGCTAATTGTAAACAATGTGCAGTAGAAGTTATAAGTGAGTCTACTCAATGAGTGAGATACGATCATTTGATATATATGATGCTTTCGAGCAGTTTGGTAGGATATTTACGTAAATCGAGAACTGAAAGAACATTTAAAAACCATTAAAGCTGGGAATAAATGAAAGCTGTTTCACTGGCTTATTGATAGATAAACCTAGCGCATGCTATTAAATATCTATCGACTAGATTCCTTAGTCAAATCGATCGCCATCCTCCACGATTCGACTATTTTGTCAACAAGCAATCAACAGATATAAGCGCCCCTTTATAAGACTGTACCACTTACAAAGTCGACTTGTACGTAAAATCGATATGTAGTATGGGCTGGGCCTTAGAATTCATATTCGAATTTCGCACGTGTCTCAAAGCTGAGAAGGAAAGGCTGGCTACACGGTATGTATTCAGACCAGGTACTTACCATATCCGAGGACACCGAACACGCACGAAGAGAACGGAGCAGAGCTATCGTAAGAAACAGCAAGGAGATGTTCGCAAGTTAGAGACTAAATGGTACGCGACAGAGGTCTCTCGAATATACTTGGCGATAGGGATGCTCCCGGTGGCGCTTATCGCCAGAATTTATTGCCCGGTTCCCAGCAACGTCCCCGACTTTAAACCGTGGCGTTCGACGTTAAGTGACTTTGCGGGATTTCAATGTAGCGCGACTCATGTGGTTGCATATGGCTGCGAGAAGGGTCTACGCGAGCTCGTAACGTGAAATCAAGATAATCCTGACCGTCCCATAAGCCGGCACCGCCTCTCCTACCAGCTTAACAATGTGTTCGTACAGTGTCGCATTCACCTAATTTTCCTGCGCTTATCTGGATGCGTTCATCGTATTCCAACGGGCAGGGAATTACAAGTGGAAACTTTTCTACATAGATGGCTACTTATTTTCAAGAAACATGAGCTTTAGTGTTAAAATGTCCACGTCCTTAAGATAAAACATTCATATTAGCTTATATGTAATGTGGTTTGCAAAATTGTTGGCATCCGAATGTTGAGCGGGGAAAGGGAGCTACCTCGCTCGCGCCGCACAGTGGTCCGAATAGGTGTAGTAGAAGACATTCGTGTATAACTTTTGAACTATAAAAGATATCGGAATGAAATTTACGCCAAAAAATAGGAAAAATTATCCCTTTCTAATGATTTATTATTTAATATATTCAACGTTTATTTAATGTTTTTTTTTTCAATTTTTTCAATATAATTGTCATTAAAAAAAATTGAAAACGGTTTATTTAGTAGTTTATTTAATGCTCTTTAAGTGATTTAAATCGCATGTTGGGGAAACGTTTCCTTTCCAAGTTATAAGGAATAGTCGAATAGTACAATAGGAAATTGTGACGATATCTACAATTTAGTTAAATATTATTATCAATACAATGTTAGTAATACAATGACGGTACTACAAAGTGGTCCGAATAGTTATAAGATATTCCTGATATATTATTATAAACACTCGTGATATATTATTATAACAATTATTAACACACTGATATATTATTATAAACACAACTTTTGAACCATATGAGATGTTCGGTTGCATAAAACACCAATAAGGGCAGCAGCACGTAAATTTGGCGTACCAATGATAACCCTTAAATATAAAGTGGAAGGTAAATCGCCTGTGCAGAGAAAGATGGAATGAGATCTGTCAGTGCATTAAAAATGTAGCTGCAGCTGGTTTCTCAATTACGATCTAAGAACTTGTAACTAGCGTGAAACGTATTATCAAAGAAGTGAAACGTCAAAACCCGTTTAAAAATGATCGTCCTGGTAGTACCTGGGTAAACGGATTTTTAAGTAGAAATCCTACAATATCAAAAAGAGTTGCACAAAATCTAACAGCTTAACGAGCAGCAGTCACCAGTGCTAATATACTCAACTGGTTTTCGGAAGTATATAACTACCTAAAAGAGAACAATTTTGAGACGATCTTAGACGACCCATCTCGGATTTTCATTTGTGACGAAACAGCATTCTTTTTGAACCCCAAAGGCAACAACGTAGTGGCGAAAATTGGGTGTAAAACTGTTCACCAACAAGTCAATCCAGATGAGAATGATTGTGTGACGGTACTGTTGACGGGCAGCGCCAGTGGTATATGTAGTTGCTCCTACAGTAGTTTTGTTCAAATTCGAACGTATACCCCAAGGAATTGCTGACAATTTTCCCAAAAAATGGGGCCTGGGTAAAAGTGACTCAGGTTGGATGACATGTGCAGCGTTCTTTGAGTTCGTTGCCGATATAGTTCACCCATGGTCGGTAGCAACAAAGGCTACGTTACCTGTCATTCTTTTTATTGATGGACATGCCTCACATTTAAACTTCCAAACAAGCCAGTTTTGCCATAGTCGCGGCATTATTTTGGTGGCTGTTTACCCTAATGCAACCCATCTACTACAGCCCATGGATGTTGCTGTTTTCAGAACACTCAAGGAAAGCTGGAAAAAGAAAGTTCATGAATGGAGAATTACCAATCTTGATGCCCCAGTTTTAAAAAGAAAAAATTTTCCGAAGTTGCTTCAAAAAGTGATTGACAAAAACGTAACTCCATCTATTCTATCCAATGGATTTCGGAAATGTGGTTTATATCCGTGGAATCCATCAGCAGTGAGCATACCGGGACAAGAACAACAAGTTGAAACCGGAATTACGGAAACACATTTGTCACGGATGGAGTATTGGAAACAAGGCCTCCGATTTCCAAATGAAAATATCGAACCTGAAAACTTAACACATATTTCCATGCTCATCAGAAGAGTGGACTGGGAATCTGCAAGACACATCTTCATTTATTCTATGGAAGAGAACCCAAATCGAGTTTGAAAAATATACCATTCCAGCTAAGGAATCTGTAAACGACAGCACAAATCCAACAGTGTTGCTTCCAGATAATAATACTCAAGCTGAGGACCCTGCCAACGAAGTCACAATTCCACCAATCTCGCTTCTTGATGATACCACCCGAGCTGAAAAATCCTTGAATGATGACGTTATTTCAGCTGTGCCGATTCTGGAAGATGAAAACCGTACAACTGAGCAACCCGCCAACGACGACACGATTCCATCACTGTTGCTCCACAATGTTAACAGTTCTGTTGGGGAAGCTTCAAATAACATTACTTCTCAAGCTATACTGCTTCAAAACGACCTAACTACCAAAGCTGCTATGCTATCTCAAAGTATGACCAATTTATGCGTTACGCCTATTGCTGGTCCTTCATATAAAGTTGCAAGCCCATTTAAAAGACATCTTTATTATTCAGACGTAGAAAACCAAAAAACAAGAGAAAGGATGCCTCTTATTGCCTCAGGGAAACTTTGTCAAGAATATTTCCTGAACAAAATAAAGAAAAAAGAAGAGATGGAACGATTAAAAAGAGAGCGCGCAGCAGAAAGTCAAATAAAGAAGGAGGAAAAGCAGAGAGCTAAACAAGACAAGACACGTCAACCGAAATTGAAAAGAGCAAAGAAAATCTTACAATTTTCTTGTGAGAGTTCAAACTTCAGTTGTGAAATGTTCGATTCTGTTGTAGAAAGTGAAGGAAATGAAGAGGTCAACGAAGAAAACGATTTTTTGAACAACAATAAAGAACAACAATAGGCTGACTGCCTATTCAAAAAAGTTGTGAACGAACACGTAATATTTTTATATAAAGGAAAATATTTCCCTGAAAAAATTCTTCGTGTAACTAAAACTAAAGCGACTATTTCATCCATGGATATGTACGGGCGTTTATGGAAATGGCCAGAGAAGCCTGATGTGCTGGACTACGAGTGGAAGGCTGTATTTTCTCATATCAATGAGCCCACGAAATCGAGCCGAACTCGCAACGTGTACTCTGTTCCTGAATTCAACTTTTTATGGAATTGATTTGTTTTATTTCTTATTTTATTTTTTAATTGTAATTTGTGCTGGTAATTGTTGAAACTAAATGATACTAAAATGATTCCCAACATTATTGCTTTAACCCTCTTTCTAGTATAAGTGGGCAATTACTAACGAACAGAAGGTTAATTACTAGATTTTTCATTTTTAAGAGTGGTCAACTTCTGAAGTAACTACTGAATTTATAAATATATTTTTTAAATTTATATAAGTAAACTTTTTTTAAAAACTGGGCTTGGTGCATAATCTAAAAGACTTAAGGGGGCCGTCTCACCGGGCCTTGAATGTGTGCGGACGGTCACACAAGCTAAGTTAAGCGTGTACGTATACGCGTGTAGTAAACAAACCGTTTCAACCGTCTTTCGTCCTGGAATCGGCTAGAAGGAAGTTTTTGGGGGTACAGTTATCTTCAGTAAACATCTGTGCAGGGTGGCCTGGTGCGTTTGAACGCTAATAAGCACTGTATATTGAAATAATAATAAATTTATACGTCACGCTGGTGCTACGTAGCTACAGTACACTATTAGCGCCACCAACGGAGAAGCCTTGAAGCTTCATTCTGTAAGTTTTCGATTCATAAATTCATTATTATTTCAATGTACAATGCTTATTAGCGTTCAAACACACCAGACCACCCTGCACAGATGTTTACTGAAGATAACTGTACCCGCAAAAACTTCCTTCTGGCCGATTCCAGGATGGAAGACGGTTGAAACGGTTTGTTTACTACACGCGTGTACGTACACGCTTAACTTAGCTTGTGTGACCGTCCGCACACATACAAGGCCCGGCAAGACGCACAATAACAAAAATGAGACGGCCCCCTTAAAGAGTGTCTTCAGACATCGACTCTCGGTATTTGATGACAGAGCAAGTGGTTAATGTTCGCGTGGAAAACTTCTCTTAACTGGTCAACTACTAGAACCGTTACCTTACTGTACGGTTTATTAGATAATGTAATAAATAGGCAGCAATGTACTCGTATTTTTGGAACTGGCTGAAGGAACTGTTTGAAATGTGGCAATGCTGTACGCCGCGTAGTCATCTATAAAATGTATACTTGTACAAAGCATACAGTAAAAATTGGGAAAAACACTACCAAGCTGTAAACACGTATTTAGTAATTTGTTGCGAACCGGTACGAACGCGCAAAAGGACGCTACAAGTGTGAGATGGAAACAGAAAAAAATATGGACGCCAAGCGACGTTGCCGCATTTCACTCACATATTTTACGCTACTTTTACTGAAAATATTGTGTTTCTAGCTGTATTAAACATACCTACTTTTTGTTTAATTGAATTCCAAAACAAATTATGTAGCAATAATTTTATTAGGAATAGACATGTAAATAATATTTTTGTCTACATATTTTTTTCTCTAAGATTCGTATCACTGCAGAGCTCCCATGTATAAGCATAGGCTTACCGCTTTCGTCGCCTGCCCCGCAAGTGAGGTATCGAACCTCCTTAAATGCACCAACCAGGTAATAATCCGAAGGGGCGAGGTCCGGACTATAGGGAAGATGTTTCAACTTTCAATACCTTAAAATTAAGGTTTTCGAGAATTCCAACAGTTAGTGCAGCAGAATGAGAACGGGCATTGTCGTGAAGCAGCACCTTGAGCAACACCTTTCACTTTTTGAACTTATGGATCCACTCATAGACACCGCTGTGCGACAGCACACTACTCCCATACTGTGCTGCAAGTCTTCGATATGTTTCAGCTTCAGATACTTCTTCAAACCACGGATCCAAAACCGAATCATAGTTTGCTCGTCTTCCTCGGTGCACACTAATAAATAATGGAGCGGTCATCTCAGCAAAAAGCAGAGAGAGTTTAAAACAGACTTGAAAAAAATAAAATTGTACTAAAAAGTAAAAAATAATCTTTTCCCTTATTTAATCTACGACTCTCATATTTTTTAAGTCGGCGCCAGATTCACGCAGTGCAAATGATGAGGTGCCGACTCGAAAGAAATGTGAGAGTCGTAGATTAAATAAGGGAAACAATTATTTTTTACATTTTAGAGCATTGTTATTTTGAAGTCGATATTAATTTTTTAAAAATGTTTTACCTTTAACATTTTAGTTTTATATATATTGATACAACATGTTGAGGAGATATGCGTGTATGTACATAAAATAATAATAATTAGGTGACAATAGTCTTTCAAGAGACACGGTAGTGTCTCGCGCCAAGTATATATATATATATATATATATGCGCAGCGCGAGCACTGCCGTGTCTCTATTACGCCACGACTCGCTATTCTGAACCCTGAGATTTCCGAATCTCAATAACGGCTGATCCGATTCGATTTTGAATGGTCTTAATGGATAGCCTGGGTATGATTTACATAAGAAAAGTGTCTTCGTTTTGTTCCTACGTGTATTATGAGCTGAGATATTTCGTTGTAAAGTGGCAATTTGCCGATTTTCATGTTCGTAAAATGAAATCTTCATCGTCATCGTCCTACACTTCTAGGCAAGAGGGGGTGAAGAAATGTCTCTCAGGCACGTCGTTCATTGGATGTGGGTTCGGCCAATCGTGTAACCAAATATTTTGTGTTGTGACAGCTAGACAGAGATATACTATAACCAACCAAGTGCTAAATGTCAAATGGAGTAAGTTGTACGAAATTTTGAGATGTCACGAGTTTTTACACCAAATAGGAGACTGAATTATTGTCTTAATTAACAAGGTAAGTCGCCAAAATTTTTTAAATCGATTTAGTATGTAGAGTCGCAGACTTGGAAGTTGCCGGAGAAGCTTCGACAGAGAAGCATCTTCTTTCGCACAAAATAATATATATTGTAACAAATTGCATTGAATTTAAATTGCTAGATATTTTTATACCAGCAATTTAGAGATTTTATGTAAAGCTTATATATATTATATTTAGAAATGAAGAAGACGCAGAGGACTTGGATAAAAATGTAAGGGACGCACAGGCTTGGACAGAAATGAAGGGGGTGCACTGACTTGGACAGAAATGAAGGGGATACACAGGCTTGGAGGTTGTTTCGCACAAGTTTCTTGAAATTTGTCAAATAAGGTAAATCGACAAAATTTTTCAAATTAGCGCAGCATTGATATTTAACCCGTAACTGGTATCCTGGGGTCACTCATTATCCCCGGCACACAGAGTTCGCTGTGAAACTTTTGGGTGTCTAAGTTTGTAAACTGAATTTATAATTAACTTTGTAGTAATACTTTAAATTTCTACGTTTCTATTATTTTATATATTACTTAAGAACAAAATATTCATAGAGGTTCTTCTAGTGTCGACTTTACAAGTTTCTGTGCCCTTTTTTATTTGGGGTCTGCCACGACCCCAGTATACCAGTTACGTTTGAAAAAAACAGTATACCAGTTAAGGGTTAAGAAAATTATGGCGTACTGCTTGCAATGTCGAGTACGTCACATTAGTGAAGAAAGTGCGCTGAATATGCATCTCCCTCGATACTTTCCAAACTTTTGTGAAACATATTTTCACATAAGATTTGAAATCTCTGAAGTATTATGAATATAATATTTTATTAAAATCCACAGTAGTTCCTACGCTATTCATTAATTTGATTAGTTTCGTATTGGCCTACGCATAGCTTCGTAACGCACACAACTATTACGTTAAGGATAAATAACAGCCCAACGACTAGGTTCAAGCGGAGCCGAGCAGCGTTCCCGTTACCCCACCATACCCTGTGAGGGCCAAGCAACTGCAACTGAAAAATCCACGATCGTCAGATGGTGGTGGCTGATTTCTCCTCGATTGCTGTTCGCGAAAACGAATTGACCGACCAATATATTTGATACCGAGCTTACAATTAGTGTTAGAAATATTGAGGCATCACCTCATAAAAGGGGCTGCACGGTTGAGCTAAAACAGATGCGACAAACGCAACGCCAAAGAGGTCATAAATTGGCATCGGGGTCCTTAGGGCTTTCCAAGAGGACACCCGGGGCCTTCCCACGGGACGGAAAGGTAGACTACTCCAGTCCTCGTTTCGAGGAAGACCTCATCTTTACTTTTGTTCGATTCCGAAATAAACATATATATATATATATATATAAAATCATATTAACGAGTTTATCCGGTATTCTTTTAACTATTCTTACATTAGGTATATTTCTTGGAAATTCGGTACCTTGTTGTGGCCAGAATAAATTCCGAATAAACGGATGTTGGTGGGTTTATTTTTTAAATTATGTTAGCCAGGCAGTCGTCTTCTGTCCCCATGGAGCGCGGCTGTGTCTTCTGCGATCCGCGACATCGCAGTATATATTAGCATCTTTTATTAGGCGCTGTAGCAGCATGGTGTCAAACAAATCTGCTTGCACCCAACGGTCATCCGTTATGCACACCTACGTGCTTCGTTCGGCCCGTTTTATTGGCCTGACTCTGACACTCTCGACGCCGTGGGGAAGCGCGGTTCGGCTGTCCAGTGATCGTAAACTCTAAAATACACGTTCCCGACTACCTCTACGATTTACTGGTCGCGATTCCGCTGCGATCTGTCGCCTGTGACGGCAGCGGCAGGCACGGACCGGAATGTCTGGAATCACTATCAACCGACTCTCGAAGCAGCACGGGTATGGAACGTTTCGTTTATTCGGCTGACAACATTGCACGCGCCGTACGAACGATGAATTTTTGTGGATCGAACCACGCGGTCGATCCTTGTTGAAACAGATGTCGAACATTGCTGGATGGCCAGCCTTCCGTTAGAGTTTACTCACTGAAGGCTTGAATTGATAAAAGCTGTTTAGAGGTGCGCTCTGAAAGCACAGCACAACAAATATTGACTTCTTTTTCGGAGTTGTAACATTCAATACCCGTTTCTTATAGGTGTTCGTGCCCTGAAAACGAATCCGCAAACCGTTTGTCGCCATCACCCTCAGTTTTTGAGGAAATTGATTTTGAAAAAAATGCAAATTTTCAACTTTGAACATCTTTTGTGTCGAAACGGTAATAGTTATTCGATAGTTCGTTGCGTCAAATTATTCTATGAACCCTCCTGAATACAACGATATAAGTCAGGGTTGAGTAACTGGCGACTCACGAGCCCCCGGGGGCCCCTCTGCCGTAGGTAAAAAGAGAAGAAAAGAAGCAGGAATCATTGAGCTATAAGAATACCTGGAGAGGGAACAGAGCAATGACGTCCGGTCCGAGAAAGAGGGACGAAAACGGGTGAATCTATCTCTGTCATACAACAGGCTATGAATGTATAGTGCATGTGAGTGAAGTTATCTGCGCACACACAACATATATAGCATAGATAGTACAGAGTGAGAGGGATAATAGGAAAAAGGATAGGTTCACCCGTGATCTTCTGTTTCCTTCAGACCGCTGTCGCCTCTACTTCTTCCCACTGTTGTTGCCTCTCCAGGTATTCTTATAGCTCAATGGCAGGAATCGACTGCGATCGTCAGTGTTTGGTCGGTATGGAGAGGGGACGTTCAGCGTGACAGCAAGGCGGAGGGGCCCCTGGCGACCGTGAGTCGCCAGTTTGTCAACCCTGCTTTACACGATTGCTATTACCCACTTGAAACCAGTGGATGTAAGGCCGCGTCCAGATCTTAGAGCATATACTATGGAGGTCTCATTGAAAGCTTGAAACTGTCCCCAACATGGTGCGAGAGAGAAAGACATGTGCGAGCGAGAGAAGGATATGTCCTATTCGACCGTAATGCGCAAGCGCCGATATCGTGCGAGAGAGAAACACATCTTGCGAGCGAGAGAAGTATATGTCCTAATCGACCGTAATCGATATCTGGTCGATATCGCCGGCGACCAACTGCGGTTACTATGTGTTTCTCTCTCGCACGATATCCGCGCATGCGCATATCGGTCGAATAGGACATATACTTGTCTTTTTCTCTCTCGCGTGTTTCGCCCGACAGTTTCGAGGCAGTCACTCTAAGGCAATGATACCTCCATGTATATATGCTCTAAGGTCCAGATCTGTACCGAACGCCGAACCGAACACCACTTGAGACTCCCTAATGCCACGTTCCTACGTGTGGAACGTATATTTCTAGCGATCTTCGCCAGTTTCGACAGTCTCGTGGCTCGCGACAGCTAAAGATTGAAGGACAGAGAGTGTTTAGAGTAGTGCAGACGAAAGGTTTGCCTGCCATATGAGACCAAAGAAGGGACCTCGGGTCCCTCGACCAAAGGAAAGTCTGACTCGTTAATAATAAGCACTATTGTGCTTATTGACTGTTTGGAGACTTTAAATAAATATTGAAGGCTAGTGAAAGAATCTCCAGCATCCAGAAATCGCAGTGTAATTGCTAACCTTTCTTCCGCGGAAATGCATTTCCTGAATTCTGTGTTTTCTTTGGAAATGTCATTTACAATTAAATTTAATATGAATTCAAAGTCACTCGGACACATTCGTGTAAAATTTTTATATAGTCCACTGGTAGTCTGAAACCGCAAGTCCGACAATAACGTGATGCCACTATAAATTTCTTTATTGGAAAATAACCGTCGCTGCCACCACCGTCGTTGCTGTCTCTGTTTTTTTTTATATATGTAATAAAGGCAGATATACGCAGCGGCTGCTTGATCTGCGGACATGGTGCTTGTGCGAACGGTTAAACTATTCTGAGAGTCCCGCAGACATTTCGAACCGTAGGCGTAGGTACACTTGGAAAGGTCTGTGGGACACTCTTCGTTTATTACCACCGTGTCTCGCTTTTTCAAACTACTTAACACCCCCAATGGCCAGGATGACAACAAGTCATGGTGGTGCGAGGGACAGGGATGCACCATTACAGTTGTTTACCCCATGTGGGTGAGCCATTCCTTTGATGGTTCGGGACTTTACTGACATCGGCTGGGAAGACCCCGAACATCGCGGCCATCCTGACTTTCCTTTGGTCGAGGGTCCCGAGGTCCCTTCCTCGGTCTCATATGGCAGGCAAACCTTTCGTCTGCACTACTCTAAACACTCTCTGTCCTTCAATCTTTAGCTGTCACGAGCCATGAGACTCTGTCGAAACTGGCCAAGATCGCTAGAAATATACGTTCCACACGTAGGAACGGGGCATTACGGAGTCTCAAGTGGCGTTCGGTTCGGGGTTCGGTTCAGATCTGGACGCGGCCTAAGCCAGACCACGGTGGGAAAAGGTCACGGGCGGAGACAACTCGAATTTCCCTAAACGTGCATTTGGCAACACTCAAGGTCAAGTCCCTTCTAACATCGACGAAAATTCGACCTTAACTCTGAGTTGTAAACATCTGCAACGCAGACGACCGGGTTACACCTCAAGCACTGCCTGTCGTAATATTTTGTACAGTCTTGTCCCTGTTACAGAGTGTACAAAAATATTAAAAAATGGTCGAGTTATTTGTTGTCCCGGGAAGCTCCTCCGCGTGGGCGGTGTATCAAATATCTCCAAAACTAATTGTCCGATTTATTTCAAACCTGGTACACATATTCTTAATAGTATTATCTAAAACGTAGCATATCATTTTCTTATGCGATAACCCATTCGCATATAATAAATGTCTTAAGTCTGCCTTGTTAGGTAAACAATGAATAGTGATATTCACCTTGCTCTCATTTGTACAATAAATTTTTTTCTTCTCAAATCCGTATGCTACCATGTAGATATTTTATTAATGAACACTAGAATCATGGTGTTTCTCATGTTAGATAAACCTGGGCGTCATAATTGTATATATACAACGTTCACGCGCGTAACGGCGGAGGAGCTATCACAGGACAAGAAGTAACTCGGCCATTGTTTAATATTTTTGTACAATATTTATACAACATGTGCGTTAATACATGCTCTACACATAAGAAATAAAGAAATAATTTTCAACCTCACAATATCTGGAAAAAAAATCGTTCCAGCGTCTCCCGCTTCTCTAGATATACCCTAAATTGCTTGGGCTTTGCTTTAATCTGCACAAAACGACAAAAATGTGAAAAATAACGATGCTACAATTTCTTTTCCAAAAAGTGGTCGTACTCTCCTGGACTTCAAAATTTAGTCAAATATCTGGAAAACTATTAAAGACAGAAAAAATGTAAAACTTACAAAAAATGTTCACTTTTTTACGCGCAACAACGTGATCTAAACCAAAATTGCGCCACGCCATAGGCGGCGCTACCATTGCAAAAAAGTCGTTTTTTTCATAAATATTTCTTATAAACCATGTTCCTATTATTTAATAAGTAGCTTCACCCATTTATTACATTCTCATTCGTATGCCTACAGGATGTTCACATTATTATTATCCCCTAATGTGTCTTCTTCCTCGCCAATGGGAAGTATATGAAGAAAATGGAAGGGGAGAAAGTTTCACTACTTTTTATGAACCACGCGACTGGTTGCATTAATTTCGTAAATTGGCAATAAATTTCGAGCAATAGATGTAACTTCTAATTTTTTAAATGTAAAGCTATATTTTTTATATTATACGAAAGCTGCTGTCAGGATAAATTGAAAGAAATATCTAAGAGCAGCCATCACCGTAATAATTTGCCCGTAATTCATTCTACGTAAAAACATTTGCAGACTTAATTCTCGTCGGGAGCTCGACGAAACATGATAATCGGTCCTTGGACGTCTATAAGGGGATTATCGATAATAGTTGAACGCGCGAAAGGAGGGATGAACTCAGTTTCTCAGTTCGTTGACTTCCGTCTTGTACCTACTTGTCTTTCCTTCGTTCGTTTCTTATCTGGCTGGTACGAGTGGTGTATAAGGACCTCTGAAATCGCTGCTCGTAGTATCAGCAGATGTTCAGAGTTCGCTTTTATTCCCGAGGAAATATTGCATCAAGACCCGGTGCTACATAGTGGAAACTAAACGCGCGTGGGAGAAGCGACGTCTGACCCGTTACGATCCTATGTCACGTTCCGATAAAAAGAACACGCCTTATCAGCAGGTATGTCAGCATAACTAACATGCCTTCTACTAGCGAAAGTTCGTAAAGCCCAGTCGATACTGAGTGTCGCAAAAAGATTCGCAGTACTTTTATTCTCACCAATTTGGACCATTTTACATTTATATATAGTTTAACGGTCCATACTTTATTTCATAATAACAGTGTCACGCAATAAAAATATTTTCAAATTTACAATTAGTCAGAAGTCACGCTGGGATTAATGAAGAGATAGGGTACAATCGTAAGCAACTCAAATGTATTCGATCAATGTACATCGTCAATTGCTTGCACATTTGAAAAATAAATTTTAACCACAGTCTTTAGTAGTTGTATAGTTGATTCTCACCTTCCCTTGTGCATTCTCCAAAATATTCTGTTCGTAATTTTGTAAATGTCCCATGATTAGTTAGTTAGTACCCCCAACGTTGAGTAAAGGCAGAGACAGGATAAAACATTGTTACGATTCCTAAATTGTAAATTCCTAAACCCCCTATGGCGCGTTTTCTGTATAGTTCTCCTAAGGTTCGTAAGGTGTCAGCTGAATGCGAGCAAGACGATGCAGTGGCACAGGAACGACAATCACCGTAACGAGGCGAGGCTTGGAGGTATTTTCTGCACGAGGAATTTCACAAACGAAACCAATTTCCCGTGCCCGTCGCATTCCCTGTTCCCATTGGCAAATCGAGAGTTCCCGATATTTAGTATTCCCAAACACCCGTCACTGCTACTTCACCAGCAATTCGTTTCACGACAGACGGATAACGAAGGACTTCTGTAAACCAACGCTGATAGAATTCACGACATCCGAATAAATATAACTCAAGATAGGGAACGAGGGAACGATCTGATTTACTCGAATAGTTGATACTCGTCACACATTCATGTGATTTCTCCTGTATCCTTCTTAGGCAATACACTGCAAGATTTTATGCAACGCGTCTTAAATATTATTTCTGCAAAAAAGTTGAAAATGATTTCTTGAAAGAAAGCATTGAGCAAAGTTTCTTTATAAAATTCGGCAATTATTTATAAGTTTTCTGACCTCACCGATTTCAATGATTTTTGGATCTGTTGTAGGGAACACGATTCTGAACAACTTTTTCCTATTGGGAAGTGACTACTGGGGGCGGGGCCTAGCCAAGATGGCGCCGATATGGGTACAAGATATATGCGGTATTGTAGTTATTTGCGAAAATGTTCCATTCTATCCAAAGTATATCTGATTGGGAACGTTCACACCCTGCACAGCGGAATTTTATAGAAGGTGAACGTGCATTTCGAGGGATTGATGTGTGTCCATCGAGCGCTTCTACTTTCGCCACCAGATGTCATGGTGACGGATGTCACTTCCCAATACATGTTGCCGCCGCACGAGCTTCGATTTATTCCGACACAACGCATTCCACTTTCCAACTTGTCCCGAGTATTAGTATTGGTTGAGGCTAGCTTAGTGCGGGGGGCGCGCGGGCGCGAGCATGGTAGGGAACCGATTGAGTTTAGAGATTTGAACCAGAAACTTACGGATGCCCGTCAACACACTGACTCTGTTCGGCGGTGCCGGCGCCGCTGGCTATTGGAATGAACCTGGTTCTAAAACATAATTTTTTTGCACGGAAGAGCGTGTCTTCGAGAGCACCTGTTGGGTGTGTGGGGATTCCCATCAACACCCCCAACTCTCAAGCTACCATGCTTTACGAGTGGGCGCGCGCCCCCCGCACTAATCTAGCCTCAACCAATACTCTTAGGACAAGTTGGAAACTGGAATGCGTTGCGTCGGAATAAGTCAAATGAAGTTTTGGATATACTTCCGAATGACCCCGATGGCCTATCGAGATGAGGTTTAGAGGGAGGAGTGGGTGTAAACCCTAAATCTAAAATTGTAGCTACCGGTATTTATTAGTTTCTAAAATATTAATAAAAAATTATTGAAATTTTTTTTAATTTTTTTTGGACGTAGGGGCGGGCACCCCTACCCGGCGATCCTCCCGTCTCCTCAAACTGTTTTACGAACTGCTGGACGCGTTCCCCTTACTTCCGCGTGCTCCTCAGGCGCCGGAAAGGCACCGTATATTTAACTGAAATTCAAAGTCAATTTTCTCAAAAACGAAACGCGATGTTGAAAAATTTTATTCCATATTTTCGTCTTATTTTGGCTGGTAGGATCACCCTCTAGAATATTGACTATCAGTAGAATAACACCCTATATCAGGGTTGACTAACTGGCGACTCACAAGTCGCCGGGGCCCCTCCGTTTTGCTGCCACGCTGAACGTCCCCCCTCCATAACCGACCAAACTTTGACTATCGCAGTTGATTCCTGATTCTTTCCTTCTCTTTTCGACTGCGATCGTCAGAGTTTGGTCGGTATGGAGGGGCGACGTTCAGCGTAGCAGCAAGGCGGTGGGGCCCCCGACGGCTCGTGAGTCGCCAGTTTGTCAACCCTGCCCTATATAGTAGGATGGGTCGCATTCGCAAGTTGCTGGTTCAAATCTCCAAACTCAAATCGGTTTGCTACCGTACTCTACGCGTCCGCAAGTGATGGGCCAAAACGGGCAACGGATTCGAATTCAGCGAATTTTACGCTGCCAGATAGGAAAAAAATTTCAGCAGTATGACCACAGCATACGATAACGTTAGGCTCTGCAAAAAAAATACAAAACGGGCGCTCGTATAACTTTCCAACATTTGCTCCGAAATAAAAAATTCGAACGGTTTCTTAAAGTATATTACAATAGCTTCAGTTGCACGTACGGATTTAAAAAATATTCATTTTTGATGAAATGGCGCACTTAAGAAGAAATATTGATAAAAAAATATATATAAAATCAACATGTTTTTTCAATGTTATTATTGAATGAATTATTCGATCAAAAAACTGGTACGTGCAACTGAATATGATTGTATTACGAATATTCCCTGAAAATTTCAAGTGAATCCGATAAAAATTGACTAAGTTATCAATGCGCCCGTTTTGAAAAATGCCGTTTCGAGATACTCGCGACAGAAGTTATTTTCTGCAACTCAAAGATCGCAACTGTAGGGGAAGGTGGGGCACGACGGGCCCCCCCCCCCCCCCCCCCCCCCCCGTATCTCGTGATACAAACGCACTAATCGAAATTGAGCATACGCGTTAAACGTGTCGTTACCAACACCGTCAGTGAGCAGCAAGTCAGTGAAACACGTGGATGTGTGACAAAGATAGATCCGAATTTATAATTTATTGGAATTTCTTAACAATTTCCTTATTTTTAGCACCCGTGACAATGATATAATAATATAGAAGATCTTCAGTACATGTATATGTTTCTGAGCCAGAATTTAGCTGGCTATAAGGCAAGTGTGTTATTTTATACTTTTGCTAATAATGTTTCGGGCAGTGTTTATATGATTGTAGTGAGACGAGAAGGGGCATGATGGGGTAACTCTTATTCTCATTACCCCATCATGCCCCTCACAAACCTAGAAATAAAAATCAAAGTTTCTCATTGTCCCAGGATGGTTAGAAACTACAAACGGAAGACGGACCGAGGAAAATGATACTTCTTTTCTATTAATTATTCCAAAAGAACTGATTCCCGTCCCAATCATAAAGCAACAGACTCGTATGTCGAGAAAACTGGAAACACCGCAATTATAACGTCCTCATTTCTCCTGTGCTGATGTAGGTGACGAGGACGATGAAGTCATACATATGTGCCGTCTCTGTCAACCCAATAAATAATTACTTTATATATATTTACTTTATGCATACTGTTTTTTAATTGGTACCCCATCATGCCCCACCCGTGAAAGCACTTTTTCTGAATTTTTTTATTTATTCCACTAAAACCTGTAAAGTTTAGGTTGATTCATAGTTAAAATGAAAGACTTATTACCAAAGAATGGCTCAGACATAAAATTGATTAGTTGCTTATGAAAACCTGTGTTTTATTCACCATCAAACCTTAACTACCCCGTCTTGCCCCACCTTCCCCTATATGATCTCGTCGTGGTCAGTGATTCTCTACCTAGTTCTAAACAATATACAGGGTGTCCCAAAAATGTCGGAGGTCCTTAGAAGGGGTAATTCAGGGGGTGATTTGAAACAACTTTTTCCTTAGCGAAAATATTGTCCGAAGCTTCGTTAAGGGGTCTCCCTAGTGTGACGGTTCAAAAAAATCGATTTTTTTTTGTTTTTTCTGAAAGTTCAACATCTTAAGAACATATTCCTAAAATATTATAGCTGAATTCGAAATTTTGGCAACGCTGTGAGCTATGAACAGTAGCGCGCGACCGATATGGCGCCATGTATACCCGCTACATTGGCGATGGCGACAGTAAAACGTATAAGGGCATTGTGGATTTGAATCCATATGACGTGCAGGTGAAAAAGTTAGAGTGTGTTTTACACGTTAAAAAAAGGATGGGTTCTCGTTTGAGAGCAGAAAAAAAGAAACATAAAGGAATAGGGGGAAAAGGTCCGGGAAAATTAACGGATAAGTTAATAAATGATTTAACAGCATATTATGGGTTAGCAATTACACGACACACGGATTCAGTGGAGGAAATGAAGAATGCGATTTGGGCAACGTATCACCATAAGTGCTCCACTGATACAGCGCCCGAACATGATTACTGCCCTACCGGAGCCGACAGCTGGTGTTCGTGGCGCCGCGCTGAAGCAAAAGGCGCCCTCGACAATTACACTCATGATCCACCCCTTACTGAACTCGTACAGCAGGTTATAAAGCCCATTTATACCAATTTATCCCAACACGAATTGATAGAGCGATGTCTAGGCGGAAACACACAGAACAATAACGAAAGTTTTAATCAGTTAATTTGGCATTTCGCCCCCAAACATATATACTCTGGGCCAAAAACAGTTGAAGTAGCAACATATTTAGCAACTGGCATATTTAACGATGGCTACCAGTCACTATTAAGAGTATTAAATACGATGGGAGTAACAATTGGCCCAGAAGCCAAAAGTTTTGCCGATACGCAAGACGTGAACAGAGTTTGCCTTGGAGAGAAAAGGCATCAGGAAGCATCAAAAGAAGCTCGAACTGCTTCGAAGGAAAGCAAATGCAGCTTTACAAGAATTGTATGAAGAAGAGGAAGGTGTACTCTATGGGCCAGGCATCGGAGACTAATCGTAAGTATGATTTATTATTTGAAAAATGGTACTTGAATCTTTAAACGCGTTTTACTCGAAACTACATTTTTCGGCCCGGCGATCACGATATCTCCAAAACTACTCAACCAAACGACTTAAAACTTAACATATATATTGAGTGCGTGTTCTCTTAGGATCTGACCTAGAATGAAGTCATTATTTGCAAAATTCGAATTTTGCAGCTCAAAAAACTGACCACTTTTTTGCCGCGAAATGAAAACTTTTCTTTAAAGTGCCGCCATTTTTTTATTTGGTGATTTTCTATTTTCATTCTAGTTCAAGTCCTAGCTACATTCATATAGCTTAAGAAAATAGCTGTGTTTTTTGTTTCAGATAACCATGGCAGCCGGAATCGTGATCGCCAGCAGCAGGCGTTTTTTTGCGAGCTTTTCATTATAACCCTTATAACATAAAATATAATTATCATTAATGCTTCAAAAAATGGCCTTGGGGAGGAGATATTGCTGCGAAGAGGGCCTCTTCAGGACAGTGGCCATTTGGGAGGGATGCAGGCCTGATTAGTTAGTTTGAGGCCAATCGGACCTCAAGGCCCACCATCTCTCGCACGGAATACGTCGACGCGTGCTTTTGTTTTAAAATTCGAGCGCGTGTTTAACGAAAGAAAGATAAGGGATCCGTCTTTAATTTGAAGGTAGGACGAAGCAGGCGGGACTACGCGTAGT
This sequence comes from Andrena minutula, assembly GCA_929113495.1. Lineage (NCBI taxonomy): Eukaryota > Metazoa > Arthropoda > Insecta > Hymenoptera > Andrenidae > Andrena > Andrena minutula. The sequence goes on from OV815993.1 coordinate 23,920,014, forward strand.
CAGCGGACTACCCCTTCTCTTCCTGCCTCTCTTCGCGAGGCGTATTGAAGTTGGATAATACTCTTCAATTTCTAATTCTCCAAAATTAATCAGGCTGGTAGAGAACGATTTACTACAGTTTTGGGTAATTTATGGATTAACTGGTTCCGCCTCGTAGCAAACGTGAACTCAGGGCATCGGGAAACGGAAACAGGAATGGTATGCCTTTTCTTCTTTATAACAATTCGAGGACTTTCTGTTTCTTGTCTCTTCGGACCCTTTCGAACCGAGACACGTGGTGTCTGCTGTCTATCTCTAAGCAATGGGTACATTGGCAGTAAAAGGACGGAGCGCGGGCTTTTGTGAAGGTGTAGGATGGTTCGTTCGTTGCACTTCTGCAAAACACGTGTGTTTCGAAAATGTGCTAGCTTCTTTTTACTTAAAGCCTCTTGCCCTAGTGGGAGTAAACTCATAATGGAACCTGAGAAACTACTTGGGGGTAGAGGAAGTTGCTTGGGGAAAAAATCCTGTCAGTCAGCTAGTAATGTCGTCCCAGAAATGTACTCAGCCGAAGAGTATTACGCAATGTTCTGGTTGTACGCGCGGCCCCTTTCGAGGCCACCAATTTTTATAACGTAGGAACAACACGTTCCGTGAAATATAAATTAAATGATCAGTGTTAGTATCAGTGCAGTGAAGTGAATATTCGGTACATCAACCCGGACGCACTTGACGTTGCGACCCTTACCTTCGGGTGGTGTCCTGTGAATACCTGCGATCAGCTGAGCACTGGGCGCTACCCTACCATAAATCAGGATCAGTACAGTGACCCAGGGACACAGGTTTCCGAAAAGGAAGGAAAGGAATGTCCGAATGGGTGAGTTTCATTTAATTTATTGGTGATTATTAGGTGTAGAAATAAATTCTTTTCGATTTTAGGGTACAATAACAGTTCGATTTAAAGAATATGAAAACAACTACATCATCGAAATAATTTTCATTATTGTTAATTACTTTTTGCCATTTTTCTGGCAGCTTATGAATACCACCGCGATAGAAATTCAGTAGCTTTGTACTGGTTATGTAAATCCAGTCGGAAAGAATTTATTCATACACCTAATATTATTTATTAAATTTAGTTGTGATGGCCGTTATTAAACTACGGATTTTTACCTCAATAACGAATTACGATCACATGTCGTACATTTTCTGTTACATTACCTTTTCGTTTATGCCTTATTTAAAAACGAAAATTACGTACTTCTTGTCACTTCAAATGATTCTTATTTAAGATTCTGCTTTAAAAAAAAAGTGTAACGCGGTTTCCTTCGATGCATGCTAACTTGCTTGTTCGTACGTTCGTAGTACAAGCGCAGTCGCCTACCGCGTAGCCAACGCTACCGCGAGAGCTCGAGCGGAAGGCGCGTGTTCTGGTTGGTCAGGGTTTTTTGTTAATATCTCCTTAACGAAGCTTCGGACAATATTTTCGCTAAGGAAAAAGTTGTTTCAAATCACCCCCTGAATGACATTTTTGGGGCACCCTGTATAAGCTCATATATCGTATTCGATACATTTGGATTTTTGGACATAAACTTTTCGAGCAATTGACACCAAGTTACCTATGCGTGTACTCGATTCTGAGCGTTGCGCTATCTATACAAAACCTTCCGCATCTCCCAGAATTTGTCGAAATCCACTTTGAAACTGTGCACGTATAATCTTGAGACCACAAGCATTAAGAAAATGCAAAAAAAATCGGAAAAAAATTTTCGCAGTGGCTTCCCCCCTTAAAGCTTGTCTACAGGCGCCGTGAGACCTATTTCCACGGTTGAAAATTCGAGGGAGCACGGATAAAATGCGTCGTCGTCGTGTGATGGAGACGAAAGGCAAATTCACGGATTGAGGGTGCCCGCCCGTTTATCGAAATTCGAAAGCGTGCGCGGTCGACAATGCGGTTTAAAAGCGTTCGCAGATAATACGTATACGCGGCAGTTCAAGACGGAGGTCACCGCGAATCGATATATCGACACGGGCCATTTTTTCCTCCCCTATAAATAGCCGAACGACGGACACTAGGTTCCTAGATTATATATATAGTTCTGGCTCGTATATACCTACAGAGTGGAATAGATTAGAACGTTCCAACTGGCGCTTGATTTACAATCGCGAATACGGCATCCCACGCGTCGAGTTGGATACCGGTATTTAAGCTTCATTCACATACACGTGTGCCAGCTCACGTTCCGGCTAGTGTCGCGGAATCCATGAACAATAGTCACGCGAACTAGTATTATTTACAAATTGTTATTAAAAAAAAATGAAACGATAAAACCAGGGACCCGGAACGGAACAGAAACGAAAACGATAAACGAAAAGAACGAAATATTTTTCCGGAACAAAAACAGAAACGAAACGAAATTCTTAACCCTGTTGTAGGAGTGAAAACGATGTAACCGAAATAAAAATTCCGACTAATAACGTTCCGTATACTTCAGGTTAAAAAATTTAAATTGAGCGCGCCCCTTATTTTCATCATGTTTTGTGTGGGTTCAGATCCCTGATACGGCTGACTGCGGTGCTGGGAGAGGCGTTGGGAGTCTTGCCCTCGTGGGTACGGCTTGCAACCGAAAGCATCAAAACTCTAATTTTTTTCATAAGACATAACATATAATATTCTATAGGTAATACATAACTATAACGTATAATATTTTATAATGTAAGTACCAAAGGCAATAAATAAATAAATCTTAAATTGGTTTCGGCGCACTGGTTCGGTCAGTTATAAAATTAAATAAAAGCTATTTTGCACTCTTAAATCAAATCCAACGTTTCGGTCATTGATTTTGACCTTTATCAAGGAAAAGAAAAGTTGCGTTTGCCTTTAGTGGTGATTTAAATAATACGTTATAGCCAGAAGACGTGCAACTTTTCTTTTCCTTGATAAAGGTCAAAATCAATGACCGAAACGTTGGATTTGATTTAAGAGTGCAAAATAGCTTTTATTTAATTTTATAACTGACCGAACCAGTGCGCCGAAACCAATTTAAGATTTATTTATTTATTCATATATACGGTCGAAAGTTTTAATCAATTTATTTACCAAAGGCAATACAAATTTTAAAATAAGTTTATGCGAGTTTTTCTTATAAATGAAATAACCGGTTCGGAACAAACTTTGTTCTTCGTTCTAATGGAAACGAAATATTTTTCAGCTGGAACGATATTAACCGAAACGAAATTATGATTATCGGAGCTGAACCGAAACGAAATGAAAAAATATTTCGTCCCAGGTCCCTGGTTAAAACCTTCCTCTCGTCAAGACGAACAAAGTGATGAAAGACACTTGTGGCTACGATTCATTTTTACTAAGAAACCGCATTTCAATGAAGTGTTAGAATTAACTCCATTTCTTTCCATTAACGACGATCGTCAAGCTTATCGTTTTAAGCTCGATTCTTTGGCACATGTACATGGTCTCCCGCTTGTCTCTTCCGTCCAACAGAAGAGAGGCCAGGATTTATCGAATCTAACTCCAAGAGAGAGGCGAGGACTGAAAGAAGGAAGAAAGGAGATGTAAGGAGAGGGAGATTAGAAGGCATAACCTACAGGAGGGTCGTAAAACCGAAAAGGTGTCCGAAAGATGCAAATCAGGGGATTGAAAACAGTGGATGAAACGCTGGTGACGAGGCGGTCCTTTCCCGTCTTTCCGAACGTTAATTCTCTACTGGATTCTCTTCCTCGCCGAAGTCCCCCAAGTCACTGGTAAGATATAACAATGCGAAGCGAACATTAAGAAGTATTCTGCCAACTAGAAATACTGTTAACCATTCCGCTCACGTCGGTGACAATTTTTTTTTAATTTGGTCATAATTCACTACCCACCGGCAAATCATTAAAAAGTTTTCATGGGGTGCTGGTGAAAATTTTTTCTTCATAACTTTTTTTTGAACGGTGACAAACGAACGCCATCGATTTTTTAAAAACATTCGCATGGAGGTGCCAAATTCACAGACCTTCTGAACATCTATTATAACTTTGCGACGTAAGTACTTACCAGCGAGTAACGATGTACCTAACGCTTCGACAAATCTTAGTTCATTTATATATCATAATGCCTTCTTGAACAGTAACGAATTAATATTCGTTCTATTCGAATCTCCATCATCAAATTCCTCTGACGGAATTCTAAAGTTTCTAATTGATACGGGAGCATCCGTATCATTAGTTAAAAAATCGAGTCTCAATAATTTTAAAATTACTAATCCTGAACCAATCATGCTCAACGGTATCAAAGCTGATGCACCGATTGCAACTCAAGGAGAAACAGAACTTAAATTATCGATCCGTAAACATTCTCTTAATTGCAAATTCCAAGTCCTTGATTCTAATACGGGTACAGTAGTCCCCGGATTATCGAGAAAGATTCGGGACTGGGGATTCTCCATAAACCGGGGCAGGGGAAGTAGTTTGCGCCTAATAAACTGACCCTTGTCAGGACCCTCGCCCGAACCTTTCAACAAGGAGAGTGAACGACGTAAACCGAGAGTGAGTGAAATAGCGCACCAGCGGGAGACCCTCGGTCTACGGCGAATTGAAATTCAGTATTGAATATGAAAATTTTCATATTACTGATTACACTTTGATGGGAGTACTACCGATGGATTGAGGAGTTTATGTCGACGAAAATGAGTCCAAACACGAAACAATTCGGTTAATTTTTTATTATGATAACACGATTAGATTCCAGTTCCCCGGTTTAAGGGACGTTCTCTAAAAATGGACCAAATTTCTCCATATTTGAACTCATTTTCATTGGGAAATCCTAAAAAATCCATTGGCAATACTTTCATGAACTTTTATCAAAAACATGAACATTTTATTTTTCTCTACTGAGTATTTTACCTGGCCTAGCGATTTTATTACTCTCGGCAGTCAACGGGCGGTCTACCTGGGACCGAAGGCCCTCGCTCGCACCGAGGAAGCAAAACTGTGGGATGGGTAGGTCTTTCCCGATGATCTGGGGAAAAAAGCTTGTCAATAGTCCGGGGACTACTGTATTCCTTTTGATGGTCTTTTAGGACAGGACTTTTTCGAGTCGCAAAATTGCAAAATTGATTATCAAAACTCGTCTATTTCAATTGAAGCGATTCCATTCTCAATTCCTTTTCAACGAAATACAAATCAACCATCAGACACGTCTTTAATGTCAATTGGACCTCGTACAGAAATGGTAGTCAAAATGCCGATTTTAAACCCTCTCAATTTAAAAGAAGGTTTAATCCTAGGCCAAGCTCTGAATAAAAAAGAATCATTAATTATTCCCAGCGCGTTAGTGAAAGTGATAAACAATAATGAAGTTTTAATTACGGTTATTAACCGATCCCTCGAAAAGGAAACGTTCACTAAACCCAATCTACCACTCTTACGTCCCCCTGAGCAAAGTCGTATTTTTTATTCTTCCAAACGCAGGTCATTAAATAAACATGATAGGTTTGTGTTAATAGATAAAAACTTACGTACAGAACATTTAAATGCTGAAGAGAAAAATTCAATAATAAAATTATGTCACGAATTTGAAGATATTTTTCATCTCCCCGGTGATACATTAACCGTGACTAATGCAACTACCAACGAAATTCGAACAATTGATAACATTCCTATTCATACAAAATCCTATAGATATCCCGAGGTACACAAAAACGAAGTATCGAAACAAATCGATAAAATGTTAGCACAAGGGATCATAAAACCCTCAACAAGTCCGTGGTCAAGCCCACTCTGGGTGGTACCAAAAAAACCAGACGCTTCTGGTCAGATAAAGTGGCGTATTGTCATTGACTATAGGAACCTTAATGGAAAAACGATCGGAGATGCTTACCCACTCCCACATATAGAGGATATCCTAGATCAATTAGGTCACGCACACTATTTTACCACATTGGATCTAGCAAGTGGTTTTCATCAAATCCCCATGCATCCGGACGATGCTCAAAAAACTGCTTTTTCAACTCCAGAAGGTCATTTTCAGTTTACGCGAATGCCCTTTGGTCTAAAGAATGCACCTGCTGTATTTCAAAGAATGATGCATAACGTTTTGACTGGACTTACAAGGGAAGTTCGGCAACCCGAAAATTCAGAAAATTATGAAACTCGGTGTGCAAGTAGAGTTGTTCATCCGTAACGCAACCCTATTTTTTGTTGGTGCCATAATTCAATTTTTAGGGGTGAAATCACCCCTTGAAAAAAATTCAGAATTTTATTTTCCGTGGAATATCTCGAGAACGGTGAGAGATATCGAAAAAAAGTTTAAACAAAAGTTGCATCCTACTTTTATATCTAGAAAACCGCGTAAAAATAATTTTCGAAAAATCCATATTTTTCAAGTTACCCCCACCACCGATCCTTAAAAATAAGTTTTTGTATTTTGTAAATATACGCTGAAATACCTCTGGATAATCTCTTTTCATACATATATATAGTTTATGTGTTATAATTTTTTTGCAAACAAACAAAACCTCTATTACCGAATTTGAAGTCCATTTTGGCAGTTTCCATTAATAACATGGTTTCTTAAAGCCATATTTAGGTTATTATTTATGTAAAGTTTAGACAGCTTTCAATTATTTAAGCAAGGCAGTACGTGCCTAAAATTGCATCAAAGGTAAAACTCATTAAAACTGATCAGTGACGTGCATGAATCATTATGATATCAGCACATTCGTACATGCATTACTTCAAGTGTAATCGTATTAGGCTATTTTGGAAACCACACGATAAATAAATAATGCGTGAAGATTTACAATGACTTCGCAAAATATATATTTTATCATTAAAATGACGCAGAATCGCATTGATGCCGATAACCTTGTCGAACCTTCCGATTTGCATAATGCATATGTATATGAATTTTAAATGATTGTAAATCAATTTTACTTTTACATCCCACTAATAACATATATATAATATTACAGTTAATATTAAATTTAATTATAACATTATAGCAGTTTTCATTAATGACGTGACCGCATAAAGTAATATTTAAACATTCGCAGTCTCTTTTTGTACATGTTATATTGTTTGATTATACATTGGAAGAATTATACTAATAGAAGACGATAGATGCATTGAAAATTACGCTTTGTAATTGGTACAATAATGATATTCTTCATAGAAATGATGGAAACAAAAATACTTGCCGCACCATGCACATCGCATAAAAGCCGGCTCCCCACAAATACTACATTTGGGTATAGTCTTTTCATTCCTGAAGTAACAGAAATCTACAGGATTTTGAAATTCGCTTGGATGCGTTTCTAGATATCCGCTTTTAGGGGTTCCTAAAATTACATCCAAGGTAAAACTCATTACAGTTAAACCACACGATAAATAAATAATGCGTAAATATTTACAGTGACTTTGCATCATTTTAATTGTAACTGATAATATTCTTGTGCCACATTCACTTTTCGGTAAACATATTTACGTATTCGCGTCTTTTGATTGATATAAATATTCCCGAGGTTGCAGCGAATGGCAGTTACATTTTTGCAAGCAGTCAGTTACCATTCAATTGAAGAAAGTGAGTGATCATTGTTTGAAAGGCTTTTCCTGAAAATGCAGTCGATTAATGTTGCTAACGTAATAAACATGTTAGCCACTACGTTTCAAATTGCAAGTATAATACAGACACCTATAAACTCGGTAGAAACGGAACTGCACAATGAAATTCGGGACATTATAAAAAAGTTTCAAAACATACATTCCCCACCATTAATTGAACATGATTATGTGCTCGATTTTGCCGATCCATCCGAACCACATGGTGCACAAGTTGTAGAGTACATTATGCCTGCAGAAGAAGAAGAAGACAGTTTTGACCCTGCAGAATGTACTGTTGATGATGAAGGTGGAAAAGTCGACTTAAGTTATAAAAGAAAAGCAGTAACGTTTTGGAAAAGTGGAAAAAAGGCACGTCGATCGCTTACCAGTGTACAGAAAAATTATCGCATGGTTAAATCTTTGCCGCAGCTATACAGGTGGGAGGCGAGTATAGAGAGAGGTGGAACAAATGCAGATAAATTTGCATTTATTGCGGAATATGTACAGCAAAATTTTGAACAAGCTTGTGACAGAAGATCTATTGTTCATGACATGAATTTAAGATTGTGGGCCTTGGAGGCAAAAAACCAGGTGGACCTACCCCAATTCGTGGCAAGTAAATGGTGGATTTGGAACTTTAAGACTGCGCATAGGATTGTGTCCCGCAAGATAACAACATTCAGGACGCAATTTACGTTTGAAGATATTGACAATATCAAAAATATCGCAGAATCGTTTGTTTCTCGCGTAAAGTCTAACATCCCATCTGTCGGAGTTGAAGAAATTTATAATGCAGACGAGAGTGGCTTCAACCTTGAAATACATTCTGGGCGAACATTGGCGAAATTAGGAGTGAAAACGGTAGAAGCGACGATTCAATCGGTATCTTCTACAACACATAGCTACACTATAATGCCTATTATATCAGCAAGCGGACGTCTTCTTTCACCACTATACATAGTTTTGAAGGAATCTACAGGAACACTTGGTCCGATAGTGCAAAAAACTCTATTCCGCCCGGTTAATATTTATATCGGAGCTTCAAAGTCAGGAAAACTCACGTCTGAACATTTTAAAACTTGGTTTAGCGAAGTGTATCTACCGAATACTGGCCGTAGAAGCATGCTCCTACTCGACTCGTGGACGGGACACTGCCCAAATGAGTTACAGCAGTTGATTCCACAAGACAAGGAAGTAACTTTTTCAATGATTCCAAAAAAAACGACGGCCATCGTTCAGCCTTTAGATGTGTTTGGATTCCGGATTTGGAAAAATTTCGTGCGGACATTTTCGGATAATGTGATTCTCCAAGAGAGAGATGTCAATTTGCACTTACGTAATGAAATAATTAAATTGCAGTCCCTAACCCACAACCAGTTTTCTTCGCCTAGATTCAAAAACCTTTTTCAATATGCTTGGTTTAAAAGCGGATATCTAGAAACGCATCCCAGCGAATTTCAAAATCCTGTAGATTTCTGTTACTTCAGGAATGAAAAGACTATACCCAAATGTAGTATTTGTGGGGAGCCGGCTTTTATGCGATGTGCATGGTGCGGCAAGTATTTTTGTTTCCATCATTTCTATGAAGAATATCATTATTGTACCAATTACAAAGCGTAATTTTCAATGCATCTATCGTCTTCTATTAGTATAATTCTTCCAATGTATAATCAAACAATATAACATGTACAAAAAGAGACTGCGAATGTTTAAATATTACTTTATGCGGTCACGTCATTAATGAAAACTGCTATAATGTTATAATTAAATTTAATATTAACTGTAATATTATATATATGTTATTAGTGGGATGTAAAAGTAAAATTGATTTACAATCATTTAAAATTCATATACATATGCATTATGCAAATCGGAAGGTTCGACAAGGTTATCGGCATCAATGCGATTCTGCGTCATTTTAATGATAAAATATATATTTTGCGAAGTCATTGTAAATCTTCACGCATTATTTATTTATCGTGTGGTTTCCAAAATAGCCTAATACGATTACACTTGAAGTAATGCATGTACGAATGTGCTGATATCATAATGATTCATGCACGTCACTGATCAGTTTTAATGAGTTTTACCTTTGATGCAATTTTAGGCACGTACTGCCTTGCTTAAATAATTGAAAGCTGTCTAAACTTTACATAAATAATAACCTAAATATGGCTTTAAGAAACCATGTTATTAATGGAAACTGCCAAAATGGACTTCAAATTCGGTAATAGAGGTTTTGTTTGTTTGCAAAAAAATTATAACACATAAACTATATATATGTATGAAAAGAGATTATCCAGAGGTATTTCAGCGTATATTTACAAAATACAAAAACTTATTTTTAAGGATCGGTGGTGGGGGTAACTTGAAAAATATGGATTTTTCGAAAATTATTTTTACGCGGTTTTCTAGATATAAAAGTAGGATGCAACTTTTGTTTAAACTTTTTTTCGATATCTCTCACCGTTCTCGAGATATTCCACGGAAAATAAAATTCTGAATTTTTTTCAAGGGGTGATTTCACCCCTAAAAATTGAATTATGGCACCAACAAAAAATAGGGTTGCGTTACGGATGAACAACTCTACTTGCACACCGAGTTTCATAATTTTCTGAATTTTCGGGTTGCCGAACTTCCCTTGTTAGTAACAAACAATGTTTCGTTTATCTGGATGACGTGGTAATTCACGGATCCAGCCTCACTGATCATAATTTAAAGCTACGTAATGTTTTCAACAGATTTCGTGAACATAATCTTAAACTTCAACCGGATAAGTGTGAGTTTCTACAGGAATCTTGTCAATATCTTGGGCATGTAATTTCTAAAGAGGGAGTCAGACCGAATCCTAAAAAAATCATGTGTATTCAAGGAATAAATCCTCCAAAAAATTTGAAGCAAATAAAGCAATTTGTCGGAATGGTAGGATACTATCGGAAATTTATCCCAAGCTTTTCAACGATCGCGAAACCAATAACATTACTGTTGAAAAATGACACGGAATTCATTTGGTCCGAGCAACAACAAAACGCGTTCGAGACTTTAAAATCAGTTTTGATTAGTGAACCTCTGTTGCAGTATCCTGATTTCTCTCAAACCTTTGTCGTTACCTGTGATGCCTTCAATGTGGGTATTGGCGGTGTTCTCTCGCAAATAAAAGATAATAAGGATTTACCCATAGCTTATTATTCAAGAACATTAAACAATACTGAACAAAACTATTCCACGACAGAAAAGGAGCTATTAGCTATTATAAGTACTGTTGAACACTTTCGACCTTATCTTTATGGCAGAGAATTTACAATTTATACAGATCACAGACCCCTACAATGGCTATTTAATTGTAAAAATCCTTCCTCAAAACTTGTTCGATGGCGGTTACGTCTTAATGAATACAAGTATATAATAAAATATAAACCAGGAAGAGTAAATTCTAACGCAGACGGTTTATCGCGATTACATCCTGATCCAAAAGAACTCTGCGAATCTGTGTTTCACGTACACAAATCCGCTAAAACATATCAAGATTTTACAAAATTCCATTACCAAAATTTAAACGTAATCGAATTTTCAAAGGAGGAAACCCTTCTTCCAAAATTAAAAGGCACGATAGTATTATTGTGGTCTGAAGATTTGGATAAAGAAAATCAATATTCAGATTACGTGACTGAAAATTTTGACACAACTGCAATAACACCAAATCCTAACGGGTTATACAAATTGAGAACGATAATCAAACTTTACTAATTCTATTTCCCAAAAATCTACACCATGACAAAATTGATTATCGTAATTTATTTCAAAGTTTTATTAATCTTCAAGATATAATCAAATCAAGGGATTTTATTTTGATTCCACCTAAAAAGAAAAACGGTGTTAAACCTGAAATTTTTAATGAAATGGTTAAATTCATTTTTCCTTCTAATAATATTAAATTTTTGGATACGAGAAAAATCGTTCCTAAAGATCGCGAAGAAATACAAATCATTCTCAAAGAATGCCACGATAGTAAATTATCCGGACATTGTGGGTTTAATCGTACTTATTCTAGAGTCAAAGAAAGATATCACTGGTCTACAATGAAAAGTGACATTAGGAGTTACATTAAAACGTGTCATTCTTGTCAAATAAATAAAACCAATTTTAGACCTACTAAACAACCTATGGAGATTACGACTACTTCGGAAAAACCTTTTCACAGATTAGCTATTGACATAGTAGGACCTTTACCCGTGACTGAACAGGGTAATCGATTTATTATCACAGCTCAAGATGATCTGACAAAGTATTCGTTTGCATTTGCAATCTCAAATCATGAAGCACAAACGATTGTCGAAAAACTACTTTTTATTTTCGTTTATTTTGGTATTCCCCAAACATTCCTGACCGACCAAGGTTCAGATTTTATGTCAAATCTTGTTAAAGAAGTAAGCAACCTCTTTAAAACAAGACATATTTCAACCACACCATATCATCCTCAAACGAATGGAGCACTTGAGAGATCTCATCTTACTTTAAAGGATTATCTCAAGCATTATATAAATAAAAAACAAACGGACTGGGACACTTACATTACTTTTGCAATGTTTAGTTATAATACAGCCGTACATAAATCTACTCGTTATACACCATACGAACTTCTTTTCGGACAGAAAGCCTACTTGCCTTCATCTATAACTCAGAATCCAGAATTTCATTATACTTATGACGATTACATTCGTTCACTTAAATTTAAACTTAATACGTCTTTCCAAATCGCACGTGACAACCTTATTGTTTCAAAATTTCGTAGCAAGGAATACCATGATAAAAAAATCAATCCAATTGTATTTAAAGTCAATGATTTGGTTACGATCGAAAACAAATATATTCCATCGGGACTATCTAAGAAACTTTCCAGCAATGCTAAGGGACCGTATAAAATCATTCGTCTTTTTCCTAATCAAACTGCTGAAATTCAGGTTAATCGGAAATTAGTTAAATATCATACTAATTTACTTAAACTCTATTTTCTAGATGAATCAGATAATTCTGGTCCTTCTCCTACTCCCGTTCCTAACGAGTAGTGATTTTTTCACTCACCATCCTTTCAAAAAATCTAGTGGAATCTTTTATATTAAACAGGGAACAGTAAAAATAGCGAACTCCAAACTTACACTCCTTTCATATATGAATAGAACTCATTTAAACAACGCGTTCATGATCATTAACAAGTATTTCATTAAAACAAAAAATATCTGTGATTTAACATTGCAAGACCCAACTCGGAAAGGTGATACTAGTTTTCATTGTGATCTACATCTATAACTATCCAGTTAATCGAGTCAGAATTATTGGAAGTTAAAATGAAACGCGAAATCCTCCAGCAATTGACCGAGAACTTCGTTACTAGGAAGAAACGTGGTCTTTTAAATGGTATGTCGTATCTATTAAAATGGGCTTTTGGTACTCCCGACGCCGATGATGCTCAATTTTATGAAGACAGTATTAAAACATTAGTAAATAATAGCAAGCAAACACAAACCCTGCTGAAAGCACAGGTTCAAGTGATTGCAAATACTATTAGAAACTTTAATAGTTCTCTATATTCCCTTCAAAGTCAAGAGAAAGCAATGAATGAAAATATAGGAAAAATAAATTCCTTCACTGCTGAAACAAATTTTTTTATTTCACGATTAGAAATGGAATCTGTGGTGAACGAACAGATTACCACTTTAAACGTACTAGTAGGACAATTTAATCGTGAACTTTCAAAATATATAGAAGCTGTTAATCTAGCTGAACATAACATTGTTTCACCGTTTGTTATTACTCCTAAAATGCTTTACGAAGAATTAAAAGATTATAAAAATGAACAGGAACTAGTTATGAAACCAAATTTAGAAAATATTCGTGATTTTTATAAATTCATTCAACTTCATGTAATTATCACCAAAGATAATATAATATTTGCACCTCAAATCCCTTTAGTAGTTCGAGCGAAATTTGATCTCTTCAATCTTATTCCTCTTCCAATCCAGCATAATGATACAGAATTCTTTTCTTATATTATTCCTCAAAGTCAGTATCTCCTCCTTTCCCAAACAAAATCCCAATTCATCTTCCTAAAGGAATTGTCTGATTGTAATGAATATCGAGATGAGGAGTACGTCTGTTATCATTTGCACACCATGGCTTCAACAAACCAAGCAATCTGCGAGATCGGGCTATTGTCTCCTCACACCAGTAAGATTCCATCTACCTGCACGACGAAGACGATTAAAGAAATGATAGAAACCTGGAAGTATATTGCAAGGAATCAATGGATCTATGTCCTTCACAAGCCAACTACTTTAACTATCATATGCGGAGGAAATCAAGATCATATGGAAGATATTGTTTTGAAAAAAAGCGGAATTATGCAGCTTCAACCTCACTGCAAAGGATATACAAATCTGTTTATGATCGACGCAACATTTGAAAGCAGTAAAAACGCAACTTATTATATTCCACACATTAATATTATAGATGATGATTGTTGCAACTTGTTGCCTCATCTAAAAACAATTGAGTCGGCTGCTCTAAAGCCGATACATCTCACGAACATCGATCTTACAGAACTCAAATACGCTAGTAAGAAATTAAACGAGTTCGATGAAGTTATTACCAAACAAATAAATCAACCATTCATCATTACGCACACCAAGTGGTATACGATTGCTCTTGGAATAATCGTAGGCCTCTTCGTATTGTTTATATTTTTAAAATGCTGCCAATGTTGTGGATGTCTTTACTGGTTACAACGTTTATGTTGTTCAACCACGCATTCAAGACATGAAGTGACCAATCCTCCATTAATAAAAAAATTCTTTGATTGTGTCTTCAACTCATCACCATTGCCAACTTCGGTGAATGATTAGTCACCTATCAACCAAGGCGGAACCAACCAGTCATCAACATTCCAATACCTGAGATTTCGGAAGACGAAGAAGCAAATCCCATTCCGACCCGACAAAGAACTCGTAGAAGTACTACACCTCTTTAGGAAATAAGGAAATTGTCACACCCGTAGTAATTAATACTATTTATATTCATCCTAGAGTATTTTATACTTTACTTTTGTTTTTATATTTATCATTTAGTCTTACATCAGTTACCATACGAGTAAGAAAGATATGTAATTGTTAACTTCCCGTTGAACAATTTTATGGCGGAAGGTGTTGTATAATATTATTTTACCTTTTGTTTTTGTAGTTTTCAAAATCTATGTAAGGTAATTATATTTTTAATCACGGTATACATAAATGTTAACTACGCTCCCATTGAAAAATTTTATGGCGAAAAGGTGTTGTATACCAACGTCATTTAAATTTTTTCTATTGAATTATTTTTTTACGTAATTGTTAACTTCCCGTTGAACAATTTTATGGCGGAAGGTGTTGTATACCAACGTTATTCACTCTCTATACATATTATAAGTCATCGCGTTACTTTTCCAAATAGCAATAGCAAACGTCCCAAATTCTTTCTTCTATGACCTCATCTGTCCTTTATTACTCATCCTTGAACCTTAACTTCTATGTCTCATCCCTTACCGACCTTTACACTCAGGACAACTCCCACTTTCCAGTTTACTGAAAAGGGTACCTATATATTACACGCATTTCTTCTCTCAAGCAGCACTCTAGTCCGAACAGTCTTGACACGATAATCTAGTTCTGAGTCTACTCTAAGTAAATCTGTAATTCGTCTAGATTCCGTTATTTGTATTAAGTTTTTATTAAATAAAATAATAGAAACACAAAGATACGGAATACAACAGTTCTTTCCATATTATTTTTGCTACAATATCAAACATATCGA